>OX336390.1:110417727-111017727 GCA_946902985.2 Meconema thalassinum
GAAGTAAGCGGACTGCTGCTTCGGTTTCAGCTACTAAAGTAGTAAGGGAACTACTGTTGATGTTAGTGTTCCAATTGTGTTTAGGGCCTTTACTGAGAATATTCATTTCAGAATCATCATCAAACTGGACGTTAGTTAGATTTTTTAACCGGATCTTGAAATTTATGTGGTCCTGCGTCGGAGCGCGTTGATCGTGCTGCACGCTTGTTAAACAAAGTTTTGAATTTATTGTCTAAGGTACTTATTTTCCTGGCTAACTTAACATGGACAATATTGTCCACCCATGGAATGAATTTGTCCCAATCTTCTTTGCTTGATAAATTAGCTGCCTTCAAGTGAGCGAGATATAATTTGAAGTTAACGTGGTTCTTTTTGATGTAAAGAAATTTAATCTCTCTTTGAAAGATGCGCTTGTTAATAATTTTTTTGTGTTCTATTTTCAAACTGGTTAAGGGGGGCCCTCTCTTTTGATAAGTTTTCATGTGCTGCGGGATTAGGTTGTTAGTTCTACATCTTTTCAAAAAATCAATATCCTTGATAATAGTCGACAATTTGACTCCAAGATCTTTATATGAAAATCTAGCTTTCCTATTATCAAGGATATTGATTTTTTTGAAAAGATGTAGAACTAACAACCTAATCCCGCAGCACATGAAAATTTATCAAAAGAGAGGCCCCCTTAACCAGTTTGAAAATAGAACACAAAAAATTATTAACAAGCGCATCTTTCAAAGAGAGATTAAATTTCTTTACATCAAAAAGAACCACGTTAACTTCAAATTATATCTCGCTCACTTGAAGGCAGCTAATTTATCAAGTAAAGAAGATTGGGACAAATTCATTCCATGGGTGGACAATATTGTCCATGTTAAGTTAGCCAGGAAAAATAAGTACCTTAGACAATAAATTCAAAACTTTGTTTAACAAGCATGCAGCACGATCAACGCGCTCCGACGCAGGACCACATAAATTTCAAGATCCGGTTAAAAATCTAACTAACGTCCAGTTTGATGATTCTGAAATGAATATTCTCAGTAAAGGCCCTAAACACAATTGGAACACTAACATCAACAGTAGTTCCCTTACTACTTTAGTAGCTGAAAACCGAAGCAGCAGTCCGCTTACTTCCCATAGATGAACAAAGTGCAGCTAGGCACGAGGCCAACAAGCAAGTCAAAAAGATCATAGCGAATAGTAAAAAACATTTATCCCGCTGTAGACCATAACCATTCTAGCTTGAAAAAGAAGATCAATGATAATGACATCATTGTCCACCAAAGCCGACAAAGGCAATACAATAGTTTTAATGGAAAAACAGGGACTACGTTAACAAAAACCCTGGAATTTTTCAAAAACTCTAAATTCGAAATAATTAAAAAAGATCCTACGGCTGCCATTCAGAGAAAATTAAAAATATCATCAAAAATACTGTTTTTCTATTAGACGAAAAACAAGCTAGCCGCCTTGTTGCCATGAATCCAGGACTTCCAACTTTGCGAGCTTTACCCAAAATTCACAAAATTAATATTCCCATAAGACCCATAGTAAATTTCAGAAACAGTCGGCTTTACAAAACTACACAGTTTATTCAGAGATTCCTAAAAAATCACTACACCTTCAAAGCCAAAATTTTTTTTTTACCAACACCTTAGATTTTTGCACTAAGACTTCATGTTTATACCTAAATAATGTGCACTCTCTCCACAGTGTGGATATAATAGATATGTACACCAGCATCCCAGTACAGTTGGTTTCAAATATCATTAGGAATAATTTAATCGAAAATGACAAATTATCAAAGGTTGAAATTGAAGAATTTATGACAATCCTTGATCTCACCTTAAACAATAACTTTTTCACTTTTAATAATGTCATCTACAAGCAGAAAGAAGGATTAGCCATGGGCTCCCCCGCTTTCGGGCATCATCGCCAATATTTACCTAGACCACCTGGAGCACACTAAAATAATTAACAACATTAAGGGAATAGAATTTTGGGGCAGGTATGTTGATGATATTTTCTTAATTGTCAATGACAACATCCAGGGTATTGACCGAATTTTCAATGATTTGAATAGTATAGACCCCAACATTAAATTCACTTTGGAGTCAGCTATCGACAATAAGATTAATTTTCTAGACACCTCTGTTGCCAAAGTAAACAACAGGCTTCATTATAAAATTTTCAGAAAGCCCACGCAAACGCACACCATCATCAGGCAAGATTCTACCCACCCAGGTTCCCATAAAAAAGCAACCTTTTTCAGTTTTGTTAACAGAGCCCTCAAGTTACCCCTTTCTAAACAGGACCTTAACACAGAAATTAAAATTATTTATCAAATAGCCAAAATTAATGGTTTTAATCGGAACTATGTAAATGACATCATCAGGAAAATCAAAAACAAACCAGCCACCCACCTAATTCCAGACAAGCCCGAAAAGCCTTTGTTTACAGTTGTCACCTATCCTAACAATTCCGTATACAGTATCACTAACATCTTCAAAAAATGCAATATGAAAATAGCCTATAAAACCTGTCATACTAATAGCAACTTGTTTTTCAATTCACACACTTTGAACAGCAAAGATAAATACAGTGCTTCTGGTATCTATAAATTAAGTTGTAATGACTGCAAAACTAACTACATAGGTCAAACGGGGAGAAGTTTCACCACCAGATTTTCTGAGCATGTCAACGCTACCAAATACAGGAGATTTTCAGCCATGGCTTCTCACATGAGTGAGATGAACCATCAAATTACCCACATAGACAATGACCTCGAAATTCTGCATCGTGTTAATAAGGGCTCTCTAATGAATATCTTAGAGTCCATTGAAATTAACTCCGCACAGAGAATTTTCAATCCCCCCAACATAAATGAAATATGTTTTGACCCCAATGTTTTATTTGACACTTTATCAGATTTTATCATAACAGCAAACAAAGGTTATAATAAACCGCCGTAAGCTCTCTTCACGCAGCTGGCTTCCCTCCCTTATTTCCCTTTCTTCCCACTCTTTCCCCCACCTTAGCTCTCTTCACGCAGCTGGCTTTCCCCCCCCTTATCTCCCTCTCTTCCTCCCCCTTTTTTCCCCCACCTCTACTACTCCGCGGCATCGCTCCTTCGCCTCCCCTTCCCCGTCCATTCTCTGCTCTATGTTTCACACTCAGCGGTTCACTTTCACTTGTTCAGCCGGCCAGTCTCTCCACGTTTTCCTGCGTCGAAGTCACGTTGCCTCTGCTATGACGTAAGTTTGTTACCTTTCATGTTCTATTAGGTTTTTTCAGCTCTACGTTTTCGTTTGTCCCAATTTTATTTGCTGTTCACCTATTTATTTTCTTATACTAAATTTATTGCCCATTTAGGTTTCTCCTAATGCCCTCATGTCTACCTGAAGAAATTGGACTTTCTAATTGCAAGATGCTCAACTTTTGTTTCGTTTCAATTTTCAAGAGGCCTTCAAGCTTGACCGATTTGACTTTCGTCATGGAGATGTATTGTTCTTTTCGTCAACGATCCTTCATATGAAGTCTACAAAGTCATTTCATGACCATCAGTTTTTACATATTTTTAACTTATATCATGGATCGAATTCCCTAGATTTTCGGGCACGGAATTCTGCCATTTTACTCTATCAAAACTTGAAGATTTTACAAGAATCATACAAATTACATTTTAAGTTCACATTTTAACATATACTGTTTTTTAAAGTGTTTTTTCCATTTGTTTGTGACATTCGCAAGTCTTTTTTAGGTTAAGTTTTACTTAAGTCATTTGTTCCACACTGTCCTTATGGTTTTTATGATTTATTTCATCATGTTATCTCATGTTAGTTTTAACCTTTTCAATTGTATTCTGATAATTGTATTGACAATATGTTTGTATGTATGGCTGATGAAGGGGCCAAGAGGAGCCTCGAAACATGTACCATCCAAATGGGTTTAATATAGCCCCTTAATTGAAAATGTTGTATTGATCAGGCGGAATTCTGTTCCCTTTATATTTGACTTTTAATCAATACGGAACCATGAATGATTATACGAATACTATCAAGGCAAGCCAAGCCAACGATGCTAGGAAAGCTAGATTTTCATATAAAGATCTTAGAGTCAAATTGTCGACTATTATCAAGGATATTGATTTTTTGAAAAGATGTAGAACTAACAACCTAATCCCGCAGCACAAGAAAACTTATCAAAAGAGAGGCCCCCTTAACCAGTTTGAAAATAGAACACAAAAAATTATTAACAAGCGCATCTTTCAAAGAGAGATTAAATTTCTTTACATCAAAAAGAACCACGTTAACTTCAAATTATATCTCGCTCACTTGAAGGCAGCTAATTTATCAAGCAAAGAAGATTGGGACAAATTCATTCCATGGGTGGACAATATTGTCCATGTTAAGTTAGCCAGGAAAATAAGTACCTTAGACAATAAATTCAAAACTTTGTTTAACAAGCATGCAGCACGATCAACGCGCTCCGACGCAGGACCACATAAATTTCAAGATCCGGTTAAAAATCTAACTAACGTCCAGTTTGATGATTCTGAAATGAATATTCTCAGTAAAGGCCCTAAACACAATTGGAACACTAACATCAACAGTAGTTCCCTTACTACTTTAGTAGCTGAAACCGAAGCAGCAGTCCGCTTACTTCCCATAGATGAACAAAGTGCAGCTAGGCACGAGGCCAACAAGCAAGTCAAAAAGATCATAGCGAATAGTAAAAACATTTATCCCGCTGTAGACCATAACCATTCTAGCTTGAAAAAGAAGATCAATGATAATGACATCATTGTCACCAAAGCCGACAAAGGCAATACAATAGTTTTAATGGAAAAACAGGACTACGTTAACAAAACCCTGGAATTTTTCAAAAACTCTAAATTCGAAATAATTAAAAAAGATCCTACGGCTGCCATTCAGAGAAAATTAAAAAATATCATCAAAAATACTGTTTTTCTATTAGACGAAAAACAAGCTAGCCGCCTTGTTGCCATGAATCCAGGACTTCCAACTTTGCGAGCTTTACCCAAAATTCACAAAATTAATATTCCCATAAGACCCATAGTAAATTTCAGAAACAGTCCGCTTTACAAAACTACACAGTTTATACAGAGATTCCTAAAAAATCACTACACCTTCAAAGCCAAAAAATTTTTTTACCAACACCTTAGATTTTTGCACTAAGACTTCATGTTTATACCTAAATAATGAGCACTCTCTCCACAGTGTGGATATAATAGATATGTACACCAGCATCCCAGTACAGTCGGTTTCAAATATCATTAGGAATAATTTAATCGAAAATGACAAATTATCAAAGGTTGAAATTGAAGAATTTATGACAATCCTTGATCTCACCTTAAACAATAACTTTTTCACTTTTAATAATGTCATCTACAAGCAGAAAGAAGGATTAGCCATGGGCTCCCCGCTTTCGGGCATCATCGCCAATATTTACCTAGACCACCTGGAGCACACTAAAATAATTAACAACATTAAGGGAATAGAATTTTGGGGCAGGTATGTTGATGATATTTTCTTAATTGTCAATGACAACATCCAGGGTATTGACCGAATTTTCAATGATTTGAATAGTATAGACCCCAACATTAAATTCACTTTGGAGTCAGCTATCGACAATAAGATTAATTTTCTAGACACCTCTGTTGCCAAAGTAAACAACAGGCTTCATTATAAAATTTTCAGAAAGCCCACGCAAACGCACACCATCATCAGGCAAGATTCTACCCACCCAGGTTCCCATAAAAAAGCAACCTTTTTCAGTTTTGTTAACAGAGCCCTCAAGTTACCCCTTTCTAAACAGGACCTTAACACAGAAATTAAAATTATTTATCAAATAGCCAAAATTAATGGTTTTAATCGGAACTATGTAAATGACATCATCAGGAAAATCAAAAACAAACCAGCCACCCACCTAATTCCAGACAAGCCCGAAAAGCCTTTGTTTACAGTTTTCACCTATCCTAACAATTCCGTATACAGTATCACTAACATCTTCAAAAAATGCAATATGAAAATAGCCTATAAAACCTGTCATACTAATAGCAACTTGTTTTTCAATTCACACACTTTGAACAGCAAAGATAAATACAGTGCTTCTGGTATCTATAAATTAAGTTGTAATGACTGCAAAACTAACTACATAGGTCAAACGGGGAGAAGTTTCACCACCAGATTTTCTGAGCATGTCAACGCTACCAAATACAGGAGATTTTCAGCCATGGCTTCTCACATGAGTGAGATGAACCATCA
The DNA here is from genome assembly GCA_946902985.2 of Meconema thalassinum. Classification (NCBI taxonomy): domain Eukaryota; kingdom Metazoa; phylum Arthropoda; class Insecta; order Orthoptera; family Tettigoniidae; genus Meconema; species Meconema thalassinum. Next base: position 110,424,009 of record OX336390.1, read on the forward strand.
ATTTACCAACATAGACAATGACCTCGAAATTCTGCATCGTGTTAATAAGGGCTCTCTAATGAATATCTTAGAGTCCATTGAAATTAACTCCGCACAGAGAATTTTCAATCCCCCCAACATAAATGAAATATGTTTTGACCCCAATGTTTTATTTGACACTTTATCAGATTTTATCATAACAGCAAACAAAGGTTATAATAAACCGCCGTAAGCTCTCTTCACGCAGCTGGCTTCCCTCCCTTATTTCCCTTTCTTCCCACTCTTTCCCCCACCTTAGCTCTCTTCACGCAGCTGGCTTTCCCCCCCTTATCTCCCTCTCTTCCTCCCCCTTTTTTCCCCCACCTCTACTACTCCGCGGCATCGCTCCTTCGCCTCCCCTTCCCCGTCCATTCTCTGCTCTATGTTTCACACTCAGCGGTTCACTTTCACTTGTTCAGCCGGCCAGTCTCTCCACGTTTTCCTGCGTCGAAGTCACGTTGCCTCTGCTATGACGTAAGTTTGTTACCTTTCATGTTCTATTAGGTTTTTTCAGCTCTACGTTTTCGTTTGTCCCAATTTTATTTGCTGTTCACCTATTTATTTTCTTATACTAAATTTATTGCCCATTTAGGTTTCTCCTAATGCCCTCATGTCTACCTGAAGAAATTGGACTTTCTAATTGCAAGATGCTCAACTTTTGTTTCGTTTCAATTTTCAAGAGGCCTTCAAGCTTGACCGATTTGACTTTCGTCATGGAGATGTATTGTTCTTTTCGTCAACGATCCTTCATATGAAGTCTACAAAGTCATTTCATGACCATCAGTTTTTACATATTTTTAACTTATATCATGGATCGAATTCCCTAGATTTTCGGGCACGGAATTCTGCCATTTTACTCTATCAAAACTTGAAGATTTTACAAGAATCATACAAATTACATTTTAAGTTCACATTTTAACATATACTGTTTTTTAAAGTGTTTTTCCATTTGTTTGTGACATTCGCAAGTCTTTTTTAGGTTAAGTTTTACTTAAGTCATTTGTTCCACACTGTCCTTATGGTTTTTATGTTTTATTTCATCATGTTATCTCATGTTAGTTTTAACCTTTTCAATTGTATTCTGATAATTGTATTGACAATATGTTTGTATGTATGGCTGATGAAGGGGCCAAGAGGAGCCTCGAAACATGTACCATCCAAATGGGTTTAATATAGCCCCTTAATTGAAAATGTTGTATTGATCAGGCGGAATTCTGTTCCCTTTATATTTGACTTTTAATCAATACGGAACCATGAATGATTATACGAATACTATCAAGGCAAGCCAAGCCAACGATGCTAGGAAAGCTAGATTTTCATATAAAGATCTTAGAGTCAAATTGTCGACTATTATCAAGGATATTGATTTTTTGAAAAGATGTAGAACTAACAACCTAATCCCGCAGCACATGAAAACTTATCAAAAGAGAGGCCCCCTTAACCAGTTTGAAAATAGAACACAAAAAATTATTAACAAGCGCATCTTTCAAAGAGAGATTAAATTTCTTTACATCAAAAAGAACCACGTTAACTTCAAATTATATCTCGCTCACTTGAAGGCAGCTAATTTATCAAGCAAAGAAGATTGGGACAAATTCATTCCATGGGTGGACAATATTGTCCATGTTAAGTTAGCCAGGAAAATAAGTACCTTAGACAATAAATTCAAAACTTTGTTTAACAAGCATGCAGCACGATCAACGCGCTCCGACGCAGGACCACATAAATTTCAAGATCCGGTTAAAAATCTAACTAACGTCCAGTTTGATGATTCTGAAATGAATATTCTCAGTAAAGGCCCTAAACACAATTGGAACACTAACATCAACAGTAGTTCCCTTACTACTTTAGTAGCTGAAACCGAAGCAGCAGTCCGCTTACTTCCCATAGATGAACAAAGTGCAGCTAGGCACGAGGCCAACAAGCAAGTCAAAAAGATCATAGCGAATAGTAAAAACATTTATCCCGCTGTAGACGATAACCATTCTAGCTTGAAAAAGAAGATCAATGATAATGACATCATTGTCACCAAAGCCGACAAAGGCAATACAATAGTTTTAATGGAAAAACAGGACTACGTTAACAAAACCCTGGAATTTTTCAAAAACTCTAAATTCGAAATAATTAAAAAAGATCCTACGGCTGCCATTCAGAGAAAATTAAAAAATATCATCAAAAATACTGTTTTTCTATTAGACGAAAAACAAGCTAGCCGCCTTGTTGCCATGAATCCAGGACTTCCAACTTTGCGAGCTTTACCCAAAATTCACAAAATTAATATTCCCATAAGACCCATAGTAAATTTCAGAAACAGTCCGCTTTACAAAACTACACAGTTTATTCAGAGATTCCTAAAAAATCACTACACCTTCAAAGCCAAAAATTTTTTTTACCAACACCTTAGATTTTTGCACTAAGACTTCATGTTTATACCTAAATAATGAGCACTCTCTCCACAGTGTGGATATAATAGATATGTACACCAGCATCCCAGTACAGTCGGTTTCAAATATCATTAGGAATAATTTAATCGAAAATGACAAATTATCAAAGGTTGAAATTGAAGAATTTATGACAATCCTTGATCTCACCTTAAACAATAACTTTTTCACTTTTAATAATGTCATCTACAAGCAGAAAGAAGGATTAGCCATGGGCTCCCCGCTTTCGGGCATCATCGCCAATATTTACCTAGACCACCTGGAGCACACTAAAATAATTAACAACATTAAGGGAATAGAATTTTGGGGCAGGTATGTTGATGATATTTTCTTAATTGTCAATGACAACATCCAGGGTATTGACCGAATTTTCAATGATTTGAATAGTATAGACCCCAACATTAAATTACTTTGGAGTCAGCTATCGACAATAAGATTAATTTTCTAGACACCTCTGTTGCCAAAGTAAACAACAGGCTTCATTATAAAATTTTCAGAAAGCCCACGCAAACGCACACCATCATCAGGCAAGATTCTACCCACCCAGGTTCCCATAAAAAAGCAACCTTTTTCAGTTTTGTTAACAGAGCCCTCAAGTTACCCCTTTCTAAACAGGACCTTAACACAGAAATTAAAATTATTTATCAAATAGCCAAAATTAATGGTTTTAATCGGAACTATGTAAATGACATCATCAGGAAAATCAAAAACAAACCAGCCACCCACCTAATTCCAGACAAGCCCGAAAAGCCTTTGTTTACAGTTGTCACCTATCCTAACAATTCCGTATACAGTATCACTAACATCTTCAAAAAATGCAATGTGAAAATAGCCTATAAAACCTGTCATACTAATAGCAACTTGTTTTTCAATTCACACACTTTGAACAGCAAAGATAAATACAGTGCTTCTGGTATCTATAAATTAAGTTGTAATGACTGCAAAACTAACTACATAGGTCAAACGGGGAGAAGTTTCACCACCAGATTTTCTGAGCATGTCAACGCTACCAAATACAGGAGATTTTCAGCCATGGCTTCTCACATGAGTGAGATGAACCATCAATTTACCAACATAGACAATGACCTCGAAATTCTGCATCGTGTTAATAAGGGCTCTCTAATGAATATCTTAGAGTCCATTGAAATTAACTCCGCACAGAGAATTTTCAATCCCCCCAACATAAATGAAATATGTTTTGACCCCAATGTTTTATTTGACACTTTATCAGATTTTATCATAACAGCAAACAAAGGTTATAATAAACCGCCGTAAGCTCTCTTCACGCAGCTGGCTTCCCTCCCTTATTTCCCTTTCTTCCCACTCTTTCCCCCACCTTAGCTCTCTTCACGCAGCTGGCTTTCCCCCCCCTTATCTCCCTCTCTTCCTCCCCCTTTTTTCCCCCACCGCTACTACTCCGCGGCATCGCTCCTTCGCCTCCCCTTCCCCGTCCATTCTCTGCTCTATGTTTCACACTCAGCGGTTCACTTTCACTTGTTCAGCCGGCCAGTCTCTCCACGTTTTCCTGCGTCGAAGTCACGTTGCCTCTGCTATGACGTAAGTTTGTTACCTTTCATGTTCTATTAGGTTTTTTCAGCTCTACGTTTTCGTTTGTCCCAATTTTATTTGCTGTTCACCTATTTATTTTCTTATACTAAATTTATTGCCCATTTAGGTTTCTCCTAATGCCCTCATGTCTACCTGAAGAAATTGGACTTTCTAATTGCAAGATGCTCAACTTTTGTTTCGTTTCAATTTTCAAGAGGCCTTCAAGCTTGACCGATTTGACTTTCGTCATGGAGATGTATTGTTCTTTTCGTCAACGATCCTTCATATGAAGTCTACAAAGTCATTTCATGACCATCAGTTTTTACATATTTTTAACTTATATCATGGATCGAATTCCCTAGATTTTCGGGCACGGAATTCTGCCATTTTACTCTATCAAAACTTGAAGATTTTACAAGAATCATACAAATTACATTTTAAGTTCACATTTTAACATATACTGTTTTTTAAAGTGTTTTTCCATTTGTTTGTGACATTCGCAAGTCTTTTTTAGGTTAAGTTTTACTTAAGTCATTTGTTCCACACTGTCCTTATGGTTTTTATGTTTTATTTCATCATGTTATCTCATGTTAGTTTTAACCTTTTCAATTGTATTCTGATAATTGTATTGACAATATGTTTGTATGTATGGCTGATGAAGGGGCCAAGAGGAGCCTCGAAACATGTACCATCCAAATGGGTTTAATATAGCCCCTTAATTGAAAATGTTGTATTGATCAGGCGGAATTCTGTTCCCTTTATATTTGACTTTTAATCAATACGGAACCATGAATGATTATACGAATACTATCAAGGCAAGCCAAGCCAACGATGCTAGGAAAGCTAGATTTTCATATAAAGATCTTAGAGTCAAATTGTCGACTATTATCAAGGATATTGATTTTTTGAAAAGATGTAGAACTAACAACCTAATCCCGCAGCACATGAAAACTTATCAAAAGAGAGGCCCCCTTAACCAGTTTGAAAATAGAACACAAAAAATTATTAACAAGCGCATCTTTCAAAGAGAGATTAAATTTCTTTACATCAAAAAGAACCACGTTAACTTCAAATTATATCTCGCTCACTTGAAGGCAGCTAATTTATCAAGCAAAGAAGATTGGGACAAATTCATTCCATGGGTGGACAATATTGTCCATGTTAAGTTAGCCAGGAAAATAAGTACCTTAGACAATAAATTCAAAACTTTGTTTAACAAGCATGCAGCACGATCAACGCGCTCCGACGCAGGACCACATAAATTTCAAGATCCGGTTAAAAATCTAACTAACGTCCAGTTTGATGATTCTGAAATGAATATTCTCAGTAAAGGCCCTAAACACAATTGGAACACTAACATCAACAGTAGTTCCCTTACTACTTTAGTAGCTGAAACCGAAGCAGCAGTCCGCTTACTTCCCATAGATGAACAAAGTGCAGCTAGGCACGAGGCCAACAAGCAAGTCAAAAAGATCATAGCGAATAGTAAAAACATTTATCCCGCTGTAGACCATAACCATTCTAGCTTGAAAAAGAAGATCAATGATAATGACATCATTGTCACCAAAGCCGACAAAGGCAATACAATAGTTTTAATGGAAAAACAGGACTACGTTAACAAAACCCTGGAATTTTTCAAAAACTCTAAATTCGAAATAATTAAAAAAGATCCTACGGCTGCCATTCAGAGAAAATTAAAAAATATCATCAAAAATACTGTTTTTCTATTAGACGAAAAACAAGCTAGCCGCCTTGTTGCCATGAATCCAGGACTTCCAACTTTGCGAGCTTTACCCAAAATTCACAAAATTAATATTCCCATGAGACCCATAGTAAATTTCAGAAACAGTCCGCTTTACAAAACTACACAGTTTATTCAGAGATTCCTAAAAAATCACTACACCTTCAAAGCCAAAAATTTTTTTTACCAACACCTTAGATTTTTGCACTAAGACTTCATGTTTATACCTAAATAATGAGCACTCTCTCCACAGTGTGGATATAATAGATATTGTTACGTGCCACCCCCTAGTGGCACTTTTGTTAACTGGATTACGGTGGGGGTACAAAGCACAAAACCAATTACAGCTTAAAGAAATAATTAACTTTATTGCGGCCAGAAAATTACACTAGTCAGCAAATACAAGCAATTAGGAGCCTTATTCCAGTTTCCTCAAATCTCTTCCTTATGCGCTCTTGGCCCCTTTCACTTGCAACAGACCACAGAAGTTAATCTGTCCTAATGAGTACGGTGGCCTTGACAGAAACTACCTGTTCCTCTCATTTATGTTCTCCGACCACAATTACTTACGATCACTTGCTGCAGGCTATTTCGCTGTCCACAAGCTGGGAGAAACAATGTCACAGGATTTCGTAACTCGCACAGCACTTCGTCACCACACTTCTGTCGCACAAGATAATCGCTCGCACTAGCTCGTAAAACACAACCACAACTGCTTCACGGGTCACTCTTATATAGCAGGCCGGTGACTCAATAAATGGTTCTAGATCCATCCAGAGTCCACGGCTTCTCGAGGTTTCCACCGCTGGTCCAGTCACGAATCTTCTGGACTATCCCTTTGTCTGTAGTAGCCCTGTTGCATAAGGCGCGCGCAATACAGGAGGCAAGCCACAGCCCAGCCCCTGGGGCAGCTGTGACTCAAGCGGCGAGCGATGACACAAACTCACAGCCGTAACACCACCCCCTTCCTAAAAAGGCTGATCGTCCCGATCAATCATCGGTCCGTCTGTGTCCCTCCGTAGGCTGCCAGGCGATCTCGATGCACGATCTTCATCTTCGCCCTCGGGCTCCGCTGGATCCTGTAGACGACATCGTTGATCCGTTTCACGACTCGGTACGGGCCCTCCCAGGACTTCTGCAGTTTGGGTGACAGGCCTTTCTTCCGTAATGGGTTGAAGAGCCAGACCAGGTCGTCCTCGTGGAATCCGCCGGCATCCGTCTGCTGGTCGTATCGGGTCTTCATTCTGTCGGTCTCGATCCGCAGTTTCCTCCTCGCGAACGCGTGCACGTCCTCCAGTTGGTCGACCAGTTCTTGACAATACTGGCTTACCGGGATCGGATCATTCCCAGGTCGGCCAAAGGCAAGATCGACAGGTAGACGGAGCTCCCTCCCAAACATGGCCCGGGCTGGTGTGCACCCGGTGGCTTCATGCACGGCGGCGCGGTAGGCCAGGAGAAATAGTGGAAGATGTTTGTCCCAATCCCTCTGGTGCTCGCTGACGACTATTCGAAGATGGTTCTCGATGGTGCGATTGAATCGCTCTACCATCCCGTCGGACTGAGGGTGTAGTGGCGTTGCCCTTGTCTTCCGGATTCCCAGCAGCTGGCATAGGTTCTGGAACACCTGCGACTCGAAGTTCCTCCCTTGGTCGGAGTGCAGCTCCAGGGGTACTCCGTACCGGCTGACGAATTCCTTCACCAGGGTCTCTGCAATCGTCGCAGCTTCTTGGTTAGGGAGCGCATACGCCTCCGGCCATTTGGTAAAGTAGTCGCTGACGACTAATATGTAGCGGTTCCCTGCCTCGCTTAACGGGAATGGCCCAGCAACATCGATGGCCACTCTCTCCATGGGGCCGCCCACGTTGTAGGGCTTCAGTGGACCCCGTCGTCTTCGTCCTGGGCCCTTGCTGGCTGCGCAATCGTGGCACCTCGCGCAGTGGTTCTCCACGTCTGTTCGGCATCCGATCCAGTAGAACCGCTCTCTCAGCTTCTCCAGGGTCTTCTTTATCCCTAGGTGTCCACCAGATGATCCTCCATGAACTTCCTTCAGGACTTCCTCCGTCATAGCCTTTGGAACGACGACTTGTTCCCGAGATGTCTTCCCGTCGGTGCTCTCCCAGGTACGGCAGATGAGGCCATCCCTTACAATCAGCGAGTCCCACTGTGCCCAGTAGGACTTAAACTTTGGGCTGCAGTCACTCACAATGTTCCACCCGGGTCTGGGGACACAGGCCCTCTTCCATTCGGCTATCAGTCCCAGGTCATCATCTTCCGCTTGCGCCCGCGTGAAAGATTCGCGGCTCCAGCTCCCTTGAAGTTCCACGGTAGTCCTTCGGCACTGTATCCCGGTGTTCTCCTCCCTTCGGGCACAGGAGGTGCAGTTTTCTGGGCACGGTCTTCGTGACAGGGCGTCGGCGTTAGAATGCAGTTGGCCTTTCCTGTGCTGAATCTCAAAGTTATACTGTTGAAGCCTCTCTAACCACCGCGCGAGTTGACCCTCGGGCTGCTTGAAGTTCAGGAGCCACCGCAGGGATGCATGGTCGGTCCTGATGAGAAATTCTTGCCCGTACAGGTACTTGTGGAAGTGTTCAATGGTCTTCACGATGGCGAGCAGCTCCTTCCTGGTGACGCAGTAGTTCCTTTCTGGCTTTGACAAGGCCTTGCTGAAGTAGGCCACTACTCTCTCCTCGCCGTCCACTACCTGCGACAGGATTCCCCCTATGCCAAAGTCGCTGGCATCGGTATCGACGATGAACCTTGTTCCAGGTCTGGGGTAGGCCAGAATAGGCGCGGTGCACAGAGCCTGCTTGAGTTGCTCGAAGGCATTGTGGCATTCTGCTGTCCACGTGAAGAGTTGGTCCTTCTCGGTCAGTCGATGTAAAGGTTTGGCGATGTCGGCGAATCCTCTCACGAAGCGACGATAATAAGTGCAGAGTCCCAGGAAGCTTCGTAGTTGCGACTTGTCCTTCGGAACTGGCCACTCCCTCACAGCTGCTGTCTTCTCTGGGTCGGTGCGCACCCCTTCCTCGGAGACGATATGCCCAAGGTACTGGACCCGCTTCTGGAAGAGCTGACACTTCTTGGGGCTCAACTTCAGCTGGGCAGCCCGTAGCTTCAACAAGATCTCCTTCAGGTTGCTGTAGTGCTCCTCGAAGCTCCTCCCCAGAACGATGACGTCGTCTAGGTATACCAGGCAGGTCTTCCAGTGTAGTCCCCTCAGAATGGACTCCATTAGCCTTTCGAAGGTTGCAGGGGCGTTGCACAGACCGAATGGCATGACGGTGAACTGCCAGAGCCCGCTGCCCACAGAGAACGCCGTTTTCTCGCGGTCCTTAGGGTGGACCTCCACCTGCCAGTAGCCACTCTTCAAATCCAAGGTGGAGAACCATCTTGATCCTGATATGGTGTCCAGCGTGTCGTCGATCCGGGGTAGAGGGTAGCTGTCCTTTTTCGTGACGTCGTTCACCCGCCTGTAGTCCACGCAGAACCTGGTGGAACCGTCCTTCTTCTTCACTAGCACGACCGGAGAACTCTAAGGACTATGTGATGGCTCGATCACCCCTTGCTCCTTCATCTCTTCTACCATCCGGTCGACTTCGGCTTGCTTGGCGAGCGGGACACGTCGGAATGGGGCCCTAATCGGTGCGCTGTCCCCAACGTCGATTCTGTGCTGGACCAAGCTTGTCCTGCCGAAGTCTTTGCTCCCCACGGAGAAGACATCCTGGAATTCGCGTAGCAGGTCCTGAAGTTGGCGTGATTGTTCCTCGTCTAAATGGTCCTGGGATCCTTGGTACAGCTTCTGTAGTTCTTCTGGCAGTGTGCGTTTTCTTCGGTTGTCCGTCTGCAGGTGTCCGCCCGTCGTGTCGGTGATGCGGGCAATCCAGGTAACGGGCTCGCAGACTCCTAGGTTGGTGTCCCGGTGAACCGTAATGTCGTAGTCGTTCAGGTTGGACAGGCGGACGTACGGCCGAGACGTCGTGTTGATGAGGGTCTCGGCAACTAGCAATCCTTTTGTCTGGATGTCCTCATATTTTGGCTCGATGACAGCCGCCACTCCCTCAGCAGTTCCGTCGACAATTACGGCAGCGCTGACTTCCGTCCTGGCGGGAACGATGACGTCTTCTCTCAGCCTTACTCGTCGTGCGGTGATGGACTCGTGCGCAGGTTGCAAAGCAAGTTCCTCACCTCCGAAGTGCAGAGTGTTGGTACTCAAGTCCAAGATGATGTTGTTCTGGTCCAGGAAGTCCAGTCCGATGATCACTTCGCTTGATACGTCAGCCACAAGCACTGGATGCTTCACCACCCGTCGACCAATGACGAGCTCCAGTGATGCCTCGCCATGTACCGGTGCGGTCTCTCCGGTCGCGGTTATTAGCTGGAGGTTCCTTTGTGTGGGTTGCACTCTCCACTTCGGGATCACGGTGGGATTGACGATGGTCCTCGACGCTCCCGTGTCGATCAGCATGGGCCAGCTCACCCCGTTGACGACTCCGTCGACCATCAGGCTGCTATTGTCCCTCCGTAACTTCGTCACACGCACTTGGACTGCTGGGGCTTGACGACTGTCACAAGCCAACCTTTGCCCCCCAAGGCTGGCTAATACTCGTTTCCCTGGGCCGCGCGGTTTTCAGACGACTGATTTCCCGTCGGATACCCTCGGCGGCGGCGATCACCGCAGTCCTTGCTCAGGTGGCCTTTCTTACCGCAGGCCCAGCAGGTCGGTAGTCCTCTTCCGGGCCGCTTCTCCGGTTGTCTTCCGGCTGTGTCGTTGCTGGTGGTACCGCGACTATCGAAGAAACGGCTTAGCGCCTCCATTAATTAGTCGGCCAGGGGCTTGGTCACGTTGGTTTTTACTGGTTCGTCGACGTCCACTTGACGCACCCGCGCGTGCATTCTAGATGCCTGTTTTGCCGTCTCGAACTCAAGTGCGTGGCTCAGCGCATCTGCCAGGGTCTTATTGCGCGCAAGACGCAGCGCCTGTTGAGTGTCCGAGTCCCGTAGCCCGTCGGTGAAAGTCTGCGTCGCTATCTGCTCCAGAAAGTCGGCCGGCGCTGTTGGGTAGGCGAGCCTTACGAGGCGTGCGATGTCCATCTCGAACTCCTGCAGGGTTTCCGCGTTCTTCTGTACCCGTGTCCGGAGCTGCATCTGATAGGCCTGCTGAAGATGGCTATCTCCATATCGGGACTCCATATGGGCGATCAGGGAAGCGTAGTCCTGGGATCCAGTCGGGATGGCCTGAAGGACGTTAAGGGCGTCACCTCTCAGCGCTACAATGAGAGCTGTAGCCTTTTCTGTGCTGTTCCAGTTATTTATGGAACAGGCCGCCTCGAACTGACGTAAGTAGGTGCTCCACGGGACCTTTCCGTCGAAGGTTGGGGGCGTCACTCTGCTATGTCCCGTTCCTAATATTCCCGGTGTAACGGTGGGCGGGCGTTGGCGCAGCTCGGCAACTTCCTCTCTTAGAGCGTTGAATTTCTCCTCCACCCCCGTCAGTGGGCGTTGGCGCAGCTCGGCAACTTCCTTTTGTAAGGCGTTGAATTTCTCCTCCACCCCCATCAGCGGGCGTTGGCACAGCTCGGCAACTTCCACTTGTAAGGCGTTGAATTTCTCCTCCACCCCCATCAGCGGTCGTTGGCACAGCTCGGCAACTTCCTTTTGTAAGACGTTGAATTTCTCCTCCACCCCCATCAGCGGGCGTTGGCGCAGCTCGGCAACTTCCACTTGTAAGGCGTCGAACTTCTTTTCCACTGCCGTGACTTCCTCACGCAGATCCAGTTCTAATTTCTTCAGGTCCTGTGTCAACTTATTCTGACCGTCTTCCATCTTCTTCTGGCCGTCCTCTATCCTCGTTAGGTCCTCCGCTAGCTTATTTTGACCGTCTTCCATCTTCTTCTGGCCGTCTTCTAGCTTCTTCTGGCCGTCTTCTAGTTTGGCAGTTAGGTCCTCGGCTAACTTCTTCTGGCCGTCCTCCATCTTGGTTTCCATGCCATTTAACTTTTCAAGCAATGCTGCCAATTTCTCCTCCATTTTAGTTGTTTGTCTTGTAAAGGGCATGCACTCACAGGAAAATTAGAGAAAATGACCTGCTCGGGTTTTGAAACCAGGACCGTCAGGTGTTGTGCTTGAGTTCGTAATCCGGCTTCTGACACCAATTGTTACGTGCCACCCCCTAGTGGCACTTTTGTTAACTGGATTACGGTGGGGGTACAAAGCACAACACCAATTACAGCTTAAAGAAATAATTAACTTTATTGCGGCCAGAAAATTACACTAGTCAGCAAATACAAGCAATTAGGAGCCTTATTCCAGTTTCCTCAAATCTCTTCCTTATGCGCTCTTGGCCCCTTTCACTTGCAACAGACCACAGAAGTTAATCTGTCCTAATGAGTACGGTGGCCTTGACAGAAACTACCTGTTCCTCTCATTTATGTTCTCCGACCACAATTACTTACGATCACTTGCTGCAGGCTATTTCGCTGTCCACAAGCTGGGAGAAACAATGTCACAGGATTTCGTAACTCGCACAGCACTTCGTCACCACACTTCTGTCGCACAAGATAATCGCTCGCACTAGCTCGTAAAACACAACCACAACTCCTTCACGGGTCACTCTTATATAGCAGGCCGGTGACTCAATAAATGGTTCTAGATCCATCCAGAGTCCACGGCTTCTCGAGGTTTCCACCGCTGGTCCAGTCACGAATCTTCTGGACTATCCCTTTGTCTGTAGTAGCCCTGTTGCATAAGGCGCGCGCAATACAGGAGGCAAGCCACAGCCCAGCCCCTGGGGCAGTTGTGACTCAAGCGGCGAGCGATGACACAAACTCACAGCCGTAACAATATGTACACCAGCATCCCAGTACAGTCGGTTTCAAATATCATTAGGAATAATTTAATCGAAAATGACAAATTATCAAAGGTTGAAATTGAAGAATTTATGACAATCCTTGATCTCACCTTAAACAATAACTTTTTCACTTTTAATAATGTCATCTACAAGCAGAAAGAAGGATTAGCCATGGGCTCCCCGCTTTCGGGCATCATCGCCAATATTTACCTAGACCACCTGGAGCACACTAAAATAATTAACAACATTAAGGGAATAGAATTTTGGGGCAGGTATGTTGATGATATTTTCTTAATTGTCAATGACAACATCCAGGGTATTGACCGAATTTTCAATGATTTGAATAGTATAGACCCCAACATTAAATTACTTTGGAGTCAGCTATCGACAATAAGATTAATTTTCTAGACACCTCTGTTGCCAAAGTAAACAACAGGCTTCATTATAAAATTTTCAGAAAGCCCACGCAAACGCACACCATCATCAGGCAAGATTCTACCCACCCAGGTTCCCATAAAAAAGCAACCTTTTTCAGTTTTGTTAACAGAGCCCTCAAGTTACCCCTTTCTAAACAGGACCTTAACACAGAAATTAAAATTATTTATCAAATAGCCAAAATTAATGGTTTTAATCGGAACTATGTAAATGACATCATCAGGAAAATCAAAAACAAACCAGCCACCCACCTAATTCCAGACAAGCCCGAAAAGCCTTTGTTTACAGTTGTCACCTATCCTAACAATTCCGTATACAGTATCACTAACATCTTCAAAAAATGCAATGTGAAAATAGCCTATAAAACCTGTCATACTAATAGCAACTTGTTTTTCAATTCACACACTTTGAACAGCAAAGATAAATACAGTGCTTCTGGTATCTATAAATTAAGTTGTAATGACTGCAAAACTAACTACATAGGTCAAACGGGGAGAAGTTTCACCACCAGATTTTCTGAGCATGTCAACGCTACCAAATACAGGAGATTTTCAGCCATGGCTTCTCACATGAGTGAGATGAACCATCAATTTACCAACATAGACAATGACCTCGAAATTCTGCATCGTGTTAATAAGGGCTCTCTAATGAATATCTTAGAGTCCATTGAAATTAACTCCGCACAGAGAATTTTCAATCCCCCCAACATAAATGAAATATGTTTTGACCCCAATGTTTTATTTGACACTTTATCAGATTTTATCATAACAGCAAACAAAGGTTATAATAAACCGCCGTAAGCTCTCTTCACGCAGCTGGCTTCCCTCCCTTATTTCCCTTTCTTCCCACTCTTTCCCCCACCTTAGCTCTCTTCACGCAGCTGGCTTTCCCCCCCCTTATCTCCCTCTCTTCCTCCCCCCTTTTTCCCCCACCTCTACTACTCCGCGGCATCGCTCCTTCGCCTCCCCTTCCCCGTCCATTCTCTGCTCTATGTTTCACACTCAGCGGTTCACTTTCACTTGTTCAGCCGGCCAGTCTCTCCACGTTTTCCTGCGTCGAAGTCACGTTGCCTCTGCTATGACGTAAGTTTGTTACCTTTCATGTTCTATTAGGTTTTTTCAGCTCTACGTTTTCGTTTGTCCCAATTTTATTTGCTGTTCACCTATTTATTTTCTTATACTAAATTTATTGCCCATTTAGGTTTCTCCTAATGCCCTCATGTCTACCTGAAGAAATTGGACTTTCTAATTGCAAGATGCTCAACTTTTGTTTCGTTTCAATTTTCAAGAGGCCTTCAAGCTTGACCGATTTGACTTTCGTCATGGAGATGTATTGTTCTTTTCGTCAACGATCCTTCATATGAAGTCTACAAAGTCATTTCATGACCATCAGTTTTTACATATTTTTAACTTATATCATGGATCGAATTCCCTAGATTTTCGGGCACGGAATTCTGCCATTTTACTCTATCAAAACTTGAAGATTTTACAAGAATCATACAAATTACATTTTAAGTTCACATTTTAACATATACTGTTTTTTAAAGTGTTTTTCCATTTGTTTGTGACATTCGCAAGTCTTTTTTAGGTTAAGTTTTACTTAAGTCATTTGTTCCACACTGTCCTTATGGTTTTTATGTTTTATTTCATCATGTTATCTCATGTTAGTTTTAACCTTTTCAATTGTATTCTGATAATTGTATTGACAATATGTTTGTATGTATGGCTGATGAAGGGGCCAAGAGGAGCCTCGAAACATGTACCATCCAAATGGGTTTAATATAGCCCCTTAATTGAAAATGTTGTATTGATCAGGCGGAATTCTGTTCCCTTTATATTTGAATTCTTACACTCATAATATAATGATATTTTTAACGGTTCGCCGAGCGTAAGCTTAAAAACGCACGGACGCCAGGCTATTTTTTCGACCTTTTCACTGAAATCGTTACTGCTTGGCTCCCTTTGGTCATAAATTAATTATTTTCTACACAAATCTTCCTCGAGATCACCTTTACAGAATGGTGAAAGCAGCATCAAAATCCATCCAGTGGTTCTTGAGATTACACATTTAATATACGTACTGTACAGCTGATTCCTTAACGCGCCTATAATGGGAGGGGAGTGCGCTCTACCGGCAACGAGTAGAAACTTTCCAATTACATGTTATACATGGGTTCTGACTGGGAATGTCAAGGCCGGTATAGAGCGCAGCTCGTATTCAGTCGGCCGTGCCCACCGTAATCCAGTTAACAAAAGTGCCACTAGGGGGTGGCACGTAACAATATGTTTACACTTCCTGGGCACCTTATTATGCCACCTTATTATTGCAATATTGGGATTATTTATTAGATATAAAAATACATGAATGATGTAGATTTCAATTTAAATTACGCATTCATAAGCTAATGTGATTACAAAATTCCACCATGTTTCCCATCTTCATAACATTCATAAACAGTTTTTAAGTAAAATCTAGTCAATATGTGAGATTTCCTGTTATTTACACTTTGCCATTATTTAGATTATTTATTTTCAGTCCCTTAGAAAATATAAATACTGTAATAGGTTTCACTGTAATAATACTGGGTCGTGTGCAGTGCGAGGAGCTGGCCATGACAGCGCTGGACGACCCCTCGCGGATCGTGGTGGGCTCGGCCACTCGGATACTGATGCCTGTCGTGGCCAAGTGGGCGCTGGACCTGGGGCGGCTGCAGTCTCACCTGCTGTCTCGGCTGCTGCTCAAGCTCAAGTCACAAACAAAGGTATAGTGCACAAAATATGGAACACTCACACCATCAATCCCCTCACTGCCTTTCTACTACACAACTATTAATAATTGAAGAGCTCGTTTCCAAAACTCACTAAGTCAGTTTTGGACGAAATTGAGAAATCCGTTGAATCTTGTTCGTTATGTGTAGACCTATGTATGTTACTAATATTTTATTCCAGAACTCACTATGTAATAGTAAATTGTAACGTAGGATATTGTTTTTTTTTACAAAACTGTACTAAGTCAGGCCGTGATGTCTTCCAAACTCTGCTAAGTCTAATGCACATGCGTACGAGTAAGTTCCGTTTCCCGCCAGGCCGTGATGTCTTCCAAACTCTGCTAAGTCTAATGGGCATGCGTACGAGTAAGCTCCTGTTTCCCGCCAGGCCGTGATGTCTTCCAAACTCTGCTAAGTCTAAGTGACTTAGTTTATGCTTGGAAAATTGGCATTTTAACGTTAATAACTTCAAAATAGGGTTTTGGTTCATTATCTTTGTTCTTCATATTAATTTGAAAAACGTCTCTTTATTTCATAATGAAGTAATATTGCCAAAGCAGGCTCCGGTTCAAAACATGTTTGTCCTGAAAAATCATCATGTTTGACTTGGTGAGTTGTGGAAATGAGCTCCTCAATTGACTGAAGAACTGGTTACTGCTCATCCTGGTGATGAGTATTGAGTGGTTTGACATTGTGATTGAAGACAGTGATTTTTCTGGCTGTAGAGATTGTATCTTGATAGTTTCTCCATGCCTGTTATTAATTTTATAGTTTGTCCATTTTTCCTTTTATTTCTAATGATTTTAAGGGAAAGATTTTATTTGTCAAGTTTTGAAGCCATTCTTTCAGTGTTGCCTATACAAACTGTATATTGTGGCTCTTCAGTTGGTCAACATACCGACAGTAGTGGCTACGCGGGCTAAAGCGCTGCGTTAGGTCAAGGGGCCAAGCTCTCTGCTGACTCGGTAGACGCGTGGGTTCGAGCCCCACCGTCGGCTGTCCTTGAAATGGTTTTCCGTGGTTTCCCATTTTCAACACCAGGAAAATGCTGGGACAGTACCTTCTGACAGGCCACGGCCACTTCCTTCCACATCCTTGCCCAGTTTCATTCATCTTCAACCATTCCATCTCTCATCCCGACGCGCAGGTCGCCCACGGGGGTCGACTAGAAAGACCTGCACTCGGCCTCTCAGGAGGCTACACGACAAAAAAAAAAAAAAAAAAAAGTTGGTCAACATGAATTTGCCCAATGACTGGGCGGGGTACAATGTATGAAATATTTAAATAACACTCCTGGAAAAGACTACATGTATTAGTTAATTATCACTATCATTATCCAGTTGTGGCTTCTATGCTGAAGATCACGGGTTCAAAACCGGCCGAAGTCGTCGTTTTTTTAAGAGCGTTAAAAATCCCTCAGTATGCCAGCTGAATTCCGGTCAGAGAAAGCAGGGTGGGCAGCAAAAACACTATAAAAATGTTCTGAAGACCAACATGAAGAAATGTCCAATTGATACAGCAAACTGGGAGGCTGTCGCGTCCAACCGATTAGAGTGGCGCCGCAACGTCCATCAAGACCACTTGCTCTTTAAACAAGAGAGGAGAAGGCTTCAGGCTGAAAAAAGAAATGCCAGAAAAGAGCACATGAATCGCAGAATGATCAACCCCCAAGATCCATTGGCTGCTCGAGACCTTGTGTGCCAATACAGGGTGATTCTCTATGTAGTTTACAACTTCAATAATGTGTAATAATTTATTGGAGCCACTTACAGACTTGGTTTATATGTTATTATATTGCAAAACACTTCAAGTTTTGACTCACGTAGTTTGTAGTTGCACAGTTGTCCGCCTCGCGCGCCACCTGTCACTTGTTGGAAATGGCGTCTTTCACTGGAGCGGAAAGAGTGAAGTGCGTGTTCTGGTTTGAAGAAACTAAGTCAGCAACGAGTGTACAGCGGAGATTTCACACAGAATTTGGCAAAGACCCACCCAGCAGACCAATAGTGCACAAATGGCACCAGACATTTATCGAAACAGGTTGTTCTGTGCTACACACAAAGGCGCCAGGCCGCACACCTGTGACTGGCGATGTGGTGGAAACAGTTAGGGAGAGGTTCGTCCGCAGTCCGGAAAAATCGAAACTGGTATCCCTCAGACGACTGTTTGGTGGGTGTTGCGTCAACATTTGGCCATGAAAGCATACTGATTGCCCTTAGTTCAAGCACTAAGTGAAGCGGATAAACATACCCAACATGAATTCTGTGTTGAAATGATGGATACATCAGCCGTGATGAGTCATTCTTGAACAATGTGGTCTTCAGCGATGAATCAACGTTGCACCTTTCTGACCGGGTCAACACAATTGTCGTATTTGGGGCATGGAAAAAAAACACATGGGCACCATGTGACAGCCCCAAAGTGAACGTTTTCTGCACTGTTTCGAGAGAGAGAATTACCTGCCTGCCACGGTCCCCAGATTACACACCACTGGATTTCTTTCTGTGGGTCTTTGTTGAAGATAGGGTGTACATCCCTCCCCTACCTGCAAATCTTGATGAACGGAGACATCGCATCACAACAGCCATCGCCTCTGTTACCCCGGAAATGCTGGTTAATACGTGGCGGGATATCAACTTCCGTTGAGATGTGTCCAGGATGACAAATGGTGCACACATTGAGCCGTAATGGATTTGTCAAAAAAACTTTAAGTGTTTTGCTATGTAATGACATATAAACCAAGTCTGTAAGTGGTTTCAATAAATAATTACACATTATTGAAGTTGTAAACAACATAGAGAATCACCCTGTATTGTGGAAGAGTCTGTGGTTCTCGGATTGGACTGTGCAGTCACCAAAATGAAATATGATAATGCCTAATATTGGTTTACAGGGAAGAGAAGATTTATACAACCGTACCTTGGAAGACAATCATACTTGTATCACGAGTGATAGCCTAATAATAATAAGGGGGGGGGGGGGGGGGCGTGGTGGCTCAGCGGTCAAGCTGAATGCCTCTCACCAAGGCGGTCCGGGTTCGATTCCCGGTCAATGCATGTGAGATTTTCAAAGTGAAATGCCATGTCCTGTGGTTCGGATTCCACGTAAAACGGAGGTCCCGTGGCTCATGATCTCGAGATTAACGGTCACTTTAAACTACAAGCTTTTGCTAATAATAATGAAGCCGGCAGAGCCATGTCATAGATTTATGTCATGTAAAAGAACCTTCCAATAACTACAATATTGTTCGAAGCTAAAAATTTGTAGGTTAAATTTAATAAACGTTCTATTAGTTCCAACATTCGCCGCCAGGTGCTGGTCGCGGTGTCCAAGTTCGCGGCTAGGTGTCGTTGACGGTAGCATATGGTGGCAAAAGTAGGAACTACTTGAAATTGATAGTCTGCAGTCCCGACCTGAATTACAGATAACACACTAATACAGTCATCACAAATAACACCGGTTATCAGACAGATTCTACACACACCCAAAGTACACGGGGCTGCATGACCGCATTGTCGCAGTCTCTAATCTGAGGAACCAACCAATCATTGTCCAGTTGCAGGTTTTCAAAAATAAAGTGTATTGGAATATTTGACTCCGCATCTCAAAGCTGGAAAATAAGATCGAATAAAGCCATACACTCACTATCACAGCAAACCCCAATACTCGACATCGTTAACTTCAGAATAATTCAATGGGCTGGTCATTTACTAAGTATGAGAGATGATATAATGGTCTTACAAATCTTTAAAGAAGAACCAAGAGGAAAAAAGGTCAGTAGGAAGACCACGAAGTTCCTGGAAAAATGAAATCTCCAAACTTTGTAGACATCTCAATGTACACAACTGGCAAGAACTCGCCCAAAACAGAGTTCAGTGGAGGCATTTTGTGAGATCGGCATGGGATCTTAGTGTCCCATAGAAGCCTTCTGAGTGAGTATTGCCCCATTACTAATACATGTAATTTTTTCCAGGATTGTTATTTAAATATTTTATACAGTGTATCCCGCCCAGTCATTGGACAAATTCATGTTGACCGACTGAAGAGCTACAAAATACAGATTTTATTTATTATTTGCGTTGTTGTTTTTGTTTTTTCATTTAGGGGGTTGCATATCATGGCTATTTCAACCCCATGCACTATGCATGTGTGTGGAATTTGTCTGATAACTTATGGAATATTTAGTGTTTTTATTTGTGATTGAGGCAAGGTTTTGGGAGGAGAAGTGGGAAGCCATAAAAAAAACACTGAGGTGGGAATGGAACGCATCCTCTTCTCAGTTTTGCCTCACAAAGCTGAGTGTACCCTGTTCCAACCCTCAGAAAAGAATGGAATTTCTTGGCAGAGCTAGGTATAGAACCTAGGACCTTTGAAGCCAGAGTCTCAATACGTACCCCGAGACCACAGGAGGGAGCATTTAAATACAGAACTACACTTCTTAAAGGATCTTTGGAGTCTGGAGGGGAGGAGGGCAGTTCGGCAGTGTTGTTCCTTTCTACAAATCAAAGGATAGTTTTCTCCTGATTCTTGGATGGACTAGACAGCTTACAGTCGCCCAGTTCTACCATTCTAGCCAGTGGCTTGACTATGGGGGGGGGGTCATCCCCCCCCCAGAGCCTCTCTCTTAAGGTAACAGCCCTGGGGCTGGTTTGCAGCAGCTCGCCAATCTTCTCTATTCTCCGCCACCCTCTTCAATTCGTGATATGGAAATATGAAACTTGATGAAGTTTTTCATGTTTATTAAAACTAAACTTCGGATTGTTGACAAGCGATTGGATTGTGTTTAAAAGCATTTGTTTTCACTCGTGTGACATTTTAGTGTTACTCTTAACTTAACACTTACTGGATGAGCAAAATGGTCAGCTGTTCAGTTAGCCAGAGGGGTGTAGTATTATCTTTCCTCATCCCTTCTTAGTTACCATTCCGTTAGCATCCGAGTGTGTCATTTTGAAAAGTGAATAATATTGTGTTTACTTGTATTGCTGTTTTAAGTTAAACCTTAGTTGTAAACTGCAGTGTATTAATATTCATACAATGCCCCAGGAATAGAATTAGCTAGATGATTTCGCGAAGAGAACTGGACTTAATAGTTTAATATCCACAAAATTGTTAAATTTCGAGCATTTGCACACTGATAAATGCTAATGAAACTAAACATGAAAAAATAAAGATCAGAGGTTTTCAAACTCCGGGATCAGATATTAGCTTTCATTTATTATGTCCTTATGTCCGAGCCCCCCTCCCCGTATGTAATTTAACTAAGCCCATCCCCCTCCAGCAGCAAACCCTAGTTACGCCATTGATTCTAGCATGATTTGCAAGCTCAGTGCTACTGGTGGGGCATACCCATAGAAAGATAAGGCTTCCATGTAACAGACATCTCACTCATTGAACTAGCTTGTGAAGTTTGCTGTGTTAAAGGATGGTGTGTGACTGGGAAGGGGGCTGGAAGGCAGGAAAGAAATCCTCATATGGTATTAAATCCAAAAATAAATTTTTAAGTCGAAATACTAGGATTTATATTGTGTTCCTGTGAGAAATCATTGACATCACCCAAGAAGAAGTGTGTTGTCTGTCCTAGGCTACTCCCCCCAACTCGCCAAGTGCGGCGAACAGACGTGGCTACGAGAATGACCAGCGGACTGTGCACACCGTCACTGTTCTTCAGACCCTCTTACCATACCTCTTGGTGTGTGTCGCAACTGTGGAACCTGTACTGCAGAGGGTGGGCCCCGACACACTCGCAGTGGAACGTAAGAACACCTTTTATTATTGATCTGTGAGATTCTCTTTTTTAACAAACTCTCGTTGATATTTCTGAGGTGTATCGGCACTCCAGAAACAATGACTGTGTGTTTGTAATATACGATTTTAGAGGAGAAAAGAGATACTATTTAAATCCGCCTCATGTAGTGGCTAGCATTCTTAGCTGTCACTGCGGAGATCTGGGTTTGTTTCAGAGGTGGCTCGTGGGCTTTGATAAGGTCGGGGCACAGCAGGTATCAGTTTTGCTAAAACACATGACCATAATTCTCGATGTTAGTTATTGTTGTTTTAAGGGGGAGGAACTACGAGTTCTTCTGCCCTCTAATCCTCGATGTTGACCCGTACCATGAGTGAAGTATGAAACCACTGTTGAGTGATTTGATTATGAGCGTCATCCTCGTCATGCCTTCCTTTCCCAGCTGTAGGCACAGATAATTAAGTACAAACCCGGTCAAATAAACAGAAAATAACGCAGGTTACTAAGTAATTAACACACACAATAAGTTGGCTAGGGTACACGGGATTGATTACCACAAAATAAAAATAGAAACAAAATCAGAGTTATGCCAAGTAAAAAAAAGCTTACCTGATCGTTCACTTCTTGTAGAATAGTTCGATCCTTCTATTATTAGCAGCAGCAAACTCCTCTATCACGCGTGTGTTGAAATCTGGGATACTGTTTATCATCCTCTTCTCCATCGACAACATTGCAAGTGCAGACACTCCATCAGCCCCCATAGAATTTCTCAGGAAAGTTTTTATCCTCTTCAAACTAGAGAATGACTTTCGGTCTCTACAGTAGTCATTGGGATAGTAACAATGATTTTGAAAAGTATCACACACTCTGAAAATGTGCGCAATATATTATTGTTATAAAAGAACTGCAGAAGTGGTGCCGCACCGGAAGCATTACTCAAATCTTCACGACAGTACAATACCTCCAACTCAGTTCTCAGTTTCGGACCATTTATTGCACGGAACAATGTAACGGCTGTCTGGAAATCCCTCTCTGGAAATTCAATGGAATAGTATGGAAACTTTTCAACTAGAAATAATTTTGAAGCACATAAGTGATCCGAAAACTGAAACTTGTCATTAATGCTACTAACAATAGTATCACACACTTCTTTACGGCCAGACGATATACTACTTCCTTGTTCAACATGAAGTCCTTAGCTCGCGGGCTCATTAAAGGACACTTCATTTTCCGCATATTCTTCACGAACTTTGGTCACCGCTTTAGAAAACTGCTTTATAAAGTCATTGACTTTAACAGCATCAATACCACTTTGCTGAATACAATCAAAGAAAATAGCTATGTGTAGCATAACTTTATGAAAGAAAGTCAGCCAGTATATAAACTGGGGATCTTTCAATGTACGCACAAATCCTGCAGCTTGACTTGAGGCATTTCTGTCATTAACTTCTGAGTCTCTAATGTGTTCAAAACATTTCAAAAGATTTTCTTTGTTTTCGAACACAGTGTTAACAGTTCTATGTTGAAAGTACCATCTTGTTGGAGGGGCGTAACCTATTTTCTTTTGAACCACTTCAAACAAGCAATCCATTCTCTTTGGTTGGTTGGTTGGTTCCTTAGTTTAGGGGCTGCGACAACGCGGTCATGTAGCCCCGTGTACTTTGGGTGTGTGTAGAATCTGTCTGATAACCGGTGTTAATTGTGATAACTGTATTAGTGTGTGTATCTGTTTTTTAATTCAAGTAGAGACTGCAACTTTGAATTTTCAAATAGTTCCTACTTTTGCCGCCAAACGCCACCGTCAACGACTACTAGGCCTAGTTCAGAACTAGCTACTAGACGCCACCGCAGTCGGCTCTTGGCAACGAACGTAGCAACCTAAGAGCGTTGTTTACATTCTTAACCTATCCAATTTAGTTTCACACAGGTGTAATTAGTGGAAAGATCTTTAACATGCCATAAATCTATGACATGGGACCGCCGGCTTTACTTCCCCTCCGAAGGAAGGCATACTGAGGGATTTTTAACGCTCTTAAAAAATCCGACGGCTTCGGCCGGGTTTGAACCCGCTATCTTGGGCATAGAAGCTCAGCATGCTACCAACTACGCCACCGAAGCCGCCTCCATTCTCTTTGGAGATCTTTAAAAAAATGGCCCTATCCCTTGCAAATCTTGAAAAAATATTCTGCTTTGGGAGCAAGATGAAGTGGCGTGTTGGAGAATCAAATTACCTTGACGTGCGTAACAATGAATGTAATTCGTATATTGGCTTTCACGGCCGGTGAATTAAAACTCAGCAATTCTTCTAGGTTTGTGCCGTGTCCTGTGTGGGGTTTCGCCTAGGACACCAAGCTTGGCTCATCGGCGGGCTCTTGGTGTCCCCGCCCGGACCCCCACAGGAGTAACGAACTACGCGCTACCTCCCTTTATATTGAGTGCAACTGCACTACTTTGCTGCGAGAACTAGAAGTAATTTTATGTAATTCGTGTTTGGGTATTTCTCCTTAATTATCGACTGCACTCCACCCCTATGCCCACTCATCACAGAAGCACCGTCATACGTTTGACAAATAAGTTTCTTGGGGGATTTTTCTACTTCAGTGTTGTTTAACTGTCCCAATATTGTTGCAGCCAGACCGTGCACGCTCCTGTCGGTGACTTCAAAGAAACCCCGAAATTGCTCAACAATTCTACCTGCTATTTGATACCTAAAAATTAGGGACATTTGTGTTTTGCGTGAAGCGTCCGTTATTTCGTCAGCCTGGAGAGAGAGGAAGTCTTCCGAACTGATTTCGTCGACAACATTCTTCCGACAAACGGACAGAATCGTGTCTAAAATTTCATTTTGGATGACCTTCGATGTCCCTTTAAACACGCTTGGATTTTCCAAGTGATCCTTTAAAACATTGTCAAGCGCCTCAGTGTAATTGATGAGACCCTTAAAAACACCTGGATTAATTGATTCGTCGGTTTCATCATGTCCTCGCATGGCTAATTCAAATTCCCCACAAAACTTAATAAGCATCAATAATGCGCGACATAATAATTATATCTATTCTTGTCCAAAAGTTCATTGTGTTTACGAACAGAAATCCTGTAGCCATCATCCAGTTGCTGCGCTATGCTTATATTCCCTAACACTGCTAAACTCATTTCATTGTTCATATGGCATTTTGACAAACAATGTTTCTTTCCTTTTTCAGGTAAATGTTTTAAATCATTAATGCCAGTCTTGGTCCATGTGTCATCACCACCAAATAACAGGCACGGAAAACAAAAGAATGAATTTACTACCGGACATCCACATAACCAATCCCATTTTTTATACACAGATTTATTGAAAGTCCTGTGATATGTTCTGTTTTTATCTTTAGAGGCTTGATTAATGCACAGATCTGGTTTCGGAGGGCCTAATTCCTTTGCCAATAGTCTGTCCTCATAAGTTAAGGACTTATTTTGTAAGTATTTTACCTGGTTCATTTCACGGTTTCGGTAACGACATGCACACTTTCAATGCCTGAAAACACACTGAAAATTATTAAGTAATTTGTCGCAGCGTTAAGTTACGGTCTAAAAATAAAATGCCACATAATACATAGTTGATAAGTAGGAATTAACCACTTACCTCGTACGACGAAATACTCGTTCAGTGTATATTTTAATTATGTTTAATAACACACTGGTACGAGTTATTCCCACCTCACAAAACACGCTTCCAATAACAAATATTAGCCTATGTAAGATTAATTTTACTGAACACTGCAAAAGACCACCGCACTCGAACACAATAATTATAGGCTACAGTTCGTAGGCGCCAAAACTTTCGGAACCAAGTACTGAGGCAGTGCTGTCGTCAAGCAGTTGTGTATTCATTACCCCAGATAATGGAATTTCTCAGACTTGACGTTATAACATACAAATTCGCTTACGGTACATCCCTACGGTCATAATGTTACGTTTCTCTCTCAATGCATATTATACATGTTGATTTTTCTCCGTACATATTAATAAAGGGCACAATGTTCCGTATATTATTTTGGTGGAAAATTGCTGAGGGCTGGTAAATAAGCTATCTATGAACTTGTCTGCCCTCTATCGGTACTCTTGCTAATGGTACACTTTAACACCCCTCCCCGACCCTCCCCGCCCCAACCCACCCTCGCTACTTTCACGGCCGTATCGCCGGCTAGTCACAGTATTTATTTATTTATCGTATGGCTTTTAGTGCCGGGAGTGTCCGAGGACATGTTCGGCTCGCCTGAGTCTGTAGCTGCTTCCAGCGGACACCCTAAAGGGTGAGCTAAATGTTCCGTCCAATTTCAAGTAGTTCCAACTTTCACCACCAGATATCAATGATACCTAGTGGTGAACGTTGGAACTTTGATAGAGCGTTCTGACGAAATCTAACCTAACAAATTTTGCTTTACACAAGTTTAGTCTGTGAAAGGATCTTTAACATGCCATAAATCTATGACATGGGACCGCCGGCTTTACTTCCCCTCCGAAGGAAGGCATACTGAAGGACTTTTAACGCTCTTAAAAAAAACTACGACTTCGGCCGGGTTTGAACCCGCTATCTTGGGCATAGCAGTTCAGCATGCTACCGACTACGCCACCGAAGCCGCTAGTCACAGTAGTCTTGTGCCCCTAGTCTAGGAAACTCCCATAGCCCCTCTGTCGCCTCTCCCCGCTGTAAAAGCATGGTATGATGTTAAAGGGCCAGGAAGAGGAAGCATGTGGCTATACTGTGTTGGTCACACCAGGCATGTGCCCAGCACCTCGTTGTGACATGACATGCTCCTACTGTCGGGGCAAGTGAACAGCAAGCCGATTGAACTGCTTTGTCACGTCATAAGCGCCATTACCACGGTAGGATTATCAAGACGACTACGACCCAAGGAGAATGATTATTAATGGTGGGGCACGTGACCGTGTGCCCCTGTTCTAAAACCGCCTCTGGTTTGTTTCTTGGCTCTGCCAAGGAATTTAATTCTAGTTTGAGGGCTGGAACGAGGTACACTCAGACTCTTGAGGCAAAACTTAACAGAGGCGGGTTTGATTCCTACCTCAGCCATCCCGGTAGTGGTTTTCCGTGGTTTCCCACTCCTACTCCAGGCAAAGGCCACGGCCGCTTCCTATCCAGATCCTACTTCAATTACAAATACAGTACACACACTAGTACAGACATCAC
Organism: Meconema thalassinum; assembly: GCA_946902985.2. Lineage (NCBI taxonomy): Eukaryota > Metazoa > Arthropoda > Insecta > Orthoptera > Tettigoniidae > Meconema > Meconema thalassinum. The sequence continues at coordinate 110,450,737 of OX336390.1, forward strand.
AGTGACACATGGTTATCAAACAAATTCTACACACACCCAAGTACATGGGGCTACATGATCATAATGTTGCAAAGCCCCTAAAAGAATCAACAACAAACACAGATACTATTTGAAAAATATATATTATTATTATTAATCTTGATTGGTCACATTGGACTACTTGAGTCGTTCCACAATCGCTTCTTCTTTGAAGGTAGTACTGCTTGGTTCTTGTGCTCTTTCCAGTACTTCTTCATTCTTTCAGATCGGGATTTTCTCAACTCATCTGAAATCTCCATAGGCTTTCTATGTGTCATTTCTGCAGAAAATTTGTGAGTTTTAAGAATGGTGTTAATTTTATTTATCTCCTCGGCATCTGTTATCTTGAGTCCAACTGCTTGAGATCTTGGAAAAATATAAATACTGTATATTGTGTCCTGTTTTTCTAAGAAATTATATGTGGTTTTACTGGTCTCGAATAGGAATAATCAGCTGTTTGTCCTTTATCTGTGTTCTATCCTTTTTCGGTCGATTGATTGATCGATTGATTGATTGATTGATTGATTGATTGATTGATTGATTGATTGATTGATTGATTGATTGTTACTCCAACACTGATTATTTAGTTGAAATATATGTTTTTTGTACTGATGTTTCTAGCATGTACTTGCCTTCATATGTAACCCCTATTTCTTCCTTTTGAGCTTGAAAATGTTTTCTGCATTTCTCCTTTTTATAATGTGTGTGTTTTTTTTAAGCATGTTGTAGTTTCATTTCAGACGATGGTTTGTGTTCACAGGGACTGACTTGGCCAAGCAGGGCCATGGGTTGACAAACCCATCTGTCTTCTATGAAGGCGAGTTAGATATAAGTTTGATACTTGGTGCTTACGATCTCTACGTGGAGGAGGAAGGGTACGAGGAGTGGCCCGAGTTGGAATGGGTCAGCACGAATTTGTGAGTACAATATTGGAATTGGTGTATAATGAAGCAAATTCACAATCTTTTCAAATAGATTGCATACCTGCCAACTCTCCCGATTTAGGCAGGATACTCCCGATTTTACACCATTTCTCCCGCCCTTCCGCTTAACGTATTAAGTCTCCTGATTTTTTCGAATCCCCTGCGTAATTTTGGACTAACAGTGTGAGATAACTAACTCCATTCATCCATCGAACAGATCGATTTTATATGTAGTGTGTTTCGATACTGCAGTTTCGCTTCATATCAATAATTTATAGATAATTCTCCATAACTACGCGTCCCACTTTGTTGAATTTGAATTATCTTTGTTTGAAATGGTTAATTCAGCGTGAGTTCCTAGAGGTTTTCATAATGGCCTGTGGGTGAGAGGTAGTTGTAGGTTGCGGAATGTTGTACCTGTTTAACATGACGTGAAATTATGTGTGTACTGTATAACTTAGTTGTTGTTGGCATTAATATGCCGGTAGGCCATTGTGATTTTTCGATCTGAGTGATTATGTCAGTTCCTCCTGAATATGCGAAGAAATATGATTAGACATCGATTGTCTTCAAAATCTCCCGATTTTCCAGTTTGAGAGGTTGGCAGGTATGTGATTGAGATATACTAAGCTTTTTATCACACTTCTTAATTTTTGAATTTTAAATCATCATCAACTTCCTTGTCTCCGCAACCATTGTTCTCTGTCTTCAGTACCTTGTTTCATTTCATAGTAGGAACCATAATGAAGAGTTAGTGTGATAGAATCTTAAATAACTGCTATAAAATAGATTAAAAAAGAAGAGCTATGAGCACATATCAACTAGCAAGTTAAAATGAAGTATGGCTGACAAATAACGAACTCTGGCTAGCTTGTTTTCTTAGGGGATGTATCAACACACCGGTGATGGGCCCCGAGAAATCACGTATAACGCTCACCAACGGTAGGTGATTGGCCCCGAGAAATCTCGGTTTTATGCAAGACGTCATTGTCGGTATTCCTGTGACATCTCTTGACCGTATATTCCAGCTGGCACATGAAGTAGTATATTTGTAGATGTGTACCTACCGCTTTTCTCTCGTTTATGGCCTTCTTTTATTCTTTGATTTAGTTTCTAAACGTCGATTTTCTTTCTGCTGGTTTAGTCAATGACAAGATGGTGGGCTTGCATAATAAGATGAGATTTATCCTTTATATTAGCAATTTATAGTGAATTAGTGGAAACTGAATGAGAAAGTGATATTAGGTATCTAGGCGATGTAATATAACCAACACACATACCGTACTTTGATTGTTGACCTCTTTAACCTCAAATATACAGCGTCTGCTCTTTCTGTAAGCCGCCACTGCACATTGTGTCATGCTTCTAAATACATCACACTCTTGAGCACTACTAGGGGTATTAGTGTATAGTCATACCAACTTCAAAGATAATATCTGAGTTATTTCAACTATTACCTTTAGGGGCAGATGACCTCGTAGTTCCGCCCCTTAAAACAACAATAACTAACTAACAACTATTACCGTATTTACTCGGCTACAGGACCCCCCTTTTTTTCTAAATTTTTAGTTCCGAAATTGAGGGTTACTATAGACGTGAACTTCGCAAAAATCCCTTATTTTGGGAAAGAAAGTATAAATAATTTATTTTATTTGATGCTACATGAAAATGAAAATCCACAGCCTGCTTCCAGTCTCCGACCGGGTCAGGAATGGAATGAATGAAGCCCCCATCTAGCGGCGAGGATTTGAACAGTGCCGGCTGCCGAGGCCTGACGCACTCCTCTGGGGCAATGATTAAATGAATGACTGATGAAATGAAATGAGAGTTGAGAGTGTTGCTGGAATGAAATTGAGACAGGGAAAACCGGAGTACCCGGAGAAAAACCTGTCTGCTTCTGTTTTGTCCAGCACAGATCTCACATGGAGTGACCGGGATTTGAACCACGGACTCAGCGGTGAGAGGCCGGCGTGCTGCCGCCTAAGCCACGGAGGCTTCATGATGCTACATAGTGCGATATATTTAATCAAAATAAACTAAGTTTACATCGTTAATCAGCCCATTATGAGACTGCCATAACCTCACTTATCCACCACTATTCCCGGGAGAAAGTATCAGACATGGAAATGCAAACTTAATTTTTATTTGAACATAGGGAGGGAGAATGCGTCAATTAGGGAATGAGTGATGATGCTGAACGATCACATCTCACTTTGTAAACACAACCGAGTACGTATTATTCACATGTTTCATATTAGTATACCAATAACGTATCACTAGAGTTTGTGGTATTTAGCATTTGCGAAAAATGCGAAATATGTTAAAACTGTGTCAGCGTATGTGCCTTCATCTTATATGACCTCTATGAGTGATTTTTAGCGATTTCGAATTAGCGATAAAATTCGAAATTGACTCAAAATGCGAAATTTTACAATTTATGCAAAATAGATGCGAAATTCTCGGTTTTATTAAAAATAAACATATATCTTTTTAAAAACGATGCGTTTTTTTTTCTTAAAAATAAGATTACCATATTTACTCGAATACGACCCGCACCCTGATTTTGAAGAACAAAATTTTAAAAAAATATTTTTTACTCAAAACTATTTACAATCTTTACTAAATAAACAGAATAGCATTTCTACAAAATAGTTTCCAACAGTTCTGAAGTCGTCCTAAAATAACACGCAGAAACAATTAAAAATACAAATAAAAGACACAAACACTTCATTCATCGTCGTCAGAAGTACCAACTTCGAAACTTTTTTCACCATCACTTTCACACAAAATGTCGTCATCACTGCCATCCATAGCATTGGAAATACTACATTTCTTGAAGCTCTTCCGTATGAGATCTCCCGAGATACGATTCCTTGCCGTCAAAATCCACGAACAGAGCAGCTGAACTTACGGGCGCTGAATACGACCAGTTGGGGTCAGTGTGTGCTTATCGGCCGCCATCCGCTCAGTATACAGCTGTTTCAAGGCTGCTTTGAACGGGCAGTTCACGCAGACATCCCGTGGTTGTAGCATAGACGTCATCCCGCTCAATCACGAATACATGACTTGTCAATATCATATTTCCTACCGGGCACGATTTCCAATAACTTCAGCTTCCCTCACAACTTTCAATTTCTCACTCACGGTAAACGACCGCAAACGCTTCGTAGAACTCATGTTTACACTCGGAAAACGTGCGCGAGACTTTATGATGCCGCCTGCTTACGGTAAAACAAAGTGATAGTCGGAAGAAGGTTAGCACCATCTAGCGGATACTCGCAACACCCGATATCGCGCGTGGCGGGCAATTTAAATCTTTAAAATCAGGATGACTCAAATAAGACCCGCACCCCAATTTTTCACGTCCGATTTGGTTTAAAAATGTGCGGGTGGTATTCGAGTATATACAATAATAACAACATATATTTCATCATCATCATCATCATCATCATCTGTCTTCTACTCCAGTTGCCCGGGTGTAGTTTACGAGCGCCCTCCACTTGCGTCTGTCCATGTACCATTCTTCTTTCAGGATTCTATCCCAGCTAACTCCCCTTGTTCCTATGTCCTCCTTCACCTGGTCTAGCCATCTCTTCCTTGGTCTTCCTACTGGCCTTCTACCAACCACATCTGTGTGTAGTCTTTGTTTTGCTATCCTTCCCTCGTCCATTCGCTTGACCTGGCCAAACCATCTCAAACGGGCCCTTGTCACTTTTTCTTTCAAAGTTGGGTACACTCCAGCTTCTTCCCTAATTTTTTCATTTCTTACCCTATCCCTCCTAGTTTTTTGGACCATTGTTCGTAGAAACTTCATTTCTACAGCTTGTAGTTTGCTGTCTATCTGTCTGGTTGTTGTGCAGGTTTCTAGGCCATATGTTATTATTTTATATTATGGGGGTAAAGTATGATTGAAAGAGTGTCTGTTTTGATCTCAAGGGGACTTGTTCGTTCCAGAGTAGGTTCCGAACTTGATGGTAGAACTGGGTTGCTTTTTGGGTTCGGCTATTGATCTCGTGCTGTATCCTAATAACAACATATATTTCAGCGGAAAGGATTATTACAGAGCCTTAAAACTGCAATGTGTGGAATATCTTTCTACGGCCAAAGAGCAGTTCAAAGAACAACCAATCAAACAAACAGCTTTCAACAAAAGAGCAAATGAATATCGAAGAAGAAGAAGAAGAAGAAGAAGCTTTCAAACACGCGTTCATTCACTTTGTGTTGACCCTTGATAATAGTCGGCTGTTTTAAAATACGGTGGCGATTTATTGACTGGTAGCCATGGGTAGAAGCGAAGTGACGATCAAACAGCGTGCCGATAGTTACAAATCAGAACATTTTTATGTAAGCGATACAGATATATTGATGTGCCGACTTTGCAATCAAAGACTTGAGTGGAAGAAGAAAGATGTTTTAGATAAACACTGCAAGAGCAAAAACCATGTGCTACAAAAGGAGGGATATTTTTGTTCCCAACCAGCATGTGAACAGCGTGGCGTCAAGCGGCAAGCCACAATAGCAGAAATGGATAGAAAGGCAAAAAAAGCATAAAGCGAGAAACAAACATTCATTGAGGATACTGTGAAGATGTGCCTGCACATCCACAAGCTGGACCATCCTGCTTTCCGAGACTATCTTGAAAAGTAAGTGCCTATTTCAGATATACTTTTGGGCGTTATTTATATTTGTGTTTAAAATACATTTACACCATCTTGAGTGGTATACCCTAACTTACTGTGAAATATTAATAAACTACCTATATCTCCCCCTCCGCCGTCAAAAAAGAAGCATGTGGATGGTTGTTTTGAAGTATTACGATTGCTATACGGCCTTGTTGAATTTTAAGTTAGGTGTCTTAAACTTTCGACCAAAAACCACGTGGATGCACGTTTCCTAATATGACGACTTCACATGGAATTTTAGGTTAGGTTATTCAAATTTTCGACAAAACAAAACTGGATGGACGTTATTTTAAAATGTTACAATGTAATAGACCATCTAGGATGTAAAATAATCGCTTGCTTTCATGTACATAAAGGGAACTTTATAGGGAAAAGTTTCAAATCATATTGAATTTTCACGACCGCATTGTGTCGTGAAACGCGACCTAATATGTTGAAAGTAGATTTCGATTACTACACCAAATGTTTAAGTATTTGTCCTTACCTCTAAACTTTATTATTATTATTATTATTATTATTATTATTATTATTATTATTATTATTAGCATGTTAAACAAAATTTTATTGGCCCCATAGGTACGTCCCAGGATCAGGAGATCTGCCTCAAGGTAGTACCCTTAGCAGAGATTATGTCCCACGTTGTGGAGATTAAGGTGCGATTTAAGCAGTGTATGCTTAAATGCATAACTAAGCTCTCGAAGCACATGAGTATTAGTGATACTAACGTGTTTTGCAACGAAGTGTGCAATTTATTTAATCCTGCAGTTGCAGGGCAAAACAGTGGCCTGGAACCACTTGTGTCTTTGAAGCATAAGTTGCCATTTTTTAGAAGTGTCACTGTAGATCAGTTTGTCGAGGGCTGCGAGCGTATCACCAACAGATGCTGCAGAAAATTAAAATGGAAAAAAAAACTTAAGTTAAAGTTTCCTTCCTTTGCCTCGGCAGCACTGCAGTGCATTTGGGCCCCTACGAACAGTGTCGATGTAGAGAGGTTTTTTAGCAAGTGCAACATGATTGTGACTGATGAAGGAGGACACCATTCAAACAGTTGGCATGTTGTATTTCAATCATCATTGGCATTTCTCTTCCTTGTAGGTCTGTTGTACAGTGATAAATGAATACGTTCAGAATAGTATATTTCACTTTGAAACTGTGTTTTTAAATTTGTAAATATGCATATTTGTGTGTGTGTTAATACTTCTTGCAGTCTTATGTTGTTGCTTCTCTTATTTTCCATAGTGTGTTCAAAACTGCATGACAAGCAATGTGTGATTAAACAGTAATTTTTCTCCGAACTGTTGTATATGCAATTTCGCAAATTATGCCTATTTTTAACCAATTTGTTACAAAGCGCTAAATTTGAGATGTAAAGATGCTACAAAACTCTAAATTTGACAGTCAAAACTCTAAATCTCTGATTTTTAAATGCTAAAAACCACGAACTCTATGTATCACACAAACGCCGACAGTTCTTGCAACAAATGAAATGTGTTTAAAATAAAACTGAGAAGAAGGCTGTCGCAAACACCACTTCGAAGGGCAATACATCTTCGTATACAAAACAAAAGAATGCAGTCAAGATATGAAACCATAACTTTCATTGGCGGATTTTAAACTTGGCGCTTCTACTCGGCCAATAGTGTGGCATCTTATATTGGGTGAAGCCTATTGGCTACACAATTCGATATCCTGCCTAATCGTGTACGCGATATGTGTATGCAAACTGGCGGTCATATCGTCTGAGTAACTAAATAATGTAACAAGAAAAATATTTTTGTCATAAAAGAGGATGAATTTCAATTATATATATATTTTTTTTAAGAATTCGTCAATTTCCAAGAATGTTGTATTTTGACTCTCAATAATTAAGGAGGGGTACTATAAGCAATTTCCAAGAATTTTGTGTTTTGGCTGTCGAAAATTAAAGCTATGTACGTTTTTATAATCTAATGCACTCGAATATTCTCAGCAGAAAAATGTCTGGTCCACAGGTGATGTGGCATCTGGTCACCAATGTGTTAAGATTGAATGATGGCTTCTTTGCATGATTTAGTAGACTAGTCAAGATCTAGACTTTGGATTCGGATGGAATTACAGTTCAGTTGTGCTCTGCCCTCCCAAGGTCTCTTATTTAGGGAGACATTGTTTGCTACCTGCTTACTTGTGCAAGCTTTGTCTCTTTCACTCCCATACCAGACCATTTTAAGACTCGGACATCTTTCATTTTACTAAATACTGTAATCTAGGTGGGGTTATGGAAAGGAATATCATCATCTTCATCCTGAACAAAATCCAGTTGCCCGGGTGTGCTATATGAGCCCCCTCCATTTCATCCTGTCCTTGTACCACTCCTCTCCACCAACTTGTCCCAATCATTATTCTTGACTGTATCTATCCACTTCTTTCGTGGCCTCCTCACGGGTTGTCGTCCTTCTACTTTTCTCTCAAATTCCTTCCATGCAGTTCTGTTTGATGGCATCCTCTTCATGTGACCAAACCACTTCAGTCTTGAGATCAGGATCTTATTGAGGAGAGAATCATCTATTCCTACTTCTTCTCTAATCTTCTCATTCCTGATCTTGTCTTTCCTGGTTTTCTGAATCATGGTACGTAGGAATTTCATTTCGGCTGCCTGGAGTTTAGAGTTATCTCTATTAGTTAGTGTTGTGGTTTCGAGACTGTATGTAAGAATCGGTGTATGATAGGACTTGTACAATGTCATCTTTGTTTTCATGGGCATTTGCTCATCCCACAGCAGGTGTCTTACCTGGTGGTAAAATTGTGTTGCCTTATTAATTCGATTGTTTACCTTAAGTTTTGCTAGGTTGTCACTTGATAGAATGCTATCTAAGTACTTGAAAACTGGAACACTGTCCAATTTGGCTTCATTTAGCATGACTATTGGTTCTGCTCCTTCCTCATACTCTTTCATCACCACCGTCTTTGTTTCGCTGATTTTTAAACCATATTTCTTACACTCTTCATTCCAGCTTTGCAGCCTCTCACCCAGGTCCTCCTCTGATTCACTCCAGATCGCAACATCATCTGCAAATGGGAAGGCTCTAATATTTCCATGTTCTTTCCTTTTAATACAGGGTCTTTATATTTGCTTGGCTGGGACATTCTCGCTCCGCCAGTGACGCCTCAGTTGCCGACTGTCGCGTGCGCATATGTACAGCAGAATACGGTGCTTGTTTTATTGTGATTGTGTATAGTGCTGTATTGCACTATGTGAAATATTCGTTTCGTGAACGTGTATATCTGCACAATATGTACATAAAGTGCAGGAAATCGTGCGCTAGAACAAGACAAAAGTTTCGAGTGAAATTTCCGGGGAGACCCATTGCTATAAATTGGATATTAAAATAACTGGCTAATATGAAATTCAAACGTACAGGTTCAGCAAACAATAGAAATAGACGTTAAGGTCGTTATTTCCTTGTCTGATAGGTGGTCAGCCCGAAGGCTGACTGAAGCTAAATTAACCGGATTAACCGGAAACTTCGTAAGGAGATGCCGATTATGTTTGGCAGTGGATGGGGAACATTTTCAGCATCTACTGTAAAAATAGTGAGTAAAAATGCATGATACTGATTTTAACCCTTATAGTGCCAGGGGGCCGATCTATCGGCCCTGGGAGCCTCTGCTAAAAGTGCCGATCTATCGGCCCCGTTTTTCTAAACATTTTAGCGATGTTTCCAGTAATGCAGCGATTTTGCTCTTGTAACCAATACAACGCGGGAATCATTCTCTCACTGTATAATTATATCGATGTGTTTAAGTTCCATGAACAATTGAATTAATAATAAGCTCTCTTTGAGCATGCTGTAGTCAGCTGGCTTAGCGCGTGTTTTATCTTCTGAAGTCGTGATTGTTTATTTTCTTGCTTGGAGTTATTACGTTACTTGGTGATAAATATGGCTAGCTCTTTGAACGAAGAGGAAATAACTAATGTTTTAACGCTGAGTGACGAGTGTGAGAGTGAATTTTCGACTGATGACGACGTTGACAATTTTATTCCGCCGTGTCCGCAGCCCGCGCGATAGGAACGCCAAGGCCGAGACACAGGAATACTTTCGAAACAGGTAGGATTTACGCTGACAAAATCGACAGTGATTTACCAGGTTCAGATTCCAATGATAAATCAAGTGACGCCTCAACTAATGATGGGGAAGAGGTTACCACAAATGTAGCAAGTAAAATAACATTGTGCAATGCGAAGACTACTATATACGCATGTCTTTGTAGAAACTGATCGTACTCGAAAACTATTTGATATAACTAAGAAGTGGAAGATGCAGTGAACAAGATGAAAGGAGGGAAGGCACCGGGTGTGGATGAGTTGAGTGTGGAGATGGAGAGAGCAGCAGGAGAGGTGGGGATACAGTGGCTGTACCGAGTGATGAGGACAGCATGGAAGGAAAGGAAGACCCCAGAGGACTGGAAAAAAGGAATCATTGTCCCGATCTTCAAGAAAGGTAGTAGAACAGATTGCAGAAACTATCGGGGAATAACACTGATGAGTCATTGTGCAAAGATCTTCGAGAAAGTTTTGGAAAAGAGAATTAGGACAAGGATAGAAGGAGGGATGAGGGAAGAACAACATGGCTTCAGAGCAGGAAGGTCCACAGTGGATTTGATTTTTGCTGTAAGGCAGTTAAAAGAACAGCACTATGAGTATGGAACAGATCTACTGATGGCCTTCCTGGATATTGAGAAAGCATATGACAGTGTATGCAGAAACAAAGTATGGAAGTCCCTGGAGGATAGAGGAGTAGAGAAATGGACTATAAAGAGGATAAAGGAGATGTACAAGGGAAGCGTGAGCTGTGTGAAAGTGGGAGGAGAGAGATCAGACTGGTTGGAACAGAGAAACAGCCTGAAACAAGGAAGTGCACTGTCACCATTACTTTTCATTGTGGTGATGGATGACATAATGACCCGAGTGGCACAAGTAATTGGGGACGGAAAGATGAAAGCAACGGTGTTTGCAGATGATTTGATGATTTGGGGAAACGAGGAGGAGGAGGTACAGGAACAGTTGGACGTGTGGGAAGGAATAATACAAGGATATGGGATGAAATTTAGCATAAATAAGAGTGAGATGGTGATCACAACAAGGAAGAAGGAAAGAACCACAACGGGAATAACAATTGGTGGGGAACAGCTGAAGAAAGTGGAGAGTTTCAAGTATCTGGGAAGCCTGATACAAGATAATGGAAGAAACGATAGAAAAATAAATGAGCGGGGGAGGCAGGCAGAAGCATTTCGGAGGAGTGTGAGAAGCATGTTATGGAGCAAGGATGTCCCTCAGAACAGCAAAAGATCATATATCGGACGTACTATGTCCCTATCCTGACGTATGCCTCGATGACCTGGGTTATGAAAGGAAGGGAGAAGAGCAAAATACAGGCCAGTGAGATGAGGTTCTTGAGAAGCAGTATTGGAGCTACAAAGATGGACAGAATAAGAAATGAGAGGACCAGAGAATTAATGAAGGAGGAACCATTACAGGATGGTATAGAGAAATCTAGACTTAGATGGTATGGACATGTAAAGCGAATGGAGGAGAAGAGGATACCCAGGAGAGTACACGAGACAAAGTGGAAGGAAAGAGACTGAGAGACAGGTGGCTGAAGGGGGTGGAAGAAAGTGTGAAGAAGAGAGGAGAAGACTGGACAAGGGTGGAAGCTGAGAGATGGTGGGAAGACAGAAGACGTTGGAGAGGCTTGTGTTCCTAACAGACCCGGCCAGTGGCTGGAAACTGTGCAAGATGATGATGACTCCAAATTTGGAACATATATGTAGCATTCCATAAGTAATAACATGTACAGGGTCTTTCATATAAAATAAGAGTGCCAAGCGGCGGCATTGTTAACCGCAGCTGCGGTCACCTTGGCCAAGCTTGTGGTGCGCCACTGCCCCCTGCTGTAGTATTGAAAGCGCTACGTGGGCTGTTTTTTTTTTTTCTTCTTCAAGTTCCGATGGACTGTATAAAAATAACAGATTGACATTACCAAACTTGCCCTTGCAATAAGTGTGCAGGTGCTCAGTCGACAGTCTAAACCTCAAGTGCTAACAAGGTGAGACATTTATCATTGCAACATCGTATTTTTTTTATGTAAAACTTATTTTTAGTACGAGTCGGCTCAGCGTGTACATGATGCATTTGTTCAGAAATTTCCTGATGGAGTGCCACCTTCACTAGCACAGATTCACGTAATTGCAAATAAGTTTGACACTACTGGCTCGGTGCTCAATAAAATACATGCCTGCACACGAACAGTTTTAGGATGAGCTAGATGACATTGGAGAGAATCTTGAACGGTCTCCGAATAAATCACTCACAAAATTAGCACAAGTAGGGGGTTCGGTTTCATCAACAATAACTAACTAACTAAAGTAAGATTTCAGCATTGTACACACGCTAGCAAGGCCGCTGCATCATCTAGGATTGTACACACGCTTAAAGCAGGGGGCCTTGGCGCGTTACAAGCTCGGCCAAGGTGACCGCAGCTGCGGTTAACAAAGCCGCCGCTTGGCGCTCTTATTTTATATGAAAGACCCTGTATATAACAAAAGATAGTAATTCGAGTGTAGAGGCTGTCAACATTTTATCAAAAATTTCGAATTTCATTTATTTGTTTAAATATTTTTTAAAAGTATTTTTGCAATTATCAAAATAAAGTGAAATATCAATTAATTAGCATCCATTACGTTACAAATATGTCTACCTGCTACAGAAAAAAATGTCAACATTCTATCTTGATAATTATCAATAGGAGATAATTTTTATCAAACCCTTATAATTTCACTAAACTTGGCTTGGCATTCTTAGCATATCCATGCATTAATAGCTTGGCATCAAAAGGGTTAAGCACCGCATTCTGTCGTCCATACGCACGTGCGGCAGCCGGCAACTGAGCCGTCACTGGCGGAGCGCGTGAGCGACAATGTCCTTGCCAAGCAAATATAAAGACCCTGTAGGAATGTCATATCACACTAAAATATTATTCCTATTTCAAGCACATTTTCAGAACAAAAGTTTAGTACTACAGTAAAACCCTATTAATTTGAAGTGATCGGGACAGAGAAAGAGGACTTCAAATTACAGAACTTGGAATGAAAACACTATTATTGTAGTTCGTGCAACAAAATTTGAATTGAAGAACGGATCTCAGGGAAGGGGTTGAGACCATCTCTCTGTTACAGATGATATTCATGACTTTGCCAGTCACTATTGAGCTGCTCCAGAATCCTTCTTACTGCAAATAAACCTCTCAATTAAATTTATGTTTAATTTTAAAATTTCAGGTTACCAGATATCCTTGATGTAGCGAAAGGTGCAGAAGTTTCTCATGAGTTAGTGGTGGCGGCGTTCATCAAACTGTTTAAGGAGTTCTGCTCAGGTTTTGGGAAAACTATCGTCAGGCAGAAGGTAAGCTCACTGTCTATTGGATTCAGTAGGGGGTGTTAGAGCTGGATGTATGAGTAACACCCCGATTGTTTGTTTCGCCAGGTGAAGCCAGCTATAGTACAGCGACTACAGCAGCTCGAGGGTACTCTGGCTGTGATGGCCCGCGGAGACAATTGGCCACCCCTTGCTCTCATACCTGTGTACCTTGTAGGGGTTCTGGCTTCTCTTCCAGTAAGTATGTGTGGGATAGAGGGACTGCTGAATTAATAACTCATCGATGCATGGCATGGATTTGTAGAGAATGTAATGTTAGTGTTTTCTACTGTATTTTAATTTATTTTATTACCGGATGTGGTGGCCGAATGTGCTAACGCGCTACCTCATGCCACCCTGAAAAGGGTTTTCCCATTTCCACCACCTGGCAAATACCGGAAGGGATCCTTTCAATAGGTCCACGGCCAATTCCCTTCCAAAAATCCCTTCCCTGACTTGTCCTGAAAATAAAATAAATGGCCATTGTCTGCATTAATAAAATTATAACTTATTATATTTTATCATTTAATTTTATTTCATAATCTGCTTAAAAATTACACAAGGATTCAAAATACAATGAGTGGCAACAACTTGTAGAAATAGTTCTTACAAGTGATGTTATAAATTAAATTTTAAGTGTAATTTCCTGACGATAACAGTTGAAATGCATAGACAAAACAGTACGATGATTAATGGTTAGAGTTTCAAATATATCAGTCGTAGAAACTGCCTTCTATATAGAAAATTATCACATCTCATCTCCAATACAGTAGAAAAGGTAATAATTAGGAGTAGAAATGAAAATGAAAGTCCACAGCCTGCTTCCAGTCTCTGACCGGGTCAGGAATGGAATGAATGAAGCCCCCATCTAGCGGCGAGGATATGAATTGTACCGGCTGCCGAGGCCTGACGCACTCCTCTGGGGCAATGATTAAATGAATGACAGATGAAATGAAATGATAGTGGAGAGTGTTGCTGGAATGAAATTTTGACAGGGAAAACCGGAGTACCCAGAGAAAAACCTGTCTGCCTCCGTTTTGTCCAGCACAGATCTCACATGGAGTGACCGGGATTTGAACTACGGATCCAGCGGTGAGAGGCCGGCGTGCTGCCGCCTAAGCCACGGAGGCTTCAGGAGTAGACACACATTAAGCAATTAAAGGAGGATAGTAACATGAAATATAAACACGACGGACAGTTGGGGACAGAACATCATCATCATCTTGAACAGTTTCCAGCCACTGGCCGGGTCTGTTTGGAACACAGGCCTCTCCAACGTCTTCTGTCTTCCCACCATCTCTCAGCCTCCACCCATGTCCAGTCTTCTCCTCTCTTCTTCACGCTTTCTTCCACCCCATTCAGCCACCTGTCTCTCGGTCTTCCTCTCGGTCTCTTTCCTTCCCACTTCGTCTCGTGTACCTCCCTGGGTATCCTCTTCTCCATTCGTTTTACATGTCCATACCATCTAAGTCTAGATTTCTCTATATCATCCTGTAATGGTTCCTCCTTCATTAAATCTCTGGTCCTCTCATTTCTTATTCTGTCCATCTTTGTAGCTCCAATACTGCTTCTCAAGAACCTCATTTCACTGGCCTGTATTTTGCTCTTCTCCCTTCCTTTCATAACCCAGGTCTCCGAGGCATAAGTCAGGATAGGGACATAGTACGTCCGATATATGATCTTTTTGCTGTTCTGAGGGACATCCTTGCTCCATAACATGCTTCTCACACTCCTCCGGAATGCTTCTGCCTGTCTCCCCGCTCATTTATTTCTCTATCGTTTCTTCCATTATCTTGTATCAGGCTTCCCAGATACTTGAAACTCTCCACTTTCTTCAGCTGTTCCCCACCAATTGTTATTCCCGTTGTGGTTCTTTCCTTCTTCCTTGTTGTGATCACCATCTCACTCTTATTTATGCTAAATTTCATCCCATATCCTTGTATTATTCCTTCCCACACGTCCAACTGTTCCTGTACCTCCTCCTCCTTGTTTCCCCAAATCATCTGCAAACACCATTGCTTTCATCTTTCCTTCACCAATTACTTGTGCCACTCGGGACATTATGTCATCCATCACCACCATGAAAAATAACGGTGACAATGCACTTCCTTGTTTCAGGCCGTTTCTCTGTTCCAACCAGTCCGATCTCTCACCTCCCACTTTCACACAGCTCACACTTCGTTTGTACATCTCCTTTATCCTCTTTATAGTCCATTTCTCTACTCCTCTATCCTCCAGGGACTTCCATACTTTGTTCCTGCATACACTGTCATATGCTTTCTCAATGTCCAGGAAGGCCATCAGTAGATCTGTTCCATACACATAGTGCTGTTCTTGTAACTGCCTTACAGCAAAAATCAAATCCACTGTGGACCTTCCTGCTCTGAAGCCATGTTGCTCTTCCCTCATCCCTCCTTCTATCCTTGTCCTAATCCTCCTTTCCAAAACTTTCTCAAAGATCTTTGCACAATGACTCATCAGTGTTATTCCCCGGTAGTTTCTGCATTCTGTTCTACTACCTTTCTTGAAGATCGGGACAATTATTCCCTTTTTTCCAGTCCTCTGGGGTCTTCCTTTCCTTCCATGATGTCCTCATCACTCGGTACAACCATTGTATCCCCACCTCTCCTGCTGCTCTCTCCATCTTCACACTCAACTCATCCACACCCGGTGCCTTACCTCCTTTCATCTTCCTCACTGCATCTTCCACTTCTTTCCATGTTAAGTCCTTTTCTGTTTGCAGTTCATCTTCCTCTTCCCCGATTTCTTCCTCCTCGCCGTGGTTTCCATTTGGGTTCAGAAGTTCTTCAAAATATTCTTTCCACATTTTCTTCAGTTCTTCCCTACTTTCTATCTCTTGTCCCCTTTTGTTCACCATTCTAACATAATCCGTAGGATCCTTCCGCCTCTTATTTTTTACCATCCCATACAGGACCTTTTTTATACCTTCACTATCCTCCATCATCTTTATCCACTCTTCCATCCACTTTCTTCTCTCCTCAGCCACTACTCTCTTCGCCTTCTTCTTTCTTTCCTGGTACTCTTCCCTTGTCTCTACCGTCCTATTTTGATACCACCTCCTAAAGGCTCTATTCTTTTCCCTTACTATATCTTTTGTCTTCTCATTCCACCATGGTGTTTCCTTCCACCTCTTCTTACTACTTGTCCTCCCACATACTGCTTCTGCTACACCTACTAGTGTCTTCTTAAATCTAGCCCATTCCTCTTCCACCCCTCTTTCTTCATCTGTTGGAATTCCTTCCTTGGCCATTTTCAGGTACTCGGCCTTTCTATCCCCTTCTTTCAGTTTCCATATCCTTATACGGCTTTCCTGGTTCTCAGTCCCTTTCTTCTCCTTACTCCCTCTCAGGTTCATTACCAGCAATCGATGGTCGCTATCCAGGTTCTCCGATGGTATAACCTTGATGTCCGTGATGTTCTTATTTAGTTCTTTCTCATACAGTATATAGTGCAATAGCACCTAGTGTAGTGTTATACAGTGTTGGTATTGCTACCAGGTGAGTGTTATACAGTGTTGGTATTGCTACTAGTGGAGTGACACAGTGTGGTGCAATAGCACCTAGTGTAGTGTTATACAGTGTTGGTATTGCTACTAGTGGAGTGACACAGTGTGGTGCAATAGCACCTAGTGTAGTGTTATACAGTGTTGGTATTGCTACTAGTGGAGTGTTACAGTGTGGTGCAATAGCACCTAGTGTAGTGTTATACAGTGTTGGTATTGCTACTAGTGGAGTGTTACAGTGTGGTGCAATAGCACCTAGTGTAGTGTTATACAGTGTTGGTATTGCTACTAGTGGAGTGTTATACAGTGTTGGTATTGCTACTAGTGGAGTGTTACAGTGTGGTGCAATAGCACCTAGTGTAGTGTTATACAGTGTTGGTATTGCTACTAGTGGAGTGTTACAGTGTGGTGCAATAGCACCTAGTGTAGTGTTATACAGTGTTGGTATTGCTACTAGTGGAGTGACACAGTGTGGTGCAATAGCACCTAGTGTAGTGTTATACAGTGTTGGTATTGCTACTAGTGGAGTGACACAGTGTGGTGCAATAGCACCTAGTGTAGTGTTATACAGTGTTGGTATTGCTACTAGTGGAGTGTTACAGTGTGGTGCAATAGCACCTAGTGTAGTGTTATACAGTGTTGGTATTGCTACCAGGTGAGTGTTACTGTGTGGTGCAATAGCACCTAGTGTAGTGTTATACAGTGTTGGTATTGCTACTAGTGGAGTGTTACTGTGTGGTGCAATAGCACCTAGTGTGGTGTTATACAGTGTTGGTATTGCTACTAGTGGAGTGTTACTGTGTGGTGCAATAGCACCTAGTGTGGTGTTATACAGTGTTGGTATTGCTACCAGTGGAGTGTTACAGTGTGGTGCAATAGCACCTAGTGTAGTGTTATACAGTGTTGGTATTGCTACTAGTGGAGTGTTACTGTGTGGTGCAATAGCACCTAGTGTGGTGTTATACAGTGTTGGTATTGCTACCAGTGGAGTGTTACAGTGTGGTGCAATAGCACCTAGTGTGGTGTTATACAGTGTTGGTATTGCTACTAGTGGAGTGACACAGTGTGGTGCAATAGCACCTAGTGTAGTGTTATACAGTGTTGGTATTGCTACTAGTGGAGTGTTACAGTGTGGTGCAATAGCACCTAGTGTAGTGTTATACAGTGTTGGTATTGCTACTAGTGGAGTGTTACAGTGTGGTGCAATAGCACCTAGTGTGGTGTTATACAGTGTTGGTATTGCTACTAGTGGAGTGTTACAGTGTGGTGCAATAGCACCTAGTGTAGTGTTATACAGTGTTGGTATTGCTACTAGTGGAGTGTTACAGTGTGGTGCAATAGCACCTAGTGTAGTGTTATACAGTGTTGGTATTGCTACTAGTGGAGTGTTACAGTGTGGTGCAATAGCACCTAGTGTGGTGTTATACAGTGTTGGTATTGCTACTAGTGGAGTGTTACAGTGTGGTGCAATAGCACCTAGTGTAGTGTTATACAGTGTTGGTATTGCTACTAGTGGAGTGTTACAGTGTGGTGCAATAGCACCTAGTGTAGTATTATACAGTGTTGGTATTGCTACTAGTGGAGTGACACAGTGTGGTGCAATAGCACCTAGTGTGGTGTTATACAGTGTTGGTATTGCTACTAGTGGAGTGTTACAGTGTGGTGCAATAGCACCTAGTGTAGTGTTATACAGTGTTGGTATTACTACTAGTGGAGTGTTACAGTGTGGTGCAATAGCACCTAGTGTAGTGTTATACAGTGTTGGTATTGCTACCAGGTGAGTGTTACAGTGTGGTGCAATAGCACCTAGTGTAGTGTTATACAGTGTTGGTATTGCTACTAGTGGAGTGTTACAGTGTGGTGCAATAGCACCTAGTGTAGTGTTATACAGTGTTGGTATTGCTACTAGTGGAGTGACACAGTGTGGTGCAATAGCACCTAGTGTAGTGTTATACAGTGTTGGTATTGCTACTAGTGGAGTGTTACAGTGTGGTGCAATAGCACCTAGTGTAGTGTTATACAGTGTTGGTATTACTACTAGTGGAGTGTTACAGTGTGGTGCAATAGCACCTAGTGTAGTGTTATACAGTGTTGGTATTGCTACCAGGTGAGTGTTACAGTGTGGTGCAATAGCACCTAGTGTAGTGTTATACAGTGTTGGTATTGCTACTAGTGGAGTGTTACAGTGTGGTGCAATAGCACCTAGTGTAGTGTTATACAGTGTTGGTATTGCTACTAGTGGAGTGTTACAGTGTGGTGCAATAGCACCTAGTGTAGTGTTATACAGTGTTGGTATTGCTACCAGGTGAGTGTTACAGTGTGGTGCAATAGCACCTAGTGTGGTGTTATACAGTGTTGGTATTGCTACTAGTGGAGTGTTACAGTGTGGTGCAATAGCACCTAGTGTAGTGTTATACAGTGTTGGTATTGCTACTAGTGGAGTGTTACTGTGTGGTGCAATAGCACCTAGTGTAGTGTTATACAGTGTTGGTATTGCTACTAGTGGAGTGACACAGTGTGGTGCAATAGCACCTAGTGTGGTGTTATACAGTGTTGGTATTGCTACTAGTGGAGTGTTACTGTGTGGTGCAATAGCACCTAGTGTAGTGTTATACAGTGTTGGTATTGCTACCAGTGGAGTGTTACAGTGTGGTGCAATAGCACCTAGTGTAGTGTTATACAGTGTTGGTATTGCTACTAGTGGAGTGTTACAGTGTGGTGCAATAGCACCTAGTGTGGTGTTATACAGTGTTGGTATTGCTACTAGTGGAGTGTTACTGTGTGGTGCAATAGCACCTAGTGTAGTGTTATACAGTGTTGGTATTGCTACTAGTGGAGTGACACAGTGTGGTGCAATAGCACCTAGTGTGGTGTTATACAGTGTTGGTATTGCTACCAGGTGAGTGTTACAGTGTGGTGCAATAGCACCTAGTGTAGTGTTATACAGTGTTGGTATTGCTACTAGTGGAGTGTTACAGTGTGGTGCAATAGCACCTAGTGTGGTGTTATACAGTGTTGGTATTGCTACTAGTGGAGTGTTACTGTGTGGTGCAATAGCACCTAGTGTAGTGTTATACAGTGTTGGTATTGCTACTAGTGGAGTGACACAGTGTGGTGCAATAGCACCTAGTGTAGTGTTATACAGTGTTGGTATTGCTACTAGTGGAGTGTTACAGTGTGGTGCAATAGCACCTAGTGTGGTGTTATACAGTGTTGGTATTGCTACTAGTGGAGTGTTACTGTGTGGTGCAATAGCACCTAGTGTAGTGTTATACAGTGTTGGTATTGCTACCAGGTGAGTGTTACAGTGTGGTGCAATAGCACCTAGTGTAGTGTTATACAGTGTTGGTATTGCTACTAGTGGAGTGACACAGTGTGGTGCAATAGCACCTAGTGTGGTGTTATACAGTGTTGGTATTGCTACTAGTGGAGTGTTCCAGTGTGGTGCAATAGCACCTAGTGTAGTGTTATACAGTGTTGGTATTGCTACTAGTGGAGTGTTACAGTGTGGTGCAATAGCACCTAGTGTAGTGTTATACAGTGTTGGTATTGCTACTAGTGGAGTGACACAGTGTGGTGCAATAGCACCTAGTGTAGTGTTATACAGTGTTGGTATTGCTACTAGTGGAGTGTTACAGTGTGGTGCAATAGCACCTAGTGTAGTGTTATACAGTGTAGGTATTGCTACTAGTGGAGTGTTACAGTGTGGTGCAATAGCACCTAGTGTGGTGTTATACAGTGTTGGTATTGCTACCAGGTGAGTGTTACAGTGTGGTGCAATAGCACCTAGTGTAGTGTTATACAGTGTTGGTATTGCTACTAGTGGAGTGTTACAGTGTGGTGCAATAGCACCTAGTGTAGTGTTATACAGTGTTGGTATTGCTACTAGTGGAGTGTTACAGTGTGGTGCAATAGCACCTAGTGTGGTGTTATACAGTGTTGGTATTGCTACTAGTGGAGTGTTACTGTGTGGTGCAATAGCACCTAGTGTAGTGTTATACAGTGTTGGTATTGCTACTAGTGGAGTGACACAGTGTGGTGCAATAGCACCTAGTGTAGTGTTATACAGTGTTGGTATTGCTACTAGTGGAGTGACACAGTGTGGTGCAATAGCACCTAGTGTGGTGTTATACAGTGTTGGTATTGCTACTAGTGGAGTGTTACAGTGTGGTGCAATAGCACCTAGTGTAGTGTTATACAGTGTTGGTATTGCTACTAGTGGAGTGTTACAGTGTGGTGCAATAGCACCTAGTGTGGTGTTATACAGTGTTGGTATTGCTACTAGTGGAGTGTTACTGTGTGGTGCAATAGCACCTAGTGTAGTGTTATACAGTGTTGGTATTGCTACTAGTGGAGTGACACAGTGTGGTGCAATAGCACCTAGTGTAGTGTTATACAGTGTTGGTATTGCTACTAGTGGAGTGTTACAGTGTGGTGCAATAGCACCTAGTGTAGTGTTATACAGTGTTGGTATTGCTACTAGTGGAGTGTTACAGTGTGGTGCAATAGCACCTAGTGTAGTGTTATACAGTGTTGGTATTGCTACTAGTGGAGTGTTACTGTGTGGTGCAATAGCACCTAGTGTAGTGTTATACAGTGTTGGTATTGCTACTAGTGGAGTGTTACAGTGTGGTGCAATAGCACCTAGTGTGGTGTTATACAGTGTTGGTATTGCTACTAGTGGAGTGTTACAGTGTGGTGCAATAGCACCTAGTGTGGTGTTATACAGTGTTGGTATTGCTACTAGTGGAGTGTTACAGTGTGGTGCAATAGCACCTAGTGTGGTGTTATACAGTGTTGGTATTGCTACCAGGTGAGTGTTACAGTGTGGTGCAATAGCACCTAGTGTAGTGTTATACAGTGTTGGTATTGCTACTAGTGGAGTGTTACAGTGTGGTGCAATAGCACCTAGTGTAGTGTTATACAGTGTTGGTATTGCTACTAGTGGAGTGTTACAGTGTGGTGCAATAGCACCTAGTGTAGTGTTATACAGTGTTGGTATTGCTACTAGTGGAGTGTTACAGTGTGGTGCAATAGCACCTAGTGTAGTGTTATACAGTGTTGGTATTGCTACTAGTGGAGTGTTACAGTGTGGTGCAATAGCACCTAGTGTAGTGTTATACAGTGTTGGTATTGCTACTAGTGGAGTGTTACAGTGTGGTGCAATAGCACCTAGTGTAGTGTTATACAGTGTTGGTATTGCTACTAGTGGAGTGTTACAGTGTGGTGCAATAGCACCTAGTGTGGTGTTATACAGTGTTGGTATTGCTACTAGTGGAGTGTTACAGTGTGGTGCAATAGCACCTAGTGTGGTGTTATACAGTGTTGGTATTGCTACCAGGTGAGTGTTACAGTGTGGTGCAATAGCACCTAGTGTAGTGTTATACAGTGTTGGTATTGCTACTAGTGGAGTGTTACAGTGTGGTGCAATAGCACCTAGTGTAGTGTTATACAGTGTTGGTATTGCTACTAGTGGAGTGTTACAGTGTGGTGCAATAGCACCTAGTGTAGTGTTATACAGTGTTGGTATTGCTACTAGTGGAGTGTTACAGTGTGGTGCAATAGCACCTAGTGTAGTGTTATACAGTGTTGGTATTGCTACTAGTGGAGTGACACAGTGTGGTGCAATAGCACCTAGTGTAGTGTTATACAGTGTTGGTATTGCTACTAGTGGAGTGTTACAGTGTGGTGCAATAGCACCTAGTGTAGTGTTATACAGTGTTGGTATTGCTACTAGTGGAGTGACACAGTGTGGTGCAATAGCTCCTAGTGTAGTGTTATACAGTGTTGGTATTGCTACTAGTGGAGTGACACAGTGTGGTGCAATAGCACCTAGTGTAGTGTTATACAGTGTTGGTATTGCTACTAGTGGAGTGTTACAGTGTGGTGCAATAGCACCTAGTGTAGTGTTATACAGTGTTGGTATTGCTACTAGTGGAGTGTTACAGTGTGGTGCAATAGCACCTAGTGTAGTGTAATACAGTGTTGGTATTGCTACTAGTGGAGTGTTACAGTGTGGTGCAATAGCACCTAGTGTAGTGTTATACAGTGTTGGTATTACTACTAGTGGAGTGTTACAGTGTGGTGCAATAGCACCTAGTGTGGTGTTATACAGTGTTGGTATTGCTACTAGTGGAGTGTTACAGTGTGGTGCAATAGCACCTAGTGTAGTGTTATACAGTGTTGGTATTGCTACTAGTGGAGTGTTACAGTGTGGTGCAATAGCACCTAGTGTGGTGTTATACAGTGTTGGTATTGCTACTAGTGGAGTGTTACAGTGTGGTGCAATAGCACCTAGTGTAGTGTTATACAGTGTTGGTATTGCTACTAGTGGAGTGTTACAGTGTGGTGCAATAGCACCTAGTGTAGTGTTATACAGTGTTGGTATTGCTACCAGGTGAGTGTTACAGTGTGGTGCAATAGCACCTAGTGTGGTGTTATACAGTGTTGGTATTGCTACTAGTGGAGTGTTACAGTGTGGTGCAATAGCACCTAGTGTAGTGTTATACAGTGTTGGTATTGCTACTAGTGGAGTGACACAGTGTGGTGCAATAGCACCTAGTGTGGTGTTATACAGTGTTGGTATTGCTACTAGTGGAGTGTTACAGTGTGGTGCAATAGCACCTAGTGTAGTGTTATACAGTGTTGGTATTGCTACTAGTGGAGTGTTACAGTGTGGTGCAATAGCACCTAGTGTGGTGTTATACAGTGTTGGTATTGCTACTAGTGGAGTGTTACAGTGTGGTGCAATAGCACCTAGTGTAGTGTTATACAGTGTTGGTATTGCTACTAGTGGAGTGTTACAGTGTGGTGCAATAGCACCTAGTGTAGTGTTATACAGTGTTGGTATTGCTACCAGGTGAGTGTTACAGTGTGGTGCAATAGCACCTAGTGTGGTGTTATACAGTGTTGGTATTGCTACTAGTGGAGTGTTACAGTGTGGTGCAATAGCACCTAGTGTAGTGTTATACAGTGTTGGTATTGCTACTAGTGGAGTGACACAGTGTGGTGCAATAGCACCTAGTGTAGTGTTATACAGTGTTGGTATTGCTACTAGTGGAGTGTTACAGTGTGGTGCAATAGCACCTAGTGTAGTGTTATACAGTGTTGGTATTGCTACTAGTGGAGTGACACAGTGTGGTGCAATAGCACCTAGTGTGGTGTTATACAGTGTTGGTATTGCTACTAGTGGAGTGTTACAGTGTGGTGCAATAGCACCTAGTGTAGTGTTATACAGTGTTGGTATTGCTACTAGTGGAGTGTTACAGTGTGGTGCAATAGCACCTAGTGTAGTGTTATACAGTGTTGGTATTGCTACTAGTGGAGTGTTACAGTGTGGTGCAATAGCACCTAGTGTAGTGTTATACAGTGTTGGTATTGCTACTAGTGGAGTGACACAGTGTGGTGCAATAGCACCTAGTGTAGTGTTATACAGTGTTGGTATTGCTACTAGTGGAGTGTTACAGTGTGGTGCAATAGCACCTAGTGTAGTGTTATACAGTGTTGGTATTGCTACTAGTGGAGTGACACAGTGTGGTGCAATAGCACCTAGTGTAGTGTTATACAGTGTTGGTATTGCTACTAGTGGAGTGTTACAGTGTGGTGCAATAGCACCTAGTGTAGTGTTATACAGTGTTGGTATTGCTACCAGGTGAGTGTTACAGTGTGGTGCAATAGCACCTAGTGTAGTGTTATACAGTGTTGGTATTGCTACTAGTGGAGTGTTACTGTGTGGTGCAATAGCACCTAGTGTGGTGTTATACAGTGTTGGTATTGCTACTAGTGGAGTGTTACTGTGTGGTGCAATAGCACCTAGTGTGGTGTTATACAGTGTTGGTATTACTACTAGTGGAGTGACACAGTGTGGTGCAATAGCACCTAGTGTAGTGTTATACAGTGTTGGTATTGCTACTAGTGGAGTGTTACAGTGTGGTGCAATAGCACCTAGTGTAGTGTTATACAGTGTTGGTATTACTACTAGTGGAGTGTTACAGTGTGGTGCAATAGCACCTAGTGTAGTGTTATACAGTGTTGGTATTGCTACTAGTGGAGTGTTACTGTGTGGTGCAATAGCACCTAGTGTAGTGTTATACAGTGTTGGTATTGCTACTAGTGGAGTGTTACAGTGTGGTGCAATAGCACCTAGTGTAGTGTTATACAGTGTTGGTATTGCTACTAGTGGAGTGACACAGTGTGGTGCAATAGCACCTAGTGTAGTGTTATACAGTGTTGGTATTGCTACTAGTGGAGTGACACAGTGTGGTGCAATAGCACCTAGTGTAGTGTTATACAGTGTTGGTATTGCTACTAGTGGAGTGACACAGTGTGGTGCAATAGCACCTAGTGTAGTGTTATACAGTGTTGGTATTGCTACTAGTGGAGTGTTACAGTGTGGTGCAATAGCACCTAGTGTAGTGTTATACAGTGTTGGTATTGCTACTAGTGGAGTGTTACAGTGTGGTGCAATAGCACCTAGTGTAGTGTTATACAGTGTTGGTATTGCTACTAGTGGAGTGTTACAGTGTGGTGCAATAGCACCTAGTGTAGTGTTATACAGTGTTGGTATTGCTACTAGTGGAGTGACACAGTGTGGTGCAATAGCACCTAGTGTAGTGTTATACAGTGTTGGTATTGCTACTAGTGGAGTGTTACAGTGTGGTGCAATAGCACCTAGTGTAGTGTTATACAGTGTTGGTATTGCTACTAGTGGAGTGTTACAGTGTGATGCAATAGCACCTAGTGTAGTGTTATACAGTGTTGGTATTGCTACCAGGTGAGTGTTATACAGTGTTGGTATTGCTACTAGTGGAGTGACACAGTGTGGTGCAATAGCACCTAGTGTAGTGTTATACAGTGTTGGTATTGCTACTAGTGGAGTGACACAGTGTGGTGCAATAGCACCTAGTGTGGTGTTATACAGTGTTGGTATTGCTACTAGTGGAGTGTTACAGTGTGGTGCAATAGCACCTAGTGTAGTGTTATACAGTGTTGGTATTGCTACTAGTGGAGTGTTACAGTGTGGTGCAATAGCACCTAGTGTAGTGTTATACAGTGTTGGTATTGCTACTAGTGGAGTGTTACTGTGTGGTGCAATAGCACCTAGTGTAGTGTTATACAGTGTTGGTATTGCTACTAGTGGAGTGTTACAGTGTGGTGCAATAGCACCTAGTGTGGTGTTATACAGTGTTGGTATTGCTACTAGTAGAGTGTTACAGTGTGGTGCAATAGCACCTAGTGTGGTGTTATACAGTGTTGGTATTGCTACTAGTGGAGTGTTACAGTGTGGTGCAATAGCACCTAGTGTGGTGTTATACAGTGTTGGTATTGCTACCAGGTGAGTGTTACAGTGTGGTGCAATAGCACCTAGTGTAGTGTTATACAGTGTTGGTATTGCTACTAGTGGAGTGTTACAGTGTGGTGCAATAGCACCTAGTGTAGTGTTATACAGTGTTGGTATTGCTACTAGTGGAGTGTTACAGTGTGGTGCAATAGCACCTAGTGTAGTGTTATACAGTGTTGGTATTGCTACTAGTGGAGTGTTACAGTGTGGTGCAATAGCACCTAGTGTAGTGTTATACAGTGTTGGTATTGCTACTAGTGGAGTGTTACAGTGTGGTGCAATAGCACCTAGTGTAGTGTTATACAGTGTTGGTATTGCTACTAGTGGAGTGTTACAGTGTGGTGCAATAGCACCTAGTGTAGTGTTATACAGTGTTGGTATTGCTACTAGTGGAGTGTTACAGTGTGGTGCAATAGCACCTAGTGTGGTGTTATACAGTGTTGGTATTGCTACTAGTGGAGTGTTACAGTGTGGTGCAATAGCACCTAGTGTGGTGTTATACAGTGTTGGTATTGCTACCAGGTGAGTGTTACAGTGTGGTGCAATAGCACCTAGTGTAGTGTTATACAGTGTTGGTATTGCTACTAGTGGAGTGTTACAGTGTGGTGCAATAGCACCTAGTGTAGTGTTATACAGTGTTGGTATTGCTACTAGTGGAGTGTTACAGTGTGGTGCAATAGCACCTAGTGTAGTGTTATACAGTGTTGGTATTGCTACTAGTGGAGTGTTACAGTGTGGTGCAATAGCACCTAGTGTAGTGTTATACAGTGTTGGTATTGCTACTAGTGGAGTGACACAGTGTGGTGCAATAGCACCTAGTGTAGTGTTATACAGTGTTGGTATTGCTACTAGTGGAGTGTTACAGTGTGGTGCAATAGCACCTAGTGTAGTGTTATACAGTGTTGGTATTGCTACTAGTGGAGTGACACAGTGTGGTGCAATAGCTCCTAGTGTAGTGTTATACAGTGTTGGTATTGCTACTAGTGGAGTGACACAGTGTGGTGCAATAGCACCTAGTGTAGTGTTATACAGTGTTGGTATTGCTACTAGTGGAGTGTTACAGTGTGGTGCAATAGCACCTAGTGTAGTGTTATACAGTGTTGGTATTGCTACTAGTGGAGTGTTACAGTGTGGTGCAATAGCACCTAGTGTAGTGTAATACAGTGTTGGTATTGCTACTAGTGGAGTGTTACAGTGTGGTGCAATAGCACCTAGTGTAGTGTTATACAGTGTTGGTATTACTACTAGTGGAGTGTTACAGTGTGGTGCAATAGCACCTAGTGTGGTGTTATACAGTGTTGGTATTGCTACTAGTGGAGTGTTACAGTGTGGTGCAATAGCACCTAGTGTAGTGTTATACAGTGTTGGTATTGCTACTAGTGGAGTGTTACAGTGTGGTGCAATAGCACCTAGTGTGGTGTTATACAGTGTTGGTATTGCTACTAGTGGAGTGTTACAGTGTGGTGCAATAGCACCTAGTGTAGTGTTATACAGTGTTGGTATTGCTACTAGTGGAGTGTTACAGTGTGGTGCAATAGCACCTAGTGTAGTGTTATACAGTGTTGGTATTGCTACCAGGTGAGTGTTACAGTGTGGTGCAATAGCACCTAGTGTGGTGTTATACAGTGTTGGTATTGCTACTAGTGGAGTGTTACAGTGTGGTGCAATAGCACCTAGTGTAGTGTTATACAGTGTTGGTATTGCTACTAGTGGAGTGACACAGTGTGGTGCAATAGCACCTAGTGTGGTGTTATACAGTGTTGGTATTGCTACTAGTGGAGTGTTACAGTGTGGTGCAATAGCACCTAGTGTAGTGTTATACAGTGTTGGTATTGCTACTAGTGGAGTGTTACAGTGTGGTGCAATAGCACCTAGTGTGGTGTTATACAGTGTTGGTATTGCTACTAGTGGAGTGTTACAGTGTGGTGCAATAGCACCTAGTGTAGTGTTATACAGTGTTGGTATTGCTACTAGTGGAGTGTTACAGTGTGGTGCAATAGCACCTAGTGTAGTGTTATACAGTGTTGGTATTGCTACCAGGTGAGTGTTACAGTGTGGTGCAATAGCACCTAGTGTGGTGTTATACAGTGTTGGTATTGCTACTAGTGGAGTGTTACAGTGTGGTGCAATAGCACCTAGTGTAGTGTTATACAGTGTTGGTATTGCTACTAGTGGAGTGACACAGTGTGGTGCAATAGCACCTAGTGTAGTGTTATACAGTGTTGGTATTGCTACTAGTGGAGTGTTACAGTGTGGTGCAATAGCACCTAGTGTAGTGTTATACAGTGTTGGTATTGCTACTAGTGGAGTGACACAGTGTGGTGCAATAGCACCTAGTGTGGTGTTATACAGTGTTGGTATTGCTACTAGTGGAGTGTTACAGTGTGGTGCAATAGCACCTAGTGTAGTGTTATACAGTGTTGGTATTGCTACTAGTGGAGTGTTACAGTGTGGTGCAATAGCACCTAGTGTAGTGTTATACAGTGTTGGTATTGCTACTAGTGGAGTGTTACAGTGTGGTGCAATAGCACCTAGTGTAGTGTTATACAGTGTTGGTATTGCTACTAGTGGAGTGACACAGTGTGGTGCAATAGCACCTAGTGTAGTGTTATACAGTGTTGGTATTGCTACTAGTGGAGTGTTACAGTGTGGTGCAATAGCACCTAGTGTAGTGTTATACAGTGTTGGTATTGCTACTAGTGGAGTGACACAGTGTGGTGCAATAGCACCTAGTGTAGTGTTATACAGTGTTGGTATTGCTACTAGTGGAGTGTTACAGTGTGGTGCAATAGCACCTAGTGTAGTGTTATACAGTGTTGGTATTGCTACCAGGTGAGTGTTACAGTGTGGTGCAATAGCACCTAGTGTAGTGTTATACAGTGTTGGTATTGCTACTAGTGGAGTGTTACTGTGTGGTGCAATAGCACCTAGTGTGGTGTTATACAGTGTTGGTATTGCTACTAGTGGAGTGTTACTGTGTGGTGCAATAGCACCTAGTGTGGTGTTATACAGTGTTGGTATTACTACTAGTGGAGTGACACAGTGTGGTGCAATAGCACCTAGTGTAGTGTTATACAGTGTTGGTATTGCTACTAGTGGAGTGTTACAGTGTGGTGCAATAGCACCTAGTGTAGTGTTATACAGTGTTGGTATTACTACTAGTGGAGTGTTACAGTGTGGTGCAATAGCACCTAGTGTAGTGTTATACAGTGTTGGTATTGCTACTAGTGGAGTGTTACTGTGTGGTGCAATAGCACCTAGTGTAGTGTTATACAGTGTTGGTATTGCTACTAGTGGAGTGTTACAGTGTGGTGCAATAGCACCTAGTGTAGTGTTATACAGTGTTGGTATTGCTACTAGTGGAGTGACACAGTGTGGTGCAATAGCACCTAGTGTAGTGTTATACAGTGTTGGTATTGCTACTAGTGGAGTGACACAGTGTGGTGCAATAGCACCTAGTGTAGTGTTATACAGTGTTGGTATTGCTACTAGTGGAGTGACACAGTGTGGTGCAATAGCACCTAGTGTAGTGTTATACAGTGTTGGTATTGCTACTAGTGGAGTGTTACAGTGTGGTGCAATAGCACCTAGTGTAGTGTTATACAGTGTTGGTATTGCTACTAGTGGAGTGTTACAGTGTGGTGCAATAGCACCTAGTGTAGTGTTATACAGTGTTGGTATTGCTACTAGTGGAGTGTTACAGTGTGGTGCAATAGCACCTAGTGTAGTGTTATACAGTGTTGGTATTGCTACTAGTGGAGTGACACAGTGTGGTGCAATAGCACCTAGTGTAGTGTTATACAGTGTTGGTATTGCTACTAGTGGAGTGTTACAGTGTGGTGCAATAGCACCTAGTGTAGTGTTATACAGTGTTGGTATTGCTACTAGTGGAGTGTTACAGTGTGATGCAATAGCACCTAGTGTAGTGTTATACAGTGTTGGTATTGCTACCAGGTGAGTGTTATACAGTGTTGGTATTGCTACTAGTGGAGTGACACAGTGTGGTGCAATAGCACCTAGTGTAGTGTTATACAGTGTTGGTATTGCTACTAGTGGAGTGACACAGTGTGGTGCAATAGCACCTAGTGTGGTGTTATACAGTGTTGGTATTGCTACTAGTGGAGTGTTACAGTGTGGTGCAATAGCACCTAGTGTAGTGTTATACAGTGTTGGTATTGCTACTAGTGGAGTGTTACAGTGTGGTGCAATAGCACCTAGTGTAGTGTTATACAGTGTTGGTATTACTACTAGTGGAGTGACACAGTGTGGTGCAATAGCACCTAGTGTAGTGTTATACAGTGTTGGTATTGCTACTAGTGGAGTGTTACAGTGTGGTGCAATAGCACCTAGTGTAGTGTTATACAGTGTTGGTATTGCTACTAGTGGAGTGTTACAGTGTGGTGCAATAGCACATAGTGTAGTGTTATACAGTGTTGGTATTGCTACTAGTGGAGTGTTACAGTGTGGTGCAATAGCACATAGTGTAGTGTTATACAGTGTTGGTATTGCTACCAGGTGAGTGTTACAGTGTGGTGCAATAGCACCTAGTGTAGTGTTATACAGTGTTGGTATTGCTACTAGTGGAGTGTTACAGTGTGGTGCAATAGCACCTAGTGTAGTGTTATACAGTGTTGGTATTGCTACCAGGTGAGTGTTACTGTGTGGTGCAATAGCACCTAGTGTAGTGTTATACAGTGTTGGTATTGCTACTAGTGGAGTGTTACAGTGTGGTGCAATAGCACCTAGTGTAGTGTTATACAGTGTTGGTATTGCTACTAGTGGAGTGTTACAGTGTGGTGCAATAGCACCTAGTGTAGTGTTATACAGTGTTGGTATTGCTACTAGTGGAGTGACACAGTGTGGTGCAATAGCTCCTAGTGTAGTGTTATACAGTGTTGGTATTGCTACTAGTGGAGTGACACAGTGTGGTGCAATAGCACCTAGTGTAGTGTTATACAGTGTTGGTATTGCTACTAGTGGAGTGTTACAGTGTGGTGCAATAGCACATAGTGTAGTGTTATACAGTGTTGGTATTGCTACTAGTGGAGTGACACAGTGTGGTGCAATAGCACCTAGTGTGGTGTTATACAGTGTTGGTATTGCTACTAGTGGAGTGTTACAGTGTGGTGCAATAGCACCTAGTGTGGTGTTATACAGTGTTGGTATTGCTACTAGTGGAGTGTTACAGTGTGGTGCAATAGCACCTAGTGTAGTGTTATACAGTGTTGGTATTGCTACTAGTGGAGTGTTACAGTGTGGTGCAATAGCACCTAGTGTAGTGTTATACAGTGTTGGTATTGCTACCAGGTGAGTGTTACAGTGTGGTGCAATAGCACCTAGTGTGGTGTTATACAGTGTTGGTATTGCTACTAGTGGAGTGTTACAGTGTGGTGCAATAGCACCTAGTGTAGTGTTATACAGTGTTGGTATTGCTACCAGGTGAGTGTTACTGTGTGGTGCAATAGCACCTAGTGTAGTGTTATACAGTGTTGGTATTGCTACTAGTGGAGTGTTACTGTGTGGTGCAATAGCACCTAGTGTAGTGTTATACAGTGTTGGTATTGCTACTAGTGGAGTGTTACAGTGTGGTGCAATAGCACCTAGTGTAGTGTTATACAGTGTTGGTATTGCTACTAGTGGAGTGTTACTGTGTGGTGCAATAGCACCTAGTGTAGTGTTATACAGTGTTGGTATTGCT
Organism: Meconema thalassinum; assembly: GCA_946902985.2. NCBI lineage: Eukaryota > Metazoa > Arthropoda > Insecta > Orthoptera > Tettigoniidae > Meconema > Meconema thalassinum. The sequence goes on from OX336390.1 coordinate 110,482,371, forward strand.
ACTAGTGGAGTGTTACAGTGTGGTGCAATAGCACCTAGTGTGGTGTTATACAGTGTTGGTATTGCTACCAGGTGAGTGTTACTGTGTGGTGCAATAGCACCTAGTGTAGTGTTATACAGTGTTGGTATTGCTACTAGTGGAGTGTTACAGTGTGGTGCAATAGCACCTAGTGTAGTGTTATACAGTGTTGGTATTGCTACTAGTGGAGTGTTACAGTGTGGTGCAATAGCACCTAGTGTAGTGTTATACAGTGTTGGTATTGCTACTAGTGGAGTGTTACAGTGTGGTGCAATAGCACCTAGTGTAGTGTTATACAGTGTTGGTATTGCTACTAGTGGAGTGACACAGTGTGGTGCAATAGCACCTAGTGTGGTGTTATACAGTGTTGGTATTGCTACTAGTGGAGTGTTACAGTGTGGTGCAATAGCACCTAGTGTAGTGTTATACAGTGTTGGTATTGCTACTAGTGGAGTGTTACAGTGTGGTGCAATAGCACCTAGTGTGGTGTTATACAGTGTTGGTATTGCTACTAGTGGAGTGTTACAGTGTGGTGCAATAGCACCTAGTGTAGTGTTATACAGTGTTGGTATTGCTACTAGTGGAGTGTTACAGTGTGGTGCAATAGCACCTAGTGTAGTGTTATACAGTGTTGGTATTGCTACCAGGTGAGTGTTACAGTGTGGTGCAATAGCACCTAGTGTGGTGTTATACAGTGTTGGTATTGCTACTAGTGGAGTGTTACAGTGTGGTGCAATAGCACCTAGTGTAGTGTTATACAGTGTTGGTATTACTACTAGTGGAGTGACACAGTGTGGTGCAATAGCACCTAGTGTGGTGTTATACAGTGTTGGTATTGCTACTAGTGGAGTGTTACAGTGTGGTGCAATAGCACCTAGTGTAGTGTTATACAGTGTTGGTATTGCTACTAGTGGAGTGACACAGTGTGGTGCAATAGCACCTAGTGTGGTGTTATACAGTGTTGGTATTGCTACTAGTGGAGTGTTACAGTGTGGTGCAATAGCACCTAGTGTAGTGTTATACAGTGTTGGTATTGCTACTAGTGGAGTGTTACAGTGTGGTGCAATAGCACCTAGTGTGGTGTTATACAGTGTTGGTATTGCTACTAGTGGAGTGTTACAGTGTGGTGCAATAGCACCTAGTGTAGTGTTATACAGTGTTGGTATTGCTACTAGTGGAGTGTTACAGTGTGGTGCAATAGCACCTAGTGTAGTGTTATACAGTGTTGGTATTGCTACCAGGTGAGTGTTACAGTGTGGTGCAATAGCACCTAGTGTGGTGTTATACAGTGTTGGTATTGCTACTAGTGGAGTGTTACAGTGTGGTGCAATAGCACCTAGTGTAGTGTTATACAGTGTTGGTATTGCTACTAGTGGAGTGACACAGTGTGGTGCAATAGCACCTAGTGTAGTGTTATACAGTGTTGGTATTGCTACTAGTGGAGTGTTACAGTGTGGTGCAATAGCACCTAGTGTAGTGTTATACAGTGTTGGTATTGCTACTAGTGGAGTGACACAGTATGGTGCAATAGCACCTAGTGTAGTGTTATACAGTGTTGGTATTGCTACTAGTGGAGTGACACAGTGTGGTGCAATAGCACCTAGTGTAGTGTTATACAGTGTTGGTATTGCTACTAGTGGAGTGTTACAGTGTGGTGCAATAGCACCTAGTGTAGTGTTATACAGTGTTGGTATTGCTACTAGTGGAGTGACACAGTGTGGTGCAATAGCACCTAGTGTAGTGTTATACAGTGTTGGTATTGCTACTAGTGGAGTGTTACAGTGTGGTGCAATAGCACCTAGTGTAGTGTTATACAGTGTTGGTATTGCTACCAGGTGAGTGTTACAGTGTGGTGCAATAGCACCTAGTGTAGTGTTATACAGTGTTGGTATTGCTACTAGTGGAGTGTTACTGTGTGGTGCAATAGCACCTAGTGTGGTGTTATACAGTGTTGGTATTGCTACTAGTGGAGTGTTACTGTGTGGTGCAATAGCACCTAGTGTGGTGTTATACAGTGTTGGTATTACTACTAGTGGAGTGACACAGTGTGGTGCAATAGCACCTAGTGTAGTGTTATACAGTGTTGGTATTGCTACTAGTGGAGTGTTACAGTGTGGTGCAATAGCACCTAGTGTAGTGTTATACAGTGTTGGTATTACTACTAGTGGAGTGTTACAGTGTGGTGCAATAGCACCTAGTGTAGTGTTATACAGTGTTGGTATTGCTACTAGTGGAGTGTTACTGTGTGGTGCAATAGCACCTAGTGTAGTGTTATACAGTGTTGGTATTGCTACTAGTGGAGTGTTACAGTGTGGTGCAATAGCACCTAGTGTAGTGTTATACAGTGTTGGTATTGCTACTAGTGGAGTGACACAGTGTGGTGCAATAGCACCTAGTGTAGTGTTATACAGTGTTGGTATTGCTACTAGTGGAGTGACACAATGTGGTGCAATAGCACCTAGTGTAGTGTTATACAGTGTTGGTATTGCTACTAGTGGAGTGACACAGTGTGGTGCAATAGCACCTAGTGTAGTGTTATACAGTGTTGGTATTGCTACTAGTGGAGTGTTACAGTGTGGTGCAATAGCACCTAGTGTAGTGTTATACAGTGTTGGTATTGCTACTAGTGGAGTGTTACAGTGTGGTGCAATAGCACCTAGTGTAGTGTTATACAGTGTTGGTATTGCTACTAGTGGAGTGTTACAGTGTGGTGCAATAGCACCTAGTGTAGTGTTATACAGTGTTGGTATTGCTACTAGTGGAGTGACACAGTGTGGTGCAATAGCACCTAGTGTAGTGTTATACAGTGTTGGTATTGCTACTAGTGGAGTGTTACAGTGTGGTGCAATAGCACCTAGTGTAGTGTTATACAGTGTTGGTATTGCTACTAGTGGAGTGTTACAGTGTGATGCAATAGCACCTAGTGTAGTGTTATACAGTGTTGGTATTGCTACCAGGTGAGTGTTATACAGTGTTGGTATTGCTACTAGTGGAGTGACACAGTGTGGTGCAATAGCACCTAGTGTAGTGTTATACAGTGTTGGTATTGCTACTAGTGGAGTGTTACAGTGTGGTGCAATAGCTCCTAGTGTAGTGTTATACAGTGTTGGTATTGCTACTAGTGGAGTGTTACAGTGTGGTGCAATAGCTCCTAGTGTAGTGTTATACAGTGTTGGTATTGCTACTAGTGGAGTGACACAGTGTGGTGCAATAGCACCTAGTGTAGTGTTATACAGTGTTGGTATTGCTACTAGTGGAGTGTTACAGTGTGGTGCAATAGCACCTAGTGTAGTGTTATACAGTGTTGGTATTACTACTAGTGGAGTGTTACAGTATATATATATATAGTATGATCAAGTAGGGAGTGATAGAGGAGTAACACCTCTTTAAAAAACCTTGGTCCAGCTGGCCCGGCTGGTAGTACCTTGTTAGGGTCCCTTGCCAGGGTTACGGTGAAGTCCTCAACGGTAACTGCAGTGAAACAGGTGAACTCTGGCACAATGTGGTTGGCGGAAGGGGCAGCCTATTGCTCAGGTTTAATAGGGCAAACTATTGTCCATAGTTATGATGGGCAGGTTTTGGCCCAACGGCAAAATGAGCGGATGAGGAGCCAATCACTCTCATGGCTCCCAACGGTCATAGAGGCGGAAGAGGCCACGCCAGACGGACTGGCTGTAAAGGCGCACCTCAGTAGTACTTGAGTATGCGGCAGTTCGTTGCAGTCTCTGTGTTCGGTCCTGCATGTCTCATTCTTTGTGAGCCGCAGGATAAGGCTCAGAGATCATAGTGTGTGGGTCTCGTCCTGGCAAGCTGAGATCCACCCTAAACAAATTCACGCCAGTGGCACTTCTTCCGAACGTCACTTTTCAAAGTCCAACGGCGATGGGATATGGACGGTGGGGGCAGGTTATGGGTGTAACTGGAAGCCCCTAGTTCGGACCTGCACGTTGGCAGCAGATGTGTGATGGTCGTCTTCCGGAGACTCTGTGACTACTCAGGAATTCGGTCCTGCATCTGTGTTTGGGCAGGCCTATTTAGGATCACCGCTGCCCACCCCACATGGGGAAGGCCCTAGAAAAGGTGGGCTAAACATCGGAAGTCACAATCTTGGTCCGGCTGGGCAACCGCACTCAGCAGGTCACCCCTCATGCGGTCGAAACTCAAAAACAGTAAAGAATCACAATTTGATTATTGGATCATGGAACATCAGAACCTTGCTTGATTTTGACAATAACATTAGACCTGAGAGAAGGTCAGCTCTCGTAACCCATGAGTTATCAAGACTCAACGTTGACATTGCTGCTCTCAGTGAAACTAGGCTGTCTGCTGAAGGCAAGATTACTGAATCTGGAACAGGATATACCATCTTCTGGAAAGGAAAGGATGAGGGTGAATGTCGTATTCATGGTGTGGGCTTCGCTGTGAAGACCAAACTGGTAAATTATCACCAACTTACGCCCATTGCAATCAGCGAAAGGCTCATGACTCTCCGCATACCACTCTCAGGAGGTTCCTTTATGACACTCATCTCTGCCTATGCTCCTACCTTAGATTCTGATGATGAAGTAAAGGCTCAGTTCTATAATCAGCTAAGTGAAATCATCTCCAAGGTACCATCTGCAGATAAACTCTTGCTCCTCGGTGACTTCAATGCCAGAGTTGGGAAAGATCACAGGCTATGGAATAATGTGATGGGCAAACAGGGACTTGGAAAATGTAATCCCAATGGACTGTTGCTTCTTGGTCTTTGTGCAGAACACGAACTTTTCATTACCAACACGCAGTTCCGGCTACCTGACCGCTTCAAAACCACGTGGATGCATCCTCGTTCCAAACATTGGCACATTCTTGATTATATCATTACCCGGCAATGTGATAAGAAGGACACTCTTATTACCAGAACAGCAAGGAATATAGACGATTGTTGGACAGATCATAAACTTCTTATATGTAAGCTCAGGATATCCATCAGACCTAAACCACCTAGGAACATCAAAAATTTGCCAAGAAAGAAGTTTAATACATCCAAACTTCAGGATGAATCCATGTACAAACATTTTGGAAACAGGATCGTCACCCAGTTATCAGAAAACCCAGTAACAAATGATATTCAGCAAGAATGGGCCACATTACAGAAGATTATCACACAGTCAGCTGAGGAAACCATTGGTTTTATAGTGCGGAAAAGACAAGACTGGTTTGATGACAACAATGAGGAAATTCTGTCTCTCATCAATGCCAAAAGGAATGCCTATCTTGCCCATCTTCAAGACCCAACTTCCAACACAAAGAGAGATAAACTACTGGAACTCAAGGGTAAATGCCAGACGCAGATAAGGCAGATTAAAAATACTTGGTGGCAACAGAAGGCTCAGGAACTGCAGAGACTATCGGATGCTCGAGACTTGAGGAACTTCTATGCCGTACTCAAGGAAATATATGGACCATCGCGCTCATCATCAGGTACACTGAAAAGCGCTGATAATTCTACTACCTTTACTGATAGTCAAGAAATCTTGGAACGCTGGAAGGAGCACTTCTCCAATCTCCTAAATCGTCCATCAGAAGCTGCTGAAGACTTCCTCTGTGATGTGCCGCAACAACCTGAACAACTGTGGTTGGCAGTACCTCCTACTTATCATGAATTCAGTGCAGCTCTCACCCAATTGAAACCCAGAAAAGCACCTGGCCCAGATAACATCCCTCTGGAACTAATTCAAGCCGGAGGTCATTCCCTCAAAACAAGAATTTTCATCCTTATCCTCAGAATTTGGGAATCAAGAAAGGTACCTGGAGACCTAAAGAATGCCACTATCGTCACTATCTTTAAAAAGGGTGATAGCAGTGTTTGTGGCAACTACCGTGGTATATCACTGCTATCAATTGTGGGGAAGATTCTTGCAAGAATTCTACTTAACCGCCTCAAGGTTATCTCTGAGAGGATCCTCCCAGAGTCACAATGCGGATTTAGAACTTCCAGAAGCACAATTGACTTGATTTTCTGTGTGAGACAGCTACAAGAAAAATGTCGAGAACAACAGAATCCACTCTTCTTAGTCTTTTATGATTTGGAAAAGGCATTTGATTCGGTTCCAAGACCAGCCATGTGGGCAGTGCTGAAGCGGTTTGGTTGCCCTCAGCGTTTTGTAGATCTAATCAAAGCTCTCCATGATGGCATGACAGGTCAGGTTTGCCATCAGAATAAGATGTCCGATGAATTTCCCATTACCCATGGACTGAAACAAGGATGTGTACTGGCTCCAACGCTTTTTGCGCTGTACTTGGCTGCAATGCTTTATGATTCACCCACAAACATCCCAGGTGTGGAGATCAAGTATCGTTTTGATGGAGGGCTTTTCAACCTAACTCGTCTCCGCTCCTTGAGGAAAACTCAGGTTACTAAGGTTACTAACATGTTGTATGCAGATGATGCTGCGTCAACAACTCTCACACCAGAAGAGCTGCAAGAGTCAGTTAACTGTTACAAAAGTGCATGTGATCGCTTTGGTCTTACCATAAATGTCAATAAGACTAAAGTCTTGGCGCAACCTTCACCAGGCACACCTCTTCCTCAGTTCAATATCTCCATTTCAAATTTGCCATTAGAACAGGTTGACCACTTCTCGTACCTGGGCAGTACCATTTCTGTGAGCTGTACCTGTGAGCAGGATGTGGATAAGAGAATTGGCGCAGCCCATGCAGCATATGGACGATTAGCGCACCGGGTCTTCATGAATAAAGATCTATCCATGAGTACAAAGCTTATGGTGTACAAAGCAGTAGTCATTTCTACATTGTTGTATGGCTGTGAAACGTGGACCCTTTACCGACGTGATCTTAGGAAGCTTGAGCGTTTTCACCTACAAAAACTTCGATCAATCCTGAGGATTAAATGGGAAGACCGCATTACCAATATTGCTGTTCTGGAAAAGGCTCAAATCAACAGCATAGAATCATCCATAATAGGTCACCAATTTAGATGGATTGGTCATGTCCATCGGATGGATGATGTGAGATTACCTCGTCAAATGCTATATGGTGAGTTATGCTATGGCACCAGACCTCATGGTGGTCCTAAGAGGCGCTACAAGGACCAATTTAAGCAGACCCTGAAATTGACAGGTCTTGATTCACAAACCTGGGACGTGCTGGCTGAAAACCGCTCAACTTGGTGCCGTACCATCTCGGATACTGTAAAGACGTTTGAAAGGGATCGACGCATACATGAAGAGGCCAAGCGTCAAGCTAGGAAACTTCGAGCAGCCCAACCACGTCCTCCTCCAGCAATACTATGCGACTTGTGTGGTCGCTTGTTCCATGCCAGGATTGGACTCTTTAGTCACCGTAAACACATCCACAAACTGGACTGAAGGAAGAAGATTTATACTCGGATTCGAGTTAAAGCCGATGATGATGATAGTCGACCACCGACTTCCTGGTCAAGTCATCACTGTACCATGTGATTGTGTGGCTCTCTCTTTTCTTGAACCAGGATCTCTTTTCTTGAACCAGGAGTTCCCAACTAGCAGGCTGTTCCTCTGGCAGAAGTCCAACAGTCTCTTTCCTTCCTCATTTCTTCCGCCCCATCCCTCTGGTCCTAGAACACTCTCATAACCTTGTCTTTCTCTTCCTACATGGGCATTCAGATCCCCCATAACAATCATATTTCTTCCTACCAGCTGCTTCTGCAATTCGTCTTCAAACTCCTCCTTCTCTTCAGAGGCGCAGCCTACTTGTGGAGCATACACTTGCACTATTTCTACGGTCTCTCCCCTCAGTGCTACCTTCACTTTCATCATCCTATCACTAATTCTCCTCACTTCTTCTTTTAAACCATCTCTTACTACTACTCCCACTCCCACTCCCACTCCATTCCTCTTTCCCTCTTTATTCCCACTCCAGTACAGTCTATAGTCTTTTCTCAGTTCTCTCCTTCCTTCCCCTTTCCACTTTGTTTCTGCCAATCCCAATAAATCCAACTTCCTTCTTTCCATCATATCCACTATCTCCTCCACCTTCCCCGTCAGCGTTCTTATGTTTAAAGTTCCAAATCTTAGTCCGTGTGTACAGCCGTGTCGTCGTCTATTATATCCATCATGTCCGAGGCTCGTTCCATTCTTGAAAGCATTTGGTTTCATCCACTACTGGCTTGCTGGGCCTATCGTAGCTTCACCAGAGCCCCGTTAGCCGTCACTTCTCAGGGTTCCTGTAGGACTTTCACAGCTACCGTAACGGTCCCGGGGCACAAGAAGTCCCCACTGTACCTCGCCCCTACAGGCGATCCTCTACTTTGTGCCGTTGCCCGTCTCCCACGACGTGGGCGAGGGGTTGGGGACAGAACAACGAGGGCATTCTCCTCAGGCAGTCAATAGCGGGCTTTGTACCATCTGTCCACTTGGTAGTTCTGCAATTCTTTTTGACTTTATCTTAATAGGAGGAAGGACTGTTGTTGAAGACGGTATGCAGAAGGGAGGGGCCTGTAAAGTTCTTTCCTCCACCCATGATTTGTTTGTTCGTTATCCTGTCTTACACCTTCTACTTCAATACAAATCTCGCACACTGTTGTTGCTGCCTATCCTCCAATGGGACCATGAAGGTGGGCATTCCTGCCATCAATTCACTTGATAGGTTATAGATTATAGATTTATGTAACATGTTTGGTTCTTTTCCCCTTCTATGTTTGTCCCATGTGTTTCTACTTAACTCCTGTTTATATCTCTTTTTTACTTTCCTGTGTTTGTCTGGTGTTCACTCCATCCTACACTATCCACTGCAAGACAGATTATCTCATTGAGGAATATTCTTTGGTATGCGCTGTTTGAACAGAAAAAGATATTGGCGCCCACCTGATAAGTCTGGGAAACAAGCTTTTTGGGAGCAATAGCATTCAAGAACTATCTATTAAATTGACATTGAATGCTCACCGTGGGAGACAGCGGTGTGTCCGACTTTGAAGTTGTTCTTGCCTTTATTTGTGTGTTGTTCCTTGTCCCCATCTGGCTGGTTCAAGTGTCTGACATTTGATCACGTTTCTGTCCTTATTTTTGTTTTATGAATGTGTTTGACAGGATCAAGAAGGCTGTGAGGAGTTGAGCAGCATGCTCAAGAGGTTCATGTGTGCGCTGGCCATTTGTGGGGCCCCACTGGAGGCTGTTGAAGTGAGTGTGCGTGGGCTTTGCGAGGTGACATCGCTGCAGGAGCTGGTGGTGTCTACGCTTTGGGAGGGAGTGGTACATCCTCGCTCCGTGGTGCGCACGGCTGCTGCCTCTCTCTTCGTGGCTGTCATTGGCAACGTGAACGAGACCTTGTTGACGGCTCGTGTGGCTCCCGCTATAGTCACCCTTGCTAGTGATCCTGATGTGTGAGTATTCCTCTCAATTCACAATACTGTGAAATACATAGGTTGGTTTTTTAGTGTTGGCACCTTAGTTATCACTGGATTAATAACTCTCTTAGATGGTTCCAAGTTTCACAGGCCCTCTATGTAGTCCCCACCGTTGCGTACAACGTGTTCCCAGCGATGCGGAAGTCGTTGGATCCCGTTGGCACTGCCCAATCTATTGATGGTACGAAGAGAGCGCTCGGCAGCCTGCTCCCCGCGCATTGTCATCTTCATCTTCGGGATGAGATCATAGTCGCAGGGACTGATGTCGGGAGAATATGGGGGATGATAGAGGACCTCCCAGCCCCAGTGATCCAACAATGCCGACAACGCCTGCTGTGTGTGCCCTAGCATTGTCATGCAGAACGATGGGCGGTGTAATCATGTGGTGGCGCCGTTTCCTTCTCAGAGCTCCTCGGAGATGGTCTTGCAGAAACGAACAATAGTACGCCGCATTAACGGTTTGCCCTCGGGGAACAGTATGGCAGCGCTTCCGTACCATTGAAGACGTTAAGCAGGCTGCCGAGCGCTCCCTTCGTACCATCAATAGATTGGACAGTGCCAAGGGAATCCAACGACTTCCGCATCGCTGGGAACATGTTGTACGCAACGGTGGGGACTACATCGAGGGCCTGTGAAACTTGGAACCATCTAAGTGAGTTATTAATCCAGTTATAACTAAGGTGCCAAAACTAAAAAACCAACCCATGTATATAGTGGTACTAGCTATACCCAGCATGTGTTGCAATGCCAATCAAAGTTAGATAGAAAGAAAGGAAGATAATAATAATGTTATTGGTTTTACTTCCCTTTTAACATCTGCGGCTTTTAGATATGCCGGGGTGACGGAATTTTGACCCGAAGGGGATCTTTAACGTACCAGTAGATCTACTGACACGGCCCCCTTGCATTTGCTCACCCTCAAATGTCGATTGGCTGCACCAGGATTCTATCCTGCAATCTTGGTCCCAGCAGGCGAGAACGTTACCGCTGAGCCACGCAGCCAGCCCAAGAAAGATAGAAACTGAAGTGCGTTTGGATAAACAACATTCTTGGTTTTTCTGTCTGGTGCCTCGGTCCTTATGCATTAGGCTGTGCTGAGACATCCATGTCAGGACATGTCACCTCACGATGAATCAACAAGCCTTTCTCGCACCTTGCATTGCGGTGTCATAAGTATACAGATTGTGCAATTGGGTTACTGTGGAATTTAAGACTTCCTGTTAAGTCCCTCACCCTTTTGTGTTACATAAATAATTTGTAGCCAGAAACCTTCCCTGGAGTGCACACAACAACTCACTCAAATTTCATCGCAATTGGATGAATGGTGTATGATCGCATAGGGGACATACATACTGCTCGGGTCCAAGCTGCGTGAACCTGAGAGGAATATGGATCGCGGACTATGAGAAGTGATGAGGTTTCCCGGTCCGTGCGTGGTAACAGAACTCGCTCACTCATTCGAAACACAACAGTGGTTTGAGCATGTTAGCAGTATTGGAATAGAAAGGAATACCAGATATCACGGCGGGCTGTTGACAGATCCTTCTCTTCTTGCCTGGCTCTTCCCTGCCCCTTCCCCTCATCCCGCAAGTTCACAGAGCTTGGACCCGAGCAGTACAGACAGATAAACTATCACGTAACATTGATTTTTATATATATATAGATAAGTCAAGATTGGATAGTTTTGTATTTGTGTCCATTAAAAAAATCTGTTTTCTAAAATTTTGACTGACCGACTGATCTTTGAGCAAGACCACCTAAAAATTGTTACCAATTTCAACTCTCTCGGTATAGCTTTGCAGACCTCTGGAAGCTCCTTCATCAAGCATGCGGTAAGGAAGGCAATTATCGACATTAAACTACTCCGAAGACTGTCAATAGCCACAGTTATGAAGATCATCTTCAGCATTATTAGCTGCATGGTTACATATGGGTAGAGCCCTGTGCGGATAAACAATATGTTATCCGCATCCGCACGTTTGTTATCCGAATCCGCTGACCTTACAATAATATTTTTAATTTATTAGATAAAGCGTAAAGTATTAAAGCAACACATTTAGAAATTTATTCCCCTAGGCTATGTGTGAAACGCAAGAAATGTTGACTGAGTAACGGCCCTCTGAGTAACGGCATGTGATACAGCGGGTGGCTAATTATAACATACACTTATTATTTGCTTCGACTTTCCAATCATCTTTCTTGACTTTAACTATCAAATGATATGATCATGCACGCATGCATGCTCGGTTAATGAATTTACCATATTTCCTCGCATAATCGTCGCACTTTTTTAGCCTAAAATTCGTGGGAAAAAGCAGGGTGTGACGATTATGCGAAGAATATTTAAGTTCAAGGAATATACTGTATCTTTATTTGCTGCACGGGCCAGTCATTCGCGTAGCAGTTAGAGACAGGCTTCTTTCTGCTAACAAGGTCACGACAGGTTAAAGCTCGGGGTTTGTGCTGACTAAGCTGGCCGTTCGCGTCGCGGTTCATAGCCCACAGGCATAAAGACGAGATTACTTTCTCCTGACAAGATCACGCCAGATCAGGCCTATAAGCTCGCGGAATGTGCGCTGGTCGCTCGCGTTACAGCTCATAGCCCGCAGGCATAAAGACGAGATTACTTTCTGCTGACAAGATCACGCCAAATTAGGCCTATAAGCTCGCGGAATGTGCGCTGCCGTTCGTGTCACAGTTCATAGCCCGCATGCATAAAGACTAGATTACTTTCGGCTGACAAGATTAGGCCTATAAGCTCGCGGAATGTGCGCTGGCCGTTCGCGTCGCGGTTCATAGCCCGCAGGCATAAAGACGAGATTACTTTCTGCAGACAAGATCACGCCAGATTAGGCCTATAAGCTCGCGGAATGTGCGCTGACCGTTCACGTCATAGTTCATAGCCCGCAGGCATAAAGACAAGATTACTTTCTGCTGGCGAGTTCACGCCAGATTAGGCCTATAAGCTCGCTGAATGTGCGCTGGCCGCTCGTGTCACAGATCATAGCCCGCAGGCATAAAGACGAGTTATTTTTCTTCTGTCAAAGTCGTGCCAGGTTATAAAGTCATGGCAGCATGTGCAACTGACTGGCGCACAAATACGAATATGCTATGCAATGATTATGCGTTGAAATTTTATAAACCTATTTTAGTGTTTGAAAAGTGGGGTGCGACGATTACGCGGTGGCAATGATTATGCGAGGAAATACGGTATATCGACAATAAACACATTATGTTGATCAAAACGCAAGTATCATAACATAAAAAGCTAAATAAAAGGATTGTTTTCAAGTTATTTGGAGGTTAGAAGAAGCTATACCGATACACTTGACTGTTGATTGATGATTACAGCTAACATGTCAAGTATGTTGAATATTAGATGCTATTATAGATCTTTTATGCACGTTGTGTTGCCAGTGGATCAGAAAAATCTACAGAGTGAAGAATCATATTGCATTTTCGACTGATTTTTGATAATATTTATTTACGTTTTTTATCGAAAATTCTTCCAATTTTGACGACTGTTTACTTGCCTCCTCACATATCTACATTCGAAAAAAGAAGTCTCCTATCAATATATTTTTCGTATTTTAAAGTAGTTTGTCTAATTGCACATCAATTCATATATTTACAAGTTTTTGCCAGCGCACCTGGTGTGCTGTATGGAAACCTCTGAAATAGGTCATTTAACGAAAAAACATTATAGCAAATTAAAGAAAAGCAAATAACTCTTTAAGAGTGACAATTTTGAATTTACAATTCTAATAAAAATGGGCATCCTTACAATATCATTTATCATGTATTGAACTCAAAAGAGGCAACTTGTATGAAAATATTATTAGATATACTATACTAAACATTTTATTTTAATGTCTTGAATTTCCATGTAATGTCTATTAGGTCGTGAGGTGGTGTTGGTTTAAATAACAGATTCAATTGACTTGCTGCCGTCTCTGTGCCAAACACAATCTTTGATGGGCTGGTGAAACTAAATGCTTTCTGCTGGCTTTAGCATGCCTTAGACATTGGTTCTTACGATTTTTTGATGGGAAATTTAAAAAAAAATATTATTTTCAATATTTTGTGACTTTTCTTTTTCAGGAACGTGAGAGCATCAACTCTTCCAGCATTTGGAGCACTGATAACTAACACTTCATTGAAGGAGGTGAGTTCTATGCTGTTAGTCAATCTTAACCCTCTTAGTGCCAAGCCATTTCCTGAAATACTTGCCAAGAATGCCAAGCCATTTTCAATGGTCATGCAGACTATTCGAAAAAAAAAAAAAAAACAACAACCACATTTCCAACGATATAATCATTATTTTTGCTTTGCATTATAACCAATACCTCATTCTTTCATACATTATGTTCATAAAAGTAAATACGGCATCTACACCTTTTTAATTGAGGTTATTCTGTTAATTGTTCAATTTAAAAAAAATCAGTTTTGAGCCTAAATTAAGGACACCTAAGAGTCATATTCGAAGATAAACTACATTTCCAGCTGTAGAAAGTTCTTAGATACATCTGTAGGCAGAAAACTTCAACAAGAAGAAAAAAAACTGCACCGCAATTTTGGCAGGAACGCGTGTGATTGGGGGAGCGCAAAGGGAGGGCATGAATACAAACTCAAACCTATCGCGTAACGGACTTTGAAGGAAAAAAGTAAACATCGCACAGGCAAGCTTGAAACCTCACCTTTCCAACAGTATGAAATAATCACGGACAAATGCCTACAGAAATCTACAAATACAAGATAAACAGTGCGCCGATTGAAACGGCTTTGGCACTTTTGGCGCAAGCAGCGAGAACCGATCTAATCAGTGCGTGGCACTGAGAGGGTTAATAAATGGCACACATCGAGGTTTGGCTTAGGAATGGTGTTTCCTATGTCTATCTTTATAAATTCAAGAGTTGTATGCCGATTTTGTATACTATAAATCACCATGTTTCTAGTGATGGGCTACATTGTTAGTAACTTACTTAAGCTGAAGCAGACTATAGAAAAACACGACTGGTAGGTATTATTACTATAGACTAGTAATTATACATTTCCATCTATTCAATTGAATAGGAATAGGAATATCAGTCAATACGGACCAATATGATGTCGAATACTCCTAAGGTAGGTATAACCCATTTAACATTTGATTGCTGCTGAGCGTGGCTGCGCCAGCGTTTGTGGTTTATTGTAGCATGAGCTCCACGGAGCGAAGCGGAGGACACAGTGATGACAGAGTGCAGTCTGCACATAAGTCAAGCAGCATTGCGTTAGATAAGCGTCACAGGAGCTCATGTTACCACGGACAGTTAATCAATAACTGAGGCTTCTGGAGCTGAGTCATATCCTACTCGCGCAACTGTACCTGTCAACGAACAACGAAGCAGGCTGACGTGTGACACAAGTAAACAAAGAATAGTTCCTATCTCGACTGCCGGCAATCAATTCGTGAAAGGGTATTAATACAATACAGTATATTAAAAAGTATTCGACCTCTTTTTTTTTTTCTTTCGAAAACCTGATGGATTAGAATCAAGTGTGCTTGTATGAGCTGACCTTGAACCTTTGTGCGCAGGAATGAATTTTTTCGATACCATCTGTTGCTGGCAAGCAGCATTTGAGTGAGGTAGTGCTAGAAAAATGACGGAACGACTGGCGCAGCGCTACTGCATCAAATTTTGCCAGAAACTGGGTGATAGCCAGGTGGAAACCATTCGGAAGATTCAGACAACTTTCGGTGACGTTGCTATGGACGTCACACATACTGTTAAGGAGTGGCACCACCGGTTTAAATATGGCCGCACATTGGTGGAGAGCGAGCCACGCTCCGGTCGGCCATCAACATGCTGAAATAACCAGGTCAGTACCAAAGTGAATGCTGTGGTGATGCGGGACCATCGTGTGACTATCCGAGAAATTGTGGAAGAGGTGGGCATCAGCACTTTTTCGGCACATTCCATTAAAATCCTAGACAGATCTGGGAATCAAACCCAGGGCCTCTGGGTGAGAGGCAGGGACGCTACCTTTACACCATGGGGCTGGCATATAGAATGAAAATGTAATGCTTTTCAGTTGGTCAACACGATTGTACCCAATTGTAATGGGTGTTTCCCCAATCCTGAAAAAAAAAATACATGAGATTAATAAATTCACTTGGATGACCGGTTCTGATCGTCAAGTGATCATCATCAGATCCTTTACATGTAGACTGACTGAAAAGCATTACATTTTGATTATATAGCTAGTTTTCATCATAGTTTAAATCCTCCATAGCAGAGCTGGGAATCGAACCAGTGGCAGTGAAGACTTGTTATGTGCAGGTTCAAGACAAGACTTACATGCAGCTGCAGAGCTTCCTGTCCGACTGCTCAGTGCGCGAAAACCATCAGCTGCTGATGCAATTGGTCATCACGTTGGGGAACATCGTCACTGCCTGTGAGCCATGGTTCAGAGAAGAAGGTGAGTTGACATATCCTGCTTGGTTGGGAGATTGAAAAGAAAAGGGTTAAATTTAAAATTTAAGGGTCAGAATGACAAAGGGTTTAATCCTCAAGTCGAGTCAGGCCATTGTACATATTGGAACACCTACAATGTCCTCAAACATCACACCAAATGTGGTCTCCTTTGATGCTCGCTCGGTAATATACGAGGTGTCAATAAATAACCGGAAAAAATTTATTACAGCAAAATACTGGCTACCTTTATTCAAATTCACTTACAGAGCTTCAAAGTATTCTCCTTCAGTCACAATACACCGGTTCGAGCATTCAGTCCACTGTTCATAACACTCCCCAAAGCCCTTTCTTGATAGTCTGTTCAATATACCCAAATTTCTATTGTTTACGTCTTGATCACTTCGAAAATGACGAAACAAAAGTTTCTTTTTCAGTGCAGGAAATGAGTGGAAGTGCTATGTCCGGTGAATGAGGTGGATGTGGCATCACCTCAATGGCCAATTCGGTTATTGTGTCTTGTGTCTTGATAGCGGGATGCACAGGTGCGTTGTACTGGTGCATGATCCATCCTGTTTGAGCAAAGTTTGGTCTTTTTCTAGAATTTTTCTTTTGAGTGGAGATGTTCATCATTCCAACAATCTGTTCAATGGTTAAACGGCAATCTTCCCCCAACATGACATCAATTGGGTTCACAATGATGTCGGTTTTCGAAGTTGAGGGTCTTTCGGGGCGTGGAACAACCTCAAGATCAGTTTTACCCTCCTTAAAGCATTTGTACCACTAAAAAACGTGCGTCTTTAACATGGTTTCCTCTTTGTAAGCTTGCTGCAACATTTCCACTGTTTGTGTTGGAGTTTTGTCTAGGAGAACACACATTCTAATTGCAGCGCAGTGCTGCAACTTGAGATCCATGTTGGGTACAGCTAACGCAGCCTCCTTCCTTAGCGGCTCCCCTTCAACTCAACAGCCCAAGGCACTGTATCACTCAAGGTCAGACCTTTCCATTACTACCACCTGCAAACTCCAGCGCGGGATTCTTGAAACACAAAAGAGTCATTCCGGTTATTTATTGACATCCCTTCGTGACGACTTGTTCGTTTTTGAATGATAATGTTTTGTTTTTCCGTAATTTTTGTTTATTTTTTTACTTAATATTTTGATTTAATTTTTTGTTATATTCATTTTAGGTCTTTTCAAATTTAGGTGTCCACCTCAAAATTTTAAATTCAAATCCAAATTTGTATTCTTTAATCTGTGTCAAGAGGGGCAGATGACCTCATAGTTCCGCCCCTTTAAACAACAATAACTAACTCAAACTTATATTAGCCGATGACGCGGTGGCTGCTAATCGCGTTATCCGCTTTACAAGTGAGAGTGGGTTAGGGCCAGCAATCTATATTTTCCAGTATACATTGACTCAACGACTTGTTCGTTTTTGAATGATAATTTTTTGTTTTTCTGTAATTTTTGTTTATTTTTATACTTATTATTTTTATTTAATTTTTTGCTATATTAATTTTAGGTCTTTTCAAATTTAGGTGTCCACCTCAAAATGTTAAATTCAATTCAAAATGTGTATTCTTTAATGTATGTTAAGAGGGGCAGATGACCTCGTAGTTCTGCCCCTTAAAACAACAATAACCAACTAACTAGAGGCACAATGATTGAGTGCAAACATTTGTAACCAAAAAGTAGCAACTGACTCAAGATGTATCTGAAGTTCAACTGTGGCTACTGACCTCCTGTTCCGCCTTTTCTAACAGCTTTCCAATGTTGTAGTGCCACTTATCAGTTTGGGTTCTCCGGCTACGAATTAACGAGAAGACAACATTCATTGTGAGCACGATGGAGAAGGGAAGGTTCGAAGGAGTAAGAGACTTGGAATGGAAAGAACATACTGAATATTATCCAACGTTAAAAATCCTGCACCCTAATGTTAGGAAGGAAATGGAAAAAAATATAATTTTTTTTAGTGTTTTGGCTTTCACCGGCCTTTGAGAACAGGTATCATGTTGTTATGGTGCTGCTCTCAGGTTCGTTCAAATTCTTAACTTTTCCAAGCTCTTCCCCGCTCAAAGTTGCGTGTCTGTTGTAAGAAATTCATTCCAGTGGCCTTCATCAACCTTTTGGGCAACTGTGGGAGTAAAAATCGTGTTATTACGATGCGTGCATGCCCAGAAACATGGTCAGTGTCACTCATGAGCTATGGCGATTTTCACCATTGATAAACTAGCGAGTTCTTGTTAGGATATGTGTTCCCTCGGCCATCATTAGGGCACATCTTTGGTGGCGACGTGAGTTGGTATCGCAATATTACGGTGTACACACATCTGGAAGTAAGGTTGGCATCATTCATGAGTCTATAGCGAATCTGTGCACTATAGAACCTAAAAACCTAGTGAGTTTGTTGTGAGAGATGTGTTCCATGGTGGTTGTGGGAGTCAGTGACCGCATGCCCAGAAATAAGGTCAGCATCACTCGTGAACCTACAGCGAATATACTATCATTAATCTTTGAAGTCTGCACCAAGACATGCATTTCATTCGACACCATTACAGCACAATTGCAGTAACCGTAGGAGTCTGGTATTGTACGCTCATCCTTGGAGATAAGGTCAGTGTTTCTTCACTGTATATTGTGTGTGGTGGGCCAATGATATAAACAAGATTCTGATGGAAGAAGTTTGGTACCAACCTTGATTCAAATATTGCTGTCCCGTATTAAGACTAGTGCCGGATTACCCGTTGTGTGGAGGGCTGGGTTTGGTACTCATCGGCCAAAGTGGTCTACAACCTGACAGACCCTGTTTGCTCTGCTACGAATATTTTAAGTTAACATAACCTGTTTTTGTTTAGGGAAGTATTTCAGCACTTTTGAATGTTGACCAAGCAAGCTTACTTTCTAGTCCACAATGGTAGTTGGAGAGATGTTACCTCTTCAAGTATATGAAATATACTACTTCGATATTCAAAAGAAATAATGTTTTCAAAACCAATAAATATATAATATATTCGTAAGAATTCACAAGATACAGATGCCAATAGTCGGAAATAGTAGTTGATCAAATTTCATACATGGCGGGCGAACAATGGAAGTGGGCGTGCCATCATCATCATCATCATCTTGTACAGTTTCCAGCCCCAGGCTGGGTCTGTTTGGAACATAAGCCTCGCCACTTAGTTCTTTCTTCCCACCATCTCTCCGCTGTCACTCTGGTCCAGTCCTCGCCTCTCTTCTTGACACATTCCTCCACTCCTTTCAGCCATCGATCTCTTGGTCTTCCCCTTGGTCGTTTCTTCTGCATCTGCATCTCATGTATCCTCTTGGGAATCTTCTTCTCATCCATTCTCTTTAAGTGTCCATACCACCTCAGTCTTGATGTCTCAATCCTACCTTGCAAGGGCTCCTCTTTCACCATTTCCCTGACCTTTCCGAGGCCTGTTCCTGGTTTGAAAGCAAATATAATATCCACTACTGGCTTGCTAGGCCTATCGTAGCTTCACCAGAGCCCCGTCAGCCGTCACTTTTCAGGGTTCCCATAGAGCCTTCACAGCTACCGTAGCGGTCCCGGGGCACACAAAGTCCCCACTGTACTTCACCCCTACAGGCAATCCCCTACTTCATGCCGTTGCCCGTCTCCCACCACGTGGAGGAGGGGTTGGACTTGTGGGAGCCATCTTGCACGCAAAACCAAACATGATTAGGAGTACCTCAGGCTATCGAAAATCCGAAAATTAGGTAGAACACAGTACTTAGATATTGAAATATCTCTTCCAAGGTTTGCGTCAAATCACAACGCATAATAAAATTATTAAGTGCTTTGTCGTTTAGTATCATCACCAACAAACAACGTACGATCGGCCTTCGTGCATTTGTGCATTGCAAATTCAGGCCAAACCGAATTTATGTAGCTTTCGCGAGAGAAATTATTCCAACCACAATAAAATCAAGCACAATAGAATATCAATAAGTAATCAAATTAAAATATGTAGATTTTCACACATATTGACTTGAGCCCGATAACTAACGTCGAAGTTACATAAAACAAAATTCCCAATCGGCACTCAGAAATCGCCGAAAAACATAAATAGAAGGTTAGAAGAAAATAAATATTAAAACGACGCGTCGACAAATTAAAAAAACAGAATATAGTATTAAACTTCATTACCTTCGGCCTTGGTAGCCGGGCTCTACGAGCCAAGGCCCGACACTTCTGCCCGAGCTAAACCCCCATCATGGAATAACAATGATATCGCTTTTGTCCAACCCACAACACAGAGTTCCTGGGCGCGCATGCGCACAACATCCGGAAACCACCAATGAACTTGCAGTGGCGACAAGATGAAATGAAACAAGTGAAGACACATAGCCGTCTTCACATGTTACCAAAACATTTTATCTGGACAAGGCCATATCAATGCGGAAACAAACAGTTCCCACTACGTTTAAGTTGGCGATGAATTTACCCAAAACGGATTTCGAAGCCATTGGTTAAAACCTACCTTTGACAATAGCCAAGGTCTCCCCACATACAGAACAGCTCACTTCACAATAACATGCAACATACAAGGTACAGAACTTCACAATAAAGATACAACGATTTCAATTACATGCAACTTCAGGTATTGACATGCACAATTACATTTCCAAATAATTTCTTCTTCTTTATAATTAATGTGGCATGCAGAGGCATGCATTGGTTTTCTTAGGGGGAAGCTAATTATTTTTTTATTTCTTCTTTTGGCCTAATACGGGGTTTGAAAATTAAAATCTTGAGGTAAGTAACGAAGTTTTCAGACGAAATACGAGACCGGCCGACAGGTCATGAGGGCTCCCGACGGGCCACGGAGAGGGCCGACAGCAGGGTTTGAATATTGTGTCAATTTCAATTGGCACAGTTCTCCCTCTGCGAAAGGTCAACCAGGGGTTCAGCAGTTGATTCTGCAGGGCGCATGCAAGGCATGGGTAGGGCTCACCGACTGACAGACTGTCATGTCTGTCACAGCTAGGCATCTTCACGTTGTGGTAGCAGGCACCTCCACTCCGACCAGCAGAATGGCAGACACCTCCACCAGATGTTAGTTCGTGTATGGTGACAGCAGCCAGAGCTCTTGCTACCGCCACCCAAGATGAAAGGCAACTAGAACACAATCAGAACACAGCAGAAGGGAGCACCACCAAACATTGCACCATGGTTAGATCTTATCACCAGTCACCATGTCGTTTCATTCCAACCGCTAGAACGCGCACTAATCGCATACTTCGAAGAACTTTATTATCAAATTATACTCCCCAGACGACTTGGTCATATTTCAAGTATTCACTTCAATTGGTACTGGAGCAGGTTATCAACTTCCAGTACAAGCTTTCGGTCAGACTTTAGTCGAGTAATAAATTTTAACAACAGAAGGGGGCATAGGAAACGAACATCACATTCCGATGTTCGGGCAAAGAAAATCAACTTTCCCACCAAAATCCTGCGTTCACATTCTAAGATGAATTAATTAATGGGATTCGAAACGTGCTTAAATCACATAACCTCTCAATGACATGGTGACTTTGGCTCTCAAGTAAATTAATTATAGGTACAAGGTACCACAATACCTTCTGGTAAGTGCCAGACAATACAGGTATATTGAATTGATTGACCTTATAGGCTCAAATACACAGGCTTCAGCATGGCTTTAAACTTTACATGTGATCGCTCGCAGCAGACACAGAACCGAACAAACAGTTCAACAAGCTTACCAGCAACAATTTTTCAAAATTAAAACATCACCTCACCAGGACAACTCACACCAGAAACCATACATCCATGGCACGATCACAACACTCAGTCAGCATAGACAATCTTTAACTCCAATCAAGAGATGACCACATAAGCCATAACCTCACTTTCATCAACCTAATCCTCATTCAACACCAAACAATCCACTCAACGCCCAATCACTAACTCAATCAACAATCCGCTCAACCATCTTCTAAACGTCACATTGCTGCTCAACTCCGCACCATGACCAACCTTCACAGCCCATTATTTCACAGTCAGCACACTCACTTCATGCACCGAACCTTAGTATAACCAATTCTGACACACATTCAACTCCTTAACAGTGCAACCAAACAGCACCAATTCATCACAAGTAGCAAGACTCCTACCAACCTTCCAATAGGTCACTCAATGCAACCAACTAATCATAAGGGTCACTAAACAGCAACCAACCGTCCGTAGGTGCCCATGACGTCTGTATAACCAGACAAAATTTAAATTTTCCCAACTAATCAATTCCAGAACCAGACCTTCCGTCGAACTCAAAACTTCCTCCAGCCATCCTGCAAATCCACAGTTCACCACAGAAAGCATACTAAGCTTCATAACATTCCGGCCTTCGAATTCTGAATAGATAAACTTCCAGTCTTCTTCAGAAACTGGCCTAAACACCTGCCACGTGTTGCAGCGAAAGGAAAACATCTGCCTGCATATACTTCACACGAAGTACCACCTGCATATACCTCCCACGAAGTATCATAATAAAATCAATAGGCACCACTCGACAAACCATCTCATATCATCAGGGAATGATCATCCTGGAATTCACTATCCTGGACTTCAGGGAACCACCCTCCTGAATCCAACTCGACGAACTAACTCTCACTCCCATATCTGCCTAACCTTAACAAGGACCAAGATTAGCTAGCACTATTCCCCATAAAACAGTACCAACCAATGAGGAACCAAACAATAGACCAAGCCTGGCTAGTACTACTTCCCATAAAATAGCACCAACCAACGAGGAATACAACAACAACAACAAATACCTACTAAGTACTATCAAAATGACAACAAGAAAATACCCTAAACAATGCTTCCCAAGAATCGACACAGAAATACCGACCAAGAAACACTAACCAATTATCTTCTAATATTTCCACAGAAATACCAATCTAAACAATAAACACTACCAAGTACCAGCACAGAAGTACCGACAAGTACACCAAGATACACAAATACCCATAAGAGTACTTACCAAATAATGACACTAAATTTACAACAACAAGAATTGCCAATACTCATTCAGAGTACCAATTTAACAACAAGTACTCACACTGAGCACCAAGTACCAAGAAGGCACTTAACACACCTGAAATTAAAAAAACAGAAAATACCCTCAAACACTAAAATACGATGTGCGACCATCACCAGCCCGAACGACATCAAGAGTCAGAAGAGCATAGCAATGTCGACATCACCAACCCTCACTGAAAGCACCAGAATCATAACAAACAGAGACTGGGTACTTCCGCTAGGTTGGTATCACTTCATCAGCAGTACCTTAACAAACTCTCCAGAGGACACCACTGCTCAACACAGCCATGTCACCAAACAACACTAACGAATACCAACCACAGTTAGTACGTGAGAACGAAATGTTCAACTAAAAACCAAATATCCACACAGGATATCGAGTACCAATCAGTCAACAGGCACTCACACTCACTAAGTAAAATAAATTAGCCCTAAAATAACTTTGATGAACGGGACACTCCAGCCCAAGCAACATTAAGGGTCTAAGAGAGCGCAGAATGCCCGACATCAACACCACCAAAACACCCACTACTCCTGAGGCGCATGTGACGCCCTAACCTCTCACCACAACAAACACACTAGCACTCACGCCAATATCATTCACACATGTCCAGGCACGTTCTTCTTCATCCGCCAAATCCAAATTTCAAGGTTGGACCTAATTAAAATTTTCAATTTTTACAATTCACCAACTGAAGATCAAAACCTCTCCACCATTAAGCAATAGCACACCACTACCATCTCTTCTTAGCACCCACTCGCTGCTGACACCATGACCTCGGCATCACCTTGCACTGAACAGCTGATCTAATAGGTACCAACCTCACAAGTGATGTAATGCTTAACCTCAACAAGAAGGAATCACAATCCTCGAAACGATTTAGAACCTGGAAAATTCTCTGCTGAAAATGAAAACTGCAGCTGCTTCACTGCTAAGCTGGAATAAAATTTCAAGAAATTTCCCATCACCCGACCTAGATCAACTCTTCATAACACTGCACTCGCTGCTGTAGGCACTTACAGTACACAAGAGAAGTTCACCTGCACGTTCACTGAAAGTATACAAGACTGATGTACTACTAAAATCAGGTACAACTCAGCACAATCCACCTGAGCACAGAGGTTTACTCACAACTAAATTGATAACTCTCCTCCAGATGACTAATTAACAACTGGGCAATTCACCGGAACTATCATTTTCACGACATCACTTTGGCAACACTGCCAGAAACATTTCAGCACGGTACAATGCAGCACTTTTCCAATCCCTCGAACTTTACACAGCAGAAGAAGCTATGAGCTCTTTGCTCGCCAATGTGCAGAGGTAAAACCGTAACTACTTAAAATAAAACACTGTATTATCTGGGCTTACCTCGCGATCTCCTGCAGCACCAACACCATCGAGATAACCAAACATAGGCCAACAGCCAAGCCAACACCGTCACTTGAGAAGTCACATGTCTTGAGTGTCAGCTAACAGCTGATCTTGACTCGTCTCTTGCACGTACACGTACAAAGAATGCCAGCAACGTCTCGAACCCGTACATTGCATGAAAGCAAGAACACAATACATCCATTAGTAATAACACTGGTTAGAGCCCTACCTAACTGATTAAGTTAAAATTAAATGTTACAACTTGCCCGTAACTCCCCGCAACTTTAAGTTACATTTAACAAGATCTGCCGGCTGCAGCAAATCGAAAACCACGCTCTGCTACCATAAATCTGTCCCGTATTAAGACTAGTGCCGGATTACCCGTTGTGTGGAGGGCTGGGTTTGGTACTCATCGGCCAAAGTGGTCTACAACCTGACAGACCCTGTTTGCTCTGCTACGAATATTTTAAGTTAACATAACCTGTTTTTGTTTAGGGAAGTATTTCAGCACTTTTGAATGTTGACCAAGCAAGCTTACTTTCTAGTCCACAATGGTAGTTGGAGAGATGTTACCTCTTCAAGTATATGAAATATACTACTTCGATATTCAAAAGAAATAATGTTTTCAAAACCAATAAATATATAATATATTCGTAAGAATTCACAAGATACAGATGCCAATAGTCGGAAATAGTAGTTGATCAAATTTCATACATGGCGGGCGAACAATGGAAGTGGGCGTGCCATCTTGCACGCAAAACCAAACATGATTAGGAGTACCTCAGGCTATCGAAAATCCGAAAATTAGGTAGAACACAGTACTTAGATATTGAAATATCTCTTCCAAGGTTTGCGTCAAATCACAACGCATAATAAAATTATTAAGTGCTTTGTCGTTTAGTATCATCACCAACAAACAACGTACGATCGGCCTTCGTGCATTTGTGCATTGCAAATTCAGGCCAAACCGAATTTATGTAGCTTTCGCTTGAGAAATTATTCCAACCACAATAAAATCAAGCACAATAGAATATCAATAAGTAATCAAATTAAAATATGTAGATTTTCACACATATTGACTTGAGCCCGATAACTAACGTCGAAGTTACATAAAACAAAATTCCCAATCGGCACTCAGAAATCGCCGAAAAACATAAATAGAAGGTTAGAAGAAAATAAATATTAAAACGACGCGTCGACAAATTAAAAAAACAGAATATAGTATTAAACTTCATTACCTTCGGCCTTGGTAGCCGGGCTCTACGAGCCAAGGCCCGACACTTCTGCCCGAGCTAAACCCCCATCATGGAATAACAATGATATCGCTTTTGTCCAACCCACAACACAGAGTTCCTGGGCGCGCATGCGCACAACATCCGGAAACCACCAATGAACTTGCAGTGGCGACAAGATGAAATGAAACAAGTGAAGACACATAGCCGTCTTCACATGTTACCAAAACATTTTATCTGGACAAGGCCATATCAATGCGGAAACAAACAGTTCCCACTACGTTTAAGTTGGCGATGAATTTACCCAAAATGGATTTCGAAGCCATTGGTTAAAACCTACCTTTGACAATAGCCAAGGTCTCCCCACATACAGAACAGCTCACTTCACAATAACATGCAACATACAAGGTACAGAACTTCACAATAAAGATACAACGATTCCAATTACATGCAACTTCAGGTATTGATATGCACAATTACATTTCCAAATAATTTCTTCTTCTTTATAATTAATGTGGCATGCAGAGGCATGCATTGGTTTTCTTAGGGGGAAGCTAATTATTTTTTTATTTCTTCTTTTGGCCTAATACGGGGTTTGAAAATTAAAATCTTGAGGTAAGTAACGAAGTTTTCAGACGAAATACGAGACCGGCCGACAGGTCACGAGGGCTCCCGACGGGCCACGGAGAGGGCCGACAGCAGGGTTTGAATATTGTGTCAATTTCAATTGGCACAATTGCCTGCACCTAAATTTTCCACTTTAAATTTTGAAAAAATATATGGGTAGAATTCGCATAATTTTGATACTTATGAGAAAGTTGGAGAATTTAATACCGTATTTCCTTGCATAATCGTCACACTTTTTTAGCCTAAAATTCGTAGAAAAAAGCAAGGTGCGACGATTATGCGAGGAATATTTAAGTTCAAAGAATATACTGTATCATTATTTGCTGCACGGGCCAGTCGTTCGCGTAGCATGAGTCTGGCGTGAGTCATAGCCTGCAGTCAGAGACAGGCTTCTTTCTTCTAACAAGGTCACGGCAGGTTAACGCTCACGAAATGAGCTGACGAAGCTGGCCATTCGCGCAGCGGTTCATAACCCGCAGGCATAAAGAAGAGATTACTTACTCCTGACAAGATCACGCCAGAATTGCCTATATGCTCGCGGAATGTGCGCTGGCTGCTCGCGTCACAGTTCATAGCCCGCAGGCATAAAGACGAGATTGCTTTCTCCTGACAAGATCACGCCAGATTATGCCTATAAACTCGCGGAATGTGCGCTGGCCGTTCGCATCACAGTTCATAGCCCGCAGGCATAAAGACGAGATTACTTTCTGCGGACAAGATCACGCCAGATTAGGCCTATAAGCTCGCGGAATGTGCGCTGGCCGTTCGCGTCGCGGTTCATAGTCCGCAGGTATAAAGAAGAGATTACTTTCTCCTGACAAGATCACACCAGATTAGGCCTATAAGTTCCTGGAATGTGTTAAGTGATGAGGCTGGCCGCTCTCACCACAGTTCATAGTCCGCAGGCATAAAGACGAGATTACTTTCTGCTGACAACATGACGCCAGATTAGGCCTATAAACTCGCGGAAAGTGCGCTGGCCGCTCGCGTCGCAGTTCATAGCCCGCAGGCATCAAGACGAGATTACTTTCTCCTGACAAGATCACGCCAGATTAGGCCTATAAACTCGCGGAATGTGCACTGGCTGTTCGCGTCACAGTTCATAGCCCGCAGGCATAAAGACAAGATTACTTTTTCCTGACAAGATCACGCCAGATTAGGCCTATAAACTCGCGGAATGTGCGCTGGCCGTTCGCGTCACAGTTCATAGCCCGCAGGCATAAAGACGGGATTACTTTCTGCTGACAAGATCACGCCAGATTAGGCCTATAAGCTCGCGGAATGTGCGCTGGCCGCCGCGTCACAGTTCATATCCCGCAGGCATAAAGACGAGATTACTTTCTCCTGACAAGATCACGCCAGATTATACGCTCGCGGAATGTACTATGGGACGAAGTTTGCCGCTCGCGTCACAGTTCATAGCCCGCAAGTATAAAGACGAGATATTTTTCTTCTGACGAAGTCACGCCAGGTTATAAATTTGCAGCAGCATGTGCAACTGACTGGGGCACAAATACGAATATGCTATGCGACGATTATGCGATGAAATTTTTGTGTTTGAAAAGGGGGGTGCGACGATTATGCGAGGAAATACGGTACCTAGGGTGTTAGTGACAGAGGGCTATAGGTCAGTGTAAAGCATTGTAGCAGGTCACAAATGCTTCTACACTTTCATCAAGCTTCTGAAGTCCTGTGTACCACATCATAATATGACCACTGGTGTTTCACAGTATGAAGCTTGGACGCTCACTGAACATGATGAGGAATAAAAAGGAAGGAAGCTTTTAGGTTTACGTGACCGTTAATCATGCGATCATGAGCCACGCAACCTTATTTTTATATGGAATCCAAACCACAGGTCATGCCATTTCATTTCGAAAATCTCACATGCATTGACAGGGATTCGTATCCTTGGGGAGAGGCCAACAGCTTGACCGCTGCGCCACCATGCCCCTTGAACGTGACAAGTATGCCCCGAGTGTGAGAGAGATGATCTTTGGGGTAATCTGTGAAGAAGTCGAGTGGCTCATTTGAACTAATCAGGGATAGTATGAGCTTTGTAATGCAGTCAACTGGTTGTTGAAGCGAAGAAAAAATGGCTGCATTACCTGGAACGAGAATAGAAGGAATGAGAGTGTCCCATAAGACCCTCGATAAAAATCCAAATGGCAGGGCAAAGCCAGAGAGATGTGCCGGCACTGTGGATCTAGAGCTGGAGAATAAGTACAGGATAAGAACAGGATGACATCTGTAAGGAGATGCCAGAGTCATGCATGGACCATAGCACCAGGAAAGTGTGTGCAAGATTCAGAGAAGCCCCGGTAGATCCATGAGTCAAGCTCTCTGGTCCTTGATTTCTAATGTAGCAAGTAATTTCACTGCTTGCAGAACATGATAGTTTTGTGTGCCGATTTCTGCAGGTGATGGGGTCACATTGAGCGGTATCAAGTCCCATACCAGGCTATCAACTTGAGAACATCCTTTCCTCCAACTGTGAGGGGAGCAGTAGTTGTAGAAGCTATCATCTTTGGTCATCAACTAAGATGGACAGGACATGTCCTCCGCATGAATGACACCAGGTTGCCACGCCAATTCCTCTACGGTGAACTTTGCTCTGGTAAAAGGCCACAGGGTGCACCTTTAAGGTGCTTCAAAGACCATCTGAAACAAACCTTCAAGTTGACAGAAATTAACCCTCTAACTTGGGAGGCACTGGCTGAAGATCGTGTACTTTGGAGGCAAACTATGTCTGCTTCAGTAAATCATTATGAACAGGAACGTCGCAGACTGCCAAAAATGAAGCGACTCCAACACAAGCATTGTCAAACCCGTCCACGCTCTCCTCCAACTATAAGATGCTCAGTATGTGGCCGAGTGTTCCATGCAAGAATCGGCCTGTTTAGTCACCAGAAATTCACTCATAAAATGCCATGATTTTGGAAGTGTATTGTCAGAAAATTGCATACTCGGAAACGAGCTGCAGGCAACGACGGAATCCCAATAAGACTTTCTCAATCCTGCCTTTTTATTTTTCCAGTTATCATTCCACAGTTGGCTGCCCTGTCTTCGTTTGCAGAGTTGCTGTCAAATCAAACTCGTCGTGTGGACCTGGCTACAGTCCTCATAGAGGCCTTCTCGGCAGCTGTGTACTGCTCGCTGTCCAAACACGTGATTAGTGCTTACCTCCTGCCT
The DNA here is from genome assembly GCA_946902985.2 of Meconema thalassinum. Lineage (NCBI taxonomy): Eukaryota > Metazoa > Arthropoda > Insecta > Orthoptera > Tettigoniidae > Meconema > Meconema thalassinum. Next base: position 110,511,742 of record OX336390.1, read on the forward strand.
GGCCTCAGGTATGTAGTCCTAGTACCTTGAGCATACCTGCCAAGTTTTCTGGTTTTCCCGGAAGATTTCTGGATTTTTGGGGTGTTTTTGGGTTGTCTGGATTAACATAGTTTTTTCCGGATTTTCAACTCCCTAACTTGTTTCTGTTCTCTGATTCCAAATCGCATTTCAATAGAGGCCTTCTCGGCAGCTGTGTACTGCTCGCTGTCCAAACACGTGATTAGTGCTTACCTCCTGCCTGGCCTCAGGTATGTAGTCCTAGTACCTTGAGCATACCTGCCAAGTTTTCTGGTTTTCCCGGAAGATTTCTGGATTTTTGGGGTGTTTTTGGGTTGTCTGGATTAACATAGTTTTTTCCGGATTTTCAACTCCCTAGCTTGTTTCTGTTCTCTGATTCCAAATCGCATTTCAGTTTTGATTTCCGATAATAGGTGCTATTCTGAGATGCGAGTGTTTGAAATTCAACTGAAAATCGACTGATAAATTTATCGATAATCCCGTCTCGCAGATTTTCGCTGGGCTTTTGTCATTAATTCCTTGCGTTTGACATTTCGCTGAAAGTCGATCGAACTGTCTATCGATAATCATATCTCGCAGAATATTGCTTTATTTATATTACTCTTTGTGCTTCGACTGTTTGTTAGCTGGAAAGCTTGGTTTTAAGCGGTGTTTGCTGTAGTTCTGGTATTCGTGCAATTGTGTGATGAATTTATGTGCGATTTAGTGTTTTCGTTTTGAATTCAAGTAAGAAACGATATCATCAGTCTTTCAGGGATGCATATTCTTCAGAATTTCCTTGTATTATGCGATCACGGAAAGGTGTAACATTCATATTCTCATCTCCTCTCTCCTCTCCAACCTGTGATGGAATATAGCCAGTGTTCTGTGACTTGCACGATCAAAGTGAAGAAAAGCTCATATTTGTGTAGTGTGTGAACTGTTATATGTGTTCTTGATGTAATGGCAATATTTTTGGAAACTGGTACAACGAATTAGATAGTCTCACATCACCATGAGTTTGTAATCTCTTTCCCTGTAGTCTTTTCTCGCTATTTTTAAGACCTTGCGATGTATATACAAGTTAAATTTCTGCGCTTTGGGATCTTCTGGATTTTTATTTTTGAAAGTTGGCAGGTATGCTTGAGATAAAGCAACCAAGAGTTCCATAGTGGGTTTTATTGGCACGTTCCTTGTGTCCAGATGGATGTTGTTCTAATCTGTCAGCAGTAATCCAACATTAGCCTCAGATGACAACATAAAGAATATAAGAGAAGCTTTTAGACATCTAACAGCTCTTAAGAAGATCATATTGACCACCTCGTTGTGTAGTGGCAAGCATTCTTGGCTGTCACAGTGGAGGCCCGGGTTTGATTCCCGGCTCTGCCAAGAAATTTAATTCTGGTATGAGGGCTGGAACGAGGTACACTCAGCCTCATGAGGCAAAACTTGGAACAGGTGGGTTCGATTCCTACCTCAGTCATCCTGGAAGTGGTTTTCCGTTGTTTCCCCATACCTACTCCAGGCAAATGCCGGTATGGTCCCTTACTTGAGACCATGGCTGACTCGTTCACAATCCTCGCCTGAATTACAAATACACACACTAATAAAGCCATCACAATAACACAGGTTCATCATCATCTAGTTATCCTTCTGGTGGGCCAGGTAGGATTGGAGTGGACAAGATGCCTCCATTTAATTATTTTGTTGTAAATTCTTTCTTTTGTTATCCATCACGGCTCCAATAACAAGTTTGGAAATGCATCTTCAGAGTGTTTAAAAATTATATTCAAATATGGGCTAGATTTAAGAAGACGCTAGTAGGTGCAGCAGAAGCAGTATGTGGGAGGACAAGTAGTAAGAAGAGGTGGAAGGAAACACCATGGTGGAATGAGAAGACAAAAGATATAGTGAAATTTAGCATAAATAAGAGTGAGATGGTGATCACAACAAGGAAGAAGGAAAGAACCACAACGGGAATAAAAATTGGTGGGGAACATCTGAAGAAAGTGGAGAGTTTCAAGTATCTGGGAAGCCTGATACAAGATAATGGAAGAAACGATAGAGAAATAAATGAGCGGGGGAGGCAGGCAGAAGCATTCTGGAGGAGTGTGAGAAGCATGTTATGGAGCAAGGATGTCCCTCAGAATAGCAAAAAGATCATATATCGGACGTACTATATCCCTATCCTGACTTATGCCTCGGAGACCTGGATTATGAAAGGAAGGGAGAAGAGCAAAATACAGGCCAGTGAGGTGAGGTTCTTGAGAAGCAGTATTGGAGCCACAAAGATGGACACAATAAGAAATGAGAGGACCAGAGAATTAATGAAGGAGGAACCATTACATGATGGTATAGAGAAATCTAGATTTAGATGGTATGGACATGTAAATCGAATGGAGGAGAAGAGGATACCCAGGAGGATACACGAGACGAAGTGGGAAGGAAAGAGACCGAGAGGAAGACCGAGAGACAGGTTGCTGAAAAGGGTGGAAGAAAGTGTGGAGAAGAGAGGAGAAGACTGGACAAGGGTGGAGGCTGAGAGATGGTGGGAAGACAGAAGACTTTGGAGGGGCTTGTGTTCCAAACAGACCCGGCCAGTGGCTGGAAACTGTGCAAGATGATGATTCAAATATTTAGAACCTTTATTTAACCAAATTATTTGTAAGGATACCCATTTTATTTTATTTCAAATGAATCCTATTATTTTACATTTTGCATTAGATTTTATATTTTCAGAGCTCTTATTCATTGATTTTCCAGTTTCTTAATTTCATCCTGTATATATTTTACTTAATTTCGTTTCTCAACAGTTTTATTAAATTAGGTTCTTAAGGTTTTATTATAATTTGCTGAAGAAGGTCCCATTGTTGGACTGAAACATGTAAGAAGTCCTATCTAACAAAAACTTGATGAAAACAAACTAGGAATGTGGCACGTAAATAAATCCCTAAACAATTACAATGTGAATTAAAATAAATACATAGTCACATCACTCCTAATTCAGTAGTTGGTGGATCTCAACTGCTGTTAAACAATGTGCAAACTATCCAAAGATCATCATCTTGTACAGTTTCCAGCCCCAGGCTGGGTCTGTTTGGAACTTAAGCCTCACCACTTTGTCCTTTCTTCCTTGCCTCTCTTCTTGACACATTCCTCCACTCCTTTCAGCCATCTATCTCTTGGTCTTCCCCTTGATCGTTTCTTCTGCATTTGCATCTCGTGTATCCTTTTGGGAATCTTCTTCTCTTCCATTCTCTTTAAGTGTCCATACCATCTCAGTCTTGATGTCTCAATCCTAACTTGCAAGGGCTCCTCTTTCACTATTTCCCTGACCTTTTCATTCCTCACCCTATCTCTTCTTGTTACTCCGATCCTACTTCGTAGGAACTTCATTTCACTTGCCTGTATTCTGCTTATGTCTCTTTTCTTCATTATCCACGCTTCTGATGCATAGGTCAGTATCGGGATATAGTAGCTTCTGTATAATACTTCCTTGCTTTTTTGTGGGACATCTTTATTCCACACTAAGCTCCTAATGCTTCTCAGAAATATTCTGCCTGTCTGCTACGTTCCGTAATCTCTTTGTCATTTCTCCCATTTTCCTCCACTATACTTCCCAAGTACTTGAGACTTTCCACCTTCTTCAGTTGTCCACCTCCAAGTGTTATCCCACTCATTGGTCTGTCCCTTTACCTGGTCGTTGACCGGATCTCACATTTACTGATGTTGAACTTCCATCCATACTCTCCCACTGTTTCTTCCCAAGCCTTCAGTTGCTCCTGAATTACCTCCTCCTTGTTTCCCCAGACCATGAGATCATCTGCAAACACCATTGCTTTCATCTTATCTTCTCCTATCTTTCCTGCTACCCGTGTCATTACCTCGTCCATAAAGGGAAGGGGTGACAGTGCACTACCCAATTTCAGGCCACTCATTTGTCTGAACCAGTCTGTTCTTTCCCCTCCAACTTTCACACAACTCACACTACCACAACACATCTCCTTCACTCTGTCTACAGTCCCTTTTTCCACTCCCATGTTTTCCATGGCTTTCCAAACCTTCTCCCTACACACACTATCATAGGCCTTTTCGATGTCCAGGAAGGCCATCAACAGATCCTCTCCAAATTCGTAGTGGTGTTCCTGGAGCTGTCTCACTGAAAATATGAGATCCACTGTTGATCTCCCGGGTCTGAATCCATACTGCTCCTCTCTCAATTCTCTCTCCTCTTTGTCTCGTATTCTACTTTCTAATATCTTTTCATATATCTTGGCATAGTGTGGTATGAGTGTGACTCCCCTGTAATTTCTGCACTCCTTTCTGCTTCCTTTCTTAAATATTGGGACAATTAATCCTTTCTTCCAATCTTCTGGGGTCTTTTTCTCCTTCCATACCACCCTCATCACACAGTACAGCCACTGTTTCCCAACCTCCCCTGCTGCTTTCACCATTTCAACACTCACTTCGTCCACACCTGGTGCCTTTCCTCCTTTCATCTTGTCTATAGCCATTTCCAGTTCTCTCCAAGTCAGATCCTTTTCCATTCCTGTGTTGTCTTCTCCATCTTCCAATACGTTGTCTTCCTCCCTATGACAATTTGGATTCAGCAAATCCTTAAAGTACTCTCTCCACACTGTCTTGAGTGTCTCTTTGTTGTGTACCTCATTTCCGTTTTTGTCCAAAGATAATGTACAAAAATAACAATGAGGTAGGCTATACTGGTACCACTTCCAACATTTAAATTTACCTATGACATCCTAGCTAAACTCTATCATAACCTCATATTTACGAAAACAAAGAAATTCTAATCTATCTAGAACACTGTACACTGTAATAACGATAAAAAAATATTTACAACAAATAAAATGCAAAACAACATTATATTACAACTGTGCACACTTTGTGCATCCCTGCCTACTCAAGAGTTGTACTATTTGTATGCCCTGTCATGTGACCTGTCTACAGTGAAGTATCGAATCATCTTAAGTGATTCACCATTCCTACCACGACTTCCAGCTTTGTATGCTGCTGCTCTGACCACTGAGCTAATAAAGCAGACATCTTGATTCTCCCTGGCGATAGGTACTTGGCACAATCACATGGTATTAGTCGCCTGCTAAATAGTTTGTACAATACACGACCTACTAGCTGAAAGCCTCCATTTCTAATCAGTAAACCAAACATCGTAGCACCACAGCCCATGAAGTGCCTTGGTCTACCAAGCAACCGCTGCCCAGCGGGTGATGTGTGGTCAGCACGTTTGGTCCCCTCGGCTGTTAATGTTGGTCTCCGTGACCGAGGCACTGCCTCACTGTTAGACAGCTACTCGATTGTCCTCATAAGGCTGAGTGCACCCTGTTCAAGACCTCACATCAGTTTATAAATTTCCCTGATGGTGCCGGGAACCTCCAGGTAAGAGCCTGGCATGTTGTGAAATCCAATCTGGAATTAAAGAATGTGTCTTTGACTTTCCTGAGAAATTAATCTTTTGGTTGATATTTGGTTTTTATTCTTAGGATTTCAGTAGAAATTATAAGATCATCATATCATCATCATCATCATCATCGAAGTCCCACTCCAGTCACCCGAGTGTGGTTTACAAGCCTCCTCCACTCCTTTCTGTCCTTCTATTTTTCCTGTTCCATCACTTCTGCCACACCCAATCCAGCGTCTCCAATGTCCTTCAAAATTTGGTCCAACCACCTTCTTCTCGGTCTTCCAACTGGCCTCTTTCCCTTGACTTCTCTTTCTAATTCCCTTCTTGCTACTCTTTCCTTACCCATTCTTTTTACATGTCCGAACCAACGTAACCTTGCTTTCTGTATCTTCTGATTTAAAGTATTGCAGTTGGGGAATTACATTTTTGCTCAAACCGAATATTTTCTTTAAAGTAGTTTAATGGTAGTTAGATATTTCATTAAGACCAAATTTTTGAAATAAAGAATACCAGCCAGATTTATTTGTACTTTAAACATGCTAGATGAAGTTGTTTGTATGAGCCGACTCACAAGGGAAGTCTCTGAACCGGGGAATCGCGGATCCTGTTGGAACTTTGCAGATACGTTACGTGAGCCCAACTAGGCAGAGCCGTGAAGAAAAATCTTTCGGAAATTAACTTCCCCTTGTATTAGATAAAAAATTAAGATTTACACGTTTAAATTGGCGCGCCAGTGGCGTGAGCTTCATTGGCTGCGTCAGAGGTTGCTTCCCGGCCTACGGCGTACAGTCACCGAATGTGAGGCGACAGACCCGGAATACGCACATTTGAAGGATTAGTTTCATGATGTTTTCAAACAGCATGTACCGTCCGGCAATGTGGCACTCCTTCTGAATTCCTTTTCTTGACATAAATCGTTAGAAAGTGAAGAGCGCATACGACTGATGATGATCCCTCCTGGGGTCACAGCCTATTGTGAACCATTGGATGTATACGGCTTTAGGGCCAGGAAAAGCTTTATCCGTAGATTTTCAAACACCGTTTGGTTATTGAATTTTGATATCAATTTGACCCAGAGAAATACACTCTTGAAAATGCAGTCTCTGACATATCACCAATTGTTGTCCCCTCGTTTTACTTCAATGTGGCAATACGCATGATGCCGAAGTCAGTATCTGTACGACAATCCCTGTGGGTCTGAACACCCTGTGCCATATTGTTTCGATATCAGTGCAATACAATGTAGTACTTGCACTCGCCCGTGTTTCATACGGTATGGATGGTGTAAAACCAGTTTGTGTTTCCAACATTATTACCACGAACATCACTGTTGTCAGAACTATGTGAAATAGCTTGGTCAATTTTTCACTTGTGTGACCATTGGTTCAGTTTATTCTGTGTTGTGTTGTAATGATGTGTATTTGTGATGCACCTTACATTGCATGATTAATAATAAAGCACGACGTGCAATATATTGTCAAGATGCAGCATTAATGTCCCATGCCACAGCGCAGCTTGTGAGCGCGAGTTCGGGAGGGCAGTCGTTTGGAACGTGATGTTTTGAGCCACCAATCAGGCGCGAGGCACACTCCCGCTTGACCAGCGCGCACAGTTCAAAATTGTAGTACTTACTGCCGTCTACGGTGGGTAGGAGTTAATTTCCGAAAGATTTTTCTTCACGGTTCTGCCTAGTTGGGCTCACGAAACGTGTCTGCTAAGTTCCAGCAGGATCCGCGATTCCCCGGTTCAGAGACTTCCCTTGTCAGTTGGTGGCGACTTGTGATGACAATGGGGGAGGAGATATTACCTAAGAGGTTAATGAACTCTTTTATAGAGGGCGAAAGAAGCAGATTTAGATTCAGTGCTCAACGTTTCAAGGCAAGGGGTGTAGAAGCTGAAAGGCCAAACGTCTCAAATGAAAATGAATGTCTTTGATACCATAAAAATGTATATACCATAACATAAGTTCAGAATATGGTGCTCAAAGTAGTAAAACTACCTTCTTTCGCAGATCTCTGGAGCCAATCAGTAGTCAGTCGTTGCATATTCACCATGAGACGCTACTGGCTATGATCAGAGGCGCTGAATCTCGAGTCGAAGTGCAGCGTCCCATGGAGAGGTAAGTGAGCTTTGCTGTTCCTTCTTTTCATAGACAGAATTGTTAGCGATGATTGAGGTTTTGATGATATATGGAGAAACTCGACGATCCCTAATGGTTTGAGAATTGCTCACTCAGCTATTCCAAAGCTTTTGCTTCCGATTCAAGTGCAAGTTTTTTTTTCTACCAGAATTAAACAAAGTTTATTCACAAGAATATTTACTGTATATCCGTCCTCTTTTGTCCGTACATATTCTTGTGAATAAACTTTGTTATATTAAGTCAATATGGACCAAAAAGTCATAAACATGGTGCTTCTCGTATCTGCTCACACCAGAATTAAAACCTGCGGAGCCATGCAACAATTGATTTAATACTTTGTGGTTCTAGAATTGTGAGCAATAAATTTACACTTGATTATATTCAAGCTTTTTTCCACATTTTCAATACAATAATTTTTTTCTTACACCAGTGATGTTACAGTAGAACTCCAACTAGCTGCTTCGGTGGCATAGTTGGTAGCATGCTGAACTCCTATGCCCAAGTCATCGGATTTTTTAAGAGCGTTAAAAATCACTCAGTATGCCTTCCTTCGGAGGGGAAGTAAAGCTGGCGGTCCCATGTCATAGATTTATGGCATGAAATTAAACCTTCCACTAACTACACTTCTGGAAGCTAAAATTTGTAGGTTAGCTTGATAACGCTATATTAGTTCCAACGTTCGCCGCCAGGTACTGCCTGCGATGGCATTTAGTAGCCACGTCTGCAGCTAGGTGTTGTGGACGGTAGCATTTGGTAGCAAAAGTAGCAACTACTTGAAAAAATTAATCGTCTGCAGTCCTTACCATAATTACAGATAACACACACTAATACAGCCATCACAATTAACACCGGTTATCAGACAGATTCTACACTCACCCAAAGTATATGGGGCTACATGACCGCGTTGTCGCAGGCCCTAAACTAAGGAACCAACCATCCAACTAACCGAATCGCTTTCAGAAAAAAAATTAAGACTGAAACTTACTGTGATTTGCAAAATAATGATTCTGTCTACTTGCGCTGTTGTCCTTCCCTCCACGAAGCTAGTGTAGGCGCCGCGCGAACATTATTGGGATGATGAGCTTACTTTGACTGAGAAGTTCAGCAAACAATGACTTTCATTTGCTACTATTGTATAGCTCTTGTAAGGACGTACGCTGTATAATACTGTATGTAGAAGTGTTCTCTTTTAATTTAATTACATAATTAAAAATACGTACAGTACCAAAAATAAGCTCTTTTTCTTTAAAATATATGTGGATGTATACCATGTATGTAAATCCAATTATCCAAATTTTGGATTATTCGAATGGAGTCCGGTCCCAATTGATTCGGATAATTGGAGTTCTACTGTACATGTTTCGGTCTATTAGACCATATTTTGCAACTTAAAGTTAGAAGCACTGTAATTTGCTTTACAATAATTAAGATTTTTTTTTTTTTTAAGGTAAAAGAAAAGTTAAAACTTAAAAATATACATATCATTCCAAAAAAGATAAGTTGCAAAATAATTTTATTGCATAACAATTTTATGTAGAAGAGATTGCTACAGTGCAGCTGAAGAAGGTCTAATAGTTCAAAACATGTACTACCACTAGTGTAAGAAAAAAAAAATGTATTGAAATTGTGGAAGAAAAGCTTGAATATAATCAACAAATCGATAAGTACAAATTATGACTTGGTCAAAGAAATACATATTTACACTTCATGTGAGGTGAACATTCCATACATCATACATTTGGTCAAAGTTCTTTTTTATTATTTATTCATCTTTACTCATGATGAACAAATGACTTGATGCAGTTAAATAACACAGGCCTGCAGGATTTTGTGGTAAATTAAAAAATAGTCATGTTCTGCATCTGAAAATTGTGACAGTTTTGTATTATCACATCTTGTTTGGACTCGATTCCCTTCTTATTGTTACATCAGAATATAATTTTTCACTATTGCTAATTAACCAGATGTGATGGGGGAAATCAAGCTGCATTTTCGATTTCAGCACAGTGAAGTTAATCCAACACACCTGTTTTTGTTTGTACTGCATATTTTTTTTTCTGTTTTGCAGGCCTGTGTAATTAATGGAATCATCATCATCATCATCTTGCACAGTTTCCAGCCACTGGCCGGGTCTGTTTGGAACACAAGCCTCTCCAACGTCTTCTGTCTTCCCACCATCTCTCAGCCTCCACCCTTGTCCAGTCTTCTCCTCTCTTCTTCACGCTTTCTTCCACCCCCTTCAGCCACCTGTCTCTCGGTCTTCCCCTCGGTCTCTTTCCTTCCCACTTCGTCTCATGTACTCTCCTGGGTATCCTCTTCTCCTCCATTCGTTTTACATGTCCATACCATCTAAGTCTAGATTTCTCTATACCATCCTGTAATGGTTCCTCCTTCATTAATTCTCTGGTCCTCTCATTTCTTATTCTGTCCATCTTTGTAGCTCCAATACTGCTTCTCAAGAACCTCATCTCACTGGCCTGTATTTTGCTCTTCTCCCTTCCTTTCATAACCCAGGTCTCCGAGGCATACGTCAGGATAGGGACATAGTACGTCCGATATATGATCTTTTTGCTGTTCTGAGGGACATCCTTGCTCCATAACATGCTTCTCACACTCCTCCGAAATGCTTCTGCCTGCCTCCCCCGCTCATTTATTTCTCTATCGTTTCTTCCATTATCTTGTATCAGGCTTCCCAGATACTTAAAACTCTCCACTTTCTTCAGCTGTTCCCCACCAATTGTTATTCCCGTGGTGGTTCTTTCCTTCTTCCTTGTTGTGATCACCATCTCACTCTTATTTATGCTAAATTTCATCCCATATCCTTGTATTATTCCTTCCCACACGTCCAACTGTTCCTGTACCTCCTCCTCCTTGTTTCCCCAAATCATCAAATCATCTGCAAACACCATTGCTTTCATCTTTCCGTCCCCAATTACTTGTGCCACTCGGGTCATTATGTCATCCATCACCACAATGAAAAGTAACGGTGACAGTGCACTTCCTTGTTTCAGGCCGTTTCTTTGTTCCAACCAGTCAGATCTCTCTCCTCCCACTTTCACACAGCTCACGCTTCCCTTGTACATCTCCTTTATCCTCTTTATAGTCCATTTCTCTACTCCTCTATCCTCCAGGGACTTCCATACTTTGTTTCTGTATACACTGTCATATGCTTTCTCAATGTCCAGGAAGGCCATCAGTAGATCTGTTCCATACTCATAGTGCTGTTCTTGTAACTGCCTTACAGCAAAAATCAAATCCACTGTGGACCTTCCTGCTCTGAAGCCATGTTGTTCTTCCCTCATCCCTCCTTCTATCCTTGTCCTAATTCTCTTTTCCAAAACTTTCTCGAAGATCTTTGCACAATGACTCATCAGTGTTATTCCCCGATAGTTTCTGCAATCTGTTCTACTACCTTTCTTGAAGATCGGGACAATGATTCCTTTTTTCCAGTCCTCTGGGGTCTTCCTTTCCTTCCATGCTGTCCTCATCACTCGGTACAGCCACTGTATCCCCACCTCTCCTGCTGCTCTCACCATCTCCACACTCAACTCATCCACACCCGGTGCCTTCCCTCCTTTCATCTTGTTCACTGCATCTTCCACTTCTTTCCATGTTAAGTCCTTTTCTGTTTGCAGTTCATCTTCCTCTTCCCCGATTTCTTCCTCCTCACCATCTTTTCCATTTGGGTTCAGAAGTTCTTCAAAATATTCTTTCCACATTTTCTTCAGTTCTTCCCTATTTTCTATCTCTTGTCCCCTTTTGTTCACCATTCTAACATAATCCGTAGGATCCTTCCGCCTCTTATTTTTTACCATCCCATGCAGGACCTTTTTTGTACCTTCACTATCCTCCTCCATCATCTTTGTCCACTCTTCCATCCACTTCCTTCTCTCCTCAGCCACCACTCTCTTCGCCTCCTTCTTTCTTTCCTGGTACTCTTCCCTTGTCTCTACCGTCCTATTTTGATACCACCTCCTAAAGGCTCTATTCTTTTCCCTTACTATATCTTTTGTCTTCTCATTCCACCATGGTGTTTCCTTCCACCTCTTCTTACTACTTGTCCTCCCACATACTGCTTCTGCTGCACCCACTAGTGTCTTCTTAAATCTAGCCCATTCCTCTTCCACCCCTCTTTCTTCATCTGTTGGAATTCCTTCCTTTACCATTTTGAGGTACTCGACCCTTCTATCCCCTTCTTTCAGTTTCCATATCCTTATACGTCTTTCCTGGTTCTCAGTCCCTTTCTTCTCCTTACTCCCTCTCAGGTTCATTACCAGTAATCGATGGTCGCTATCCAGGTTCTCCGATGGTATAACCTTGATGTCCGTGATGTTCTTATTTAGTTCTTTCTCATACAGTATATAGTCGACCACCGACTTCCTGGTCAAGTCATCACTGTACCATGTGATTGTGTGGCTCTCTCTTTTCTTAAACCAGGAGTTCCCAACTAGCAGGCTGTTCCTCTGGCAGAAGTCCAACAGTCTCTTTCCTTCCTCATTTCTTCCACCCCAACCCTCTGGTCCTAGAACACTCTCATAACCTTGTCTTTCTCTTCCTACATGGGCATTGAGGTCCCCCATAACAATCATATTTCTTCCTACCAGCTGCTTCTGCAATTCCTCTTCAAACTCCTCCTTCTCTTCAGAAGCGCAGCCTACTTGTGGAGCATACACTTGCACTATTTCTACGGTCTCTCCCCTCAGTGCTACTTTCACTTTCATCATCCTATCACTTATTCTCCTCACTTCTTCTTTTAAACCATCTCGTACTACTACTCCCACTCCATTCCTCTTTCCCTCTTCGTTCCCACTCCAGTACAGTCTATAGCCTTTTCTCAGTACTCTCCTTCCTTCCCCTTTCCACTTTGTTTCTGCCAATCCCAATAAATCCAACTTCCTTCTTTCCATCATATCCACTATCTCCTCCACCTTCCCCGTCAGCGTTCTTAGGTTTAAAGTTCCAAATCTTAGTCCGTGTGTACAGCCGTGTCGTCGTCTATTAAATCCATCCTGTCCGAGGCTCGTTCCATTTTTGAAAGCATTTGGTTTTATCCACTACTGGCTTGCTGGGCCTATCGTAGCTTCACCAGAGCCCCGTTAGCCGTCACTTTTCAGGGTTCCTGTAGGACCTTCACAGCTACCGTAACGGTCCCGGGGCACACGAAGTCCCCACTGTACTTCGCCCCTACAGGCAATCCCCTACTTTGTGCTGTTGCCCGTCTCCCACGACGTGGACGAGGGGTTGGACTTATGGAATGAGTCTCCCAAATATTAACAATTCTTTTTCATGCATTCATAGAAAAGGTGGTTTATACATTTTAAATCTTAATCAATTTTTTGTATAGGTCTGGAAGCATCAGTCTGGCGAGTGCGACTGCCAACGTGAATCAGGGGATGGAAGACATGAAGCAGAGGGTGTCCAAGATATTCCAAAAGCCTGCAATGAATCGACCACCCAATCTCTCGAATCTCCACGGCATCTTCCGCAAGAAGTGAACGTAACAAAGTGCCTTTTGTGCACGTCTGGAAAGAGTGTTTGTGTGATTTGTAATTAAGATGCTTTTTACATTTTTTAACGAGGACAAGTAGCAGACAGACGTGTGTCATCCATTAATCCCCCTGGTACACCAAATTCAACACTTCACAAGACTTTTCAAGTTGTTTTTTGTTGTCAAATTGCTTTCAATACTTGGCAAGTCATTAAGGGTCTTGAAATAGAAATAGAATTAGAATGTGTTCTAAAGCCCGTATCACGCGACACTTGCTGACAAGGAAGTTCCTACCAGTACGGGTATGATAGCTGGTATAGACGTGTCTATTACCATGTGATTTGTACCTTCTATGCTATGTTCTGCCTTCCATGATAGCTTCCTTACAACTCACGGAATTGAACAGGTGCCATTTTTCCCGGCAGTTTACATGGAAGATTGAGTACAAGAGCCAAGCGGATTACTTTTCTCATTCTAGTGGAGGTCCTAGTGGTGATATAAAGAAATATATTTGTTATGTGAGTAGACCCATGAAATAATTAGATCGTTACGAAACTATATTTTCTTTAAACTGTGTCTGTGTCACAGGCCCTTGACATATACAGTATATATAGAATGTGTCATTATTATTATTATTACGAGGGCAGATCAAAAAATAAGTTGCACTTCCCAGTTATGGCTGTTTATTACACCACCTATACAATAGCAACACGCCTATAACGACATACAATGTAACGTCACTTTTCCACATAGTTTCCAAGAGACTCCAAACATTTCTGCGAACGCACAACCAACTTTTCGATGCCGGATACATAGAAAGTTCCTCCAGAGTTCTGCAACCAAACGGAGACAGCAACCTTCACCTCCTCATTGGTCTGGAAACGTCGACCACCGTTCTTTCTGATGATCGCATTCACACTGTTGACATTTGCACGGGTCCTGGACGTTGTGGGCCTGCCCTCGCGATATTCGTCCGTGATATCCGTGCGTCCGGCTTCGAATTGCTGACACCACTTTACAATCCCTTGCCGGGAAATGGCCCGCTCCCCGTACACAGCACTAATTTCACGATGAATCAGGGTGTCTACCGGTAACGAAAGTAACGAAAGTAACGAAAAAGTAACGAATTTTACAAATGGGTAACGAAAGTAACGAAAAAGTAACGAATTTTACAAACGGGTAACGAAAATTTTCTGAAGGCGGGTTGAATCATTTAAACTCGCGCCGCTAGGCTCAGAGATTGCGAGTTTCACGCAAGCGGTGCCGTGCCTATTGTATAGTACTAAGCTATATCTCTCCGTGCCCGACCTCAAAGAAATAAATACCGAGGATACCTTGAGCGGTATACATCGGTTCAACGTATATTTTCGGCCTCATGAAGTCTTAAGTTTCGTGTGAAATATTTTTCTGTGTTACTGTATTAGGAAACCTGACTTTTCGCGAGACGTTTATTCGCGAATACTTCCGAATCTAAGAAGAAATCTCTCATTTCTGTTATTTGGAAACTATGTTGAATTGAAGTCCAGAAATAACGCGAAACAATTTAATGTCGCAATCTTGCGAAATGTTAACGTTTCGAAAAAAATGCGAAAAATCTTCGAAATACATATAACTTATTTAAAAAATATGTCAAGTAAATTTGCGACATTCAGTATGGTTAATTCAAAATTCCGTTACAAGTCGATTTTTCCTTCGAACTTTCGTTCCATCGGATATATAATCTAACCGATTATTTCGCTAACTTGTTGATAATTCGTGGTTCTCAATCGAAATAAAACTTGCCCTCTTGTCGTATTATTCGTGCAATCCTCACGACTTGCCTGCGGGAATCTCGTCAAACGGACCAATATCGACGTCAGTTGCGTAAAATCATAAAACCCGTCCCCTATCATGAACTTGTGACCACGAGGACTGCGGGAATCCTGTCAAAGGTGATTGGACACCCATCACGGGGCACCCATCACGAAACCTACTTGCCACTTTTCCCATGACCGTATACTTAAAAGCGTGCGGGGAGTGAGAAGTGCATCAACCCACATAAAAATGGCAGCCTACGTAGCATCGACATACTAAATCCTCCTCGTGATCCACCCTGAACTCATGAACTCCCAACTACAGCATAGGGACAAAGGGAATCACGGCGCCGACCGAACAACATGTTCATAACTACGCGTGAATTTTAACCATGCCCAACCTTGAGCTTGCCTCCGCCATTCTATCAGGGCAGATATACAGGCAGACAATCGTTGAACGGCCGGGTGCCGCGACGATTGCATAATATCTCGAGGACAACGTAAAACGGCCGAGAGCGCCAGCGATTGCGATACATCGCGATATTTCTCCGCATTCAATGACGAGGACAACTGTATTCTTGTCAAACGGACAGCAAGTGGCGCCGATTGCGTAATAATGCTATATTTTCTTGTGCCCGAACTCAAGGACAATGGAAATCACGTCGAATGACTAAAAGTGACGCTGATTATCTAAATCGCGATTTTTCTCCGTGTTCTCTCGTGAAAACTACGGGAAGCTCACCAAACAACTGAGACCAGCGCCGATCGTGTAACATCTCGATATTTCTCCGCATTTGACTGCGAAGACAGAATTCGGTGACGATCGTGTAACATCGCATGCATTTCTTCGCGACCTACCGCGGGGACGAAGGAAATCTCGCCAAATGGTCAAGAGCTGAGCAACCTCTTGGTACCGTAATAATAACAACATATTGTGGACAAGACGACATATTAGCTGAAACAACTCATTGGATATTAAATATCTAGTATATATTTATTATTTTTTAAATTTTTATAACATCATGTGAATTTCATTTAAAGCGGCTTCGGTGGTGTAGTTGGTAACATGCTGAACTGCTGTGCCCAAGATAGCGGGTTCAAACCTGGCCGAAGTCGTCGGATTTTTTAAAAGCGTTAAAAATCCTTCAGTATGCCTTCCTTCGGAGGGGAAGCAAAGCCGGCGGTCCCATGTCATGGATTTATGGCATGTAAAGGATTCTTCCACAGACTAAACTTGTGTGAAGCTAAATTGTTAGGTTATATTTCGTCGGAACGCTCTATCAAAGTTCCAACGTTCACCACTAGGTATCATTGATATCTGGTAGCAACTTGAAATTGAACGGAACTTGTAGCTCACACTAAGGGTGTCCGTTGGAAGCAGCTACAGACTCAGACGAGCTGAACATGTCCTCGGACACTCCCGGCACTAAAAGCCATACGATAAATAAAACACTTCTTTAAAAACAGTTCATTGTTGTTTTTCTTCACCGCGTAATGAGCGCCTATGCTTGTAGACCGCAGACGTAACTTGAATTCAAAGGTAACTAAAATTAACTAAAAGGTAACTAAAAGGTACCTAAAAAGTAACTAATTTTTACTTCATCCTTACAGTAGACACCCTGTGAATGTCCGTGTAATTCTTCCTTTAGGCCCATAGGAATCGGATTGTAGCACGTACCTCATATTTGGAGTGAACGTCCAGTCAACGCGCCATTGCATTTGGCCGATATTCACACCATACAAGACGAGACACCACAGTGACCTGCCTAACAGATGTGTGGGCAGTGTCTGTCCCTTTCTCCGCTGTGCCCTCGTTTGCGACACGCAGTGTGCTGCTGCAACGCGTTAGTGCAACTAACATTTTGATCCTTCGTATTACAGTAGAGTCCCGCTATTCCGAACTAATTGGGACCGAACCCTGTTCGGTTTAACGTTAATTTCCGAATAGGCGGATTTCATTAATAATATCAACGTATTGACATGCTAAGGCATAAATTAAGTGTGTGGACATCTGCTAGTGTCAGCTATACACAGTATTGATCAGCCCATGAACAGGTTCAGAGAAAGTCGGAAGGGAAGGACAGTGACCTTCAACTACTCATAGCGCAGACAATCGACTGTGTTGTAAAAATAGACTCGTCCCTCCATCCCCCACCCTACCTATCCCTCTCGTCCCGCTGTCCATACACACGACTCACTGCATTGCGCTCTGTCTAGTCCTAACAGGTCAGTGTTTACTCCAGCGTAGTTTGATGAACTGGGTCAGTGCAAATTTGTTGAACTGTATTCTCTAATAGCATTTATTTAACTTCCTTATACAGTATAACAATACATGTACGTTTTAATGTGAAAAAACTAACATCTTCTTGATTTTTCCTGTTTTATGTAATAATAATAATAATAATATTGTATGGCCTCGGGTGCAAGCTTTGTTACTTGACGCCCAGAGGGCAGCTTGCATGTCGAATTTGGTCATTCCTTGGAGTGCTATGAAAGTCAAGGAGGTTAGATAACTAAGCTCCTTGAAACTATAGCGCTTTCTAGTAGAGAAAGGAGGAACTTTGTGTTGGCGGAAAATCCCGAGATTAATTTTGCCATTATGAACGTGGCTTAATGAATTCAAATGGGTTCTTTAACATGCCAACAACGTATGACATGCGTGTCAAGATTTTTGTTGCCTTTCAAAAATCACTTGCCACGGCCAGGAGCAAACCTGCAAGCTTAGGGTTGGTCGGACACAATAACCACTCTTCCACCATGGCAAGCTGTTTTTAAGTATAAAAGTGAAATAGAACAATCGGTTTTTATCTGAACCCTGTTCAGGATTTTCGGAATAGCGGGACTCGACTTTATTATCAGTACGGTATTATTATGGGGTAAAATACTGTGCTATAAAAATTCTAATAGTTATCATGGGTAGTATCCATTCATGGTTTTGAATAGGTAGGAGGAAAAATATAAATTCAATTGAGAGAAGAGAACAATTTTCCCTGCCATGTTTATCATTCACTGTAAATTGTCCCCGTAGATCATGTGAATAAAACTAGTCTGAAAACTTGCAGTACGAGATAGGGAGGATGTAACAAAATAATTAAAAAGAAGTAAAATTTTCCACCATTGGATAGCTTTGAACCCGGGATCTTTAAATCATTGAGCAGGCGTGATACCACTCGCACACTTCACAGTTCATTCGTCAGGGATTTTAGAAACTGATGTGTGGACTGGAATGGGGTGCACTCACCCTCTTGAGGATAATTGAGTCGTCGTCTGATAGTGAGATAGCGCCCCAGTCTCGGAGGCCAAAATTATCTGCCGAGGGGACCCAAACTGCTAACCACGCGTCGTCCCATATCTGCAAGCCAAAATGAATGTTCAGCGGTCGCTTGGTAGGCCTAGGCCCTTCATGGGCTGTAGTAACACAGGTTTTGGGTTTGGAACTCATTGTTGCCAACTCATTAATGTGTATGGTTAAATATCCAATTACTAACGGTTAGATCTTAAATACTGATTGAAATGCATTTATTCAGTACCTGGCATGTTTTCAAATTTACTTAAAGCAAGTTTCACGACCGCTTTGCGTTAATAATGCAAATCAACTGCAAATATTATCCTCAAAGGACAACCCCCCCTCCATGTTTTATTTCTTACAACTTGGCGCACAATATGCTAGCGTGTGATTTATTGCAATCATAAAAGCAGCTGTACTGACGAGGATGAATAGAATCATACAGGATTTTGTACCAGCCATCACAACAGCTTCCTTGCCAGCAAGTGCCGTGTGATATGGGCTTAAACCAAGGTTGAGCAGGTGTGCCAACACATAAGCCAACTCCTAAACATTTCCTACTTCATTGAAGAGCTAATAAAGATTACTTCATCATTAGACTTTGTAATTCATAGCTTTTGTGATAGATGCGAAATTTGTCCCAAAACGCGTGTAATGTACCATCATGTTTATGGCCCGTACGAGTGAATTGTAGCAGCATTTAATTAGCGATAAAATGTGAAATAGTAAAATATTCTATCACCAGGGATGAACAAATAGCTATTAAAACAAAAATGACATTGTTCAAGCCCTATTATACACCAATTCTTACATACAGTCTCAAAACCATAGGGATAATTGCAAACTTCAGGCATCTGAAATTAAGTTCCTATGTACTATGGTACAGAAAAACAAGAAAGACAAGATCCCGAATGATAAGATTAGAGAAGATGTAGTAAGATCCAGGTATGAAGACTGAAATGGTTTGGTTGGACAAAGAGGATGCCAGCAAACACAACTTAAAGGAAGGAAAATTGATAGAGAAGAAAAATAAAGTTGACTCGTAGGGAGACCAAGAAAGAAGTGGATAGATCTTGTCAAGATCGACATGCTTAGAGAGGTCATGATTGGGATAAGTTAGTGGAAGAAGAGTGCTACAAAGTCAGGATGAGATGAAGGGGGCTCCTGTACCACACCTGGGCAACTGAGGATGGATGAAGTTCAAAATGCGAAATCATTTATTTTCTGAAAAATAAATGAGGTTTTCTACAAAATAAACAAATTTTAAATAAAATGGCTTTGTGAGTGTAGTAAAAATGTGAGAAATAATTATTGATTAGCTAAAATGAGTTTTATTTTGGGTGGACTGTATTTGGAATTTTTCAACAGAAGGAATTTCTTTCATACACAAGAATTGACAATATGACGTGTTATTGACATACCGTACTTTGTTTGTGTCAATCGTTCTTTTAATTGCTGCAAGCCATTGTCGCAAAGCAAAAGAACAGAACACAAAGACAATGGTAGTATTGGCAGCATAGCAGGCTACTCTCAAATAGGAATAATGGACTGTTTAGCGACACCCCCTGTTGTTGGACATATCTGCCAACCTTAATGTTCATATGTTAATACCTCTCTAACATTATTCAGGCAAACGAAACAATGATGAGCTGTATTACGAAAGTAGTCTTTGGATGACAATAAATTGTAAATACTCAAGGTGCAATGGCCAGGGACTGTATACAATAACGCAGTTTGTTTATGCCATGCGTTGTCGTATAGGGAGAGACATGTATAAAGTACATCCTGTGAAGTTCTGACCTACAACTACACAGAATGGTAGTTCAGTGCTATGCCATTCAGCAAGCCACAGTATAAGCATTTGACATATTTCCAATGTTGACCAATCTCTGACGACTTTTCTTGTGAAGTGTAGAATTGAAGAAAATTTTCGACTTGTGTACAAGCCCCTTTAAAACTGTATTATAAGTGCAATGTATTGAGGTTCATATTTATTATTGTATCATTGACAGCACGTGTGGTTTCAGACTGTTCCTATTCCAGTCTAGAGTGACAAGATGGAGAGCATGTTGCTGCACATAAACCAAAGAGTACTTAAAGACATCAATATCTCCATTGAGTTGTATCTCAAGCCAAAGCACTTCAACATTGCCTTCATGTAGGGAAGTAAAGAAAAAAGTAAGGTTTTACTGGTTAATAAGATAAGGTTGGGTGAAGGATTCAAGGAAAACACATATGTTAGTCAATTATCAAGTAGCAGGCACTCTTGATCGAAGGTCTATATTTAAGAATGCAGTTTGAGCTAGTGTGGTGCCTGATTCCAGTCATGGCCAAGCTGGGAGTCTGGAATTAGTAGGTTTAAATCCCCATACTAACAGTGATAACCCAATAGTCTCCTGGACAGAATGTCATTTCGAGTCCTAAGGTTCGTTCCTGGATCATAGAACCAAAAAATAATTACAGTTACTACAGTGAGCACAGAAACACAGCTTATCAGAAAAAATCAACACACTTCCTTATACATGGGGCTGATGACCAAGGTGTCCCAATGAATTAACAACAAAAATTCAAAGTCAACACAAGCTCTCAAGACAAACAGCTGATGAATCGTGAATTTTCAAAGCAATCATTTAAAACAGAATCTATTTATATTAAGCTGTTGTTCATATTTATCCGGTCCTAGGTTCGATACCTGGTTCCGTCAGGGATTTTAGAAACGGACTCGAAGGCTGGAACGGGGTGCACGTAGCCTCATGAGGACAATTGAGTACCGTAGTTGTCTGACAGTGAGGCAGCACTCTATGCGGCTTGTGTTGGGCTGTGCAAGCAGTTAGTGTTAGTTAAGATTAATGCCTGGGGGGGAACTGACGCCCTGACCATGTGTCACCCTGCAATCTGCAGGCTGGGTAGCGATCGCTTGGTAGGATAAGGCCCTTCATGGGCTGTAGTGCCACGAGTTGGTATTTTGCATTCTTATTAATAATAATGTTATTGGTTTTACGTCCGTTTTAACAACTGCGGGTTTTAGAGACTCCGGGGTGCCGGAAATTTGCCCCGAAGGGGATCTTTAATGTGCCAGTAAATCTACTGACACAGCTGCAAATGCCAACTGGCTGCGCCAAGATTCGATCCTGCAGCCTTGGGTACAGCAAGCGAGAACGTTACCGCTGAGCCACGCAGCCAGCCTGTTTTCTTATTTAGGTATGCCTTGTGTATTTCAACTGCATTATGAGGGGCATTGTTGTTATCTGCCCCTTCTTACGTTGGCTCTGGGCTAAATTCTGGCCTCTGGCATTCAGCATCTCTAAAGCCGCTGTAGTTTAAAGGTATAAACAGCTTTGAAGCCATTTTTCAGTATTGCCATATCGACAATTGCAAGTTTTCAGTTGGTCAACACAATTACTGGGACATGCGGAAAAATAACCTGAAAAAAAATTGTATGTGATTAAAATATATAGATATATAAAACTATAGGATCGCTCGTCAAGCGAGCATCATCAGGTCCAAATATACAAGACAAAATAGCTCTACAAAACCCACAATGACACCCACAAATGGTCTCTGCCCTCAGAAAACAGAGACCGTTTGTGGGTTTTGTAGTGCTATTTCGTTGGCTACAACTGAATGTTAAGAGGAAGGGAGACAGCTTAAGTGGAAATATACTCCACCTCTTCCATAGAGTTTTGTTGTTTTTGATGTGTAACATCTTTCCACTCGGTTGCATATTTTTGTGGGAGTGATTTTGAAAAAATGGGACGGAAGTGTGTACGACGCACTGCTAAAGCAGCCAGGAGGGATGCGATCCAGCTGGCAGTGGTACCATGTGGAATGTTTATCACATACGGATTATTTTGTAACAGCAGAGTATCAAGAAGGCAGTGTGAGAGTAGAAATATCAAGTAGGCAGTGAAGAAAAATAAGTCAGTCTCTGTTAACGTAACTTAGTTACTGGCAGGAGAGCGATGTAACAGCAGAGTATCAAGAAGGCAGTGCGAGAGTAGAAAAGTCAAGTAGGCAGTGAAGAAAAGAAAGAGTCTTGGAATTGTTATGTATTATGAGAGTGTAAAAAATAAAACTATTTTTTCTGTGTTGATGAACTTCAAGGATAGTAAAAACGGTAACAACTTCAAGGTAGGATAACATGTCAGATGTTACACATCGTGTGACTACTGTAAGGCTCGTATCTTTTTTTATTTAGGGGCTTTGACATTGTGATCATTTCAGCTTTGTGTATTTGGATGTGTGTAGAACTTGTCTGATAATCTATGTACCTGCTCCTTTTAATATTTCCGCTTGATGACATTTTGGTTCACTTTTAGTACTTTATTGTAGTGACTGTAGAAATGTGTGCGTATTTGTAATTGAGATGAGGATTGGAAAGGAGGCGGCCGTGGCCTTAAGTAAGGAAACATCCGTGCATCTGCCTAGATTACAAGTGGAAAATCACGGAAAACTCACCTCTTCTCAGTTTTGCCTCACGAGGCTGAGTGTATCCTATTCCAACCCTCAAAACAAACTTAAATTTCTTGGCAGAACCAGGAATCGACCCCATACATCAGTGGAACAGCCAATTGGTCTATTAAGCGGCTTCGGTGGCGTAGTTGGTAGCATGCTGAACTGCTGTGTCCAAGATAGCGGGTTTAAACCCGGCCGAAGTCATCGGATTTTTTAAGAGCGTTAAATTCCTTCAGTATGCCTTTCTTCGGAGGGTAAGTAAAGCCGTCGGTCCCATTTCATATGTAATAGATCCCTCCACAGACTAAACTTGTGTGAAGCTAAATTTCTAGGTTAGATTTCGTTGGAACACACTATCAAAGTTCCAACGTTCACCACTAGGTATCAGTGACACCTGATAGTGAAAGTTTGAACTACCTGAAATTGAACGGAACTTGTAGCTCACCCTATGGGTGTCCGCTTGGAGCAGCTACAGCCTCTGGTGAGCCGAACATGTCCTTGGACACTCCCGGCACTAAAAGCCATACGATAAGTAAACAATTGGCCTATTCATCAATTGAGCTTGCTGGGTTCAGCCAGTGTTCAACATTCTTTTCTTCCTTGATTCTATTGGGTGTTTGGCTTGAGGTGACTACTAGAGGAGAATTGTAGATTGCAACAGGTTTTCTGGTCCATTCTGTCATTCTAGAGGAGTTAGTGCAGGTTTAGTGAAGGGCTCTGTATTTCTCTAAACTTTCTAAACATATATGTAGTAGTCATTTTGAAAGTAAGTACTCTCTCTTATAGGAACTTGGTCTCCTCATTGAGGTCCAGTTGCTGTTTTTTGTATACTGTACAGTGTGGAGCTGGGATGTAGTTGGTTTATCACTTTGTTGTCCTCCTCGACAGTATTTTCTCAGGTACTTCCTGCACCTTATGTGAAAATTAATAGGAGTTATGTTGCAGAATAAGGTATTTCTACCTTCATTATTCCTGTTCATGGGGTTGGGGTGAGATATGGCTAGATACCCTTACGGATGCTAACCTCATTGGAGGAATTGAATCGGTCGGAGCTGAAAAGCGTTAAGTCAAAAATTGTCATTTTTTAAACAATTAGTATTCTGAAGTATTGACCCAAGGGCCTCGGAACAGCATAGGAAAGAATTGAGTCAACCTTCTGTTTAAGCCAGAAACCACTGCTACATGTACAGTAGTGCAATCAGAGGAGAAAAGGATTAAGTCAATGACTTGCTGCCTTTCAGCGCCGTATTCCGCACTGCAAGATTCCCGCGTGTTACAGTGCTATTGTAAATTACATTTGTAAAAGGTTTAGGTGGTTTTTAGCTTACAAATCCATTTTAAAATAAAATATCATGTGAAATATTCATTCTGGATGGCTTTATGCCGCACTAAACTGACCACGGGCCTGAAAGGCATTAAGTCACGTTTCCAACATTTATTTGAAAAATATGTTTATTACATTAAAATTGATATTTCGCTATTACAAATATAATCTGAATAGTTGCTTCACAATATACATGACTAATATAGTGTGTTTGTTAAGTTCTGTTCTGTCAATGACGTTTTATCAGTCTCCTGGAAAGTAGTGAAAACTGACTTAATGCTTTTCAGTTCCGGCCGATTCAATTAAGGAATGAATGAACCTGGGCAAGGGGTTCGAAGTAAGCTACCATTGTGTATTAGAAGGAATTGTTTTAGCATTTGCCACGATTTGAAAATGGCAAATTGCTGAAAGTCATTTCAGAGACTGCTGATGGTAGGGTTCAAACTCTCTTGTTGCCTCACCCCATGGCGTTGTGTCTCAACACAGTTCGTCTATTCCTTACTTGAAATTCCAATTTTTACTTCACATGAATGAGGTGCATGTCTTACTCGTGAAAATTTGGTATTAAATGAGATATATCGTAAGACAGGGAACGTGGCAACTGAGTGATAAACATTGGTAATTTATGTAACATTTGTAAGATATTCCAAGAATTCAGTCTGGTATGCAGTCATTTTCTGAAGAATCTCAGTATTATAGTGTTTTACATTGTTAAGTTATTTTGACTTTAAATACATTTCACTTCTAGAAAGCCAAAGTGTTGTAATCAACATGGTGATGCTACTGTTGCTTCGAAAGGAGCCATTTACACTTTCAAGTAAAATTCATGATAAAATTTAATTTTTACACCTACATTCTGTTGCGAATACAATCTAGAGTATCCACTTCTTCTTCATTTCCCGGTTCCAGTAATCTGGGTCGGGGTGTGAATCAAGGACCTCCATACTTTTCTGTCTCTCCACCACTCTCGTTCTTCTTCCAGTATATCTTCCACTTTCATTCCTCTTTTCTCAATGCTCTCCCTCACTGTATCCATCCATCTCATCCTCGGCCTTCGCCTTTGACGCCTTCCCGTGACTTTCTCAGTAAATAATAGTGTAACCACTATTCCTACTTAAAAAAGATTAGAATTAAGCATTCCATCAAATTGTTGCTCATGATACTTTTGTCTTTCTAGGGGCAATGTTCTGTTACTGTGTTATTTTGCTGATTCTTTTCACCCATAGGCTACTAGTGATCCATTTTATATAATCCAGAATCTGTTGTCTGATGTAGGATTTGACGAATCTCAAGGTTGCTACAGTAGCCTATAGCAACTGAAAAGCAGTTTTGAAATTCCCATCCTGCTCTTTTGTTAAATATTTATTTTAAAAAAGTCCAGGGGTGCTAGTGATGATATGCTGCAGTGAATTCATCAAGTCTAGTGAAAGGTTTTGCCATTTAACACTGTGGTAATATCATTTACGTGAAAACGGCGATAATTGTTGGGTAAGAGTTGTGTATGATACGCAAGCGCACACAAATGATGTTCCAGTCATCTGTCTTTGGTTGGAAACTTACTGTGGCTAACAGTTTTGTGTTTGAATCTGTGTAACTTGTGCACTGAGAGGGAGATAACTTCAACCTACTGTAGTTAGGTTGTATTAGACAGTGGAATAAAGGCCGAATTGTTAATGTTAACAGATATTTAATTTGAATAAACAGACACTGATACACTGGCACACTCCATTATCACAACGGTTCGCAACACATCGCCAAACAAGAACGTGTGGTAGTGCCACCAACGGGCCAATCACAATAAGCAGAACAAAAGAGCATTATAACACTGAAATTGCTGACAACCTACCAGCAATAACAACACCTACAAGTTCTCACCTTGTGCAGAGGTTTGAAATAGATCGTATAATTTTTGTACAGTTTCATTTCCTTCTCTGCCAATAAATGTGTGTTTGTATATGAAAAGGGCTCAGTGGTCCGGTACGGTACTGGACTGGATACACCTGTATCTCAATATTCAGTAGTTATTTTTGGTATTTAAGGTGGCTAAACATCCAGTAAAACTTGACACATTCAAAGGTTTGGCAGATTTTAACTAGGATATATCTTTATATGCCACCTTCAATGGTGTTGAGTTATATTTTGAGACTCTAGATTCAGAGGTCCTGGGTTTGATTTTGCCAAAAAATTCAATTCTGGTCTAAGGGCTGGGACGGGGTACACACAGCCTTGTGAGGTGAACCTCAGTAGTGATGGGTTTGATTTTCACCTTGGCCATCCTGGAAGTGGTTATCCGTGGCTTCCCACTTCTACTCCAGGCAAATTCTGGTGTGTAGCGTAGCCACGATCGACCAATGGGAGGGGGGTATAGTTTAAAAATTATACGTGGTGCGTGCCATTAATACAAGTGATTTACGTTGATATTCATGTAACATAACAAATTGCGTTGTCATGAAGATGCGTATAGCCTTAAATGGGGAGCCGGGCCGAAAGGCAACAACATTACAGTGATTTGGTGATGCAGACACAAATCACAGCCATATTGATTTCCCACGAGTTATAAACTCATCAGCAAGTGTCATTATTTCATTTCAGAAATGTTCATTTAGCCTATTGTTTATTTTCAGTTCCTGTTTTATTTTTTTTGTAAAAATTCCAAGGGGGTTTCTAACCCCCAGTAACACCCCCCTGACTATGCCACTGACGATTCTTAACTTAAGCCCATGGCTGCCTCCTTCCAAATCATAGCCTTGATTATAAATACTTCCACTGTACTACAAACATTGCAGTGACACAGGTTATCAAACAGATTCCACACACACACCCAGGTACATGGGGCTACATGACCACGATGTTGCAAAGCCCTTCAATGAATCAACAACTCTTTATCTGGCAGTCAACAAGTAGTTCCGTGAAGAACTATACAGCCTATTTTCATATATCCTACTTATATTAACTGCCACTATCAACATACAAAATTTCAGTTTGATTGCTGTAATAGATTCGTAGATATTGAGTACCGACTAAATATTTCAGATGGTCGCCATGTTGGATTTTATATATGTAGGTCCTAGAGTTATGTAATGTTACATGAAGATTATTGTGTACGTGTAGCATTCAAACTTCAATCGCATGATTAGGACACAAGAGGTAATAAGGAGATTTTAAAATTTCCACAGCTGCCATCTTGTGGTTATGGAAACAATTGAAATAAATTAGATGCCAGTGGATTAACATTCGTAAAAGGATTTACTGTACCAAGTTTCACTGCACTCGGATGGTTAAATTGCGAGAAACGTCCATGTGAATATTTATACTTCGTGTCGCCACCATGTTGGATTTTTGATCACCAGGATATGTAAAGTCCTATAGGTGAACTTAAGTTCATAGCCCTTATGAACATAAAAAAAATCAGTTTGATTGCTATAATAGATTCGTAGATATTCAGAGTCGTCTGAATATTTTGGATGGTCGCCATGTTGGATTGTTAAATGTATAGGCCATAGAGTCATGTACCATTGAAGGAAAATCATTGCGTAGGTTCATTATTCAAACTTTTACTTCAATCGCTTGATTACGACACAAGAAATAAAAACTTAATTTTAAAATTCGCACAGCCGCCATCTTGAGGTTATGTAAACAATTGAACTAAATTAGATACCAGTGCATTACAATGTGTATAAACATTTCCTGTACCAGATTTCATTGCGTTTGGAACATTAAATCGCGAGAAAGGTATATTTAAAGTTTTCAAATTCGCTTGGCCACCATGTTCGTTTTGTAGTTAACCGGTTTTTGAAAGTCTTATAGATGAACTTCCAGTAGTGCCCTTTATCTCCGTATAAAATTTCAGGGTGATACATCTAATAGTTTCAGAGATATAGAATGCTGGTGAAAAATTTCGCACATCCGCCATCTTGTGGTTCTATAAACAATTGAACCAAGTTAGATATATGTGCATTACAATGTGTATAAACATATACTGTACCAAGTTTTATTTCGTTTGGTTGGTTAAATCACGAGAAAAGTCTATTTAAAAGTCGAAAATTCGCGTGACCGCCATGTTGGTTTTGTAGTTACCAGCTTTTCAAAAGTCACATAGGTGAACTTCCAATAGTTTCCTTTATCACCGTAATAAATTCCAGGGTGATATCGGTAATAGTTCCGGAGATATTGAATGCAGGTGAAATATTTCGCACAGCCGCCATTTTGGATTGGTGAGACGTAACAAAATTTGAAGGGCACGGTCGAGGTCGCCCGGAATAGTACTATGAACTTACCGAGTTTCATTGAAATCGCTCCAGCCGTTTAAAATTTTTTTTCAAAATTAAAAATAGGCTAAAAATAGTACCTTCTATATGCACACACACAATTTTCTTGTAGGGAATTTCGAACAGCAAATGTGGAATGAGGTCATGATTTGTTCTTACTTTGTGCTGAAGGGCAGAGTAAAGGTTGAACGAGTGAATTTGGTTGTGCAAACCCTTGTTGGCAGCTTTTTAATTCCTGTGTTATAAGTAGGACCTGCACTGACATACGTAGTGCCACGTGAGATGCCAAGTTCATCTGAAACTCTCAACCTTGAGTGGCATTAATTATGAAATAATAATACATTCTTCAAATATTAATATTACAAACATCAATAAGAGATCGTCTTGTTGTTCCATAGATACTGATATGTTGCAGATAAAAGTTAAAATTAGGGATGAGAAGTCTATACTCTCGGTACTTGCTGCTACCAAAGCGGCTTGGTGTTACCCAGTTCAATTTACTGTATGAATAAATCTTCCCTTCAAGTGTACCTGCACTATAGCGCATCCAGTGTTTAGAAAAGACTGTGGGTCTTATGGGCTTTTACTTTTAATGGAACTCCCCCCTACACTGGTTTTGTTACCTCATCTTTTATCATGAAGGAACTCTGAACATATATATTTTTCATCATAATAGCTTCCTACAATTATCTGCCAATTGATTACCTTCGTTTTTGCACACAAGTATCGTTTATATTACGTCTTAGTAATTTAAATATTTTCGAGGTTAGCACGCTGGAAAGAAGAGCCTCGTCCTGTGCTGCAAGCTCGCCCGGAGTGGAGCATATGCTCAGTTCCGCTGGCAACATAAGTTCTGAAGCACTATTCATCATTGGTGTTATTGTTGTGTCTATTTTATTTTCTGTTTGAACAGGGCTGCCGACAGTTGGGTTCGAACCCACTATCTCCCGAATGCAAGCTCACAGCTACGCGCCTCTAACCTCACGGCTAACTCACTACAATTTTACAAATATTAATTTAAACAAAACCACACAAATAAAATTGACTAAATTATAGCCTAACTAATAACAAAAAAAAAGGTAATGCTCAACAGTATTGCTGACGTAAAAATTGTTATCATCGTCAGCATACAGTACATCCGAGAAGGAAAGAAGGGTTGTGCTCTCGACATCTGTCAATCAGTAATGCGTCATATCACAACGAAATGAATGTCGTTATTGGTTCTCTTCGCATACAGTATCCTTAATAATGGTCCATCCGTTAATACCTGCAAAACTGCTCCGTCCTTCAGGTAGCTGCTGGGGTTGTGTTGACTCGCTAACTTATGAAATTGCAGTACTCATAGCGGGTGAACATAACATGACGTCAGCACTACCTCTGCCTAGAGTTAGCAACACTGTCGCCATAAGGCTCCACAGTCTTTTCTTAACGCTTTCTAAACGCTGGATGATCTATAGAAGAAGAAAACAATTGCTCTTCAGTCTGTCAATACTTTAATGTGCCCAATTAAATTGGGTGGGGAATAATAGTGTACTTATATACTAACACCTACTAACTTGGAAATATTACGTGGACATGTTTCATTCGTCAGGTGAACATCATCAGATCTTGTTGACTTGAAGTCCTTTTAGATTGGCAGATATGTACGAGGGAAGTTAAGAAAATAAGTTTCATCGTTATTTTCCCAGGGTCCCTTTATTGCCAAACTGACATATGCCATGGCATCATGAACTATATACCTTGCAGTATTTTTCAACATAGTGGCCACCGACATTGCGACACTTGTCATAGTGTAAAATCAGTTTGAAAAACCACTCTGGGAAAACTCTGTGCCCTGCGATGCATGGAATTGTCACACAGCCTGCTCCGGGGTCAGGTTACTCGGTACCCATCTTGTGGTCACTTTTCGGTAACCCACCACATCATGGAGCATGTGTTGGACCCAGGCACGACCAATACGCAATAAGGATGCCGCGTCTGCCACAGTTATGCGCCTGTCCTGTACTCGAGCAATGTTGTTTTCATTCGTGGATGTGGAGAGACATCCACTTCGATTTTTATCCTCCACACTGTGTCGTCCTTCACTGTACATGCAACACCAGCGACCGACCATTTGACGTGGCATAACTGTTTCACCATAAACGGTCTGTAGGCGTTCATGGTTGATGACGCACTAGTCCCAACAACCACGTTGTCAGAACACGTCTGGCTGCCATAATTATATCGGACACACCGATCTGCTGCTTCTCTCTCTTCGTCGGCGCTCTGCGCATGCGTCATTCCCCCTCCGCTGACGCCCTTCCAGCATTGAACAAGCTACGGGTGTGGATTCTTATGGCGATTGTTTGTGTCACCTTGTATACCATCTGCTCGTGCAATAAAATGACGAAACTTACATTCGGAACTTCCCTCGTATATAACATTTATATACAGCAATGTGTACATTTATTTAGCTATAAAAACTTTTATAATGTATCAAGTTTTCACATGTGTTTCGTTAGTTTAAGCACTTCATGCAGACACTAATACAGTAGAACCCCGGTAGTCCGAGCCTCCATTTAAGCCGAGGTGGATGACAGTGAGACACATAGCTTACCCAAGGTCTTTGGCGGAGATGCGCGCATGCGTTATTTACAATTCTGCCCGCTACGTGGAACAACAGTGCGGCGACACCAGCTGACGTCATGCTTCTACGAAGGTGGGGGATTATACTGCTAAGAACAGATGTTCTTTTCAGAAACAAAAACCCATTGACTCTTTTTTAAGAAAGTAAGGTACAGTAGCTTACTATGTATTTTCAGTACTCATCGTTCCGTACTTTAAGTAAATATGTACCATACATATTTGCATTTCTATTGTAGAATATTGTTTTTATTTCTGAAACTAAGCCTAAATGTAACACAGTATACGATAACTGATGAAATAATGCCGTTTACTGTAAGTATATTTAAACACAAGGTTCTTTTGTATCTAATTTTAAATTAAAGGTCTTTAAATTTTGTAACTTTGTGTAATCCGAGATTTCCCAAATTCGAGCTCGTCTTGGTCTCAATTACCGAGGTTCGATTGTACTGAAATGAGCCACCTATGTAATTACTGGATAAACCTCTTTGCTCATTG
This sequence comes from Meconema thalassinum, assembly GCA_946902985.2. NCBI lineage: Eukaryota > Metazoa > Arthropoda > Insecta > Orthoptera > Tettigoniidae > Meconema > Meconema thalassinum. The sequence goes on from OX336390.1 coordinate 110,543,053, forward strand.
AAAGTTTGCGTATAACTATTGGGCTTATATTAATAGTTAGTAATGTTGTTCAGACATGCAAACACCTCGGTACAGTTACCTAAATACAGATGTGGAACACTTGTCTGACTGGTGTCCAGTACAGTGTTATTCCCTGCCCAATTAATGTATTGACCATCTGCAAAGCAATTCTTTTATGGCATCAAGGCACTACTGAAAAAATGTCTTCTAAAATCTTGGTGCATTTCTGGAACCTCAGAACTGTTTACTCCGATCATAATTAGCTATTTGCAATCACGGATTATTTGAGGTTTGAGGTTCTGGAAAGCCTATGGTGTTCTGTTGGTCTGTGGTACGAATCACTGACAAATTGTTGGCTTTCACTACGTCAGAGAACACATGAACCTTGAGTATCTATACGCACAGTTTATTTCTTCATGAACCTGTTGACCGACTAAAGTGTGTTTCACTTTTAAGGTGATGAAATATTCATTGGGATGACCTTAAGTGTTACTACAGTATATGGAACACCCCTACAATGGTTGCCTTTGTGCAAATTCTACAGCAAAGGAAGATTTCACTGAATGAACTATGTTTTAAACTAATTTATAAGCAGATGTTACTTAAACATTGTTTTAACTGTTCAATTTATTGAGCACTGAATATAATACAGGTGAATTTTAACTATGTTTTTAGCTGAGTGATCAATTGTTTGCTAAACATTTTGGTAGATACTTTGGTTTCTTAAAAATCATAATTAAATGCTTGTAAGAGTGAGCAATTTTTTGTCAATGTTCGTAAGAAGATAAAAATATTTGAAATAAGATGAGACTGCAGCAGCCTTTACAACCATAGTTTGTGATGACTGGAAGCCTCTGTTGAAATAAAAGAGGAATTATTTTAAAATCTCATTTTTTTTGTTTGTAATAGAGGCACTGCCTGCCATGAAAAGTAACACGAGAGAGAGGAACTTTTGACTCTTATTGCCAATAATGCAGACAGAGATGGATTTGAATTGTGCTGATTAGAATGTAGTGTATTGGAATCTCGCTGAGCTTGTTGTAAAGCGATGAAATGATTGAACTCCTGGCAGTGTTGACAGAATGTAAAATTGATGTCTTGAGATAGAGAAGTTGATACCCAGGTATGTTATACATTCAATGGAAAACATACACCTAACAGAGAAATTTGGTAACCACTCATTATTACCACTCAAAATCTTCCCCTTCGCAATTTGAATAGCAGCTGATTTTTTAGGGATATTTCCAGACCTATTGCTTCAAACTCTTTTGCAGAATCCTTATTGTTTCCTGTCAGTGAATTGTGGATGTGTGTGCTTGGCTGAGTTCACAATAGATGAAGTCAGAAGTGAGATTATACAAGCTTAGAGATGGTCTGAGACTGGCGAGTTCAGTTTTCTTTCCATCAACTTAAAAATGTGTATGTTTCTTCTCTAGGAGACTGGAAGGAAGTGGTGAGGAAGTGTACAGTTGAAAGCCCTCCATATATCAAAGTAAATGATAGTCAACTGCTTTTGGTTGATGTGGCATTTATCATTTCTTCTTTAACCATGCAATATTAATAATACAGCCTGGGGATTGCTAAGACCCCCTTTCGCCCCCTCCCCACCTCAGTCAGAACTTCTAAGGATGCACATCCACATATTGAAACACACATAGATTTCTATTTGTTCAAGTCTGATGAGCCCTAAAACACTGAACTTTAATGTTTTCCGAGCTAGATGCTGCACGGTTTTGGGAGGGACTGTCATCTTGATTACACATTAAAAAAAACTCTGTGCCCCCAATCTTCTACTTTTTATAGATTTTTTTTTTCTTTCTGAACTAGACAATTTAAGGATTTTGGTGCTAACGGTACCTCTCAACTCCCGAGTTCTGTGAAAGATAAAACTCAATGTTTTATATGTACGGTACAGTAGATAGCTAATAATAATAATGTGTGAAACCGAAGGCAATAAATTAGGATGGTTCCAAGAATGTAATAAAGTTCGTACAAAAATCGGTATTCCGGAGGACAAAATTATGAACACGAATGAATTTAGACAAACGATCAAAAACTTCCCGGGTTATAAGTTAGGAGTAGAACCCAACAGACCTCTTTCAGAAGATCAGAAGAAGGCATTGAGTGATGGGCTCCAGAGATACTGGCAGGACAATCGAACAAAATACAAACACTGAAAATTATATTGACTGTTAATTTGTAGTCCATAGTGGCTCAATTTAAATATCAAAAAAATAATAGCATTTAGGTGATGCAAAAGGAAAGGAAAGATGGTAGATCGCAAAACCAAAGTACTGTAAATTGGTTGGTTCAACAGTCTTTAAACAATCTTATTTCACACAAATCCCTGCCTGCAGTTTTGGCAATGAAGTCCTTTGCTGGAAGCCATTTGTGGCAGAAAGTGCTGCAAGGTTTACCTTTATAACATTTATTTGAATGTATTTGTGAAACTGTGATGGTTGGAATGTGTTTGAAGGTTGTGAAGTGACATTCCGTCTCAGATAGAGAGAGTATTATTTTCTAAGAATGTGCAGTGGCTTACTTATTTTGTATATATTGTATACTCTGTATTAAACTGGACGATACATATATATACCTGTTCATACTGGGTTTGATTCTATTTGTTCCCTTCTGAAATCCTTCCCGAGTGCTTTTTCATACTCGCTCCAAGTAAATTGTTTTTGTTTCCAAACAAACTAGGAAATTTCGGGATCAATATCGGTTTAAAATTAAATTCATAGGGGCAGATGACTTTGTAGTTCTGCCCCTTAAAACAACAATAACTGAAATTAAATGCTCAGCATGTATTAACCAGCCTCTTGGTGAAGTACTCTTACATAATCTGAACACTTTTCAAGAGATACATGCTTGTATGAAAGCTACTCAAATTCAAAGAACTCAGATTATTTAAACATTTTACTGAAGCCTACACCTGTAGACATTCCACACCTTCAGATAAATAGCAACATTAGATCTTTCAACACAGTAGTAGCCAAACAATATTTTATGTTGTAGTTATAGCTTTACAACCGAGTTATTATAGTTTATTTCCACAAATTAGTTTACAATTCTACTGCCTAAGTGTATCACAGAAATAGTTGCTACACCTTCATAGATTAATTTGTGGAGGGAAGACTGTTTTGTTGATGCGATCGTCATTTCTAAGTTTTGCAACATTAAATTTTTTTTTTTTTTGGTGCTTAATGCTTTAATATTTTCAGTAATAATTACCACACTTAAGTTTTCTGATGGGTTTTGTTGTATTTTGTTTTTGGAGGGAAGAGACTGACTGTGGGTGTCGCTGTAGGTTTGGTAGTGTTTTGTAGAGCTATTTGTCTTGCATATTTGGATCTGATGATGCTCGCTTAACGAGCGTAACAAGTCGTCCCTTAGTTTTCTTCTTTTTCAAAATTACATAATATATCATCATTAATTTTCACATACTGTATTAGGCCTCTTGGCCTGTTACAGTCTCTTGTCAGCATTTCTTTGGTCTACCCAGGTTTCTTGACCACTTGGAGTATACGGAAGAATCTGCTAGAACTCATAGTCCATAATATATACCGTATAAATCTTAACCCCATGTAATTTAATTCAGGTTATTTTTCATATATTCCAGTATTATTGGAATGATTTTGTGTTGACCAACTGAAAGCTAAAATATTAATTGTTATAATAATAATATCTTATGGCCTCGAGTGCCGGGTGCAGCTTTGTTATTTGACACCCAAAGGGTAGCTTGCATGTCGAATTTCGTTGTTTCTTGAAGCACTATGGAAGTCAAGGAGGTTAGATATTTAAGCTCCTTAAACACTATAACGTTTTCTAATAGAGAAATGAGGAGCTTTGTGTTGGCGGAAACTCCCGAGATTAATTTTGCCATTATGAACACGGCCTACTGAATTCAAATGGGTTCTTTGACATGCCAACATCGTATGACATGGTGTCATAATTTCAAAAAGCACTTACCATGGCCAGGAGCGCACCTGCAAGCTTGGGGTTAGTAGACCGACACGCTGACCACTCACCCACCGAGGCAAGCATATTAATTGTTAGTAAGGCAACACTGAAAAATGGCTTCAAAGCCCTGTTTTTGATAAGCCCATTTGTAAAACATATTATTATTATTGTTTGGAGTTCCATAATGGAATTGCTAGATTAGGTTTACATGAATTCACAAATCCTACAGGGGAAGAAAGTATCGTTACATCTTTGACATCTGCCATTGGAATGTTGAGATTTGGAATATGCTGGAGGGTGATGGTAATGATAAGTACTGTACTCATTCCCTATTACAATGTTTTATTCCACTATTTACAATTGTTACAATTCAAAGTATTCTTCCAAGTAATTATATTGTAGCACTATTACTCTATGTACCAAACCTTGATGCCATCTGCAGTCGCGCTGAGCCACGTTCGCTATTGATCTACAACATGTTATATAACTGAGGCTGCTCCACAATACAAGAGCAAACAAGCTCCTCTTCTCACGAGGAATAAGAGCAGAAGCACCATAGCCAAAGAAGAAGAGATTCATTCTGTAGCTCAATAGAAATAAATGATCTGTAGCACATGAAAAGAGAAAGAAAGAGGCTATATTCTGACACTCAGCAGATCCCAGGTTGTTTGGATTCTTAAAATACACTGCTGTAGACAATGTGAGTAGAAACCCCATAGTGAGGCATACTAAGTAAAATGAGGTAGTTTACCATTGCTTTCCTCACCAAGCCTGTGCAGAAGCACTGATCCTTCGAGTAAAGCCCTGCGCGGATGCAGATATCCCCGGATAAACCCACAGATATCCGCAAATTTTTTCGCAATGTGGATATAGTTTGCATGGCTGTGCAGAAAGCGCATAAGCTGCGGATAATGTTTGGAGTAAATTTATGGATGGTTTTTAGAATACAATCCGAACCTGTTGAATATCACTACTAGGACCCAGCTGTTTACGACATATCATATCATTTCAGTTACGCTTTTTCCATGACAAATGTAAGATTTAAGCTGATCTCAAGTTATGTCATTAAGCATAATTAACACTGAAAATGATTGCAATTCTGGCTGTATATCATTCATTTTAAACATAGTACATGACACAAAGGGCCTGTTCCCTTCTTGAAAGCAAAAAGTAAAAAGATCATATATCGAACGTACTATGTCCCTATCCTGACGTATGCCTCGGAGACCTGGGTTATGAAAGGAAGGGAGAAGAGCAAAATACAGGCCAGTGAGATGAGGTTCTTGAGAAGCAGTATTGGAGCTACAAAGATGGACAGAATAGGAAATGAGAGGACCAGAGAATTAATGAAGGAGGAACCATTACAGGATGGTATAGAGAAATCTAGACTTAGATGGTATGGACATGTAAAACGAATGGAGGAGAAGAGGATACCCAGGAGGATACACGAGACGAAGTGGGAAGGAAAGAGACCAAGAGACAGGTGGCTGAAAGCGTGAAGAAGACTGGACAAGGGTGGAGGCTGAGAGATGGTGGGAAGACGTTGGAGAGGTTTGTGATCCAAACAGACCCGGCCAGTGGCTGGAAACTGTACAAGATGATGATGACATGGCACACATAGCCTAGGGGAATGACTTTCTCCTCAAATGTGTTGCTCTAATACTTTATGCTTTATCTAATTAATTTAAAATATTATCGTAATGTCAGTTGATTTGGATATCAAAGGTGCGGATGTGGATAACAGTCGTGCGGATGCGGATAGCATTTTGTTTATCCGCGTCGGGCTCTACCTATGAGTAGTACCTTTCACAGTATCCACAGGCACTATCTGCTTTTCGAATGATATTAGTCGGTACCACCCATACGTCTGTAGCTTTGATATAATCCGCAATAAGTGAAAAACAGCAGAGAATCAACAAAATTCTACCTTCATTTAAAAAATTACCATAGCAATATCAAAATATGAGGGATAGTTATATTATTAGTTATTGTTGTTTTAAGGGGCAGAATAGTGTTGTCATCAGCCCCCCGTTTTAGAGAGAGATAAGGAATATTGGGTGTAAAAACTGTCCTCCATCCTAGGCTTAGACTAGTACCAACAGATAGCCTATGTGCACTATGCGAGACCATCATCATTCACAAATAACATGCAATGCCTGCTAAAAACACTTTAAAGTCGCATAGTATTTCACTAGTTCTTTTTTTAATATTTGATGGGCACAGAATGCCAGTAGCCAATAACAATCATGACATCAATTCCAAGTCAGGTAGCTGTGAAGTCGCCTTCTGAGATCGTGAAAATCTGAAATGATATCCAGGAAATTGTTCCCAATGCCTCTTCATGCAAGACTTGTGGACGAGTTCTGATCGCGGCGGTGTAGGAAGTTAAATGTGCCTGGAATCTTAGAAGTTTGGGCTTGAATCCTGACTGCTACTCTACAGATATGACCACTCCAAGAAAAGAAAGTAATTTCTATCAATAAGTTTTCATAAATAAATTCCCAATTATCTGAAGAATATGAAGGGAAGCTCAAGCATGTATAGATTTTATTAATGTTAAATGATACAGAACCAACCAATCTATATCAGAAACTATCAAAGGATATACAAGTGATCATGTTTATCTTCCCTTTGGTATTTTACAGTGTAGATTGCTACAATCTAACTGACTCAGGTGAATGATACACCTTAATCAATACTAAAGATTAAAATCATGTCAATTAACATACATGTTTCTGCACTCAATGGTGCCATCTTCAGCGGTAAACATGTACAGTAAAACTTGCTCAAAGCAGAACGTCTATGTGAACGAAAGGTATGATCCCAGGGCACCGAGTATGGCTTTCCATGTTATTTATGTTGTATAAAGCGGAATCTCTTCAACGCGGAAACAGAAAGACATTACGAATTGTTCAAACCTTACTGTATAATGCGGAACTTATGCTTTAGCTGTGTAATTTATTTAGGCATATCCGGAACTGCAATAAAATTGCTACAAAAATATTTCACACGGGACAGATCCAGGCGTTTATGTACCATATCACGCTGCTCAAATGAGGTCCGGGTATCCCAAATTCCTCAAAGAAGGGGAGTTAAATCTCCACTAATTGCCTGACTCTTGTCATCTCGATGTACATCTTGAGCCCAATTCTAATGTAAATAGTTTTGTTACTTTGTGTCCTGTCAGAAAATTTGTGTCAGTTGTGAAGAAGTCAGGAGTATGATTGTATGTTATGTGTACTGTAGTTTGTTTGTTAAACATGTGGAAGAAGGCAGAAATTGTCTGGCTTTCAGTGCTTAAGCACAGTACATTGAGTACATACATATGTTGAGTGTGTCATAGTGCACGCCTATGTGTGGGTAATAAAAAAATTACATCGAGGTATTGTGTTACTGAGATATTGTATCACCAAAACTAGGCTAATGGATCAGGGGCAAGTAACGTGTGTATCTTTTTGCATGATTTTGTTCAATCCGGAAACTTGTCTAATTCAGTAAAGAAACTCGAATACTTACGATTCCGTTTTGAGCAAGTTTTACTGAATTTTGATTGACATGATTTTATTCTTTAGTACTGATGAAGGCGCATTATTCACATGAGATATTAATACGGATCCTGTGACATAACAGTACTTATAATGATTCATGTTTTCACATATTTCTCCTGTGTACTGTCTTTACTCTTTGTATTTATATCTTTTATCCATTTATAGCAAAAACAGAGGTCAGCTGCTTTCATCTGAGCAACAGACAAGCCAACTACATTCCTAGGGTTCAATATCGTGGTCATCTACTGAAATTCAATCCTCATCCTAAATATTTAGGCGTCATCTTGGATTGATCCATGACTTACAGTGAACATCTAGACAAAACATCTGCTAAGATCAAACCCCGCAATGACATCCTGCACAAACTCACAGGAACGGGCTGGGTCCAACAGCATCCACCCTCAGAACTACAGCACTTGCCCTAGTGTATCCAGTAGCAAAATATTGCAGCCCAGTATGGCTTAACAGCACCCATGCAAAGAAGATAGACGTACAGCTGAACGACACAATGAGGACTGTATCAGGAACCATCCAATCAACACCTTTGGAATGGTTACCAGTACTCTCCAACATCCCGCCTCCTCATCTTCAAAGACAAATAGCACTGAAGAGAGAATGGCTTAAATGTTGTGACAACCCTCTCCTGCCAATACATCTAGACTGCTCACCTAAAGATCTCAGGCTGAAATCCGGAATCCTTGGACACAAGGAAGGAAGTTGGTCCAAGAGCAGTTTCAAGTGAATGAAGCTTGGCTCAACGAGTGGCTGACTTCAAATCCAAACAGGCCTTATCTCAGATCCAGTTAAGCAACCCCCTGGTTTCAACCTTCCCAGGAAAATCTGGACGTCGCTGAATCGTGTAAGAACTCTACACTGTAGATGTCAGTTCTGGAAGCACAAATGGAAAATTGCCGAGAATCCTTTCTGCGACTGTGCAGATGTGCCTCAGACCATCAGTCACATCGCTATGGATTGCCCACTCCGAAGGTTCAAAGGTACAATGAAGGAGATTCATCAAGCTAGTGATGAAGCTGTAGAATGGTTAGAGACATTAGATATCCAGCTCTAGCAACACTGAAGCTACTTGCAGATCAAGGTCTCAATCTGTATATATTTACTTGTAAATACAGTAAATAATAATTGTATATTGCAAATTCATGCCATACGAAATATATATATATATATCCATTTCCCTGTGTTCGTCATGATTTTCACTCCATACACCTCAAGACAGGAGATCTACACACTATTTTGAGTATTATAAGTGGGTATACACTTTGGTTCCTTTGCTAGCATTAGACAGTCAATTCATCCTGATATTTTCTACAAAGCATTAGCCAATTGAGAGGGGCTCCCAGAACATATCAATTGACTGAAAAGACACACTTTATTTAGGAAGCAATTAATTTAATTTAAATACTCTGCCCCATGATGCAGTGAAACTCTGATTTGTGTTAGATTCCAGTACAAACACTTGAGTCATAGGATGGGAAGAATGGATAACATTCTGTTGGTATCTTGATGAACATTAAATGTGAGAGTCTTGTTCACAGTATTATGGGGATTAAAATATCATACCTGCCAACTTCCTGAAATTGAAAGCTGTTCAGCGAAGCTTATAAATTTTGCGATTATATGAAATTTGTTCAATACAGTAAATGTACAAGAATTACTTATAACACTATTATGTGTATTATGTATAACATTTGTTCAAGCAGAAGACTGGACACTATTCAAAAAACTAAAAGAACTATGGTAATTTAATAATTTACAAAAGAAATTGAATTGGAAGTGCTAATATGCCTTTCCACACGGTCAAGTTATGGGTACGAGTATTAGTATTATTAAAACCACAGAATCCAACATTTATACAATACAATCTAATGTTGGTCATATCCATGGTAAAAATCTGCAAAAGCTCGAATCTTGTAAATATACCCGTTTCCATTCAGTTTATGGGTCAACAGCAGAAATTGGCAAGTATGAAATATTTATTGTAAGTTTCTCATGGTTCTAATAGCCCAAACAATGTTATTGTTTATTTGCAATGAGGACATAATGCCCAGATGGCAAGACCTAATTACTAATAAATTTACATCTTTATAGTACACAATGTTTTGATCCCAAGCAAACACAAAATATGTGTTTCATGAATGTTATAAGTATTTTCATTCCATAGCAAAACTATGGAGGTGAAAAATGCATATTTACCATAGCATAGGTTCCTTTTGTTCTCTCTTTCTTCCTCTATTCTCTACTTCTTTGGCTTTCAATTAGGGATAAAACAAAAGAGTTGCAATAAAAATACATTGGTGCAACAACAGAAGGAATCAAAGAGCAACATGGGCAGAGGCTTGTGGATTTTGATGGTAGAAGTACGAAGCAGTGAGGATTTATATTTTGTTCACAATGGCTTAATTTCATGGGGGGATATAATTTATACCAATACTTGACATTTGATCACAAATTAACATTAATATTTAAAAAAATCTCTTTACTTTTTTTTACCTGTTAACTTGGTTTTCATTAATGCTTTGAATTTTTTTAATTTTCACAGTCATAGGAAAATTTGATACATGTGATTCCTCGTGCATTTTTGAAAAATATCACAATTGTTTTTGTTAGTTCCAATTACAATAGTGGCAGTTGCAAACTGTTTTCTATCCTTACCAAATGATTTGAAAAAAAAAAAGAATATATCAGTTGGTAGATCTAGTTTACCAGCACAAGGAAATAGAGACCAAATATTACAATGAAGTTATAGGAACGATTAATTTTGCCAAAAACGGAGCCATAGAAATCAAAATGTCCTCAAAGCTCAGGACTTTAACCATCAAATGTGTTCGAGAGAATGGAGGCAACTGCAGTGGAGATAAGGTTTAGCTACACTGTTCAAATTTTCAGTTAACCTCACAGTGCACGCAGTAAAAAATACGGAGGTAGTAGCGGCTTGTGGATGTTTGTAAAACTGACGGCACGTTCTAAGGATGAAATGCCGGTTTCTGTTGATAACTTAAAGAAAACCTCAGTCCACTATTTAAAAGATAGCAATAACTGACCGAAAGGATGCACATACAGCCACAAAACTTCATCTCTGGTTTAACCCTGGAATGCTAACCCTTCGTAAATTTTACGATGAAGGAAATGTTTTCGGTTATTTTTCAAATTCGGGCAGCTTGATAGCGCCAAGCGTCTCAGTACCTTCCTCGCTCACTCCCCACTCCTCAGTATGCTGTAAGTAACAGAGATGGATGGTATGTGCGCACCGTTACTCAGTCGCGATTGTAAATTTTACGAGTGATTAGCTTTAACGCGAGTTTAGGCATGGTGTTGTGTGTTTACGTTTAGATATTTTATATTTTTCATATTCATATTGTATTCACTGAATACAAAAGTAAAAATTTTCCAAACATTTCATGTGTCACAAAATCTTATTTTAAGACAGTATCACATGAACATTAAGCCTCCGTGGCTTAGGCGGCAGCACGCCGGCCTCTCACCGCTGTGTCCGTGGTTCAAATCCTGGGCACTCCATGTGAGATCTGTGCTGGACAAAACGGAGGCAGACAGGTTTTTCTCCGGGTACTCCAGTTTTCCCCGTCAACATTTCATTCCAGCAACACTCTCCACTATCATTTCATTTCATCTGTCATTAATTTAATCATTGCCCCAGAGGAGTGCGTCAGGCCTCGGCAGCCGGCACAGTTCATATCCTCGCTGCTAGATCGGGGCTTCATTCATTCCATTCCTGACCCGGTCGGAGACTGGAAGCAGGCTGTGGATTTTCATTTCATCACATGAACATGTAGATAAATTGTAAATAACTATGTAAAATAATTTTTTGATGATCTAATCAAGATTTTATCATGTCAGTATGCAGTATATAATAAAATGAAAGTTTGCAACTGATAAATAATGTTCTTTAACTTTTCAGCCTTATTAATTTCTAATAAAATCAGAGGTCGTAAGATTTACGAATGGTTAGCCTTAACATATGTCAAAGGAATGTTAGCATTCTAGGGTTAATTACGCAACAGCGCTAAATTCAAAACCATTGCATGGTTAGTTGGTGAAGCTGACAAGCCTGAACATGATCAAACAATGGATTATTTCCTTGCTTCAGGGTTCAAATTTTACCCTCCACCGGTACTTTTTAGAGCAGCTCAAGGAAGGGTTCCATCAGCTATGAAGAGATGATAAAGCTACATTTTTATGAAAAGGGGATAATCTCCAGCTAAAACATGTGAATGAACAGTACTGGACATTGTACTGCTCGGGTCCAAGCTCCGTGAACCTAAGTGGAATGTGGATTGTGGTGACGAGTGATGAGGGTTCCCGATCCATGTGTACTAACAGAACCAAATACATTGGTCGGTCACTCACTCATTTGCAACTCCACACAGGTATAGGCAACGGCCCTGTGTTAGCAATATTGTAATAGACAGGAATTCCAGATAACATGGCGGGCTGTACTTGTACTTGAGAGTGTGGTCTGTAAGAAGGTACATCCTAATACTGAAAGTCTGAGATGCTCTAGACCATGTATGTTGTGTTTGGTGCACATCTACACAAACTTACAATCAATGGGCAGGAAAGGAGGATACAAAAAAAAGACAGAGGGTAAATAAAATGATAGGCAGGTGCAACTGAAGGAAGAGATAAAAGAAAAAACAAGATGTTCAGTAAAGAACATATAGCCTACTTTCTCCTAAATGTATGAGTATGGTTATAACTCGTTATTATCAAAGAGTCATAGAATCATTTCTTGGTTGAAGACCTTAGAAACTATTTACCTCTACCAAACGCCACAACCTACATAAAAACTGCTACCATCATTGAAGAAAGAAAGAAAGATAAGAAGTATCTCAAGAATGTTATGGATCTGGAGACATAATTGACCGGACTGGCTGCGTGGCTCAGTGGTAACGTTCTCGCTTGCTGGGCCCTAGGTTGCAGGTTCGTATCCTGGCGCAGCCAGCTGGCATTTGAGGGTGCACAAATGCGAGGGAGCCGTGTCAGTACATTTACTGGCACGTTAAAGATCCCCTTCGGGCCAAAATTCCGGCACCCCGGCGTCTCTAAAAGCAGCAGTAGTTAAAAGGGACGTAAAACCAATAACATTATTATTATTATTATTACATAATCGACCTGCCGTGGGCAACATCCAACTTTGAGTTGAGGCATGTCTTTACACGCCTGGTTGTGCATGGCTTTCACAACCCTAATTGAATTAACAAATCTTTCCATGACCCTACAGAGACGTGTGTATACAAACTATGTGGATATTTTCGATTGCTATTTGCCTGAAATAAAAGTATTAATTAATAACCTGAACTAGCACCAACGGCTAGAATTCAGTTACTATGTGAAATCGTTTTGTTCTTTACTTCAAATAACATTTTCAAATAACGCACAATAGGCTGTTACAAACCCTTTAAAATAAAAAGTAAAAATGTATCGTAGTATCATCTTGTCATTCTTCAAATTCGATGCGCATAGAATGCCAATGGTATAGTAATCAATGGAGTCCCACGTAGACCAGTCGTGACATCTAGTGGAGAAGTATCGAACAATATAATCCTAACAGAGCTAGTGCATTCTAGCGGCCATAAGAAGAAACTTTTCAATTAAATCTGGAAGTTAATAAGTAGGTCGGCGTGCAGTTACCTTTTTGGCTGCTAGATGTCTCGAGCAAATCTGCTGGTGAATTATGTTTTAATTAAATATATATTTTCCACCATAATATGCACAATATAACGCTTAATTTTAAAACATCTGAGTCATTACAAAACAATAAATATATAAAATTTCAAGCAAAAAAACCTATCTCTGATCGGGTTTGAACCATAGGCATTTGAGCGATAGGCCAACGCTTTACCACTGAGCCAATTGTGCCAACGAATATCGTTCTATATAAAATGACTTACATAGAACTTGTTAGCAAATAATGATTTATACTAAACGATTTCATCAGTGGAATATATTATTTATATATAAAGCATTTCATACAAAGTTTATTTTGTATCAGTACGCTATATTGCATGCAATACTCAAATTAGTGAAATATAAGTCAGGCACAAGATATCCTCTGCCATCTTGTCTTATTACTGAGTCGGCTCAGCTTTTTAAAATCACGTCTGCACTATAGTATTACAAAATAAACTTTTAATTTCGAACGTGCCTCTTCCTTTAGAACAGTTAAAACGATTCTCGGCTCGATAATCGGAACTGGTGGGTCCCATGATATGGATTATAAAGTTTGCATAATTCGCACGGCCGCCATCCTGAAATGGTATGGTGGATGACCTTGTAGTTTGGTCACAAGACGCGTCCTATATGAAGGTATGTTGTTACCAAATTTGGTAGAGATCGGATGATTTGGTTAGTCGTTATTTGATTTTACGTTTTGAACGTTTGAGTGGCCGCCATTCAGTTTTAGTAAAGATGGCGGCGATACAAAACATGACACTGAGGTGCCCTTTGCTTGTTCTACCTCTGTACCAAATTTCGTTCAATTCGGTTTCACCGTGTTCGAATTGATAGGGGGGGGCCATTCAGAGTACACACACACACAGACAGACACACATTTTTTGGCCCTGTAGTGATCTCATAAGTCTACTTTCATTTTTTGCAAAAATTGAAAGTAGGCTAAAAACACATGTTACTATACATAAGTGTGAAAATTAAGCCTAAGTGAACAATGTTATTGGTTATATGTCCCTTTTAACTACTACTGCTCTAAGAGACGCTGTGGTGCCAGAATTTTGCCCTGAAGGGGATCTTTAATGTGCCAGTGAATCTATTGACATGGCTCCCTCGCATTTGCGCACCTTCAAATGCCAACTGACTATGCCAGGATTTGATGCTGCAACATTGGGAACAGCAGGCGGAAACATTACTGCTGAGCCACGCAGCCAGTCACTAAGAGAACAGAACCTGATGATGTTCACATCACCAACGAAACATGATATACAATTGATTCCCTCACCCCAAGTGTTGGAAAAGTGTGTAGCTAATTCATGCAATATTTCTTTCTGGTATCAGCGTGTTAAAATAATAATTATTCCTCGCCCAATCTCGTTAGGCACACTCGTATTGACTGACCGAAAAGCATTTCTATTAATAGCACTGAAAGTTTGAACAATGTAAGCTGTGGCTGCAGGTGGTGCTGCAATCATACAAAACAATGGCAATGGTATTCACAGTAAGCACATCATCACATTTCCAGATCGTGTAATTAGTAGAGGTGTTTGTCTCTCACCACTTTAATAGGCCTACGTGCTGCAAACAACTAATTACAAATTGAATTTCATTCATCACAAAATTAACCCGATATGCACAACCTGTGCCGATTGTCGCCGAGCATTGTAGATCACTCTTTGTTCATATTTGCGGCATGTGCTCTGTGATTCTGCTGTCAGAACACAACATTGTATTTCATAACTGCTATCAATACAAATTATGAAACATCTATTCAAATGTTGTACATGTTTCGGTCAACGGTGAGACCACCTTCAGCAAAACTTAGATCAAGAATATTTTTAAAGTAATTTAAATCTAAAATTGTTATTCGGTATGTAAGAAAATTATTGCTATAGCTATAGCTTTGAAGCCATTTTTCAGTGTTGCCTTGTTAACAATTAACCATTGGTTGGCTCCTCAGTTTAGGAGCTGCGACAACGCGGTCATGTAGCCCCGTGTACTTGGGGTGTGTGTAGAATCAGTCTGATAACCGGTGTTAATTGTGATGACTGTATTAGTGTGTATTATCTGTTTTAGATTCAAGTAAGGACTGTAGACATTGCATTTTTCAAGAAGTTTTTACTTTTGCCACCAAACGACTACTAGTTCAGAATTTGGTTACTAGATGTCACCGCAGTCGGCTCCTGGCGACGAACCTCGGAACCTAAGAGCGTTGGTCAAATCTAACCAATAATTTAGCTTCACATAAGTGTAATTAGTGGAAGGTTCTTTAACATGCCATAAATCTATGACATGGGACCGCTGGCTTAACTTCCCCTCCGATGGAAGGCATACTGAGGGATTTTTAACGGTCTTAAAAAAAATCCGACGACTTTGGCCGGGTTTGAACCCGCGATCTTGGGCATAGAAGCTCAGCATGCTACCAACTATGCCACCGAAGCCGCCTGTATTTGAAAGTGATTGGTGGATAATAGAATACCAAGACAGATGCTGGAGGTAAAGTGCAAGGGTAAGAGAGCAAGAGGAAGACCTAGAACTAGGTGGATTGATTCGGTGAAGAACAGCATAAGAAAACAAAATTTGGACTGGGACAAGATTGTGGAAGAGGAATGGTGAAAAGAAAGAGGAAGGTGGAGAAGTGCCATAAATACCCCGACCCGGCAGGAGCTGGATAAGGGGAAATGATGATGATGGTGGAAAATGGCGATATTTATCGTGCCCACAAAAAGTGATATATATAGACATATAAATTATATATGAACTTTTGTGGTTTTGGAGTCTGGGGGATGTAAAACGCGAAGAGATGCCGAAACATGGTATCCATTGCAAGGAAATCTACCTAATATCTCTGTGTTTCTGTGTTTGAATAGATGTTTCATAATGTGTATTGATAGATGTAGTGTTTTTAAGAGTTATCTATTAATCACTATGGTAAATGTTATTGCGTTTTATTATATTTGATGTTAACTTTATGAGAGCTACTTACAGGAGTTCTTGGCCTGCACAAAAACACAAAACACAGAAACAATATTGACCTATTGTCTCTAAATGTTTAATAGCAGTTTATATATTGAAGGAATGTTATATAGGCATGTTTATATTTATTGCATTTAATTTTCAGTTGTGTAAACAGAATCATTTTTACAGATTTTGATAAAAAATAAACAATAGAAGCACAAAATATCACTTTTTACATTTCATATCACACTTCTTGGATACAAAAAAGAGAAATTTTAAACACCTCTAGTAATTAGGTTATTACTTTATACCTTCCAAAACAAATAAAGTGTGTTACAAAACATATCTCAGTCATCACACACACAATAAGTACAAAATATCAGCTCACTTATTGCAATTTCCAAAAAACTTGTCAGTTGATGTCTTGCAATTGTATTGCAGAATAAGTCTTTATGTTTGAATCTACTGTATGCTAAAGCTATGGATTATAGTAGGAATCACAGGCACCATCCATGAATATAACCAAAATGGAAGAATGGACAAAGTAGTTAAGAAAATAATAATCTACAGATGTGGTTCTCATTAACTTACTTGGTGGAAGAATTTATTACTTACATGTAAAGTGTACTTCAGATATATACAAAACTTACATTCTGGAAGCATCCAGCATCGTAAAGGAGGCTTCAACAATCAAAATTTACTGTCAATAGGTAAAGCCTAGAATACAAACTATTCAGGTACACCTCTAATAAAAATAAAAATAAATCTGAGTTGCCCAATGAACTAATCGATGACTCTTCAGTTTACCAACAGGTATTTATGTCCAATTATATAGGTGGGAAATATAGTGGACATTACTGAACATTTTTACATGTAATTAATTATTTACTATCCACTGTAATCTGTATATGTGATTGATGATTACTATCCACTGTAATCTGTGAATGTGATTGATGATTAGTATCCACTGTAATCTGTATATGTGATTGATGATTATTATCCACTGTAATCTGTATATGTGATTGATGATTATTATCCACTGTAATCTGTTTATGTGATTGATGATTATTATCCACTGTAATCTGTATATGTGATTGATGATTATTATCCACTGTAATCTGTATATGTGATTGATGATTATTATCCACTGTAATCTGTGAATGTGATTGATGATTATTATCCACTGTAATCTGTGTATGTGATTGATGATTAGTATCCACTGTAATCTGTGAATGTGATTGATGATTATTATCCACTGTAATCTGTGAATGTGATTGATGATTATTATCCACTGTAATCTGTATATGTGATTGATGATTATTATCCACTGTAATCTGTATATGTGATTGATGATTACTATCCACTGTAATCTGTATATGTGATTGATGATTATTATCCACTGTAATCTGTATATGTGATTGATGATTATTATCCACTGTAATCTGTATATGTGATTGATGATTACTATCCTCTGTAATCTGTGAATGTGATTGATGATTATTATCCACTGTAATCTGTATATGTGATTGATGATTATTATCCACTGTAATATGTGAATGTGATTGATGATTATTATCCACTGTAATCTGTGAATGTGATAGATGATTATTATCCACTGTAATCTGTATATGTGATTGATGATTACTATCCACTGTAATCTGTATATGTGATTGATGATTACTATCCACTGTAATCTGTATATGTGATTGATGATTACTATCCACTGTAATCTGTGAATGTGACTGATGATTATTATCCAAGGTAATCTGTATATGTGATTGATGATTACTATCCACTGTAATCTGTATATGTGATTGATGATTACTATCCACTGTAATCTGTATATGTGATTGATGATTACTATCCACTGTAATCTGTATATGTGATTGATGATTACTATCCACTGTAATCTGTGAATGTGATTGATGATTATTATCCACTGTAATCTGTGAATGTGATTGATGATTATTATCCACTGTAATCTGTGAATGTGATTGATGATTACTATCCACTGTGATCTGTATATGTGATTGATGATTATTATCCACTGTAATCGGTGTATAACGATTAGTAAGATGTACATTTCTTTCAGGTATTTTCATATATTCCCCACCTAATATCTGTCTGTTAGGTAGTCAGCCCGAAGGCTGGTTGGATCCTCAAAAAGCAACGCCGTTACGTTATGAGAGTAGATACCCACAAAAACCCAAGGAAACTCTATTTTGAGGCGTTCTGGGCATAAATACGTGCTGACTGACTGAAATGTAAACAATTGATTATTTTATGGGTTTTACATTCCTTTTAACTACTGTGGTCTTAGACACACCATAATTGCCAGCTGACTGTGTTGGGATTAATTCCTGCAATTTCGGGGCACAGCACCTTCTTGATGCACCATGCAGCCAACTGATTAAAAGTATAGGGGCAATATAAAACACACTGAAATGCTAGATGTTCCTAAACATTTTGATTATAGAATAATATAGAAAAGTTTTGACACAATTGGAACACAGAAGAAGGAGAGAAATACAATGACTGTATTTGGTGAAGGAGCCTCATTTGCCGACCCATCCAGGATATGTACGTATGTATTGGACTAAATTTAATGTGTTCACAAGAGTTAATTTCAATTTATTCTCGTAGAGAGTAGTCCAATATACGGTATTCAGTTTCTGGGCAATTGCAAACTTCAACAGTGGTTTCAAGGAGATATCCAAGTTTGCACCTAGCAGAAGCGTTCTATTTCAAATGCTTGCCAATGACTAGAAATATTGCAGTACTGTAACTCTTGCATTTCACAAAACATATCCCTAAGGCTTAACACAGCTTGAATTTGACGTGAATTTATATATGCTGCATTCCAGAGTATCTGTTTTTTCTGTTATCCAACCTGGCCTTACATTGGTCTCCAAAGTCAACATGGAAATATCTAGAACACAACAGCAGATGATTACAATAAAAAAGAAAAAAGATTACTAATATGGGATGTGCACATTTTACTCAAAACTTCTGTTTGGTAACAACCACAGCTGCTGATGAGTAACTAAAGATACTGAAAATAAATATTGATTGTTTAAGTAGCCTTCAACACAGTACTTCAGTAAAGTGATATAACACGAATAAAGCTAGGAAGACCAAGGAAGCACTTCTCCGATACACAGAGGCAGGAGTTGTAAAGCATGCATTTGGTGATTTCTTTACAGCATATAAAGCTTCTTTCTTAAAGTGACAATCCTCCCTCCACTAACAAGGGCCAAAACACTATTGTTCTTAGGAACTATTATATGAACCGTTCAGTTGCAAAACTCGTTATGTCCATTTTTTTTCTCAAAACGAGTTAAATCCCTCATTTTATGTAGCTCGTTAAGATACACATTCTAGTATTGTGATATTGTAGTTGTGCAAACTCCGTTTTATCTCATGTTAAGAGCTGATGAAGATTGGAACTGCTGTAGAAGTCGTTATGTCCCACTCAACAAATGATTTGCAAATCTTGTTGCGTCGTATCATAAAATATTGTTAACATAACTGTGCTAAATGTGAACAAACTTATAAGACCCCTTTAAAGAATGATTATTTCTTGATGTAATCTTAAAATCAAAGAGTGGGGTTTAAATATCAAATTCAAAATTGTTTCTATTCTTAATACTGTAATTGTTAATTGTAGTCAATAAATATAATTTCACTGTAAATCTACTCACTGCTGCAAAACTTATGTACAGTACAAATATATTTTGGAAACAACACAAGTTTTATAAGTTGCATATTTTTGAGATAATGCAGAATGACAAAGATGTTAGTTTACAGTTCAATTACAAAATTCCAAATTCCTAACATGACATTTTATTTTGTGGTTCCTGAACAATTTGTTTGTATGGACATGACGAGTTTTGCTGCTGGAAAACTCATATCAAGAGTGAACATATTCATTCAAATTTAGGGAGTGGTTGAGGATAGCTTCTTTTAGCCATCATTAACTATTTGAAAGATTTCTGCACAGATATGCATGCCATTTGAGGAAAACATTACCGGTAACCAGATCCAAAATACCTGGAGAATATTGAAATATAATATACTGTATATATAATTATCCAACTATATTTGTAATCACTGAAATTTACATAAAATATTCTCTGCTTGGCTTTATTCAAGCAGATAAAAATATGCAAATTCTAGTCCCAACCATAAGCTAGATTAAGATACAGTACATTATAGCAGTCTGATCAAACAATTAGTTCTGTCAGACAAGTATCAAGTTATAAAGACCATGGCAACTCATTTTGATATGTATTGTTAGGCTAACATAATGCTTGCAAAAATTATAGATTTATAGAATTATAGAATTGGAGAATTCTTACATATTTTTCCAAAGTTTAGCAATCAATAAATTTTATGCTGGTGAGTATTGTAGTATGGAATCACAGTACCATCAATATAAGAAACCCTTAATGCCTGAAAGTAGTCAGTTGTAAGTTGTTCATGATTATTGCCGCACAGAATTTTCTTAAAAAAAAACAGTCTGTCGAATATCGAGCCAACTGAAGTCTACTAATCCGTATTTTATACTTTTAAGTTAACAGTTCTTTGTTTCATTCTTTTAATTTGAAATCTGGCATGAGGGTTGAAACCGGGTGCATTCAGCCTTGTGAGGACAATTGATGAGCTCCTTGATATAAGACTCCATGGCCTAAAGCCAAGATAATGCAGCTGAGGGTGTCGTCATGTCCCCCAGTAAACGATGAGTTGAGTGGAAGTCGTCCTTGAATTCATGTGGCCCTCTGGGCTTCACTTCTTTGAATATTGGCACAAGCTTAATTCTAGCTCTCCAGAGACAGAATTCACCAGAAGAGTCACTTTGGCTGGTATACATTGAAGAGAAAAGGGAGGCTGGAGTGGAGGCTTTAAGCTGGTGGTTGTTGGAAGAGCAGGGCAAGCTTCGGAAAACTAACAAACTACTAGGCTTTCGCTTGCCTCTCTACTTCCCATGTTATAGGATGCCCTGCAATTTGCTGTTGCAAATGGTGTGACTACCTCATCACAAACCAATAAGGAGCGAGTTCATTCAGTGCTATCAAATGATGAATTATCACTACCAGCTGCTGCTTGGTGAACTTCATAGGCAAGCCTAACAATAAACAGTTTGAAAACAGTCAACTGCTACAACTCGCCCCCGTCTTCTACGTGCTCAACATCCCTCGCACAGAGCTAGTGCCAGCAGTTCAGGGCCATAGTTTAGAGTTGCCATGCATGCTATTGGCCACAAGAGTTCTTAGAACAGCTGACTGGGGGTTAGGACTACCTCACAGCTGTGTTACTAATTGCGGAGAAATTATTCCAACACACTGTACATAAAATATAGAGGAACACAATTAAAAAGCAATGAAATTTATAAATGTTCAACTATTCTAAATTTAAAACAGAACTCTCACAAGCCATGTCAGGAATGATAAGGATATAAATATGGTGCTGATAATAATATTGGTCTTAAATCTCGAAAGCAAAAACATCATTTGCTGCTAACTGACTGGCCTCATGACATTAAGGGTATCTTATATCAATTTATTTACAGTGGGAGCATCAAAGGAATGAGCAATGCATCTTTGACTGTTCTCTTCGTGTATCTCAATCAGGATGATATTTTAATATCAAATACAACATTTACCGTATTTCCTCGCATATTCATTGCCATCGCATAATCGTCGCATGCTACTTTACAAATACAAAAATTGGTTTATAAAATTTCACCGCAAATTCGTTGCATAGCACATTCCTATTCGTGGCCCGATTGGTTGCACACGCTGCTGCAAAATTATAACCTGGCTTGATTGTCAGAAGACATGAGTCCCTGCCTCTATACCTGCAGACTGTGACCATGCGATGCAAGCAGCCAGCATCGTCACTTAGCACATTTATATTAGAACGTGGGTCAGTTGAACTTAATGTCGCGAGCTTATAACCCGGCGTGACCTCGTCAGAAGAAAAGACCCTCTCTCTCTGCTTGCAGGCTATGACTCAAGCTACACAAGTGCCTGGCACGCTAGACAGTGCCAGTCCAGGTGAAAAAAGGAAGGAAGGAAGCTTGTAGTTTAACGTGACCGTTAATCTCGAGATCATGAGCCACGGGACCTCCTTTTTACGTGGAATCCGAACCACAGGACATGGCATTTCACTTCGAAAATCTCACATGCATTGACCGGGAATCGAACCCGGACTGCCTTGGTGAGAGGCATTCAGCTAGACCGCTGAGCCACCACGCCCCTCAGTCAGTCCAGGTGAGTGAAACTTGTATGGACCTATCGCTTCCGCGAGTTGCCCTTGAAATGACAAGAGTCAATAAGCTGCTGTACAAAGCGCTGCTAGCCCCAATTCGCCCGACTGTTATTGGCGGAAACTTACACAAGGGACACCCCGTGCCAGTCTAGCATCAACCACTTCTGTGGAGACATCGCACAGAGACCCGTGCGTGATGTTGCATATGTGCTCACAATGAGAAAATCCAAGAATTATACGGTGATCTTGATGAAAGTGAAATGCACGGCATTAAACATTAAGCAAATAATAATACGAAATTGCACAAGCTAGCAGCAAATAAACAGTCATCATCATCAAGATATCTTTCCAACGAGCCGGGTAGGAACACCTCTTTATGTTGCAAACCATGCTGATGTTCCACTTCCTACGCGTACACTGCTCTCACAACCGTCATACAGTACCGGTATCTGAACTTTTTAAATTATTGACTTGGGAACAATATGTTTAGCAAATAAACAGTATATAAAAAAAAATAAAAAAGATAGTGTTTTTTTTTCTTTGAACTTGAACATTCTTCGCATAATTGTTGCACCCTGCTTTACTTCCATGAAATTTTGGCTAAAAAATGCAACGATTACACAAGGAAATCCGGTAACATATCAATATAAGTTGCAGTGTTATGAATGTAAAATGAAGTCAGCTTAGTTACGCATGTAATAGCAGAGTGAAAACATAACAAGAGTCATACATTGTCATCTTGTGTTATATCAGTGTCCTGATACTAATCCTTTCAGATAAGTTAATGGAAGATGAAACAAATGTACCATCCCAGCATCTGCTTGGTGCTGAAATGGGGAAATAAAGGAAAACCTTGCAAGGATGGTCAACGGAGAGGGGTTTCCGAACCCACTCATCTTCTGAGTTTGGAAATGGCCAGGCCAATGTCAATATGATTTACCATATTTACTCAGCTGTAGGGCCCCCTTTCTTCCTAAATTTTTAGCTGCGAAATTGGAGGGGGTACTATAGACGCGAACTTCGCAAAAATACATTATTTTGGGAAAGGGAGAGAGTAAAAATAAGCTATTTTGATGCTACATAGCATGATATACGGTAATCAAAATAAACAAAGTGTGTGCATATGTCGGCTGTCCACTAACATCTCGTCCTTAAAATGCAGCAACACTGCACGTTTGGCCAGCCGGCCACCTTTCTCTTAGCGTGCGTATGTCGGATGGCCACCTGTTGCATAGCGTGAGTCATAGCCCATACCCACAGGAGGAAAGACAGAGACTTCTTTCTTCAAACAAGGTCATGCCTGGTTTATAGCAACATAGCTCGCATACGTTTGAATGGTGTGGCCCGAGCAGCCAACAATGATCCAACAACCAGTATACAAAGACAAGTATATTCCATGATTATTGCCAACCACCTCTGAATACAGTAGAACCTCGATGCATCGTTTTTCAAGGGGGAGGGGGAAAATGACGATGGATGCGGGAAACGATAAATGCGGGTAACATAAAAAAATTGAGTAAAAAATATAAATAAAGTACGGGTACTGTATTTGGACATATTTCTTCATGTAAACTTCATAGAGACGTCAAAATATTGCAACCACGATGTACGCGATATGATTTCATATGTCATTTTATCACTTGCTATTTTTAGTAAAAAAGTCATTAATTGTTTCGTCTGAAACGCAAAGCTTCTTCTTCTTCACGATCACCACTGACATGCGAGTACATGAAGGATTTCATCTTCGCTAAGACGGCATGCGCTTCAGCGAAACTCGGGACGACTAGGGGCTCACGATCGTCTTCTTCCTCTTCATCACTCCTCTATCCCGCGCCATCATCGCACAGCTCGCCAATCTCCGCGGAAGATACTTCCGGTGTTCCGAATGAAAGAATGCAGCAGTTCCGAGTGTTCGCGGGTCTCTGACCGGGCAAGCTATTTCAAGGCTAAATGACGTCACGCTATGACGACACCCGCTCATGACCGTCTAAATGCTTTCATTGCTGTTCTGTGTGATCTAACTTGTTAGCCAAGCATTGCCAAACGCAGCGTAACATTATTGAGATTACGAGAATTGCGTCGTCAGTGAAGTAAAGTTTTCATTACGAACTACAGATAAAACTGTAATCGCCGCACACAACCAAGATACTACACAGCCCAGAACCACTCAGAATGAAATGAAACAGCACAATGACGGCTTGGCGCTTCGAGCAGAATCGTTGGCGCCTGAAGGCTCGTAGGCGTGGTTATATAGTGTGGTTGCGCGTAAACAATCTGCGCACTGCAGTCCAGCCTACTTGAACTTGCTTCAGCCGAGAAACTTGCTCAAGCCTAGGAACTCCTAATCGTTCGTACCTCATACATTCTCGCGTAACAGGTTGCCGCTATTCTATGCTGCTTCAAATTCAAAAGAACTTTAGCATATATTTTTCTCATAAACGATCAATGCGGGAAAATTGTGGCCAAGGACTAGTGATCTTTTGACGATCCATGCGAAAAAACGATAGTTCGAGGAACGATACATGCGGGGAAATTTAACATTAGTTTATATGGAAAATTTTCGGGACTAAATTAATTGAACGATGCATACGGGAAAACGACAGTTCCGGGAACGATGCATAGAGGTTCTACTGTATATATCACACGTTCCCTGTGATTGTTTTGCCTGACCAACCGCCGGACGTATCCCATACGCGCGGAGCTGCTCGCGCCGCGCTCATTGCTAGACAATGACGGACAGGAATCTCAATAATTAAGAAGGGGTACTATAAGCGATTTCCAAGAATTTTGTATTATGGCTCTCGAAAATTAAGGGGGGTACTATAGGCAAGGGGGTCCTATAGCCGAGTAAATACGGTATATTAAGTTATACAAATATGAACCTGATCACTGAAATGTTTGAGAATACTCAAGTAGGAAAGCTAAGAAGGAGGACATAGGGCAACACAGAGCTAAGATCACCACAGAAAAATTAAAAGAATGACATCACATGTTGCCCTTAATTTTTGGACGAAAATATGTGATGTCATTCTTTATTGTATTCCGACGGTGTTCTTTCCTGACAAGTTGTCACTTTTCATCCACCTTCTCCTACGTTCAAAGAGGGTTGGTCACAGTGGTGACTACTTTTAGATGCTTAACTAAGGTGACTTCCTCCTACAATATAATTTTGAGATACAGCCCTCAGAGCTTGCTGCTGTGGACTCCTGCAGCGTGAAGATCTCTCACTAGTTTCACAGCGTACTTGGCAGTCCCAGGAGCAGACGTCACCCCATAACCACCATGCCCATAGTTGTGCACCACCTGCAAAGAATAGCAATGTTAAATGACTAAACAGAATCCAGTGTAGTTCTCTCCCTCGCACACTAAGATACCCAGTTCCCGTCTCTGAGATGCTCTTATTTCAATCTGTATGTGACAGTCAACTAACTCAAAAGAAGGTGGCACCTATTTTTCAATGAAACTTACATTCCAAGAAAGTATCTTAACAATAAGAGGATATGTGTCGTGATGTTTTTCCATAATTATTTTTTAACCTTTACTGAAGAAAAGATCCACCAGCACGTATTAAAAAAATCCTCTCGGCACGCCGGAAGGCGGAGGTAGATTTCACCGGGCAAACTAGGGGATTGGCTATAATAGGCAAAATATGCAGGTTTTCGTAGGAGGATCAGACCTCATTGATTGCCAGAAAGTATTTTACATTTGGAGGTTAAAAATCAATTTTTTTTCGTTTTTGTATGCATATTTTTATCATTTTATTGTCTTATGGGGATGGTAACCTTCTTGTCATTCGGGGTTCATTTTTATACTTCTGATCACACTGTCCTTATGCAAGGTTTGGAACTGATGTGTAACTATCAGACAGTCTGTTACTTCTTCTCGCAAAATTTTATCTCCCGCAGAGATTTTTGTTGGTTCCTCAGTTTAGGGGCTGCGACAACGTGGTCATGTAACCCCGGGTGTGTAGAATCTGATAAACGGTGTTAATTGTGATGACTGTTTTAGTCTGCAATTCAGGTAAGGTCTGCAGACGGTCAATTTTAAGTAGTAGTTCCTAATTTTGTACCATATCCTAACGTGAACGACACCTAGCTGTGAACTTGGCTACTAGATGCCACCGCAACCAGCAACTTGCAACGAACGTTGGAACTTCTCCTCCAAAGGAAAGCATGCTGAGGGTTTTTTAGCGCTCTTAGAAAATCCGACGACTTTGGCCGGCTTTGAACCAGCGACCTTGGGCATATAAGTTCAGCATGCTACCAGTTAGCCGCTTCCCACAGTCAGATGGAAAAATGAATGTGATCTCGTGCAATGGCGTTGTCTTGGCAACCTCTGATAGCTCATCCCTCATCAATTTAGAAGCGTTGTCACGGTAACCTCTGATGGCACTTGGCATGTTCTTTAATTCCGAAATCATTTTTCTCTTCCCTTGGCGTAATGGTAGGTCAGATCAAAAATTCTTTCAGACAAAGTTTCAGGTAATTATTAGGGGAATATTTTCCATTATGTACGGGTTTGATATTGTGTCTATTAAGAGAGATATGATTAATGTTTCCCGAAAAAAACACTTTTTTCCACCCCTTTGGTCAATGGTTGGTGCTATCAAAAAACCTATTTGACATACATTTTTGGCACTTATCCGACAAATATTATGAACTTTGAATTGATTCGATATTTCACGTATTAAGAGAGTTATAGCGACATATCACTTTTTCGAAAAAAAAAGCCCCCCCCCCCATTTTCCCCCCCTTTAACCGATTTTGCCCATTAACGAACTCGACCGATTTTTTAAGGGGTTACATATTATGTAAAACATTAAAGTGATTGGTGCAAAATTACGGCAGTTATCGTGTCCACAAGAAACTGATATATATGCATATATATACACACACATATATATAAACTTTTGAACTGACGGTGGTTTGGGGTCTGGGGGATGTGAAACGCGAAATATGTCGAAATTTTCCGGAAGTCGAAACATGGCACCCATTGCAATAGTTAGCTTTCTGATGAAATCTACCTAAAATAGGCTACATAATTTAAAATACTACCATCAACGACACCTAGCTGTGAACTTGGCCACTAGATGCCACCGTAACCATCAACTCACAACGAACGTTGGAACTTCCCCTCCGAAGGAAAGCATACTCAGGGTTTTTTGGCGCTCTTAGTAAATCCAACGACTTCAGCCGGGTTTGAACCCGCGATCTTGGGCATAGAAGTACAGCATGCTACCAGTTCCGATACCGAAGTCGCTTCCCACAGACATATGAAAACAGAATGTGATTTCGTGCAGTGGCGTTGTCATAGCAACTGCTGATGGCTCAACCCGTATCAATTAAAAGTAAAGTTGTCATGGCAACCACTCTTGGCACTTGGAATTTTCTTATAATTTAAATCATTTTGCTCACTCCGTGGCGTAATGGTGGGTCATATCGAAAATTCTTTCAGACAAAAGTTTTAGGTAATTATTGGAGGAATATTGTCCATTTTGTACGGTTTTGATATTGTGCCTATTAAGAGAGATATGATTAATGTTTCCCGAAAAACCCACTTTTTTCCACCCCTTTGGTCAATGGTTGGTGCTATCAAAAAACTTATTTGACATAAATTTTTGGCACTTATCCGACACATATTATGAACTTTGAATGGATTCGATATTTCATGTATTAAGAGAGTTATAGCGAAATTTCACTTTTTCGAAAAAAGCCCCCCATTTTCACCCCCTTCGACCGATTTTGCCCATTAACGAACTCGACCGAGATTTTATAGGGATACATGTTATGTAAAAAATTCAAAGTGATTGGTGCAAAATTACGGCAGTTATCGTGTCCACAAGAAACTGATATATATATATAGATAGATACATATATACATAAATTATATATAAACTTTTGAACTGACGGTGGTTTTGGGGTCTGGGGGATGTAAAACGCGAAGATATGTCGAAATTTTCCGGAAGTCGAAACATGGTACCCATTGCAATAGTTAGCTTTCTAATGAAATCTACCTAAAAGTGGCCAATAAATGGGGATTTCGAAAATGATGTGCGTTGAACGAGAATTGGCCGAATGTACTCGTGGCGATGACTATCAGGTTTTGAATTGAAATATCTTTAAAATAAGTGTTATTGAGGAAGGGTTACAACTGATAAGGTGTATTGGGAGGGGGGTCCGTACATCATTTAATTTCAGCCTGAGTGGTCCGCAGACTTCTACGGGTTCAGAACCACTGCCCTAGATCACAAACAAAAATTATTGTTTAACCTTTACTGTTTGAAGAACCAATGGTTTGGGATTTTTGTTGCTCATAGATGATGATGATAAGATGACAAATAAAAAAATCTATTGGCTTACTGTATGACTATAAAATCAAAATGTTCTCGAAAGAAATCGTATATTGCCGTTGAGCCATTATGTATTAACATAAAATGTGATAAAAACATCCGGCATAACTCAACAAATTGCTAGTGTTTCGCCCCAGTGTACCATTGGGCTCTTCAATTCAGCTCTTCAGCCCAATTGGTACACAGGGGCGAAATGCTAGCAATTTGTTGAGTTATGCCGGACATTTTTATCACATTTTGTGTTAATTACTGTATTACGACGACAATAAAAAACAACCATCGCATTTTCATTACGAAACAGTATGCGCACTCTAGTTTGTTAACGCACAAGCTCACGATGTGATTGTCAGCTGAGTTGTATCTGTTATATTTTAAGAGTTTGTTCCATTCCTGGTTATTTAGGGGCACTGTACAACCGTAAGTAAAATTGTGTCAAAGTGATGAATACATTTATTGAGTTGTTGATTATTTAGGGGCCTTGCGACATCGTGGCCATGTAGCCCCGTGTATTTGCATGTGTGTAGAATTTGTCTGATAACCTGTGTCACTGTGATGTCTGTACTAGTGTGTGTATTTGTAATTGAGGTAAGAATTGGGTAAGAAATGGCCTTGTCCTTAAGTTAGGTAACATCCCAGCATTTTCCTGGAGTGAAAGTGGGAAACCACGGAAAACCACTTCCCAGATGGCTGAGGCATGAATCGAACCCACCTCTTCTCTGTTTTGCCTCACGAGGCTGAGTGTACGCTATTCCAGCCCTCAGACCAAAATTAAATTGTTTGGCAGAAGCAAGGAAGCGAACCTGGGCCTCCACAGTGACAGCCAAGAATGCTAGCCACTACGCAAAAATTTATTGAGTTAAAACAAAAGATTTAGACTCTTTCTGCTTGAAATTTGAAATGCGCGATGCTATTATCGTATATCCTGCCTGTCAAATACAGTACATAGAATCCTTCTGCGCCTAAATAAACTATCATTAGCAGATAAACCAAAGCACGAAAGCTAGTATTTTAAATTTCCACTGAATGGGCGATGAATTAAAGATAGAGATATGCTGTCGCGGACTTTTTCGCAGAACATTCCATGCTGAACCATTCTTACACTCATAGTATGTAGACATTTTTAATGGTGTACCCAGCGTATGCTTAAAGGTGCACGGATGGCAGGTTTTCCTTTGACTCAATTCACTGAAATCGTTACTGTTTGACTGCCTTTGGTCATAAATGAATGTTTCTCACAGAAACCTTCCTCAAGAAATCCTTTACAGAAAGGTGAAAACCACATCAAAATCCATGCAGTTGTTCTCGAGATTACCCGTTACATCCAAGAATCGGGGACTTAATTTTGTACTATGTAGAGATGAATGTGTCTCAAATTTCTAATGATTGATGACCAGGGTGATCAAAGGCAAGGAATTGTAAGCCTACAGACACTGAAATGTGAAGTATTTTCACACCAACTGTAATAATTGTTGGAAATTTGTGCTTGCTCACTTGTTCTTATGTAATGACTAGGGCCTGGATGTTGATGACATGTCATCTTTTACTGAGCTGTCTGAAACAATGCTGGAGTACATAGAAACTCCAGACGGGCAACCCCGTCTTCAAATAAGCCATTTTTATTTTGCATCTTTTTGCATCTTTTGCAATTTTTCCATTTTAAGAGCATTTTTTTTAAAGTTTGGTAGATTTTTGGGTCTTATTTTAGAAAAATAGGCCTTTTGAGGTCATTTTTTTCCCATTTAGTAATGTCACAGCTTTATATGAGGGAGTTACGTCTCTCAGAATTAAGAAGCTAGTAGCTGATACAAGATAATTTAAAATATTGAAATATTGATTCCATTTCCTTAATCAACCGGGTGGAAACTAGTCTTAACAACAATCGTGGCGAAATTGCTGCGGGTATTGTATAAAAACTGAAAAAATTGCCGGACAAATCACCGGGTATAAAACATTACGCAAAATCTCAGACATTCTTTCTGGTGAAAACTACTGCACGGATGAGATTGAGGAGGATTTAGCAGCCAACAACCTTCCTCACTTCAAGTACGCTCCGATCACATCAGTTGATGTTGAACGCAGCTTTTCGAGATATAAAAACTTGTTGGCTGATAATTGCAGATCATTTACATTTGACAACATCAGAATGACATGCATTCAACTCAGACTAAAGTGAACATAAACCTTTTGTTAAGTGCTAGAAATCTATTTTAATTGACTTTTCAGTTTGAGCAAGATGTCATTTTTGAAATATTGGTGAGTTTATTATTATAAGATCATTTTCTCCATTTTTCGAATTTTTGAAATATTGGTGATTTTTTTTATTATAATATCATTTTCTCCATTTAATAGTGCATTTTTCAAAATTTTAGGGCATTTATTACAGTCATTTCTGAAAATTTTAAGTGCATTTTTTAGACTTTTTTACGGCATCAACATCTGTGCCCTAGTAATGACAAAAACGATAACCTATAAATGAGAACAATTAGATAAAGGGAACATTGTGTAACCGAAATTATTTTGGTTACAATAGCTCACCCTCACCCTTGTGCGGTTTGTATTTTTTAATTTTTTATGAGGTTACCAACCATGGCCACCTATTGCTGGGGCACCACGGAGAATCTTGTGCGTTGTGGCATGGAGATTCTTAGTGGGTGGCAGGTGGCTTTGGCTTAGGGCAAGGTTTCTATGGTGATGGGATGATGAGGTTATTCTCTCTAGTCTGGCAATTGGTTTTGATGTTGGAAATTATGTTATGTTCGGTGCGGGCAATTTGTTGGATGATTGAAGATGATGGTGATGTTTGGTTTTGGAAGTGAGAAAATATCTTCCTTGGGCTTGGAAAGAAAAATAGAGTTTTTGTGGTTGGAAATGAAAGTTAGTGAGGATATGTTTATAAAATGAATTGGGTTACATCTTAAGGGATCTGACTTGGTTTTTAAAAGGAATGAGGGGAAACGATCAATGTTGTGATATGAACATGGATTTAGTTAGAGGAAAATAAAGTCAGGAATGACATATGAATTGCAGGAGTGTGAAGTGTTTTGATTTAGGCTAATTTGCAGACATGAAAATGAAAAATGAAAAATAAAAATACAAACTGCACAAGGCGAAAACCTGAGGGTGAGCTATTGTAACCAAAATCATTTTGGTTACAATTGACTATGCTATTATGAACGCAAAGGTATTAAGTGAGATCACTTATTGAAATTAATCAAAATATCTTTAACTCTCTTTTAGAATTATTTAGAAATGGTGTCAATATGTTATATTTCTTTCATCTAAGAGTCACATATAACTCACATTGTGTAAATCTTGCAATTAATTTCTGACGATGTCATAAAAATGGACGTAGTAATTTTCAGATTGATCCCACACATCTTGCTTGCAATGTTGATGTTAATTTTGAAGGCGGTGCTTTCCTTTGATTCACGGTATTTGTTGCATTGTCGACCAGTCTTCATGTTCCATTGTTGTTTCTCAGTTAAGTGGGATTGTATATTTGTGGAGGTCGATCTTTAAGTTATGTAAAAACACGGAAGTTATACGGCTGGAAGACGATGGTAATAGAACTGCAGGGCGAGAATTCATTGTGACTGAATTTAATATTCGCTACTGGCATACACAGAAGGACGTGCTAGAAACCACTAATGAAACAAGTAAGGTGTTTTCAAATGAGGCAACACAGTAAAACAACCATATGGGGTGGATGGTTAACTGTTTTGATAGTGCTCCACAGGCTAAAAATGTAATTGTTAGGTTAGAACACATCGAGATCTGGTATTGTTAGTTACAATAAACTGATGATAGATGATAAAATAAAGAAGGCTGTTAGTTGAACTCTTGCGTGATTGGATTATAGTGTTGATGGACGTTTTTGTGAGGAGCTTCTTGAAGATGGGCATCGCAGACACGTTAGACGGAGGTCAGGGTGATGCACGCGGGAGTCGCTTGGAGATTGGCAGCAGTAATGGTTGTGACGTTGCCAGTTGTCTTGTTTCAATAATGCAAATTTTAAGTTTTTTCAGGAGTGTGGTCTTTCATACACAAATCCTTGTATATATCACACTCCAAAAATGTTTACACTTATTTTCAGTGAAAAAGTGCGAACTATATGCGAGCAAATACGATATCTTGAAGATTATTCTATGAGGCGTGGTGGCGCAGCGGTCAAGCTGTTGGCCTCTCACCAAGGTGGACCAGGTTCGATTCCCGGTTAACGCATGTGAGATTTTCGAAGTGAAATGCCATGCCCTGTGGTTCGGATTCCACTTAAAGAGGAGGTCTTGTGTCTCATGATCGCGAGATCATCGGTCATGTAAAACTAAAAGCTTCCTTCCTTTTTCCTAGTATTGTCACACAAACTCATGGCTAAATGCCCACCTTTAGTTTTCCAGCCTGAGTTGCGATGATCTCTGGCTCTACCCGCACCGTGCTGCGATGAGGCCGCAGTCCAACCCAGTCTCGGAGCACTGCTGCCTTGGTCAAGTTGGGAACAAGGTTGGTACACCGCTCCAATATGGCTGCTCGGTCGTACTTGCTGGCAGCAAGGTCATAGCTCTCGTACTGACGACAACCTCCTAGCGTCACGTCGTTAGAAGTGGGGATTATATATGTGTCGTAGTCAGCATAGAAGAAGGTCTTGATCCACGGAGCTCGAACCTGGGAAACAACAATAGATGTGTAATAAACACACTGAGAGAGATGAAGCTCCGCAATCATGGCCAACTTAAGCACTACACTGCATTTTAGGAAACCAAGAAGAATTTACTAACCCCTTCATTGCTAAACCCATATAAATACGTTGTGCAATGTAAAACCATTGGTGCTTATGTCGTATATTTACGTTTCTGTGCAACGCTCACTTTGCTAAGTCTGTAAAAATATGTTCAGCACCAGATCAGTATAATTGGTCCGTTAATAGTGCAAGGAAGTTTCATAGCAGAGAATTTTCCCTTGTATTTACGTTAGGCTTTTGTTTCTTAGCGATGGTGAAATATCTATCTTTTGTATTTCCTAGCACAACAGCAAAGTGACTACCCACATTAGACATTGGCAATGAAGAAAGTGAACAGTTATTAGTCGATAGTGACTTTCTGGGCAACGAAAGTGAGTGACAGTGAAAGTGGACATGATGTGGCACAAAGTGATGCAGATAATGACAATGACATCTGTGGGCAAGGCGAATGTGATGAATTAACCTCCACCAGTCAATCGAAGAAAGAAATATGTTAAGCACGTTTTTAGATACTGGGCTTCATCATCATTGTAAAAAAGCTGTTTAATTTCAGTTTACTATCTACAAATTTTAGTTAAAATGAAACTATTTTTCAACAATCGCTTATTCTTTAAAAATAAAATAAAACATACCCCTAGCACAAAGGGCACATGCATCCATATAAAATGTAGCATTGAAAGGGTTAATTGAAACCCGATTTTTCAGGCCATGAGCTGTCCAGGAACACAATGACTTCTGAGCTTGATTAATTAGGTGATGTTGGTTTCAAACATGTGCCCATAAGTGTGGCTCAAATCTTATACCAGTGTGACGGGTTATAAGCGTGGGAAAATAACCCTTGAAACATACCTCCCTATCCGACAATACTCTGTCAATTTCAATTCTAATTAAATATATTACAGACTCAAAAAATACATTTATTGGTGCTGGTACTTACACACTGGCCGTGAAAGTCAATATACCATCTTTTTGGAAGCCTTCATAATGAGGTTAAGGTGGCTTGAGCTTTTAGCTCTCGCAGTAAAGAGGCGCAGGTGTACTTCATAAAAAGGGAGGTAGCGCAGTTTGCTACTCCTCACACAAGACACGGCATAAACCTAGAAAAGTTGCTGAGTTTTGATTTTATTAATTTTATTAATGCACTCAATGGCCACTTATTTCTTTCCAGAAATGGTCAGGAAGGGATTTTGGAAGGAAATAGAACCGTGGACTTATTGAAAAGAATCATCCCGGCATTTGCCAGGTGGTGAAAATGGGAAACCACGATAACAATTTTCAGAACGGCCAAGGTGATATTCGAACCCACACTCTCCGGATGCCAGTGAGGCACGAAGTAGTGTGTTAATGATCTCGGCCAGTGCGGCTGATGAAGTGATTTTAAATATACAGTAAAAAGGCATATGATAGAATCCATCGTGAGTCATTATTAAATATCCTTAAGGAATTTGGTTTATATAAAACTTATTAACCTCAGTGGAATCTAAAGTTAGATTCAAAAATGATTTCTCTGAACCAATTGAAATTAAAACTGGACTTGGACAGGGAGATGGACTCTCACCATTATTGTTTAATTGTGTGTTGGTCTCATAGGACCACACGGAATCAACATTTATTGGCCTTGATGTTCACCCAATAACTTTTCATGCGCAACGACTGAGCAAGTTTCCATTGCTGCGATCAAACATGTCTGGTAGGTATTCTCTCTTCTTCCTTCTTCTTACCCTTTCACGAATTGATTACCGGCGGTTGAGATGGGAACTATTCTTTGTTGACTTCTGTCACACGTCAGCCTGCTTCATTGACAGGCACAGTTGCGCCAGTAGGATATGACTCAGCTCCAATAGCCTCAGTCATCGTTTAACTGTCCAGGGTGACATGAGCTCCTGTGACGTGCAATGCTGCTTGACTTATGTGCAGAATAGACTCTTGTCATCGCTGTGTTCCCAGCTTCGTCCCGCGGGGCAGCTGCTACAATAAACAACAAACACTGGCGCAGCCACGCTCAGCGGCAATCAAATCTTAAATGGCTAATATGGGTATTTTTTAAAATTTCCTCTCTATCCTTGAGATTAGGAAAGCCTAATTCTGCCAAGTCTTTTTCTGCCTGTTTATACCAATTGGACCTTGTTGCCTTTTCCTGTAAGAAATTCTCACTTGGAACTCCAATGAAAAATCGTCCATAGAAAGTAGAACATTTAAATTAAAAAAAGCACAACAAATTTCTTGGGAAACATACAAGCAGAAATTTCTTTCGATAAATGTTAAATTTCAACATTACTGTTCTGTCGTCAAACCTGAAGCGACTTACGCTTGTGAAACACTATTTAGAGTAAACACCAAATAAACGACAGATCACCTGCAGGAGGTTGACAGAAGGATAATCAAAACAATCATTAATACAAAACACCTGGCAGATGGACAATGTTGCTGGGAAGACACGATGAGAAAAGGGAGAATTTATTATCTTCTCTGTCATTTCATCATCTTCATTTCCTGTTTGTAGCTTCCTGGGTCGGGTTGTGAATTAAAGTCCTCCATCGTTGCCTGTCTCTCCACCACTTCTCTCCTTTTTTAAGTACATCTTCAGATTTTCTTCCCCTTTTCTCTATGCACTAGTCTTGTGTAGTTCGTGAACGAACTAGTTCGGAAGAGCAGGTCCCACAGACGAACTACCGAACTAGTTCCCAAATCCCTCGCTTGTTAGTTCGTTCGACTTTTTTCCGCTGACCGACTTGTAACAGCGCGAGAGCGCGGGTCCGCCATAGCTCGTCAGCTCACCACTCATTGCACAATCACATGCGCTTTGTTTTGTTCAGTCAGTTCAGTTGATTGAGTGTATCTATTGTTAGTGGCAAGATTGTCAAGTTTTGGCACGGCGATTGTTCAATTTTGGTTTATAATAATAACAGTATAACACACTACTAGTGCTAACACGCTAATAGGTAATAACTACCTTATATTTGTAATGTAATACAGTGGCGGTTCATAAATTGAAGTTACTGATAGTTAACTGATTTAGATATGGGAATAATTCCACAGTTTTATTTAACTTAGTCTTTTTGGATTATTTGAAAATATGTCCAATAATTTAGAAAATTGGCAAACTGGATTAACATTACCATTTTAATGAACTGGTTGATATTTATTTTTCTCGATACATGGTGATACAACTACTTTTACCTATTTTTAAGAAATGAACATTATGACGATGATTCACTAAGAAAAGCGAACTTCTATCGACAAAAACTCTGAACTAAAAAAACCTATTCCTCCCATTCATGCCATAAAGATAATGTACCCAACGGTTTCAGAGCAGCCAAATAATGAATATCACGAAGCAAGTAAGAAATGAAACGAAGGAGGGTACGTCTTATCATCACCTAGTGACAAGAAGGAAATGGAATCGTATGGTGACGCGCCGATATACGCGAAAAATGATGCTGATAATTGTTCTTTAAAGGGGCCTAACATCTAGGTTATCGGCCCCATGTGAGAAAAAAATAAAGAGAATAATAAGTGTATGCTTCTACGATCGTCCATACTGTTATTCTTTTAGGTACGGTACCGGTATTTCACTAATGATAAACAAATGACGACTTTTGGCTTTATAAACAATAGAAAGAGAAGTTTTATCAGAAGGAAAGACATGGACCTTAATTAAAAGGATGGCCAACAATAGAGTGAGATGGAAGAAGTTTTAGCTACCCTATGTTCCTACAAGGAATAAAAGGAAATAAGGAAGGAATAAGGAATTTCACTAATGTTTCAACACTCATATTTTTGTATTTTTTAATCTTCGAATAGCAAAATGTAAAACTACACATGCAACATGTCAATATCTAATACACGAACTGCACGTGCAGCGAGCATAGTAACTGTTACAGTAGCCTACAGTATTGCTTGAAATGAGAGCAATGTAAATGAGCAATCACTGGTGACGAGTAATCAGTGGTGACAGACTGCGATAACAAACAAAGAGCGCGTGCAGTGGCAGTAGCAAGGCGAGCGAACGATCTGTCTTACAGGGAATTCGAGATGGAGCTAACGAACTAAGGCGAACTAGTTCGCTAAGGAGCTGCGAACTAAACTGATCGCTCCTAGCCGCGAACTATTATGCGCAAGACTACTATGCACTCGCAGACTGTATCCATCCATCTCTTTCTGGGTCTTCCTCATGGTCTCTTCCCTGTCATCTTTTCGGGAAAAAAAATTCTTTGGTACTCTCTCCTGTTCCATCCTAATTTTTTATGTCATTTATTGAGATTAAATTACAATAGACTATTAATAATTAATATAATAACGCTGAAAATTGCAGAATACTTGCGGAATATTTTGAAGAACTCCTCAACTGCGATCCACCAAAGGAGACATTTAATTTTGATAATATACTCCCCGTTCCTCCAGACTCGAAACCACCAACAACAAATGAAATTAAAGAGATTATAAACGAACTTAAAAATAACAAAGCATCTGGAGAAGATAGTATAGTTGCTGAATTATGGAAATACTCGAGTGACAACATGATCCTATGTTTAACGGAAATCATAAATGACATATGGAAAACACACAGTTTACCATCAGAATGGACATCTGCTTTGATACATTAACTACATAAGAAAGGGAAGAAAACAGATCCTAACAATTACAGGGGAATCTCCCTCC
Source organism: Meconema thalassinum (assembly GCA_946902985.2). Lineage (NCBI taxonomy): Eukaryota > Metazoa > Arthropoda > Insecta > Orthoptera > Tettigoniidae > Meconema > Meconema thalassinum. The sequence goes on from OX336390.1 coordinate 110,581,238, forward strand.
TGCTAGTGACCTATAAGATCTTATCCAAAGCACTTTTAAAAAGAGCGGAAAAAATACTCGACCCACAATTGGGAGAGTATCAGGCAGGATTTAGGAAGGGACGATCATGTATGGAGCAAATACTAAATTTAAAGAGCATATTAGACATGAGGAAAATCAGGAACTTGAAATATGTAGTTACTTTTGTGGATTTTAAAAAAGCCTATGACTCCATTGACAGAAAGGCACTTATTAACATTCTGAAGGAATTTGGACTTGATAACAAGACAACTGAAATAATTCAAGCAACACTAACGAACACAACTTCCAAAGTTAATTAAATTTAGAGGGGAACTTTCAAAATCTTTCAAAATAAAGTCAGGTGTGAGACAAGGAGATGGTCTGTCACCTCTGCTTTTCAATTGTGCATTGGAAAAGGTAATTCGAGAGTGGAGGAAAGCCATCAATACTAAAGGCGTTCAACTAGGAAGACATCCAAATAAAATCACTGTAGATTGTTTAGCTTTTGCGGATGACATTGCATTACTTACTGACTCACTGGATACTGCCCAAGAACAAATTAGAGAGTTGCAAAAACAGGCAGCCAAAGTCGGACTACAAATATCATTTGGAAAAACTAAGTTCATGACAAAAGTATCACAATTCATGACAGTTCAGTATGTAAAACAAATTCCTTTAAATACCTAGGAGAGTGGATAATGAATGACTCACAGGAAAAGACAGCAATAGAAACACGTATGCATAAATTACAAAGGTGTTTTCATATGACAAAAGATATATATAATAAAAAAACTTATCCTGGAACACTAAATTAAGGCATTATCAAACAGTGGTCAGACCTGAAACTCTGTATGCAGCAGAAACACTTAAATTAACAAGATTTGGTGATTTAGACAAATTAGAGAAGACTGAAAGACGAATTCTGAGAAAAATACTGGGAGCTAAACGAAATAATAACGCAGAATATAGGTTACTACCAAATAGAGAGTTATATTTGAAATGTGAAAAATTAACTGATGTAATGAGAAAGAGAAGATTACAGTTTTTTGGGCACATCTATAGAATGGAAAATAGTAGACTAACTAAACAGTTCTTCAACTTACTGACTAGTTACAAATCCAAACCCACATGGTTCATGGAAATTGACAAAGATTTGACAAACGCCAAAATTCAGACAGACACAATAGCAAACAGATCACTCTTCAGAGAAGCTATTCAAATCGCAAAATTTCAAGAAAGGAAGAAACAAACAACTGGCAGAAAGTGGACTCAGGAGGAGAAAGATCGTCACTCTAGAACGATGAAAGAAATTTGGAAACAACGGAAATTGAATACAATGGACAATAGCCAACGTTGATTCATCGTACCCTCCAAATGGGTTATTCGAAAGAAGAAGAAGAAGACTATTAATTAAAACAACTGTTTAACTACTTTTGGAAAAATGAAACAAAAAATAATTGGTTCAAAGAAGTTAACAAGATGTTCAGTAAAGAACATAGAGCCTACTTTCTTCTTAATGTATGGGTATATTTATAACTCATTGTCCTTATCAAGGAGTATAAATGAATGTTAGTTGTAGTAGCTCGTTGAAATACAACGTGGGGTATTATACGTTGATTGTGTTTTAAGGGGTGGAAAATTGAGATCATCTGCCTCAGTTTTAGGCCTACAGTAATATCTTATACTATGCTAAAGATTTTTAATTATTTCCAAGCATCTTGGTACTTCCTGAAGCTATCCTCTACAGTACTTCTTAACTCAATGTGATACTTTGGTCGAGTGGTCTAGATGCCTGGCATTCACTCCTGTAGCTGGGGTACGAAAATGCAAAACGTGGGTTTTTAATTTGTGTTTTATATATTTTTTGTTTTATAATCACCCATATAATTACGCGTATTTTCTAATGGGAAATAAATACGAATTACACTGCACGTTTTATTGCAAGCTTCCACAACAAAGAGGCTAGTTCATTGGCTAAGGATTCCTACACCCGTCTCTTTACCAATTAAATACATTACCAAGGCTACTAAGAAAACTATTCGGTTTACGTGTCACAAGCTATGTTAGCTGTAGTTGGCTACCACATATCAAGGACAACGATTGGAAATCGCTGTGGTAATGTGTTGAAATAGGTGGTGTTATAAGTATACTGTTAGTTAGTTAGTTATTGCTGTTTTAAGGGGCGGAACTACGAGGTCATCTGCCCCTATAAGTATACTGTATATAATACCATATATATTCGAATAGGACCCGCCCCTGAATAAGACCCGCACCTTACAATCTTTACTAAATAAACAGAATAGCATTTCTACAAAATAGTTTCCGATAGTTTTGAAGTCGTCCTAAAATAACACACATCAAACGATTAAAAATACAAATAAAAGCACACAAACACTTCATTCATCGTCATCAGAAGTACCAATTTCGGAACTTTTTTCACCATCACTTTCCCACAAAATGTCGTCATCACTGCCATCCATAGCATTGGAAACACTACATTTCTTGAAGCTCTTCGATATGAGATCTCCAGAGATACGATTCCATGCCGTCAAAATCCACGAACAGAGCAGCTGAACTTCCGGGCGCTGAATACGACCAGTTGGAGTCAGTGTGTGCTTATCGGCCGCCATCCACTCTGTAAACAGCTGTTTCAAGGCTGCTTTGAACGGTCGGTTCACGCAGACTTCCAGTGGCTGTACCATAGACGTCATCCCACCCGGGATGATTGCTAGGTCGGTTTTCCCATCCTTAATGAATTTCTTCACAGAGTCTGTTGTATGGCCGCGGTAACTGTGCAGAAAAAGCAAGCTCTTTCGTCGTAATAATGCATCAGGGCGACGTTACCAGACATACTTTAACCAGTCTTCCACTAGTGAACTGTCCATCCAACCCGAGTCCTGACCATAACACCAGCGGGTATATTTTTTGGAAGCGTCTTTCGCTTGCGAACAACATACGGCGGAAGTTTAGTTCCATCGGCGAGTGTACACAACATTACCGTGCACCGTTGTTTCTCATTACCACCTGTTCTGATAGTCACACTTTTAGATCCCTTAACATTCACAGTACTGTCCAGTGGCATTTCAAAGTAGACTGGCGTCTGATCTGCATTACCAATTTGGGAAAGCAAATATGAATTTTCCTTCCGCAACTGAATTATGTGATGGGAATACTAGTTGCCATTTCTGGTCCGTATTGACGTATATGAATAGTTTATTCAGTTGAAACTTCCCGTCAGATCAATACAAATTTTTGTATTGATCTGACGGGAAGTTTCAACTGAATAAACTACTGAATTATGTGACGCTGAAATGAAAGTAACTTTTCTTCATAGGCACCAGGAAGACGCTGTGAAATTGAGGTATGCCTTCGTATGTTCAAACCATTTCTTTTATAAAAATTTTGGATCTATCCTCGGCTTGCTTTAAACCCTACCGTAGAAAGTTCCTTTGCGATCTGTAATGCCTATAATTGACACATTTCGGCAGACCACCCCATTTCCCGATTCCCGCTTTTCTGTTACGTATTTATAAAGTTGTTTTTCAATTTCCGGAAACTGTACACTCAGTCCGCGGAAAGCTCTACGAGCACCACTACTTGTTAGCAACACTTTTTTTTCTTTCTCCAATCGCGAATACATGACTCGTCAATATCATATTTCCTACCGGCGGCACAATTTCCAATAATTTCAGCTTCCCTCACAACTTTCAGCTTCTCACTCACAGTAAACGACCGCAAACGCTTCGTAGAATTCATGTTTACACTCGGAAAACAGGCGCGAGACTTTTTGACGCCGCACGCTTACGTTAAAACAAAGTGAAAGCCGGAGGAAGGCTAACACCATCTAGCGGATACGCGCAACACCCGATATCGCGCGTGGCGGGCAATTTAAAAACTTTAAAATTTGGATGACTCAAATAAGACTCGCACCCCAATTTTTCAGGTCCGAATTTGTTTAAAAATGTGCGGGTGGTATTCAAGTATATACGGTATTTTCCATTGCAAATACACACTATATATGCTTAACATTATAACGTCTGAGCAATTATAAAACAATAAATATAAAAAACATCAATCCCGCAAGGATTTGAACTCCAGGCCTCTGAGTGACAGTCTAGCACGCTACCCCTTGGCTACATATGTCCGATGCTAAGAAAGTGTTATCAAAAGCCTTAGTATAACTGCCTAGCATATAATATCTTGGAATGAATGACTTCTTCAGCATATTATGTCTGTATTATAAACCATTTCATACCAAATTTATATTATTTCATTCAGTACATTCCATAAAAGAATATCAAGCTACTGAAATATGGACCAGCAAACGATAGTCACCATTTTGTCGAATGAGCTTGAATTGCAAGGCACGGCATGGCAAGGCCAGCTTGAGCATTAGCCATTGCTACAGTATAATATCCTAATATAAAATTACAATATCCAACAGGTTACCTCCTTGAGGACAGTTTAAACCACCATCTGTACGATGAGCGGAACTGGTGAAACAAGGCCTTGTTGGATCATAAGTTACGAATTAGCCTATAATACTTGCATGATTCACACGGCCGTCATCATGAAACCATTTGGCTGATGACCTTATATTTTGGGCAACAGACACTTCGCACATGAAGGTATATTTTTGCAAATTTTGGTAGAGATCGGATGAATAGTTTAGTTGTAATTTGATCTAAGCTTTGAACATTTGGGTGGCTGCCATTTCGTTTTCATGCGAAGCGCCCACAGCACCTAAACCTTCCTTCACCCAGTTTTGCCGTGATTGGCGCAACTCCTAGTTTTTGTTGAGCGTCGTTATTCATGGCATGGTCAAATCACGTTAGTCCAAGGTACCATCAGAGTATTTGAATTCCCATTATATGCAGGGCCTGCTTCATGCTTTGTTGTTACCGGCCAGCTTTCCAACCCGTAGGGAGCTACTGGGTGTACAACTGTTCTGCATACCTTGGACTCAAGAGGCGTAGAGGCATACGACAATCACACAAGACAGTGATCACCTGGCGCCACTTCAGCCAGAAAACTATCGCCATCACTACATATGAGGGAGCCCAGGTACTTGAATTGCTCCACTTTCCTCAGGTCTTTTCCACCGATGCTGATAATGCTGTTGGTGTGAGTACCATGTTCCACCTCGACCTGTCAAACTACCCCCTACTCAACGATATGGTCCACAGATTGTGGGTGGTGTTTGGTCAGTGTGACGTGTTCCCTTGGCTGTCCTGACTGGGGTCACTGCCTCTCAGATCAGTAAGGTATTCTTGATGTTCATCCGAAATCCAAAATCTGAGAGCTATTCATTCCATTTCTTCACTTGGCCTTGCAGATATTCACGTTGAACATTCAACAAGAAGACAAAGTACTGATCATGGATGTCACAGTGTCCATGTTAACAAATTGTGAACAAAAGGATGGTATATTGGCTTTCATGGTCCGTGAAAAATTGTGAACATTTTGGTAAAATACATTGAAATGTTTCTCCGTTATGCGAGCATTTCTAGCATGCTTTGTGCAACAGCTAGAGCCCTGCGCGGATAAACAAACCGTTATCCGCATCCGCCCCGCATCCGTACAACTTTTATCTGCATCCCACGCTTGTTATCCGAATCTACTGGCAATACAATAATATGTTTAATTAGATAAAGCATAAAGCAACACATTTATTTAGACATTTGAGGAGAAGGTCTTTCCCCTAGGCTATGTATGTCAAGTGCTATGTTTAAAATGAATGTTATTACAGCCAGAATTGCAACCCTTTCCAGTTTGGAGTGTTAAATATGCTTTATGTTCGACCCTGACTATTATGTGTCAGAAAACTGTATCATAATGAGGCTCATTATAACACTATTTTTCATTATGAAACAGTTTCTCCCACCAATCAGAGCTCAAGAAACAGTTGTGTGACCAATTAGATAAGGATACCTTCGTGCATGCGCTCAAAATCCAACATGTCTATATAAATTACCGAAAGTGCACCGTCCATATGTTCACGTAAATAAACTGGTGAATATGAGACAAGAAATAGCACTGTACCTTAATATCCCCAAAACCAATTTCTACACAGCGCGTGGTTTTGAAACGACTTCGGTGACAGTTTTACTGAATACTGGTGCACAATCTGAACATATGGCATTGAAGCACACAGAGCGCATGCGTCGGTTGTCCAGAGAGCTAGGAAAACAGAGATATACTACCCACCGCAGCACCCGATCACAACATTCTAGTGACTGAACAGATATTTATGAATATTTATGTTAAAACATATAATAAAGTTATAATTATCGTCGGACATAAACAGTCATATGCAACTCGCCTATAATGGTAATTAAGAGACTCGTATGGAAATTATAAAACTCGCATATGCTCGTTTTATAAACATACTCGTGTCTTAATTATAGCCATTACAGGCTCGTTGCATAATGTACTATAATGGTATAATTTGAACGATATAAGCTTAAATCATCACCTTACATTTGTCATGAAAATAAAAATAAATATATGTGTCTTAACATCCGGGTCCTAGTAATGATATTCAACAAGTTTGGATTCTAATCCAAAAACTATCCGAAAATTTACTCCAAACATTATCCGCAGTCTATCCGCTATCCGCACTGCTATGTAAACTATATCCACATCCGCGCAGGGCTTTAGTTATAGGAACACAGGGCAGTCAGGGAGTGAAAGTCTTCCCACACTGAGAGGTTGTGGTGTGGAAGGTAAGTTAATGTCGTAGCCTAAAGAAATGGAGACAAATGTTAATTATATAATTAACTTTGGTGGCAACCCATCCAGTTATTATTGTGATTATCTGACCAATAAATAGTTACTGTTTCTCTGAAGTTGAGGAACAAACACATACCTTGATTATTTGGCCTCTTATTGGAACCAACTTGTTATCGGAGCACAGGTACTTGGCTCCAAGACCGAGGCAGTTAACCACCATCTTGAAGTCATTTGCGACATCATCGAATTTGGTGACAGTCTTCTTCACGATCTTGCCTCCAGAACGCAGGAACCTGCAAGTTTAAGGGATCTTTATTATTGTGTTAATTACGATAACTACATAAATAAAATAATTAAAATTGTGAGTCTGCAAATCAATTATTTTGGCAACCTTTCCAACAGTTATTTGTTTCAGGTGAAATACATTAGAAATGTCTGACACTGTAAACCAAGCATTCTCAACCTGGTACTCGCGAGCACCACGATGCACTTTAAATGAAATTTGGTGCTCTCGTCATAGGAGCCAAAAAGTGCTGGAGAGCACAAGCTCCACTGAGATCCATTCTTCAATTCTAATACTGTTGTACGAACTCGAATAATAGTGTTTTCATTAAAAGTTTTGAGAGTCAGTAATTTTATCATTTTGTGAAATCTACAGTAAAACTAATTGAACATCCCTGTTTCACAAGTACCAAGAAATATATGATTCGACTCGACGGACCACACGTAAATGAGTCATAAAAGCAGTTACAATATGCCCTGGTGAGCAGTAAATCCCTAGCTATTTCAGCCCTTCTGAGGGAGAGAGAGATAGACGAAAGAGAGGCGCATGCTTGTTGCATTACCGGTATTATTATTATATTTGACTTAATGATCAAAAGTTTGATGCTTTTCAGTCGGTCAACACGATTGTTCCTAAATGGGGTTATTCCCTAATCCTGGAAAAAATTATATGAGATTAATAAATACACTTGGATGACCAGTTTCGATCGTCAAACGATCATCATCAGATCAATTACACTTAGACTATAAAATCTATATCTGAAAGTGTGGGTGAAAATATTTACAATATATACACTTATTTAGTTGCTGTATTGGTAATGCAACTCGTCAATATTTGTTAGTTACAGTCTATGTGATGTTTTGTTGAGATACTGGAAGTGGTGATTGACCTCCGGAATTTGCTTGTTTGGAGTGAATATGTGGTTGTTGTAGATGGTCAATTCAGATTGTATTGTACAGGCTACTTATCTGGCTGAGTCTTGTGCGGTCCTGGTGAGAGCAGTTAACTTGGTCACTGTCCGCACTTGACTGAAGGGAGATTCCTGTGTGTGAGGGTCCCTTATGTCGTTGGGATATTCCCCTCTTGCATTCGTAATGCTATGTGTTCCTCGTACAAATGTACCTGTAAGTTGCCAAGTCTAGTCTCTCTAATGTGGTATGTTACTGTATTCAGGATAATCTTCAACTATTAAAGACCTGGTCTCAAACTCGCCACGCATAAGCTAAAAAGCCCTCTTTAAGTTCAAACGGTCTAATGAGAATGTCCCGGCACCTTTAATACTGCCGTTAATACCGACCTAGGTTTATTGAAGAAAAAGATACATCATACATCCTGATCCAAAAACATGTTTCTCTTATTAATCTCTTATCTAGCTTGGCTATATCGTTATGTTGTGTCTTGTTTCTGACGGGGTGTGTGTTTTTAGTAGAGTGAAGAGGGGTGAACTCTCCATGAAAGTGTGTTTGTTAAAATTATTGGGGTTGTTTCTTTTAGCTAAGTGTATCTCGATTGCTTCCTTTATGTCAAGAGCTCTGCCTTTCGGTTCGTGATGAATTATTTTAAAGTTGGTTTCAATGTTAGTGAAACTGTGTCCCGCGTCCCGTATTTTATCACATTTCTGTATTTTTTCTTTCATGTAATTTTTTTCAGGATTAGGGAATAACCCATCTCTTTTGGTAACAATCGTGTTGACCAACTGAAAAGCATCAAACTTTTGTTTACTAAGGCAACGTTGAAAATGGCTTCAAACACCACAGTGACTTAATGGTGTCATGGAAGTGTTTTGATTTGCAGAGTAGGTGGTGAAAACCGTGAACTGCCAACCTCGTAATGACATGTCTTAGTTCGAAATTAGCTTTTGTCCACGAGCGGTCTATCATGGCCCCTGTGCCATAGAAGTCTGGTTGTACTTCTTCTCTCTTCTCCGTCAACATTGCCAGAAGTTTCTCTGATACACTGGTGCTCGGTAGGGGTATGCTTGTCCCGAGGTCATCTACGAGGAAAGATTCCTTTGCCAGGAGATAAATAAGTCTAGATCGTGTCATTTTTGATACTCCTATCACCTTCTTTATGTAGTTCTCTTTCACCCTTTCCAAGGTAGATAGGTTCCTCGTTGTTAAATGTGTCCAGATGATTTCAATGCCATAGGTCATCAATGGAAGAATTTTTACTCTGAATAGCAACATTGCTCTCTCCAGACTGAGTGATCTGATGTCTTTTATTTCGTGCATTGCCATCATTGCTTGGGTTACCTTATCTGTGACATGTTTTGTGAAACAATATGCACTCAATTGCAGTGTGATGCCTAAATATTTAAAGTCTGGAACTATCTTTAATTTTATATCCCGAATGAAAATCTCTGCTGAGGCGGGTATTCTTCCTCCTTTTAGGAAGATCATGGTGTCTGTTTTTGAGATGTTGGTGTCCAGCTGGTGTTTGGAGCACCACTTTTGCACATCATTTACAGTTTCCTGGAGTTTTGTTAAATCTCTGGAGCCAATTACAATGTCATCAGCATATGCGCAAGAGATTACTCCCTCCTTTTGGGCTATTTTTAGGATATCTGTGGTTGATATTATAAACAGCAAGGGGCTCAGCAGGTCTCCCTGTAAGACTCTGTTTGATTGGGCAATCGGTAGAGACACGATTTTATGGTGAATAAAAAACCACAATAGCGGTGTAAAAACTAAGGGCAAAGCGGGATAAAAGCGGTGAATAAATGCCATTGCTTACGGTGTAGAAGAACGGTTTACTAGACTATATACATACTTTTGCCTTATGTTGCAATGAAGGAAACAACAAACACACTAAGTATGGCTTGGTTTACAGTATTCATTTGCTGTTGAAGTAGTAACTCAGTAATGTTTCTAAGTTATCATTTGACAGGTTGGTATGCTTGTCAGACAAAATATCATTGTAGGCAGAAAGGGCCCTTTCACTGCCAACATTTGAAATGGAAATGTACAGAGATTGAAGACATTTCACAGCTATAGGATATTCCTCTAACATTCCCTTCAATTGACGTCCGAAACGGGGGAGGAGCTTACGGTCAGCTGTTTGCAATATGGCGGCGATATAGTGACGTGAAGTAATTGGGTGTGCGTTTGTTATGGCTTCTAATTTATTATGGCAAAATACTACATATTTCCTTTCATTGATAGAAATATTTTTATAATCAATTGAAATGCAGTGCCTAATTACTACCAGTTAAAAATATTACCCACATGTAGATAGTTAATTTACTGTCTGCTGTTACATATATGAAGCCTGTACTTGGGAGCCTAGCGGTATCGATGTTCTTATTAATTACACAATATATATATCTCACATAACACAAAGGACGACTCCCTGATAATAAATTGAATCAAGCAACCCTGAATTTGCATGAATTTTTTGGTTTCAAAGAAGCGTTACTTGGGATGCTCAAATCATACTTCAATATTGCAAATATTGACCTACATACTTGCTGTTCAAAGGCAAGATTGTTAATTTATTAATCTCTTGCCACAGGCAAGTTAAAATGGAGACATCCTCTTTATCAATATATTTAATTAAATATTTAAAATACAGATAGTTAACAAAGCTGGAGTCTCCATTTGAACTTGTCATAAGCAAACGGAACAGATCAAAAACTACACTATAAGCCAAACCAAATTCAATCCTCAGCTCGACATAAACCATAATACCAATTAAAACCTATACAAAACATACTCTCCTTACTGTTGTACAACTTTCAAACCAACTATTCGCACTCAAAACTGTAAAACCCGGAAATGGGAACTAATTAAAGTTAGAATAGCCTAGGCCGATCCGGTCTCCTGCTACATTACCGCATATGTATACTTAACATCACTATAACTTCAAAATTACAGCTAAGTGACCTATCTGCCCGAGTAGTATAGGTGTTGCCGGCCTGCCTGGGATGATGGGTCACCAAACCGGTACTTAAAACTAAGATTTTACATTTTAATTAACTAAATTCAACAGTAGGGAGATCATAGCCATAAACACAATTCAAGCCAAATCATACTTCAATGACCTACATACTTGCTGTTCAAAGGCAAAAATATAAATTCTCTGGCAAATTAAGGCTAGGAACAGCATTTTTCTTAAGTTTTCTAACCATTCGGCTATTATCAATCGGAAGAACCCCTAAAATTAGTTTACGAAGAGCGGATTACCTTCTTTGTACGGCACAGAAGTAATAGGCTATAAGTTTATCAGTATTTTTGATGTAGCTAAATCCATGTGAATACAAATTAGAGACAATAACTATCAATAATCAACAGTACCGGTGGAAAGAAGTCGTCTTCACAAAAATGCAGACTGCACACTGTCATGTAACATGTAACACGTTTTCCAATTGACAGCGCCGAAGCCCATCTTTCTCTCTGAACTTTTTGTACAGGAAAGTAGTGAAGATATTTCGTAGCCGTTTTATACGATTTGCAACCGTATACAGAGCAGTACCTCCTCGAATTTGACAAATTTCTTTCTGTTTCCATCACGAAGTCAATGCTCCACCATCTAAATATTTCTCACCAGTCACAATGTTACAGTTTCAACATTCTGCCGCGTGGCTGCGCCATCCAACTTTTCTGACGTCAATACATCTTGAACTACATTACCCTCACAACATGAAAAAGATTTACAGGTGATTTGCAGTTGAATGTATAACTTCAAAAAGTCATGAGAATTCACTCCAGCAAAAAGGGGGATTTTCTCTATCTTGCTGAAGAGAGATGACTCCATGTTCACAGTTCTTAGCAGGGGCAGATGAAACAGTGAGGAGAGTGAATTAAAAATCTCATGAGCAGAGTCTTTTGCCAGCATATCTGAGAGTTTTGTGTGACATACATTGGCAAGGGCTACGAACCTTTTTCCAGCACTTTTCTTTATATCGCTTGATAGTTCATTCAATGCCTTCAATGTGTCTGGTTTCATCACTAGTTTATCGATAACCGTGTACTCAGAAATGAGTTCATTTACCATTGGAACAACTTTATGTGCCAAAGCATAATTAGAACCCTCGAAGCAAGTTATCTTTTCAGAAGTTGAGGCACAGTGTTCTTTCACAAAAATTGCCTCACACAAAATTGATTTTACTTCACTTTCACTTAATCTGTGAAAGTATTTAAAATTTACAGCATCACTCTCCACTGTTTTAAAATACTGAACCAAGTCCATGACATAGTCTGCCAAGTAGGAAAATGATGTGAACCACGTATTCCACCTTGTGATAACTGGTGAGGGAAAGAGCTTTATATCCTTTTCTCCTGCACCATACTTCTGCTGCAAGAACCTAATATACCTATGCTTCCGTTTTCTTGTATTAAGAAAAGCTTGCTTTGTTTTGGTAACACACTTATTCACACGATCAAGTTTCTTCGGCCAGATTCCTGCTACTAAATCAAGCTTGTGTGCCCAACACTCAATGTGAAGAAGGTTGTCCGATATCAAACCTTGTAAAGTTTGCACACACTTTTTCATACTGTAAATCGTGCACCATCTGTTGAAATACCTATGATATTTTTGTATTCAAAGTTTAATAACCTCCACTATGGCTTGAGAACATTCCTGCGAGTTAGCATTCTGAAGCATTAGGACACCACCTACTAGCACTTAGGAGTCTCGCTACTACCCTTGGGAAGAGTTCTAAATAGCACAATGAATACGGCTCGACCCATCCTATCTGTGGTTTCATCACAGTGTAGAATAACATGCTGATTCTTTAATTTCTCACTACTTGATTCTTCTTTTTCTTGATGTAATAGGGGCAAATATTTCTTTCGTAACCAGTCAGCTGTGGGAAAATTTCCACTTCCTAAAACAGTGTAATGAAACAAATCTATTAGCAAGCAAATCATTTTTATTTAAAATATTAATAAATCAGACTTATTTGTTGTTTATGATATGAACTTAAAAGTATTTAAAAGTAAACTAAGTCATTACTACACTTTCTAGTATCCCACATCACCTTTCCATGGTGGCTGCAAAACTTTCAGCTGTAAATGTCACGGCGGGTTGGTGGATTTTCGGCAATCGTAAAAGAATTACCTTCCCTCCCTGATAAAATTCGTTACATAAGACTACGTCTTTCCACATATTATTATTTTTATCGCTACAAAAAGTGGGGCTGCAGGATACTGGTAAGTGTAGCGGTATCCGAAAAAAAATTAACTCGCCTGGTATATGCTTGTTCATCCAATCCTTCATTGTTGGGTGATCTAGCTTTTCTAAAGGAATGTTGGCACTCAAGAAGGCCTCCACTGTTGACTTTACAAATTCGTCGGAGTAATTTCTCACATTTTTGGCATTCCTGAGCGCCTCTTGAACTGATATCTGTCTTTTGGTACCTCCTTCAGACAAAATCCTTTTCTTCTTTTTGTGATTTTCACCTAAGTTGTGTTTCACACATGAATCGCGACGCTTCCAATCTAGTCTAATGTTGCAGAATTTGCACATAACTATCTTCTGCCGCGCATCGAAAACATGATAGCCTTCGTCTTTAAACTCGTCAGCCCTATCAAGACACGTCGTTATTTTCGGCATTGCGAATTCACATTAGAAATAGAAATTTCAACTACAAATCACAGCGCACCCACGTGGTCAGCAATGCGCGGCCCAACTCTCTCACTTGTCTCCCAGTACGACAGGATAGCCAATATTGAAACTGTGTAGTAATTTCCTGCTATGTGATGTTAGGATATGCTTAGGCTTTAAACACTTAAAAATACATTTGAATTGGGTTCTACCAGCAATGCTAACAAGGTGAAAACCACTGAAGGCTCGCGATATCGCACCAAATCGTGTAGAGACGTAATAAACAAGCCGATTTCGTGATATGTCGCAAATACAGACGTACATCGCAAATAAGGTGGAATTTCTCGTTTAGTCGTGAGGACAAATTCAGTGCTTTATGATCAAACAATATTAAACACACATTTAAAACACCTTTGATGCACATATAAACACATTTCGCATTTTCGCGATACACCATAAAATCTTGTCTCTAGCAATCGGTTCTGATAGAGTGAGGTCATTTAAGTATTTAATTGTCCTCATGAGGCTGAGTGCAGTCTATTCCAGCCCTCATGTCAATTCTAAAATCTCTGATGGAGATAGTAATTGAACCTAGTCCCCTAAGTAAGAGGCAGGTGTGTTACCCTTACACAACGGAACTGGATAGATCTGGCACTCATATATTTCCATAAGAACATCTGTTGGGCATTCCAGGAGGCCATAAAGATCCAGAATAACATACACTGAAAGCTCTACTTAAATATTACGTACCACACACCATACAAGCGATTATGTGGGACATAAAAATAAGAGAATTGAGTGTCTAATAGCAAATATTCTCAATTTTACTCTCAGTGTCACACTATCAGCTTGAAAGTAGCTCCTAAGCTCTGAAAAGTTTCATGCAGATTTGAGTCATCCAGCTGAAAAATTCGTTATGTCCATTTATTTTTCAAAACGAGTTAAGACCGCCAGTTTATATCGCTCATCATTATGGCTAGCCCTCAGATGCCGAGGTTAATCTTGGTTCAAGGTACTGGAACGATGTCATTGATATGCACTAAAGTTTATTTACTTCTTCGCTGCCCATGGTAGAAAACAGGGTGACTCAGTCAACATGGTGGTGTAGAAGGATCCATACTTCCAGTTGCCAGGACAGAGAGTTAAGGCTGGTTCACAATCGCCCGGGAACGAGAACGGGAACGTGAACAGGAACGAGAAGGAAGTTGAAATACATGCTATCTTATGGGTCGGTTCACAATCAATCTCCGGGAACGAGAAGCTAAAAGTAGCCAGGGAAGGCCAACGGGAAACATGGTTAAGTTTCATGTTTGAAGTTCTCGGAGCCAATCAGAAACCTTATACCTGCACATGCGCAGTACGGAAGGAGTAGCCGAAGTACGCTATCGCGATGTCATCGTCCTCGATTACCATCATGACATTATTTTAAAGTGCATACACTTTATACACACAAACTTATTAGTATGGACAAGTGATAGCTGATTGTGTAAGCATGTACAAGTTCACGTTCCCGGGCCAATTGTGAATCAGGGCCCCGGGAAGCTTCGCGATCTTGTTCTGGTTCTCGTTCCCGGGCCAATTGTCAACCAGCCTTTAGAGCTCCTCCTTGGTATGACCTACTGGAACGGTGTCAATGACATGCACTAGCGGCTTCGGTGGCGTAGTTGGTAGCATGCTGAACTTCTGTGCCCAAGATAGCGGGTTCAAACCCGGCCGAAGTCATCGGATTTTTAAGAGCGTTAAAATCCTTCAGTATGCTTTCCTTCAGAGGGGAAGTAAAGCCGGCGGTCCCATGTCATAGATTTATGGCATTTAAAAGATCCTTCCACAGACTAAACTTGTGTGAAGCTAAATTGTTAGGTTAGATTTCGTCGGAACGCTCTAACAAAGTTCCAACGTTCGCCACTAGGTATCATTGATATCTGGTAGAGAAAGTTGAAACTACTTGAAATTGAACGGAACTTGTAGCTCACCCTAAGGGTGTCCGCTGGAAGCAGCTACAGACTCAGGCGAGCCAAACATGTCATCGGACACTCCCGGCACTAAAAGCCATAGGATAATAAATAAATGAAATAAATTGACATGCACTCAAGTTTACTTACTTCTTGGCTGCCCATGGTAGAAAGCTGGGTGACTCAGTCAACACGGTGGTGTAGAAAGATCCATACTTCCAGTTGCCAGGACAGAGAGTAAGCTCTTCCTTGGTGGCAGCCCGATACACAGGAACAAGCTTCTCCAGGAAATGATTCTGAGCAACACACGTACAATGTTATGTTACATTCTTGCAGTATGTACAGGCAAAGATGGATGGTTCCTTAGTGTAGGGGCTGCGACAATGCGGTCATGTAGCCCCATGTACTTTAGGTATGTGTAGAATCTGTCTGATAACCGGTGTTAATTGTGATGGCTGTATTTGCGTGTGTTATCTGTAATTCAGATAAGGACTGCAGACGATCAATTTCAAGTAAATCCTACTTTTGCTTTCAAATGCTACCATCAACGACATCTAGCCGCGAACTTGGCTACTAGATGCCACCACAACCAGCACCTGACGGCGAACGTTGGAACTGAAAGAGTGTTAATCAAATCTAACCTACAAAGTGCTTGCCACGGTGGGTGAGTGGTTAACGTGTCGGACTACCAACTCCAAGCTTGCAGGTTCGCTCCTGGCCGTGGTAAGTGATTTTTGAAAGGCGACAAAAATCACGACATTCATGTCATATGTTGTTGGCATGTTAAAGAACCCATTTGAATTCAATAGGCAGTGTTCATAATGGCAAAATTAATCTCGGGATTTTCCGCCAACACAAAGTTTCTCCTTTCTCTACTAGAAATCGCTATAGTGTCAAGGAGCTTAGTTATCTAACCTCCTTGGCTTTCATAGTGCTCCAAGGAACAATGAAATTCGAAATGAAAGCTGCCCTCTGGGTGTCAAATAACAAAGCTTGCACCCGAGGCCATATGATATTATTATTACCTACAAAGTTAGCTTAACACAAGTGTTGATAGTGAACGGTTCTTTTACATGGCATAAATCTATGACATGGGACCGCCGGCTTTACTTCCCCTCCGAAGGAAGGCATACTGAAGGATTTTTAACACTCTTAAAAAATCCGACGACTTCGGCCGATTTTGAACCAGCTATCTTGGGCATAGAAGCTCAGCATGCTACCAACTACGCCGCCGAAGACGCTACAGGCAAAGAGCAATGTGCTAGCCCCAGCAATTTTAAAAACAATGTGTGTGTTTGAGTCTTCAGTCTTTAGACAGGTTTGATGCAGCTGACCATGGCTCCCTGTCTTGAGCTATCGTTTAATAAAGATAACTTTGAAACCATTTTTCAGTGTTGCCATATTAACAATTAACTTTCAGTCGGTCAACACAATTACTGGAATATATGAAAAATAGCCTGAAATAAATACTACTCATCTATACCACAATTATTATGCAAACGGAGAGAGTTATGTATGCATAATGTTATTTGCTTTATGTCCTTTTTCAATACTGCGGCTTTTACTGATACCGGGATACCACAAGTGGTCCCCGAAGGAGATCTTTAGCGAGCCAGTATATCTACTAGCACGGTTCCTTGGCATTTGCGCATCCTCAAATGCCAGCTAACTGCACCAGGATTCGATCCTGCAACCTTAGTCACAGAAAGCGAGAACGTTACCGCTGAGCCACACAGCCAGTCAGTTTTTTGTGCAGGCGAGTCCATGTGCTGCAGCATGAGCGAAAGGGGAGGAACGTTCATTTCGCTTGTTGCTATGGATGTGTTCATATAGGCTCCTACTTTATCTGTATTGCATGCTAGTGTCTCCCAAGAGAACAGCAGCAGTGATCCCCTCCTTGCTCTTTGGTTCGCGCCATCACATATTAATTGCTGTCTAGAAAAGAGATCAGTCACCTCCTTTTCATGACTGAGAAGTAAACTCACAGTAAAAAATATGAGAGTTCTCTCATATAGCGACCACTCACGGGTTAAGGTAGAGGTGCACTATACTATAGAGCATTGGGTTCTCTGCCACACACTCTCCAACATAACTGCAGATCCATGACAACCTACCAGCACCATATTGAGTCACTCCCAATCCATACTGCACACATTGGTTACTGGTTTGATGAACACAGACATTTAAGAATGCGAGAGGGGGAAAGCCCAGGAAGATAAGAGATCCTCGCGCACAGGAAACTCCCCCCCCCCCCCCCCCCCCCCCCAGTTGAGAGCAGACAGTGACAAAGTTAACTGCTTTCATCAGGACCGTGAGCGACTCAACCAGATCAGTAGCCTGTACAATACAATCCGAACTGACCGTTTAACAACAATCACGCGTACTTGGTAGCATGCTGAGCTTTTATGCCCAAGGTCGCGGGTTCAAACCCGACCGAAGTCGTCGAATTTTTTAAGAGCGCTAAAAATCCCTCAGTATGCCTTCCTTCAGAGGGGAAGTAAAGCCGGCGGTCCAGTGTCATAGAATTATGGCATGAAAAAAACCTCCCACTAACTACACTTGTGTAAAGCCGAAATTGGTAGGTTAGAATTGATAACGCTCTATTAGTTCCAATGTTCGTCGCCAGGTGCTGACTGAGATACCATCTAGTAGCCAAGTCGGCAAGCTAGGTGTCATGGACAGTAGCATTTGCTAGCAAAAGTAGGAGCTACTTGAAATTATTGTCTGCAGTCCTTAGTTGAATTAAAAAAGATAACACACACTAGTACCGCCATCACAATTAACACCGGTTATCAGACAGATTCTGCACACACCCAAAGTACACGGGGCTACATGACCGTGTTGTTGCAGCCCCTAAACTAAGGAACCATCCAAAAGACTATAACTAACACATATTGACCAGTTGCATTATTTTAACTAATAAAAATCCACAACCTGCTTTCAGTCTCCGACCGGGTCAGGAATGGAATGAATGAAGCCCCCATCTAGCGGCGAGGATATGAACTGTGCCGGCTGCCGAGGCCTGACGCACTCCTCTGGGGCAATGAATAAATGAATGACAGATGAAATGAAATGATAGTGGAGAGTGTTGCTGGAATGAAATGTTGACAGGGAAAACCGGAGTACCCGGAGAAAAACCTGTCTGCCTCCGTTTTGTCCAGCACAGATCTCACATGGAGTGACCGGGATTTGAACCACGGACTCAGCGGTGAGAGGCCGGCGTGCTGCCGCCTAAGCCACGGAGGCTTATTATTTTAACTAATACTGCAATTAAATAAGTGTACATGTTGTAAATACTTTCACCTTTACTTTTACACATAGATTTAATAGCTTAAGTGTAATGTATCTGATGATGATCGCTTGACGATCGAAACTGCTCATCCAAGTCAGGGGCATAAAACACGGGGAGGACAAGGGTGGGGCGGGGGGGGGGGGGGAAGCCCCCCTCAAGTTTTATGTGCAAGAGAAAATGTTAAAGTATCCTTAAAAAAAAAAAGGTGTTGTAAGATAATCCGAAACTATTCTATAAATGATATAATACTAGGTTAGGCAGAAAATCGGAAAAGCCACTTTGCCTTGCTTAGTGGTAATTTCTTTATTCTACCGAACAGTCTGTTTTTCTCCCCGATCCGCCAACTTAGCCGAGACGCTATGAGCTTTGTCCCCTTACCACAGCAATTCGAAAAGGTGCATTTTCGAACTATAATTTCTGAGCACCGGTTTTAAACTGAGGTACCCGTAAGTCAGTGTTCGGATATTTTGCTAGACGTTGACAAAAACGGTGTGTTTTTTGTTCATATTCCGATTGTATTTTAGTTAGAAATAAGGAATAAAAATCATCTTTTTTTTTAAAATACCCTATAGTGTTAGGCCTATGTTACCGTGTTATTTCAAGTTTTAAAACCTTAAACTAAAATAAACATTCCCTGGTAGGTAGGTAAGTAACCGAAGTTTATAAATTTGACCCCTCACGTCATATGTAAATTCTTTTCAGGATTAGGGAATAGCCCATCACAATTGTGTACAATCGTGTTGACCGACTGAAAAACATCAAATTTCGATCACTAAGGCAACACTGAAAATGGCTACAAACACCACAATGGTGGTTGTAGTAATGTGACTTGCCTGTACTCCAGTAGCGTAGCCAAGATCGACCAATGGGAGGGGTTACAGTAACTGGGGAATAACCATAATTCTGGGAATTGCTGGACATAGTAATAAGAAGCAACTCGACAATCTCGCTTTCAAGAAGTTAACAACGATCTCCAAATTAGTGTTAATGTACCCATAGAATTTTCGAGTCCCTTATTAAAACATTTTATTTTTAATTAAAACTAGGTTAATTTACAAACAACTTCCCTCCAGCTAAGAAAAGAAAGAAAGAAAGAAAGCTAATTGGCCTGTTAGGCGGGAGCTATCTGGAGCTAGATTCAGTTTGAAAAAGGCTATATTTAGCGGGGAAAGTGCTAGGTTGGTAACCTAGGGAGAACGGAGTTAAGCCTTGTCATGAAGACGTGTGTAGTCGGACAGAAAGGTGACAGCAATACATCACCAAGCAGTGATGCAGATACAAATCACAACCATACCAATTTCCCACAAAGAATGAGTTATAGAATCATCAGCAAGTGTCATTATTTAATTTAAGAAATGTTTAATTAGCTTATTAATTATTATTAGTTCCTGTTTTTGTTTGTACGCCACTGCTATACTCACCCGTACAATGTCGGGACTGGTGCTGGAGAAGCAATATCCTGATACGGAGCTGATACCAGCAAGAGCTGCCTCCTCAGATGACCGCAATTCTTCATAATACTGCCACGAGTCTCTGATCCACTGACTGCACACACAACAGTTCACCAAGTTCTTTAATAGAGAATTATTATTTTAAAAATTGTGGGAAATGGCTACCATACCTTTGCCTCAATCATTGTTTGATTGGACCACTGTTGGCACACTGCAAATTGTTATTTCCATCAGAGCCAATTAGCATCACGGTACATGAAGTGGATTTTTGACAATGCTATTGATCGATTCTTTAGCCTTGATGAAGCCTTCCACATTAGAAACGCAAAACATCTGCTATGTCTTGACGTGGCATTCCAACTTCAATTTTATTAAAGGAAGCTTTCTAGTCGGTCAGCACAAATTGTGCCAAATTATAAGGTGTGTTCAAAAAGTAACGAGCCGGAGGCTGGAATGCGCAAACCGGTGACTACATCGGCTAATCGTGGCGTGTGTAACGAGGTGTGGTTCTGTCCAGAGCGTGGAAGATCACAGCCCGCCGCTAGAGGGTACGCGTGCACGTCACGATACAAAGCGAGCAGCAGCATGCATCAATCGTCCAACGCTGCCAGTCGCATTGCAAACAGTGACATGGAGGCGTCAACTGAAGAGCAAAGAGGAGTTGTTCGGTTTCTGACAGCGGAAGGAGTAGGGGGAATGGACATTCATCGCTGAATGTCACAAGTGTACGGCGAACACTGCATGTCCCTTGCAAAGGTCAAGGCGTGGCACAAGCGCTTCAGGGAAGGACGGGTGTCGTTAGCCGATGATGCCCGGTCTGGGGCACCCCCCTGCATTACCGATGACAACGTCCAGCTGGTTGATGCACTCATTACCCAGGACCGCAGAGTGACAGTGAACGCCATAGCCGCCGTGCTCGCTCCACGACCTCATACGGCCAACACAGTCGCGGCACTCCTGCAGAAATTCAAATGGAAGGTTCTCGGCCACCCTCCATACAGTCCAGACCTCTCTCCCTGTGATTATGCCATGTTTGGTCCCCTGAAAAGGGATCTGCGGGGCGAACGATTCACCTCGGACGCCGACGTCCAGCTGTACGTGCGGAACTGGTTCACATCGCAGCCCAGGGAATTTTATGAGACGGCCATTCACCGCCTCGTGTCACAGTGGGACCAGTGCCTCAACAGCCAGGGCCAATGTTTCTAACATACAGGAACTGGTTTCTGTAATTATGCCTCCGGCTCGTTACTTTTTGAACGAACCTTATACATTAGGCGGGAAACAATTATTTATATACCCTAACTAGCAACCCGCCCCGGCTTTGCCTGGGAACAGTTATGAATGCATTACGTGATAAGCGCCTTTTTTTCGATGTCAATGAACTACGACCTATATCAGTTTTACGCCTCAGCATGATGGGTTAAAATCACTGACTGGACTCTTAATTATATTATCATGGAGATGCATGTGCAACGTCTCAGCATGACGGGTTAAAATCACTGACTGGACTCTTAATTATATTATCATGGAGATGCATGTGCAACGAATTCTTGTCAAATGTAATTTAAGAATGGCGAGGTGCATGAAACACAAATCCCCCTTCCGTCCAATCTTATCTTGACTGTGTATTTTACGGAACGAAAAGTTCTCAGGTGAAATGAAGAAAAGCCGAGTTGCACTTCCAGCATCCAGGGAAACTCCAAACACAACCACTCTTCTCTGAAGTCTTAACTCAACACGACTCGACAGTTTTCTGCTGGCTATATCTGGGGTGATAGGCTCGTAAACTGTCTCCTCAATAATTGAATAGAGATTGTTGGAAGAAATGAAAACCTAAAACACTTATAGTGAGTGATGTACCGTATTGAAGATAGAGATATGCTCTCGCGGGCATTTTTGTAGAATTCTTCATGCTGAACAATTCTTACACTTATAGTATACATATATATTTGAAGTTTGCCCGGTGTAAGCTTAAAAAGCGCACGGATGCCAGGTTTTTTTTTCGACCTTTTCACTGAAATCGTTACTGCTTGGCTTTCTTTGATCATAAATAAATTCTTTTCTACAGAATCCTTCCTCGAGATATCATTTACAGAATGGTGAAAACCGCATCAAAATCCATCCAGTGGTTTTCGAGATTACCCGTGACATCCAAGAATTGGGGAGTTAGTTTTACACTATGTAGAGACATGAAAGAAGTATTACATAAAATACTGTATTTATCACAAAACACGATACTTAATTTGTACATAAAAGCACGTTGTGACAAAAATCTTATGTAATATTTCTTTCAGGTTGGGGTATGTAAATACTCGTTTCCCGCTTTATGTAATTGGGCACAATTTATGTTGACCGACTGGAAAACTTTCTTTAATAGAACTAGGCAACACTGAAGAATGGCTTCTAATATTTAAACTTCACTTTTTTTGTTTTGATTGTTGGGAAAAAATTGCATGGCTGAATTTTACCATGTGGTTGCACGTGTTTCAGCCAGTTGACACTTCAACAAATCAAGCTCTTGAGCGTTTTTAATTTCTAAATTCAGTTAGGATTTGGAAC
Source organism: Meconema thalassinum (assembly GCA_946902985.2). NCBI lineage: Eukaryota > Metazoa > Arthropoda > Insecta > Orthoptera > Tettigoniidae > Meconema > Meconema thalassinum. Next base: position 110,604,050 of record OX336390.1, read on the forward strand.
ATCTTTGTCAACAGCCCTATGTATTTGGGTGTGTGTTCAATTTAACTGATAACCTGTATTTCTGTGGTGACTGTAGCAATGTGTAGACTTGAAACAGGGTACTATCCTGCGATTTGCCTAAAATGTGGAAAAAACACACATAAGATCTTTGACATTGCATTTTCAGATATACGGTATACAGTTTCTGCTGGTGGGCCATGGATGCACATCAGGTACCACACAGTCTGCTAGCCTAAAATTCGAGAGCATGTGCATTGATACGTAAAGGGTCAGCCACGCAGAGAGCTTAGCCGTGTCACAATGATGGATAAACCAGCTGTTGGCAAACTCTCAAGGACACTGGCAGAAATCGGTGGTATAAACTGTACATATCATCATTACTCCCTTTTATCCAGCTCCTGCCGGGTCGGGGTATTTATGGCACTTCTCCACTTTCCTTCCACGATCTTCTCCCAGTCCAGATTTCTTTTTCTTATGCTGTTCTTCACTGAATCAATCCACCTTGTTCTAGGTCTTCTCCTTGCACTTTGCCTCCAGCATCTGTCTTGGTACGGTATTCTATTTTCCTCCATCCTATTTACATGTCCAAACCACCTTAGTTTATTCTTCTCAATTCTCTCATTTAGTTTTCCCATCCCAACTTCCTTCCTAACATCTTCATTTGTCACTCTGTCTTTCCTATCATACTTCTTAGGAATTTAATTTCACTGGCTTGAATTCTACTCTCTTGCCTGCTTGTCAAGGTGCAAGTCTCAGCTGCATAGGTCAATATGGGTACATAGTACACGTTATACATTACCTCTTTGCTTTTCCTTGGTACTTCCTTATCCCAAACAAGTTTTCTTACACTTTGATAGAATGCATTGCTCTGCTGTATCCTCCCGCCAATTTCCATGTCCAACCTACATATCTATAATAATAATAATGTCACAACTCGGTTAATTTGAAGTTGAATATACTGATAATAAAATTAATTATTCAAAATTTTGAATCAATCAAGTTCCATTTTATTTATTTCTTTTGCTTCCTCGACTTACAAGGCTGCTAATATACAAAGCTTAACTATCATAATAAGGTGAAAAAAGAAATAAGAGAAGGTTAACAAATGACGAGTATTGAACTATGAAATATATCTTATACATATAAATTAGAATAAAAGACCTGAAGAGTGGGAAAACCGCAACTAAAAATAAATAATTAAAATAGCTGTTCAGCCTTAAAATACACATAATTTAGGAATATAAGTGGTTTCTCAAAATACTAATAGATCCTTTAAAGGGCTGTTATTGCTATGGTATTAATGGTGGCATTTGAGATCTGAAATTTTCTACACGTAGCAGCAAAGAGAGAAGGTATTGTTCCCCGGTCCCCCACTAATAACCCAATAACTTCTATTTCTTGAAGGTGGTATTTTTCCTTGTAGAAAGGGACTGTAGGCTCGTAAATATCCTTCTTTTCTTTGTTTACTTCATCTGGCTGCTCGGCATGGGTCTCAAAACGCACGGTTGGATCCAATATATAACCCTTCTTTTTATCTTCCTTGTAGACTATGATGTGAATGCACCTCGTACTGCCTTGCGTGGCTAGCCCTGAAACTTCTTCATGCACCACGAAGCCAACATCTCTCAGACTCTCCGCAAGGATGGATCTTACTGAGTGATGTCTTCATTGACCCATGCAAAAAATTGAATTATTCAAGATTTCAAAATAAGAATGTTGGAACTAACTAAGTTCATCTCTAATAATATTAAAAATAATAATAATAATCTCAGCCATGGGATTATTACCAAAACAGATCAAAACAGCTCTACACCTACTCAATCTACCATTCAACATCCATCAGAAAATGCAAAAAGCAGCAATACTGACTGTATTATTGTCAGGAAATCCTAGAACAGTGATTGAAAACCGGCAAGCTTCTTGTGTACGCCCACCGAAGTTTTGCCGAAGACCAGATGAATTATGTTTAATGAACAATTTGTGATATAATAATAATGATAATCTTCTTCTTTGTCCCGCCTGGCTGCAGGGTCCACTACTTGGATAAGCTGTCTCTATACATTTCTGTCTCTGGCCGTGTCTGGCTGAAGATTAACGCGTCTGAGGTCTTTGTGTAGCGTATCGACCCATCGTTGCCTCGGTTGATCCTTTTGTCTTTTGCCAGCGACTTGTAGAATTTAACAAGACTTTGCAATTGGGCTACATGCCCGAACCATCACGTATTTTATCTTGGATAGGTGCCGCACCAAATAATAATAATACATTTCTACACTTTTTTATAAAGGAATTCTTGAAAATAGACCCTGGTCACAGACATTAGCCAGACAGTTATTTTGGGACAATGAGAACCCCCTGGCCTACAACGTCAACATACAGTGGAAAAATATGATATGTACTGTAGTTATTTGGACTTTGGATTCACAGTATTCAAATAATGGTAAAAAAGGATTTTGTCATTTAAAATATGAGTATACTCTTTGTCAGGGGTATTCTTATACAACATTAATGTCATATTGGAATCATATATTATGTTATAATAAGCAAATATACGTCCTGAAGCCTTATATGCATCAGAATGTCTAGTATTCAACCGGAAGGGACTCATGGACAAACTCGAAGTACAGGAGAGAAAGATAATGAGGAAGATATTGGGACCTGTTAAGGAAGGTAATGAATACAGAAGGCGGCCTAATCAAGAGCTCTACACGTACTGTGAAAGAATCACGGATGTTGTTAGAAAACGACGTCTAGCATTTTATGGACACGTCTACAGGATGCATCCTACCAGGTTGACCAATCAGCTCCTCGGTTACTGGCAAAAGCGGAAGACCAAGTCACCATGGTTGCGGGAAGTGAGCAAAGATCTGCAAGAACTTGGAGGGACGGAAAGAGTCTTAAAAGACCGGACATCTCTCAGGAAGATGCTTCAGCAATTGAGGTTCCAGGACAAACCGCCAAGAAAGAAAACAGGTGCCCTCTGGACCCAGGAGAGGAGGGAACAACACAGCCAGAGGATGCTAACTACTGGGCAAACATCAAAGCCCACTCCAAATGTAACAGTTGAACGTCGTGGTCCATAGATGGCCTATTCGAAACAAGAAGAAGAAGCAAATATTTTACAGAGATCCATGAAAACCTAAGAGAGGTAGGGAATCGCCCCAATACTATAATTGAATCGCTCCTTATAGAAAGGTCCAATTTTTAAAGTTTTGAGATAAACACAAAAAACTGTTTTTTCACTCTTGTACTGAAATATGAGACACAGTTTTTTCTATGTGGAAAGTGTAATGTATCCGGAAGAAAAAAAAAAAGGTAACATGAATGTAATAACTGTTATTTTCTTCGTGTTGAAACGCACTAACTGCTGGACTAAGTTCCTTTCAACACGAAATAACTAACTTGACGGCTGTGGTAATAGCATAAGTGCTGCCAGGACATGGTTCCATTCAACACAAAAAAAACATTCATCTTGCTTCCTTGGATGGAAAATCACGGTAAAAAGGATTTGTCAAAAATGTGGACTTAATGCCTTTCAACAAAGAGCGATTCAATTATTAGCTTGTTAATTATGAAAAATATTCTTACAGTATGACGAAACATATCACCAAAGTCAACTAAATTGTTTAAATTTACATTACAACCATCATGGCTATTATTTAGCGTATGGCTTTTAGGGCCGGGAGTGTCCGAGGACATGTTCGGCTCGCCAGGAGCTGTAGCTGCTTCAAGCGGACACCCATGAGGTGAGCTACAAGTTCGGTCCAATTTCAAGTAGTTCCAACTTTCGCTACCAGATGTCACTGACACCTAGTGGTGAACGTTGGAACTTTGGTAGAGCGTTACAACAAAATCTAACCTAGAAATTTAGCTTCATACAAGTCTAGTTAGTGGAAGGATCTTTTATATGCCATAAATCTATGACATGGGGCCGCCGGCTTTACATCCCCTCCGAAGGATTTTAACGCTCTTAAAAAATCCGACAACTTCGTCCGGGTTTGAACCCGCGGTCTTGGGCACAGCAGTTCAGCATGCTACCAATTATGCCACCGAAGCCATCACGGTGGTGATTATTGATATATCCAGGGTCTTGAAACATTGTAGTCATAGTGGAATTTGTGTGATAACCAATGTTATTGTGGTCAATGAAACATACACATCTTCATATCATGTGGTGCTTGTTTGTTTGACTGTTGCTGGCTAGCTTTCAGAAACATACAGAGCGACTGGTCGAACAACAGTCCAATAAACCTTGAAGGTCAATTGGTACCTGATATTCAAAAAGTACAGGGTCTTTCACTCACTGCAGGTAGAAGGTCGAGCCAAAGGTCAGACGAGCACATTGCAACACGGAGCTGAGACAGTTGCGACGCAGGCTTTGACGAGTCAAGTTGACTTCGTTTTTTCGTTTATAGCATATATTAAGTTATAAATGTTGTAAGCTTATAACGTGTTATTGCTAAGTGTTAAAGCCTGCTTCAATTTTTAGCCTATTTTCATTTTATGAAAAAAAAAAAAGCTTATGAGATCACCTTTTGTTTGTGTGTGTGCGCATGTGTATCCGTCTGTGCCCCCCCCCCCCTAATAACTTTTAAACGGCTGGGGCGATTTCAATGAAACTCGGTAAGGTCATAGCACCATTTTGGCCGACCCCGACCCTGGCCTTCAAATTTTATTATGTCTCACCAATCCAACATGGCGGCTGTGTTCACCAGCATTCAATATCTCCGAAACTAGTACTGATATCACCTTGAAAATTTGTACGGTGATAAAGGGCACTACTACAAGTTCACCTATGACATGAGACTTTTAAAAACCTGGTAACTACAAAACCAACATGGCGGCCAGGCGAAGTTAAGACTTTTAAATAGACTTTTCTCGCGATTTAACCATCCAATCGCAATGAAACTTGATACAGCAAAAGTTTATACATATTGTAAGCACTAACATCTAATTTAGTTCAATTGTTTAGATAACTTCAAGATCGCGGCTGTGCAAAATATTTTACCGGCATTCTATATCTCCGAAACTATTTCTGATATCACCCTGAAATTTTGTACGGTGATACAGGGCACTACTACAAGTTTATATTTATAAGTTTCAAAAACCGGTAGAGTACAAAACGAACATGGCGGCCAAGTGAATTTGAAACGTTTTAAGAGACTTTTCTCGCGATTTAACCATCTGAGCGGAGTGAAATATGGTGCATTAATGTTTATACATATTGTAATGCACTGGCATCTAATTTAGTTCAATTGTTGAAATAACCTCAATATGGCAGCTGTGCGAAATTTTAAATAAGTTTTTATTTCTTGTGTCGTAATCATGCGATGGAAGTGAAAGTTTGAATAATGAACTTACGTAATAATTTTCCTTTAATAGTACATAACTCTAAGGCTTATACATTTAACAATCCAACATGGCGACCATCAGAAATATTTAGACTGTTCTCAATATCTACAAATCTTTTACAGCAATCAAGCTGAAATTCTTTATGTTCATTTCCATTGTTTTCATAGCCAGAAGATTGGCCGCTGTGTGAAATTTAAAAATCTCGTTTTTACATCTTGTGTACTAATCTTGCGATTGAAGTTTGAATACTACACCTACACAATAATCTGCATGTAATAGTACATAACTCTAAGACCTACATATATAAAAAACCAAAATGGCGACCATCCAAAATATTAGACGGTTCTCAATATCTACGAATCTATTACAATCAAACTGAAATTTTGTATGTTGATAGAGGCATAGGAAATATGAAAACAGGCTTTAGTTCTTCTCGGAACTACTTGTTATATATGGGGGAAATTGAAAACAAGGTTTATGCACACACCCCCACACTCTAGATGAACTCAAACTAAATATCACGAGAGAAATTGAGGCTATCTCAGTAGATGAACTAATGCGTGTGAATGAAAATTTCCTTAGAAGATGCCAGAAATGTGTAGATGCAGATGGAGGACATTTTCAACATCTTCTGTGACAATGATTTTACTTTGATTATGTGTTATTTTGTGTGCTTGTTATTTAAATGCAATTAGTACGGGCGCTCTCTCGACCTCAAACTCAGTGAGTTGCCTTGTGCTCGTCCAACACTCGACGCGTTCTTTGAGAGAAATACCTGTTTGTTACCACATCTCCTCATGCCCAGGCTTGCCACACTCAGTGGTGACAAAAGAAGCAAGATATTCCACATGTATGTACTGTATGCCCACCCCGTATTACAGTATTTCATTTTCAATGGGGTTGGGATGAAAGACAATGTAACACGTGGTTTTTACAGACAGATGCCCAACATCACGCCAACCTCATGAGTAGGGACCGCACATTCGTGCGCTAAAAATGATTAAAATATGCATGCAATTATGCACTAAAAATATAGAAAAAAAAATGCATTAAAAATATGCACTTAACAATGAGCCACTCTTATTCACTCTTCTTTCCCTTAATTTATCGTATGGCTTTTAGTGCCGGGAGTGTCCGAGGACATGTTCGGCTCGCCTGAGTCTGTAGCTGCTTCCAGCGGACACCCTAAAGGGTGAGCTACAAGTTCCGTTCAATTTCAAGTAGTTCTAACTTTCACCACCAGATATCAATGATATCTAGTGGGGAACGTTGAAACTTTGATAGAGCGTTCTGACGAAATCTAACCTAACAATTTTGCTTTACACAAGTTTAGTCTGTGAAAGGATCTTTTACATGCCATAAATCTATGACATGGGATTGCCGGCTTTACTTCCCCTCCGAAGGAAGGCATACTGAAGGATTTTTGACGCTCTTAAAAAATCCGACGACTTAAGCCAGGTTTGAACCCGCTATCTTGGGCACAGCAGTTCAGCATGCTACCAACTACGCCACCGAAGCCGCTTCTTCTTTCCCTGATTTGCTGTAATATGTGCTTTGCATGTTGTTCAAGTTGAAATTTCTTTTCAAATTTCACTTCCTTCGAGCATATTCGATAATAGACGATAACGCTATCAGTTGAATAATCACTATTACCTGACACCCACTGATTTAATAAATACTTTCTGCTGGTCTTCTCTTTAGGCATTTTGAGTTAAGGATATGCAGACTAAGAATAAAGTTAACACTTTAACGGAAGAAACTCCTCACAAAACTAACCCCGGCTGTCGAGATGGCGAAAGGAATATCCCACCCAATTCCCTTCTTGAAATAACCAGGCAGCATGCTTGTGTAAAATATTAGTTATTAATCTGTTGCTCAGAAAGTTGCTTACAAGGGATGTCCAACACGCAGGCGAAACATATATTTTGTTCAAGATGTTTTAAATTATACTTAATTTCAACCGTATATGCTAAAATATGCTGTAATGTTCAGAATATGCAAAAAAATCCAATAAACCCTCAAAATAAGCATTTTCAAAATATCCGGTTCCTAATTTTTCCTCCTCATGAGAACCACATTGATGCGCTGCTTTTTCCACTTGCATGGCAATCTTTGAGTTTACACTCTTGTCCGATGTCACTGTAAGCGACAGTTTTGTATGAGACAAGTCCCAGATTTACCCCAAGGACAGCGGACTCCCCAGAGATGAAATAATGAAACTGGGCAAGGAGATGGAAGGAAGGAGCCATGGCCTATTAGAAGGTAACGTCCCGGCATTTCCCTGGAACTGAAAATGGGGAAACCACAGAAAACCAATTCAAGGATTGCCAACGGTGGGGGTTTGAATCCATGTCTACCAAGTTTGCAGGTAGGTTGGCCTCATGACCTAGTGCTATGCGTTAGCGAGATACCTACTGCTGTCGGTTAAAAGCTTTCTTCGGCTTTTCCCAATTGATTGGGGTCGCTGAAGCAAACCTCACTCATTTTGGTTTAGGACAAGGATTTCAGGCCGGATGCCCTTCCTGACGCCATGTGATTTTTCAGAAATGAAGTTTCCAATCTTTCAAATAAAAAGAACACATAGTTACAAGAAAAACTTTTGAAATTTCATGTTTTTCACAATTGGTCAACATGATTATTTGCTTGCTTAGTGTGATTGTTATTAAATGGTCAGGATATAGTGGATTGTGCACTTAGCTGTTTGAGCGATGTGTGTCACAAACATGGGCACAGCGGAGAGAGGGACAGACACTGACCACACGTCTGTTAGGCAGGTCGCTGTGGTGTCTCGTCTTGTATGTTGTGAATAGTGGCCAAATGCAATGGCGCTTCGACTGGACGTTCACTCCAAATATGAGGTGCGTGCGACAGTCCGATTCCTATGGATCAAAAAGGAATTGCACGGACATTCATCGTGAAATTGGTGCTGTGTATGTGGAGAGGGCCTTTTCCCGGCAAGGGATCGTAAAGTGGTGTCAGCAATTCGAAGCCCGACGCATGGACATCACGGACGAATATCGCGAGGGCAGGCCCGCAACGTCCAGCACTCATGCAAATGACAACAGTGTGAATGTGATATATATATATTTTTTTTTTTAGCGTATGGCTTTTAGTGCCGGGAGTGTCCGAGGACATGTTCGGCTCGCCAGTTTTGTAGCTGCTTCGAGACGGACACCCAATGGGTGAGCTACAAGTACCGTTGGGGAGGGAAGGAGGGGAGTTGGAATGTAAGGACGAGGAGTTGGAAGATAGCGGCTGTGGCCTGTAGTTAGGGACCAACCCCGGCATTTTCCTGGAAGGAAGATGGGAAACCACAGAAGACCATCTTCAAGGTTGCCGGCGGGGGGATTCGAACCTCCTCGCCTCCCGGATGTGAGCGACTGCCATCAGTCATGCCGTAACCACCACGGCTAACTCACCCGGTGAATGTGATCATTAGACAGAACAGTGGTCGACGTTTCCAGACCGATGAGGAGGTGAAGGCCGCTGTCTCCGCGTGGTTGCAGAACGCTGGAGGAACTTTCTATGTGTCCGGCATCGACAAGTTGGTTGTGCGTTCGCAGAAATGTTTGGAGTCTCTTGGAAACTATGTGGACGTTACATTGTATGTCGTTATAGGAGTGTTGCTGTTGTATAGGTGGTGTAATAAATGGCCATAACTGGGAAGTGCAACTTATTTTTTGATCTGCCCTCGTAATAACAACCACACTAACCAAGCGAACTTGAAGGCCAATCACACTAGCAGAATCTCAAAAAAAACAAAACATATTTTGAATAGTTGTGCTAGTTTAATGACTACTGCAACTAAATAAGTGTAAATATCATAACCCATTCTTATAGACAAGGATTTAATAGCCAAAGTGTAAAGGATCTGTTGATGATTGCTTGACGATTGAAACTGGTCATCCAAGTGTACTTTTTTTTTTCAGGATTAGGGAATAACCCTTCACAATTGGGTACAATCGTGTTGAGCCGGCCTCATGGTGTTGGGGTAGCATGTCTGCCTCGCACCCGAAGGCCCAATGTTTGATTCCGGGCTCCGTAAGGGATTTTAGAAACTGACGCGAGGGCTGGAACGACAATTGTGTAACTGTCTGACGGTGAGACAGCGCCCCGGTTTGGAGACCAAGATTAACGGCTGAGGGAACCCGATACGCTAACTATGGGTCACCCCATAATCTGCAGGCCAAATAGCTGGGCAGCGGTCGCTTGGTAGTCCTATGCCCTTCACGGGCTGTAGCACCATGGGGGTTTTTCTTTTATAATAGTGTTGACCCGCTAAAAAAATTAAATTATAGTTTAAAAATTTGAAATAGACTATGTTCTGTCTAGTCAATACTTTTCTTTTTTTTGGTGCTTATTTATACACTAGGACATGTTTTGAGGCAAAGTATTATTGAAAATCTGCCCCTTCATCAGCTTACTTACTTACTTACTTACTCCATGGCACTACAGCTCTTGAAGAGCCTTGGCCTCCTTGATGACGTTTGCCTATTCTGGTCGGTCCGCTGCCTTCCTTCTCCATCCTCGGATTCCCATGCTATGGAGTTCCTCCTCTACATCATCCAGCCAACACTTCCTTGGTCTGCCTCTACTCCTCCGTCCTTGTGTGGAAAACCTTCTTTACGGGATTGCTGTCCTCCATACGCCGAACATGTCCCAACCACCTCAGCCTACTCCTCTTAATTTCCGTCGCAAGATCTGGCTCCCCATACAGTACTTTCAGCTCTGCATTTGTTCTAATTCTCCATTCTCCGTGGCGTAGTCGGTAGCATGCTGAACTTCTATGCCCAAGATAGCGGGTTCAAACCCGGCCGAAGCCGTCGGATTTTTTAAGAGTGTTAAAAATCCCTCAGTATGCCTTCCTTCGGAGGGGAAGTAAAGCCGGCGGTCCCATGTCATAGATTTATGGCATGTAAAAGAACCTTCCACTAATTACACCTGTGTGAAGCTAAATTGGATAGGTTAAGAATGTAAACAACGCTCTTAGGTTTATACGTTCGTTGCCAAGAGCCGACTGCGGTGGTGTCTAGTAGCTAAGTTCTGAACTTGGCCTAGTAGTCGTTGGCGGTGGCGTTTGGCAGCAAAAGTAGGAACTATTTGAAAAAATCTAAGTTGCAGTCTGTACTTAAATTAAAAAACAGGTAACACACACTAATACAGTCATCACAATTAACACCTGTTATCACACAGATTCTACACACACCCAATACATGGGGATACATGACCGCGTTGTCGCAGCCCCTAAACTTATGAACCAACCAATCCATTCTCCTTGACAGCGCCAAAAATCTTCCGCAAAATAATCAGCTAGTATTCCAAATTTTTAAACTATCATTCGGCGACACGGACCAATCATGAACAATGTTAACCCCAAACATACTAAGGCAACACTGAAAAATGGCTTCCAACACAATAATTAAAATCGCTAAATCACCGGATACAGCAACGTTTGAGCTATTTTTTGACAATCGCCATCAGAATTGAGACACCTGTCGTATCGTGGGTCTTTCATCTTCAGCTCTTCTTCAGTGTGAAAACGCTGACTGGAGGACAGGAATTAGATGATGGAAATCGTTGAGAGCAAGATCAGGACCGTGTGGTGGTTATTCAAACAGTTCCGAGCCGAACAGTTGCTGTACACCGAGCTGTATGTGGTCGGGCATGGTCATGGATCAACTGGAGAAACTTTATCACAGACCAAACCTCGCAGGCAATGGGAGACAGAATAGGAGCAGTCATTTCCTGCTGTGCTATGGACACCAGTCGGGACTTGTACTGCCGGTATATGACTGCTATGTCATTGATCTGTCGCGCATACTCATAGTTTCCAGCTAAATAAATAATAGGGAAACTTAATTTCTGGATGGTCCTCGTATTTATTTTATAAATGTTCTTTCAGCATGGTTTTATCTCACATGTTGCCAGCAAAATAAAAACGAAAAACAATGCTGAAGGTCGGATATTAATCGAAACATGTACTATACTCTAGTTAGTTGTTGTTTTAAGGGGCGGAACTAGGAGATCATCTGCCCCTATACTATACTCTGCATTACGAATAATGAACGTTGACGTCTGTCAAAGCTAGTATGTGGGGAAATGCTGCGTTGCCACTGGGACAGGTCATGACTCATAACATTCCAAGAAGCTTCCAGGAAGACACAAATACTGGGGAAGTTAGCCCCCCTGCCTGGCGGTGTAATGACAGTGACGAGTCAAGGCACAGTAGAACACTGCCTCAAGACATGTGCTCGCCGCTGTCTCTGCATACATTGCAACACCACTGGCTGTTGCCATGGAGACCATTACCCCACACATTTCTTCTCCACACCTCACCATTCAAGCGGATGACAACTGTCACGATTCACCTTTCGCAATACAGAGTATAAAAAATTTAATTGGTATTCTGTCCGAAGGCAGGTCCGAGCCTCTGAAGAGGCAACCCCGAGCCGGAGTTTACATGCAGTAGAGTGGCCAGGACCTTTCCGCTACTCCTGTTGGCCAACAGCGCACAGTGCCTAGAATCGGCATACCATCCAAGTTCCGACCACGCTCAATGCTGCTTAACTGCGGAGTTGTCATGGGATTCGGTGTTTCAACACGGCTAAGCCATTGGCAATACAGAGTATTGAAAATGAAAATCCACAGCCTGCTTCCAGTCTCCGACCGGGTCAGGAATGGAATGAATGAAGCCCCTATCTAGCGGCGAGGATATGAACTGTGCCGGCTGCCGAGGCCTGACGCACTCCTCTGGGGCAATGATTAAATGAATGACAGATGAAATGAAATGATAGTGGAGAGTGTTGCTGGAATGAAATATTGACAGGGAAAACCGGAGTACCCGGAGAAAAACCTGTCTGCCTCCGTTTTGTCCAGCACAGATCTCACATGGAGTGACCGGGATTTGAACCACGGACCCAGCGGTGAGAGGCTGGCGTGCTGCCGCCTGAGCCACGGAGGCTTGCTGGCAATACAGAGTATTGATGATGTTAATTCATTTTAAGAGGCTTGGGACATCTTAGTCAACAGTCCCGTGAAGTTATGTGTTGAACTTTTCTGATAACCTGTATTTATGTTATGACTGTAGTTGTGTGTATTAGGGACAGGAATAAGGTAGGTGCCTCGGTACTTGAAGATACTATCCTGGCATTTGCGTGGAGGGAGTGTGGAAAATCCAGTCATCACCTGGATTTGAACCTGTGATCTCTGGACTTGCTGCAGATGCCCTCACTCCCGTGGTGCATGATTTAATGAGCACAGCTATGCCGTGGGACAAATTGAAGGTAAAAATAAATTTTTGTCATAAATATTGATGTAAATGGCTAATTTACTACCTGGACAGCAGAAGATTCAGGTCTAAATTCTGATTGGGTTCGCATTTTCAAGTCTTACTCAATGAGATATACTAGTTTTGCCATTTCTATGTTTTGAAATTATAAGTCAGGTTCTGATTTCGGCACACAGGTGGCTCTGTCTTAGGAGATTGAAGATATCTTCCACATTGTACCCGATAGGAGAACCAGCAATGCAGAGTAGAGAAGTTATGTTCTTGGCGCGTGAGCAGATGATTGGTTGCGAATAGCAACCCAGTGAACCAATGGTGAGCCATTCCCCAGACAGTATGCCCTCTTCTTATGCCATTTTCAAGAACTTAGTTTGAGGACGCCTACTTTTCCTTTATCCCCGAGATTACTTTGATCTCTACCTACCGCACTAGATTTTTTTTTTTTTTATCGTCGATCTAAATCTTATATTTTTAATAACATTGGTCCATCTATCATGTTTTGATCTTCCTCAGCTTACATTCGATACTAGAGCTCAGCAACTCCAAGTGAAACACCAGAAAAAATGCGAACTACAAGCTCGCTCTTCTCTCTGCCACACTGGCTGACAGAGCTAGCACTCACACAGGGTCGCACTTCAAGTTGTTGAGCTCTAGTATCTCTTACACTGCAAACATCTTTGTTTCAGCATTTGTTAGAACATTCTTGAAGATAAAAAAACCCATCTGTTTATAATACCATACTTAAATATACATATCACTAAATTATGCCCTAAGAGTTTTTCGGGTTTTTGATGGTATTTCATTCTTACATAACCTGACAACTTCTTAAGAGATAATTGCTTTTATAAAAGCTAATCAAATTCAAAGTTACATACAGTAGTGTACTACATCAAAAAGTGATTGTCTGAGCAGCCTGTAGACCAACCATGTGCAACAGCCATCCCCGACCCGCCTGATCAGTTATTGAAAATGTATTTCTTACATAATCTGTCAAACTAAAGAAAACATTTTATCAACCCTCGCCAATGCAGTGCGAACATTTTCTCTCTGGGCTTGGCAATTCTGTGAAGATAAGCCCTGGCGCCCATCTCCCACTCGACCTTGTGCTGTAAATCGTGCAAGAGAATTGGCAAGAGTGTTGCTGAGTTTCTCATTAATATGGGAAGTAAATACAGTGGAACGTGGATAATTCGAAATCTTCTTTAATTCGAATTTTTCTCTCGGTCCCTAGCATTTTATACACAATCAATGCTAAAAAATCGTGGTTAATTCTAATTATATTTTGGATAATTCGAAATTTTCACGTGTAAAAGGCCGATCGGAAGCCAAACAGTTGGGTCAGGAATTCCTGAAAAACGACGTATCGTTGGCATGCGGTCCCTACTCAATGGTTTTGCCTACATGACTAACAACATGCCTGCGACGCTCCTTCCAAGGTCAATGCACAACCCCTCCCCCTCTTATTGTTTTGCAACGCTCCACATCTCTTAACTCATAAGAGTGTCATCCCTAACACCTGTCCGGTAATGCGTGCTGAGTGGTCTGATTAGATTTGTGATCGTTGTTTAGAAGTTTGGTTTTGCCTGTGTTTTAAAGTGTGAGTACAGAACTAAGATGTTGTCATCAAAGCCTCGGGTTCCATACAAAACTTTGACTTTGGCGGGGAAAATAGCGGTGATTAAAAAGTGGAAAAGAGAATGAAGGAAAAAATCTGAAATTGCAAAGGCTTTCGGGATTCCTCCAAACACGTTGTCTACATACCTAAAAAAATAAAGACAAAATTCTCGATTATGAAAATGAGAGTGGCAAAGGGCGAAAAAGGTTAAGGGAACCGGAAAATTTGAATTTTCTCTGTACCCTTTTCAAAGAACTTTCATCATTCGAATTGTTTTACTGGTCCCTTGAGGTTCGAATTATACAAGTTTCACTGTACATATGTATTTTCTCTAGTAAATAAAATATTTGGTTGCCATTATAATATTCTTGTTTATGAGTTTGTAATGAACGAGTTTCTTAATTGAATGTGGCTACTACGTGAAAATATTATGCATTATTAAGTAGGGCCCGCAACGCCTGTAAGCCCCTTGTGGTTGGCCCACCTTGTGTTCCATGTTCCACATGCCTGCTGTAGGCATTACATAATTCGGGTAAGTATCCAAATTAGATCTTTCAGCACATTAATAGTAGAGAAACAAAAAAGCCTCTGTGGCTTAGGCGGCAGCACGCCGGCCTCTCACCGCTGGGCCCGTGGTTCAAATCCCGGTCACTCCATGTGAGATGTGTGCTGGACAAAACGGAGGCAGACAGGTTTTTCTCCGGGTAATCCGGTTTTCCCTGTCAAAATTTCATTCCAGCAACACTCTCCACTTTCATTTCATTTCATCTGTCATTCATTTACTCATTGCCCCAGAGGAGTGCGTCAGGCCTCGGCAGCCGGCACAGTTCATATCCTCGCCGCTAGATGGGGGCTTTATACATTCCATTCCTGACCCGGTCAAAGACTGGAAGCAGGCTGTGGATTTTCATTTCAATAGTAGAGAAACACTATTTTGTATGATGTTATAGTTTTCTTACTATCATCACAGCAGAGTACTTTTTCGCATATTAGTTTACAATTCTATAGTACTGTAGTTTAGGGCTTATCTATCTTATTATATAATACGCTAGGGTGTATGTTTCACAAAACTCAAGCTCCTAAACCAGAGGGAGTTAGAAGGTGTGGTTTGTACCAAAATCTTCCAAATCGTCTCAATACTACAGGAAAAATCGTGCATTTCGTGAAAAGTCAATGGAAATATATTTATTTGTTTATAAAGTGCTTTTAAACAAATAAACAGGACGATAGCCCCTGGCAGAACTGTGCCGCGTACAGTCGCATAGCAGTAGTGTCGGGCGGGTAGTCTGTACACAGGGGGTGCACACAACCCATTGTACAACCAGCAGCAGTGATGAATTGCTCTCTGATTACATAAATATCAACAATTTGTTTAAAGTACGTTTAAACATATTTATAGAAGCCCGCATAACAGTAAAGCCAGGCGGGTGGTTTATACACATGCAAGAGTTCTCGCACAGGTCCGCTTCTTTAGGCACCTTGACATCAGTTCAATGAAGTTGGGTGTGTATTGAGTTTGCTTGGGAACCTGTGTCTCTGTTAAGCACCACCCCACTATTTGCTTGGTGGGCTGACGGTGTAGGTTTTCGAACTTTCAAACTCAGCAGTTCCAGAGACTTTTAGACTTAACGCGCATGGCTACGGTATGAGGTAACCAATTTTGAGTATTCATTACTACAGCTCCACTTTCAATACTTCACGATGATTTCCGTCTTGCTTCCCAATTTTGCACTCCAAGTGCAAGATTTAGGAGACTCGTCAGCGGGCTCTCGGTGTCCGCGCTGATGAACCACCTTGGTGTTCCTAGGCGAAACACCACACAAGACACAGCATAAACCTAGAAAAATTGCTGAGTTTTAATTCACTGGCCATGAAAGCCAATAAACCAAATATATTTCTGTTGATTTTTCACGAAATGCAAGATTTTTCCTGTAGTATTGAGACGATTTGGAAGATTTTGGTACAAACCACACCTTCTAACTCCCTCTGGTTTAGGAGCTTGAGTTTTGTGAAACAATTGTGATTACTTTTAAGCCATCTTTAATAAGTAGCTACAGTGGAACTTGGATAATTCGAACCTTAAGGGACCAGTAAAAATATTCGAATTATCCAAAAATTCGAATTAAGAAAGTTATTTGAAAAGGGTAGAGAAAAGATATTGTATTACGTTTACATAATGATTTACGTTCAACAAAGCAGATTAATAGAAAACGGTACTGTACAATGACTGTATCGTGAATAACATCAAACGTTTCAAGAGATAAAATAAAACCAAAATGTACTATTCACCTATTTAACGACAGTAGTAATCCAACAATCTAGTTAAGTATTAGAGAAATCTACTGTTTTTCAAAAAAGTTTGAGATTTTTACCAGTTTCCTACAATTAAGTCTCACGGCCATCACAAAAGAATCTAGCAAATTTAATGAAAAGAAAACAGAATCACTTACGTCATTTCTACTTAAAAAGTAACGCCTAAGTTCTGTGATGTGGTTTGTTGCTTGGGCTGCACTCGGGACAGTTTTTTCGGGAACTTCCTCCACGAGTTCATCGCCAGATGTGTCGTCACCATCTTGTTTTTCGGAGTTCAGTACATCGGCGATGATTTCTGCGTTGGTCAGCTAACCACAAACTGACACATTTTCGTCCGGTCGGCTTTTTAAACGTAAAAACTTCGAATTATCTAAAAGATAATTCAAATTAACCACGATTTTTTAGCATTGATTGTATATAAAATGCTAGGGACCAAGAGAAAAATTCGAATTAAAGAAGATTTCGAATTACCGAAGTTCGAATTAGCCACGTTCCAACTCACACTAACCGGTATTTACATGCGGACTCCCACCATCACCCAGCACAAAAACAAGGAATTATAACAACTCTAGCCAAAAGAGCGGAACGTATTCGTGAGGCATCAACTCTTCAGGAAGAGTTACATGCCTTACAAACCATCTTTAAGGGTAATGGCTATAATGAATCCACTATATATAGGTCCCTACATCCCAGAAGGAGGGATAGACAACCTTCTCAGAGCTCCGACGTGAGAGGAACTGCTTACCTCCCTTATATTCACAACACCACTGACCGCGTTGCTAAGATTCTCCGCAAGCACAAGATAAAAACAGTTTTCGGCACTATGACGAAAATTGGTCAACGTTTAGGATCAAACAAAGATAAATTGTCCCCATCACTACAACCTGGGGTGTATGAAGTCCCATGTACTTGCGGAAAAGTCTACATTGGACAAACAAAACGGTCCATTGCAACTCGCATCAAAGGAACATCCGTCTAAACCAACCTGACAAATCAGCTATAGCTGAACATGCCCTGTCTTCAGGGCACGATGTTTGTTTCAAGGATGCTCATGCGCTAGCCCTTGTTAAGCACAACTGGTCTAGAATTATAAGGGAGGCAGTTGAAATTCGTAAAAATCCCAATAATTTTAACAGAGACACTGGATATCAGCTAAGTGACACTTGGCTACCAGTTATTAAGGATCTAGGGAGATAGTTCCTCTCAGTCTCTCTGTTCTTCACATATTTAAAATTGTACATTTTCCCTCTAGGGCTCAGAGCCTGGATTTGATCTCCTTTGTTCGTCACTGGGGAGTTTCCATCTGTTTTTTCGCCGTTGACTGTATGACGTTAGGTATCGTTCAGATACACTTCCCTTTTGTTTATGTATCCCTATATATCCATCTAACCCTCCCCCCCTCCTCATTCTTCGAGGAGTTTCTATATTTCCACACCGCCCCCTTTACCTTCTCGTTACTTACTAATCTGTCCGCCGTTCCACCATGGACCATACAGTAATTTCTGGCAGCTGCTCTCTGGTGACGAACAGAGGAATTTATCTATATTTTTTGTAATCTCATTGATTTACTTTCTATGGCCACATTGTTTATTTCCATTGAAAAAGGAGGCAAGGTTTCTCCGAAACGTATGGTTCAAATTAAAAATACACACGGCATTAGCCCAAAAGCATGAATTATTTATATAATTATTATAATAAGTAGCTGAAGAAGGATATATAATGATACCCGAAACATATACCTCATGTAAATAAATAAAAGCTTTATTGTATACAGTGTCAACTAAGCAAATCACATACCGTATATACCCGAATGTAAGACGACCCCGAATATAAGACGAGTCCTAGTTATCAACTGCCTCTTACAGATTTTTTCAAAAAAATACTCGCTAACTCATAACTTGCACAATATATACCCTTAGGGTCGTGCTTTCATTTTTATAATGTCACGTGTTATCGGAAATCCTTCTGCCCGCTTTTCCAAGACATACTCTATAATTTCTTTGTTCAAGAATGGGAGACGTTATTAAATTAAGATACATTGATCACTCAATTACTGCTCGTAAAACTGACTGGTTGTTCTTGTAAAGATTGTTTTAAAACATATTTCCGTATGCTTTCGAACATATAATTTATCCGCTTAAAATGACGTGTATGCGTAAATCCTAACCTCAAAATGTACGCTATTCTTATATGCATGGTAATTAAACATAACAAACCATATTTTAATCTTCATTAATGCATTGATTTGTTGCGAGTTACAAGATGCCAACAGCACATACTACTTTGCAAATAATAATAACATTTTTTTTTTTAAATACCCTGAATATAAGACGACCCCAAATTTTTATAACACAAAAAGTGGGAAAAAACCTCGTCTTACATTCGGGTATATACGGTAACTTGAATTACATATATGCAGTCAACAAGGACCAAACAGAATCATTTTAAATTTCTAGGATGGCCGAGATGAGAATCAAAACCAGCTCTTCTCAGTTTTACCTTCCAAGGCTGAAGTGGAGGGGTTTTAGCAAATGTGTGGTCAAGTGGCATTAATCAGTACCATTTGGTGAGTTTCAAAGATACTTCATATGTTTAAGAAAATCTGATATTGGCTTACCTTCATAACCAACCACCTGGCGATATTGAATCACTGGGTCCAGCTAGTTCTCTGCAGTTAAGCAACATTGGACGAGGTCGGGACTTGGATGGGTGACCAGGTGATGTTGCGGGGGAACGAGGAGTGGAAAGGGACTGGCCAACCTACCACAAGAAAACTCAGGTTCAGGACAGTCTCTTCAGAGGTACAAATCAACCTTCTGGCTTCATAAGTTTTAGAACAGCTTCAAAGAAGACAAGTTGAACAGTCCCGACCCCTCAACAGTTCGCTTGTTGGCCAAACCTTCACTTCACTTGGCAGATCAAATCATAAATCGGTCAAGGTGCAATTTTATCATTGGGATTACAGCACGGCCTGGGATATTTTTATTAATGTCACCATTACCAGATCCACCAAGTTTATATTGCAGTGGCGATTCCTCCATGTAGGACGTGAGGATCATCCTACAGTCAGCTCTCAGCTGTATCAGTTTAAAAAAATTAAAGTGATTGTTTTGTAAAATAGTCTTTTGGGCTAGCTTGCGCGCCCTCTCGATAAGCTTTGTCTCAATGTCACTGTCAGTACTTGTAACTAGTTCTACATTTCACCCCTAGATGGGTGAAGTGTGACCTTCACCGCCCAGTGTAGAAAGCTGACAAGGGAACTGTCCATATGGTCATATCGAAACCGACAATGAAATTTCGTAGAGATGATGAGAAAACCATAAATTGGCGATGTACAAAAAATTAGCTGCCATTTCGAACTGGAAGGTATCGAAATCTTCATGCAAAATCCGTGTGACAACGCAATTACTGGACAACCCTTGCATCTTGCTGGCTCGTGCGGCGCACAGTGGAGTGGAGTTGCTGTTGTGCTGGAGAGAGAGAGAGAACGAACTGGCAGGCTACCACACACCAAGGACACTTCATTGTTAAGGAACGAATGCGAAGCATAAATGAGGTTCGTTGATTGCATGATAAAAACAGAAATATTTTTGGCACCATGCACAACAAATATGCACTTTGATGCCACATTGTTCTTCACAGTTTTCCTTACTTATTTGAAGGCAATATTTTGCAGGCACTTCGAACTCGGGAGGTCTCTCCGTTGTGTAATTGGTTGCGAACCGCGAATATTTAACCATGTCCTTGAACCTTGGGGAATAAAATTGAAAATGAATGAAGGATTGCATTTTCAGTACGCAGTTTCTCTGATATTCATCAAACTGAACGTCTTCACAAGCCGACACAATGTCTGTTAAATGGCGATACAAAGCTATCCATTGCCGGGTGAAAAACTTATCCAAGGGCTGTATTTTCCCTGTAGTGCTGGGAGGAATCTGGAGAATTTCTATACTGTTGCCTGGAGGAGTGTCTTCAAGACAGCTTTTATCACTATAAGTAGTCCAGGAATCTAACAGTAGCAAACACTTATCTTCCGCAAATGGGAAAAAGGATTCTTTAAACCAATATTTTAATTCCTATTCCCCCATTTTTCCTATTTTGTGGCTGTTACAATTATATTTCTGACATGAAACATTTCTTTGGAAACTCTCGGACCGAAAATTCCAGTTGCCTCCTGAAGTACAATGAATAATTTCGGGAGAAGTGTACCGGTCATACTAACTGTAGGCATAATTGTGTACGAATGGGTGAGTGCAGGAACTGATTGAGCAACTGTTTCTGTATGTTTCTCACCAACAAACGATAGAGTCCTTTTCGCTTTCATTTCGCGCATGAAATCACTCTGATCTGTGTTGTATATCGAAGAAGGGGTATAGTCTAAAAATCGCTCTGTAGCTGCTTCTACAAATTTCTTTGCGACTTGATCTTTTTCGTCTTCTTGCAGATACGTATGGGATATATACTGGGTCTTTCATATAAAATAAGAGCGCCAAGCGGCGGCTTTGTTATCCGCAGCTGCGGTCACCTTGGCCGAAATTGTGGCGCGCCACGGCCCTCTGCTGTAGTATTGAAAGCTCGCGCATAGTACATACGAGGGCTGGTTTTTTTTTTTTCAAGTTCTGATGGATTGTATAAAAATAACAGATTGACATTACGAAACTTAACCTTGCAATTAACGTGCAGGTGCTCAGTCGCCAGTCCAAACCTCAAGTGCTAACATGGTGAGACAGTTATTATTGCAACATCGTATTTTTCATGTAAAACTTATTTTAAGTACGAGTCGGCTCGGCGGGTACGTGATGCATTTGTTCAGAAATTTCCTGATGAAGTGCCACCTTCACTAGCACAGATTCACGTAATTGCAAATAAGTTTGACAATACTGGCTCGGTGCTCAATAAAAAACATGCCCGCACATGAACAGTTTTAACAGAGGATGAGCTAGATGACATGGGCGAGAATCTTGAACGGTCTCCGAATAAATCACTCACAAAATTAGCACAAGTAGGGGTTTTGGTTTCATCAACAACAACTAACTAACTCAAGTAAGATTTCAGCATTGTACACATGCTAGCAAGGCCGCTGCATCATCTAGGATTGTACACACGCTTAAAGCAGGGGGCCTTGGCGCGTTACAAGCTCGGCCAAGGTGACCGCAGCTGCGGTTAACAAAGCCGCCGCTTGGCGCTCTTATTTTATATGAAAGACCCTGTATATATATGACCACGATGTCGCAGCATCTAAAATAAGCAACAACAACAAAGTTTCTCCCTCATTGTCACCATACACTATCACATCACTACCATTGAGCTATCTGAATAACATGTACTGTAGGCTATTAACCCTTTATAGGGCAGAACTATTATTAATAAATTTTATTTGTATTTATATAATTATTTTATCCTAATTTTAATTAGTGTTATCTTTTTAATTATTATATTTATATATTTTTATTTTTGTATAATTTGTATGATCTATTTTTATAATTTTAATTTTGTAAGCTTATTTATTTTTAATTGTAAAAGTTTATTTAATTTTGATTGTAATTTTATAAGATTATTAATTTAATTTTTGCAAGCATATTTATGTTCCAATTTAATTTTTTTCATCTTTTTTTAATTTTTACATTTTAATTTTAATTGTTTCTGTAAAAGGAATTAAATTTCATCAAGCATCTTTTTCACGGAAATAGTGTAATGCATACTCTAGATGTCTAGAACATTAGCCGGATTCATGACAGCTCCCTCAAAGGAACATGTGTCAACTGCCTAGCACAGAGCACTCAA
Source organism: Meconema thalassinum (assembly GCA_946902985.2). Lineage (NCBI taxonomy): Eukaryota > Metazoa > Arthropoda > Insecta > Orthoptera > Tettigoniidae > Meconema > Meconema thalassinum. Next base: position 110,626,396 of record OX336390.1, read on the forward strand.
GGATACGCGCACGCTTCAGCTGGTCACCAGGGCTGTGACCTATTAGAAATCTCCGTGCCGATTTCAGGACCTTCCAGTTCGAAATGACAGCTAATTTTTTATACATCGCTAATTTATGGTTTCCTCATCATCTCTACGAAATATCACTGTCGGTTTCGATATGACCGTATGGACAGTTCCCTTGCGAGGAAAGAAGCCTTGCATCCTCAAAGTACAAGTTTATAGCTTTAGAAATGTATGGGAGCCCTTGAGGGGGAAGGGGCAGACTTGGTCTGTTTAATGGCGCTCTGAGGACGGCGACTGAGATCCCCAAGTCTCGCTATTCGTTGAATTCAAACCAACACTACAGGATTATTGGTTACTATTTTGCGCGGTCAGAAAGGATAGTCTGTCCTCAGCGTGTTCAAATCTTTGGAGTGGTATTCGATTGTATTGTATCGTGTAATGTTTCCGTAGTAGTGCTGTGCGACTGAAAAATTAATATTAGACTGAGTCTAATATCTCAATTGGGCACAGCTATAATAATTATCTTAAGTTAAGCCTATCATATTACGTCCTACACATTATAAAAAAAGTGACAGTCAGTCTGAAAGACTAGACTTGGTAACATTTTAAATGATACAAATGCTGAAAAATGCTAGAAAGGCTGGAGGCTTCTCGCTTCACTCAAAGCCAAAGACACTTGACATGTTAGAAAATTATCTGCATAATACTTATCTTACTTTTCTGTTTCCAATTACTTGCGAACGGCAAGTGCAAACCAAGGGCAAAGCAGAGCGCGGGGGGACGTGCCCCTTCCATCCAGTCTAAAAACACTTATAGTGGGCGATGTATTGAAGATAGAGATATGCTCTCGCGGACTTTTAGGTAGATTTCATTAGAAAGCTAACTATTGCAATGGGTACCATGTTTCGACTTCCGGAAAATTTCGACATATCTTCGCGTTTCACATCCCCCAGACCCCAAAACCACCGTCAGTTCAAAAGTTTATATATAATTTATGTATATATGTATCTATCTATCTATATATATATATCAGTTTCTTGTGGACACTATAACTGCCGTAATTTTCCACCAATCACTTTGAATTTTTTACATAATATGTATCCCTATAAAATCTCGGTCGAGTTCGTTAATGGGCAAAATCGGTCGAAGGGGGTGAAAATGGGGGGCTATTTTCGAAAAAGTGCAATTTCGCTATAACTCTCTTAATACGTAAAATATCGAATCCATTTAAAGTTCATAATATGTGTCGGATAAGTGCCAAAAATGTATGTCAAATAAGTTTTTTGATAGCACCAACCATTGACCAAAGGGGTGGAAAAAAGTGGGTTTTTCGGGAAACATTAATCATATCTCTCTTAATAGGCACAATATGAAAACCGTACAAAATGGAAAATATTCCCCTAATAATTACCTAAAACTTTTGTCTGAAAGAATTTTTGATATGACCCACCAATACGCCAAGGGATGAGAAAAATGATTTCGGAATTTAAAAAAATGCCAAGTGCCATCAGAGGTTACCATAACAACGCTTTTAAATTGATAAGGGATGATCTATCAGAGGTTGCCAAGACAACGCCATTGACGAGGTCACATTCATTTTTAGCCTACTTTTCACACTTTTCAAAAATGAGGAAAAAGTAGACTTATAAGATATATCCGGAAAAATGTGTCTGTGTGTGTGTGCCCCCCCCCCTATCAACTCCTAAACGGCTGCAGCAATCGAAACCAAATTTAGTTTGAGTAAAGATGTATACCGGAATATCTCAGGCCCATATTTGAAAAAGATGCCAGTGCTACCAACTGCTAAAGAAACTCACTAGAAATCTGAGCTCCATGTTGGATATCTTGGAAGGTATACATGGGAGCTATTCTAAAATTGGCACACATGTAGATAATACTATTTCAGTTTAATTTCCAGGTGGCCATACATGACAGCGTTGCCAAAATTATATTAAGCCTTCTGATAAGTCCAATTTTTAAATGCATATAACTTCTACACTATCAATTGGATTTCAACCTAATTTTGTATGTAATATGTGTACATAAACATATATGACTGAGTATTCTTAAGAGCTGCCAACTGTTAATAATTGCTGTCTATTTTGTATCCAAATATATCAGAAAGTATGCAAGCCGACAGCTTTAAATTATGCACACGTAACTTACCCGACATTTTACATTAATTCGGAGTAACTTATATACGTCAGTTCTACCAACATGATTCTAAGCCTGTTGATAGGACCAATTTTTAAATACATGTAACTTCTATACCAACAAATGGATTTCATCCAAAATTGGCACAAAAATATATAATATTTCAGATTATTTCTGACCAGCACCCGCATGACATTGTTGCCAACATGCTTTTACGTGTACTAATAGATCCAATGTCTAAATCCATGTAACGTCCTTTGGACTTCAACCACATTTTGTATTCTGTACCTTAGGAGATGGAAGTAAGAATATATTCAGTCACCAGAGCTGCCAACTGTATTGCTCTATTAGGCTACATTATGCCTAGTATACCATATTTCGAACTAATTAAGACATTTCGATATTACCCACTTAATTTCATTATTCTAGATAGGTTCATATACTGTAGATTAATCTATGGCATGAATCTTAATTTTAAGAAAAGTAGGCTCTTTAGTTCGTCACGGAACTTCTTGTTCCATCTGACTATGAGGGAAGCGGCTAACTGGTAGCATGCTGAACTTCTATGCCCAAGGTGCTGGTTCAAAGCCGGCCAAAGTCGCCGGATTTTCTAAGAGCGCTAAAAATCCGTCAGCATGCTTTCCTTCGGAGGGGAAGTTACAACGTTTGTTGCAAGTTGCTGGTTGCGGTGCATCTAGCAGCCAAGTTCACAGCTAGGTGTCGTTGACGTTAGTATTTGGTACAAAATTAGATACTACTACTTAAAATTGACCGTCTGCAGACCTTACCTGAATTACAGACTAATACAGTCATCACAAATAACACCGTTTATCAGACAGATTCTACACACACCCAATGTACACGGGGTTACATGACCACCTTGTCGCAGCCCCTAAACTGAGGAACCAACCAACATCTCTGCGGGAGATAAAATTTTGCGTGAAGAAGTAACAGACTGTTAGATAGTTACACATTAGTTCCAAACCTTGCATAAGGACAGTGTGATCACAAGTATAAAAATTAACCCCAAATGACAAGAAGGTTACCATCCCCATAAGACAGTAAAATGTTAAAAGTATGCATAGAAAGACGAAAAAATGTTAACTAACCTCCAATTGTAAAATACATTCTCGCAATAAATGAGGTCTGATCCTCCTACGAAAACCTGCATATTTTGCCTATTATAGCCTATCCCCTAGTTTGCCCGGTGAAATCTACCTCCGCCTTCCGGCGTGCCGAGAGGAATTTTTTTGTAGAACTTTTCATACTGACCAATTCTTACACTCATAGTATATTGATATTTTTAACGGTTTACCCAGCGTAAGCTTAAAAAGGGCATGGACGCCAAGTTTGTTTTCGACTTTTTCACTGAAATCGTTACTGCTTGGCTTCCTTTGATCATACATAAATTATTTTCTACAGAATCTTTCCTCGAGATATCCTTTACAGAATGGTGAAAACCGCTTCAAAATCCATCCGGTGGTTCTCGAGATTACCCGTGACTTCCAAGAATCGGGGATTTTTGTCTTATACTAACTTAGTAGAGATTGTCGGGGAACACTTGACTATGACGTCACATACCTCAGTGCATCTGGATACATTTCGTCCCGTCACCGTAACGTAACACAACGCCAGACCCCAGCGTAACTACAAAGTCGACAAGATCATTTAAAATGATAAAATCAGCAGTCGCCACTGTCATATTGAGTGCACTCGATCAATGATGTCATGAGAACCTAACAAACCGAGATCTTGTCATTCTGTCCGAACATCCTTCATTTCCTTGCCAGATAACCAGTTGTGATTACTTGTGAGCACTATTATTATGTGGACAGCCCTTAATACACAGAATTATGATAATGTTTCAAGATGAAATGTATTGTTTTAAAGGATATTAGAGAATTAAATTACAGGAAAAATTAAAGTAGGAGTAAATATTCAAGGAGAAATAATTTAAACTCAGATTTGCTGATGACATTGTCATCTTAGCCGACACACCAGAGGATTTGAACGAGTTTTAACCCTCTCAGTGCCACGTGCCGATCCGATCGGCTCTCGCCCCAAAAGTGCCAAAGCTGATTCAATCGGCGCCCTGTTTATTTTATATTTGTAGATTTCTGTAGGCATATGTCCGTGATTATTTAATACTGTTGGAAAGGTGAGGTTTCAAGCTTGCCAGTGCAGTATTTACTTTTTTTTTTTCATTCATTTGAAGTCCATTATGGCGGCTTTGGTGGCGTAGTTGGTAGCATGCTGAGCTTCTATGCCCAAGATCGCGGGTTCAAATCCGGCCGAAGTTGTCTGATTTTTTAAGAGCTTTAAAAATCCCTCAGTATGCCTTCCTTCAGAGGGGAAGTGAAGCCGGCGGTCCCAAGTCATAGATTTATGGCATTTTAAAGAACCTTCCACTAATTACACCTGTGTGAAGCTAAATTGTATAGGTTAAGAATGTAAACAACGCTCTTAGGTTCCTACGTTCGTTGCCAAGAGCTGACTGTGGTGGCGTCTGATAGCTAAGTTCTGAACTAGTAGTCGTTGATAGTGGCGTTTGACGACAAAAGTAGAAACTCTTTGAAAAATTCGAAAGTCTGCAGTGCTTACTTGAATTAAAATAACAGATAACACACACTAATACAGTCATCACAATTAACACCGGTTATCAGACAGATTCTACACACACCCAAAGTACACGGGGCTACATGACCACGTTGTCGCAGCCCCTAAACTTAAGAACCAACCGAAGTCCATTACGCGATAGGTTCGAGTTTGTATTCACGCCCTCTCTTTGCGCTCCCCCAATCACGCGCGTTCCCGCCAAAATTGCGGTGCAGTAGTTTTCTGCTTACAGATGTATCTTAGAACTTTCTACAGCTGGCAACGTAGTGTATCTTCGAATATGACTCTTAGGTGCCCTTAATTTAGGTTCAAAACTGAGTTTCTAGAGAGAAAAAAAAAAAAAAAACGCAATGTAAAAGGTTTAGTTGCCGTATTTACTTTTATGAGCATAATGTATGAAAGAATGACGTATTGGTTATAATGCAAAGCAAAAATAATGATTCTCGTTGGAAATGTGGTATTTATGATTTTTTTCAAATAGTCTGCATGACCATTGATAATGACTTGGCATTCTTGGCAAGTATTTCAGGAAATGGCTTTGCACTAAGAGGGTTAAATAGTATGGATTCTGTCATGAGGAATGAATTCATGATGAATCATTAAATGTAATACAAAAGTAATGGAATGCAGAAACCTCTATTGACATCAAATTGGCAGATGAAAAGGTAAAGGAAGTCAGAGACTTCTGCTACTTAGGAAATAATTTTATTAATGCAGCCAATGGGCCATGTGCTTTTATTTTCAGGTCGGGTCAGGGAAGGGATATTGGAAGGAAATCGGCCGCGGACCTATTGAAAGGAACCGTCCCGGCATTTGCCTGGTGGTGAAAAATGGGAAACCACGAAAACGATTTTCAGGACGGCCGAGGTGTGATTCGATCCCACGCTCTCCCGATGCCAGCGAGGCACGAGGTAGCACGTTAGTGCTCTCGGCCACCGCGGACGGTTACTAAATAACCAGTGATGGTTATAGAAGCAAAGGGGATATAAAAAGTAGGTTGGCTCAGACAAGGAAAGCATTTCTACAGAAAAGAAATTTATTGACATCAAATATAGATTTAGATATTAGAAAGTCATTTTTGAAAGCTTTAGTCTGGAGCGTGGTGCTCTATGGAAGTTAAACTTGAGACTGTTAGTGCAGCAGAAGAGAGGAGAATTGAAGAGTTTGAAATGTGGTGTTACAGGAGAATGATGAAGATCAGATGGGTGGATAGAGTAACAAGAAGAGGTATTAAGACGAGTGGACGAGGAGATATGTTTCTGGCGACTGCTTATGAAGAGAAGGGATAGGTTGGTAGGCCACAATCTAAGACACCCAGGAATAGCAAACTTAGTTATGGAAGGAAAGGTCAAAGACAAAAACTGTTTGGGAAACCCCAAGGTTGGAATAACAGATTGCCTCGGATGTAAGGTGTGGTAGCTATGTAGAGATGAAACGATTAGCTCAGGACAGGGAGACTTGGAGTGCTGTATCAAACCGGTCAAAAGACTGACGCAACAGGTATAAGATAACATTTGATGTTTCATTATATTTTGACAATAATGTCTCGTGGTTTGTTTAATTTCTTAAAAATATTTGTGGCTTCACATATTTTCCAGTTTTAAAATGGCATTTCACTGAAATACTATTTATTAACACTAAATACAGGGAGAGTGAACAACAGAAACCTGATGAATTTATTATTATTTCATTAATTTCCCTTGCTATAAAAGTGTTAGAGATTTTGTTCTACTCGTGCAGATCACAGAAGGGTATTTTTCACATTTCTGATTGCACAAAGTGCAGATACACTGATCATTTGGCAGATGGAACTTTTTGTTTAGCTTTTGTATAGCTAGGTTGATAATAGCGTGTCTTTGTGGTCGGTGTCATTGTTATTGACATGCAGCTATCAGGTTGTTGAATGGTAAAGGTAATTTGAATTTTCTCAAGTATTCTAAAAAGAAAGTATCTCTTGTTTAGGTGCATATCATTCTGTTTGGTGCGATTTTCCTTATCCTATACAGATCTTTTTAGGATTCTTGTTTTGACGTTTTCAATTTTGTTTAAGCCAGTAATGTTTATTTTCTTCTATATGCTACCATAAGAGTTGTGGTGTCAAAGAGTAGTATAGCTGTCGCTAGTTCAAAAGATGGCAAATTCTTGACAGTAAACATTGTGGGACTGGCTGGTGTTGTCCTTTCTTCAACGTACATGCTGTAGGACTGTGTGGTCGTCTCTGATGTTAATTCCAAGACTTTTGTGATGCACTCTAGTGGACCATTTTTAGGTAGATTTCATTAGAAAGCTAACTATTGCAATGGGTCCCATTTTTCGACTTCCGGAAAATTTCGACATATCTTCGCGTTTCACATCCCCCAGACCCCAGACGTCAGTTCAAAAGTTTATATATAATTTATGTATGAATATATATATATATGTATATCAGTTTCTTGTGGACACGATAACTGCCGTAATTTTCCACCAATCACTTTGAATTTTTTACCGAATATGTATACCTATAAAATCTCGGTCGAGATCGTTACTGGGCTAAATCGGTCCAAGGGGGTGAAAATGGGGGGCTCTTTTCGAAAAAGTGAAATATTGCTATAACTCTCTTATTATGTGAAATATCAAATCCGTTCATACTATGTGTCGGATAAAGCCCAAAAATTTATGTTTGAAGAGTTTTTTTATAGCACCAACCATTGACCAAAAGGGTGGGAAAAAGTGGGTTTTTCGGGAAACATTAATCATATCTCTCTTAATAGGCACAATATCAAAACCGTACAAAATGGATAATATTCCCCTAATAATTACCTAAAACTTTTGTCTGAAAGAATTTTTGATATGACCCACCATTACGCCAAGGGATGAGAAAAATGATTTCGGAATTATAAGAAAATGCCAAGAGCTATCAGAGGTTGCCATGGCAACACTACTAAATTGATGAGGGGAGCCATCAGACGTTGCCATGACAACGCACTTGCACGAGATCAGATTCAGTATTTCCATCTGACAGTGTGAAGCGGCTTCGGTGACGTAACTGGTAGCATGCTGAACTTCTATGCCCAAGGTCGCGGGTTCAAAGCCGGCCGAAGTCGTCGGATTTTCTAAGAGCGCTAAAATCCCTTAGTATGCTTTCCTTTGGAGGGGAAGTTCCAACGATCGTTGCGAGTTGCTGGTTGGGGTGGCATCTAGAAGCCAAGTTCACAGCTAGGTGTCGTTGACGGTAGTACCTGGTAGCAACATTAGGAACTACTGCTTGAAATTGACCGTCTGCAGTCCTCACCTGAATTACAGACTAATACAGCCATCCCAAAGTACACGGGGTTACATGACCGCGTTGTAGCAGCCCCTAAACTGAGGAACCAACCAAAATCTCTGCGAGAGGTATCATTTTGCGTGAAGAAGTAACAGACCGTTACATAGTTACACATCAGTGTCGAAACCTTGCATAACAGTGTGACCACAAGTATAAAAATGGACCCCAAATGACAAGAAGGTTACCGTTCCCATAAGACAATAAAATGTTTAAAATAAGTATAAAATGACGAAAAACTAAGTTAATTAAGCTCCAATTATAAAATACCTTCTCGCAATAAATAAGGTCTGATCCTTCTACGAAAACCTGCATTTTCTGCCTATTTTCGCCTATCCCCAAGTTTGTCCGGTGAAATCTACCTCCGCCTTCAGGCGTGCCGAGATGACTTTTTTAAAAGTAATATGGAGTCTTTTTCTCAACAAGTGACAACATGCATGTAAAAGAGTTGGAGACAGCAACCTTGAACACCTTTTGGATCTGTGACATTATTAACTATTAATTTTGTAAAGTCAATAAATTTATTTCAAATGGTCCCCATTTTTCTAATTCGCCATTCCCCCCTCTTTTTTTCTGATGCGGAAACAAAAACGTTTTTACCTATTCATGACATTAAAGAAATCATTTTACGGTCTGTCATTTTCAAGTCTACTCTCAGGAATCAGGCTCCATACAACTAGTGGCACTTATTCCGTTTCCATCAGAACAATATCTACTAAAAGATAAGAAGATATCTTTCCTCTCCATATTTTACAAGAAATTATTTATTCCATACGAAAATTATAATTCTCAAAAAATCAAGATCTGTTCACAACTTCACAAAATTAATAGTTAACTAGCGGACGGTGGGAGAACTCGCGCATAATGGGTTGTGTGTGCCCCGTGTGTACAGACTACCCGCCCGGCCCTAGTACTATGCGGGCTGTTAACGTTGCCAGGGACTATCGTCTTGTTTATTTGTTTAAAAGCACTTTCTAAACAAATAAATAAATTTCCGTTGACTTTTCAAAAAAAAAAAGCAAGATTTTTGCTGTACTATTGGGACGATTTTGGTACAAACCACACCTTCTAACTCCCTCCGGTGTAGGAGCTCGAGTTTTGTGAAACATATACCTTAGCGTATTATAAAATAACTAATTTGAATCTTCTAATCGTGTATAAATTAAACCTGCATTAAATTTTTTATGTATAATAACTAGATAGCATATTCGACGAGTAATGTTCACCATATAGCATGCATATGACTAAAGCTAGTATTTCCATGACTTTGCATCTTCCTTTTGGTAAGCCCAATTCATTAATGAGTTTTATATAAATGTGTTTTAGAGTAAGAGGTGCTGAACAAAGCTTCTCTAATTTGTGGGATAGGGCAATTTTTAGGGGGTTTTATTGACCAATACTTAAAAAAAAAAAATGTTTTCAAGGGTATTCATGTATAGCCATTATTATTCCTATTTCTACGGGATTGGGGATGGGATGCAATTAATTTAAATGTTGCAGGTGGTTCTTAAAGGCGGATGCCCTTCCTGATGCCAATCTTTGGTACAGTACAGCTGGAATGGTTTTGTTCCAAAAAACGTGCTATGGTTGGCTTTTTGTAAATCGTTAGAAAAGCACAAAAAAAAAAGCTTAACTCTAAATTTCAGAATAATTTGTAGTATCATGTATAGCCATGTATAGCGTTTTTCTCTGAATCTATGTATTTTAAAGAAAAGTTTTTTAAACAAAAAATGTAGAGGACATTGTCACCTACAATTTGTCTCATTGAGGTCATGTCATATGTTTTGATATGCAGAAGCTAGGTGGTGCCAAAGTTTCCAAAAAAGTGTTTTTTCACTTTTTGTCCTAGTTTTTTTCCCCCCCCACAAAAGAGTGAATCAGAAATTTGTTCCTCTAAAAATTGTCTGCAACATTTATTTAAACGTTCGTTTCCTCCGACTACCCGTTCCAAAGTTATGCTGCAGCAAATGCAACGCTGCGTAGTCAAGGCTACTATTGTTACTGCGGAGAATGATGAGCATATTTTAGACCGGGACCGATGTCGGACAATTTTCACACTTCGGCAGACCATGGCCAGTTTCATTTTATCAAGAGGGATATTTTTGGTTTTAAATTTAATTTCTTAGCAAGTTATTTACTTTGCTTATTTCTTAACTTCCGGTAACTTCATTGAATTAACTTTATCTTTACTAAACTGTACATTTTATTCTCCATGATTTTGAATTTATATTCAGAAACCAGATATCAGAGTAAAATATTTGCAATTTTAAGGGTATTATATAAATTTTATAGGGCATTGAAATCCTAGCCCCACATATGACTCAATTATGTTCTACATGGTGGCAACAGACTTTGCCTGACAAATTTCCCTGAGATTAATTTAGTGGATAATGTATTAATTAGTATATAATCTTACTTATATGGTACCTCCCTTCTTGCCTGATGATTAATTAGGGACGATTTAGTCAGCGAGAGGAATCGCTCTACGTTTTTCACCGCGCCAGGTTACGATTGAAAAATAATTATCACTCTCTCAATGCAAAATTTGTTGTGTTTTTCTTTTTAAGTTTCTTCAAATTTCCTTGATATTTTTTTTCTACACCTTTGCAAAATTCCCCGACATTTCCAGGTTCTGTCGCCACCATGTTCTAGTAACAAGGTTTTCCATCAATACAAGCTATATTTTAGAATTTTAAAATTTTGTTCTTCTATATTTTATTTTTTTAATACTGCGCTGGATAGGAGGAAATGGAGGCAGATAGTGAGAGCGGCACGGGATCGTCACGTCCCAGAAAAGCCAACGGAGTGAGTGAGTGTGTGTATATTTTATTTTTAAACTATTTTTTAGATCAAAGTTCTTTTTATAACGTTTTAACAAGGTTGTGTCCAATTTAATCAACAATGGCTCCCGAAACATGTACCACAAAATGACAAAATAAATTATTCTTTATTAGGAATATTCTACAATACAGAAGTTTTCCTTCAACCCAAAAATAATCTCCTCCTCCATAAATCTCAGTCTTCAGCATCTTCCTCTGGTAACCATGCCTCTCTTCATTATCATCCATCCATTGTTCTCTTGGTTTACCCCATTTCAGTTTGCCTTCAGCTTGCCAATGTGACATTAAATTTGGAATTCTACTATTCTCCATCCTTTTCACATGTCCAATCCATCGTAATCTTCATTCTTCGACCACTTCTAGTACATATTTTTACCTGCATAATTTCTCTGATGCTCTCAGTTCTAATTTTATCCAATCTTATTTTTCAATAAATTCATAGTATGAGACACTATTGACTAGGCGGAACCTATATAATATATTTCTATCACTCTATCACCCTCGAAGGACATGAGAAGCTGATATTCAGAAAGGTGTAAGGCAAGGCTGCAACTTAATCATACTTTTCAATCTATACATTGAACAAGCAATGAAGGAAATTGGAGAAAAAATTCAAAGGTGGAGTGGATATTCAAGGAGAAATACTGTAATTTCAACTCAGAGATTTGATGATGACATTGTCATATTAGCCGACCCAGAGGAATTTAACGAGTTTTTAAATGGTATAGATTATGTCTTGACGGAAGAGTTCATGATGACAATTAATAAATGTAAAACAAAAATGAAGAAAAGAGACATAAGCAGAATACAGGCAAGTGAAATGAAGTTTCTGCGAAGTAGGATCGGAGTAACGAGAAGAGACAGGGTGAAGAATGAAAAGGTCAGGGAAATAGTGAAAGAGGAGCCACTGAGGTGGTATGGACACTTAAAGAGAATGGAAGAGAAGAAGATTCGCAAGAGGATGCAGATGCAGAGGAAACGACCAAGTGGAAGACCAAGAGATAGATGGCTGTACGTAGGGGAGGAATGTGTCAAGAAGAGAGGTGAGGACTGGACCAGAGTGACAACGGAGAGGTGGTGGGAAGAAAGGACTAAGTGGCGAGGCTTATGTTTCAAACAGACCTAGCCTGGGGCTGGATACTGTACAAGATGATGATGATGAAAACAAAATTGAATCGGTCATTTCTAAAAGGCCCCATGTGCATGGAGACTAGTTTTGAGAAAAACACAAAAATGTTTTACAGTACATCAAAACTATTTATCTGAGACCAACAATTTTTTGTACAATACATGTAGATGTATAGAAATAAAATTGTTTAGTCTGGTTCATTAGGAAGTACAGAATAAGCTTCCAAAATCTGTAAAATAAGTGCCTTTTAGAAATGACTCTCCTGAAACAATATTTATATGTGCTAAATTTGCAATATTCTGGTGTTTTTTTTTTTAATGATCAAATCCGATAAACATGTCAAAAACTTTATTTTGTAATGTTGTAATTTATAATAATAAGTATAATAGTATTTCAATAACACAGAGTAGCATCAAGTATTATTCTTGTGTATGGCTCTAGTTCTCTTCTGTCGGGCATTTCAATATATCGTCATAATACTCCAAATATTCATGTGAAATGTACTTCATAACTTTCTTGATGTCTTCTATCTTGTTCGAGTTCATGGGAACACGTCCGTTGTACACAGGGCACTGAGGAAGATTAATGTGAGGATTTCCTGGCAAACTTAAATCAAAAGTGTGCTGTACAAGTCCACCAATGAAATTGAAAGTGGTCACAGTGTGTGGAATTATTACTTATATTTGAATTCACAGTAACTGGCAGGACTGAATGATACCTTTGACTGGCATTCAACTCCTCCTCCTCTAATTACATGGAGAGTTTTTTTTTTTTTTTTGTAGAGATTTGGCCACCACCTCTTAAACTCCAATATGTCCTCTGTACCTAACATGTGAACTGTAAATTTGTTGTTCAGGGCATAGTTTACAATGGTTCCCACATACTCTTTGGGTATATACACACTATCTAACTTATTAACAGCACACGTGACGAGTCCAAAATCCCCATTACATGGTAGCTATGAATGACCACGAATTGGAAATCTATGAACAATTTCTTTAAACCGGCGAGTGTCAGTGAGAGCTGTCAGAAGCCGAATCATTGAATGATTTTTGCTCTGACCTACACATGCAAGACCTTCACAGAACGTGGAACGTACTTCTCTATGTAGTTCTAAAGGAACGAACACACCTCGTTGGCACCTTTCTTTGTTGTACTTTCATCATATACGTACAGTATTACTTTTCCAGAGTATGTAATGAGAGCAATGCCCTTCACTTTGGCCTTCTTTAGAATGTCTCTCTGGTAATTTTCCGGATTTCTGGTACGCCTTTTCCTTGTTCTACCTTCTTCCTCCATTTCTACTTATATTAATTCACGAGTTTCTATTCAAAACTATAAACGTAACACAGATCAATCCGAGAAAGAACCTCTTATGTTACTCATTATATCATAGCAGAGCAGCTGTTAGGAAGTTCCCTTTTTCTCCACCAGATGGCATCTGTATCTGGCTAGCCATGGTTCCTTGCTAAACTGCCCCTTCTACCACAAAAAAGGTCCTTTAGAAATGAATGCAAATATCATTGCCGTCCTGTGTCTACACTAATAGGTAGAAAGAAGCCATTTCAGCATGGAATGGTGTGTTTACGTCTCAGCAACAAATATCCATACTTAACTCATTTTCACCAAAAATGTCAGAAAGGGCATTTTAGAAATGACCGATTCAATTATTGGAATGCAGCCGAAATAAATCAGAAACTTCTAAGGATGTCGAAGTGGCAGGTGAAGAGCTTAAGAAAATAGGAGACTTCCGTTACTTAGGAAGCAAAATAACTAGTGATGGATGAAGCAAAGAGGATATAACAAGTAAGTTAACACAGGCAAGGAAAGCATTTCTATAGAAAAGGAATTTGTTGACATCGAATATAAATTTAGGTATTAGGAAGTAATTTTTGAAAACCTTTGTCTGGAACGTGGCACATTAGTGGAAGTGAAACTTGGACTGTTGAAGCAGCAGAAAAGAGTAGAATAAGGTGTTTGAAATGTGGCGATACAGGAGAATGATCAGATGGGTAGATAGGGTTACAAATGAAGAGGTATCAAGACGAATGGGAGAGGGGAGATGCTATAGATAAAATATAAAACATTCATCTAGTTCTCTAATTTTTGGGCTAACTATTATCACTAAAACTATCAGAAAGCCTTTTATTCCTATGTAAGCATAAGATCACAATTCATCACAACCTCAATTTTTTTTTCAATGAACCACTACATCTCCACTATGGGCTGTCTTTTGAAGAATTCGTTATTGCACCATTACCTTAAAGAAAGTTTTTACCGATCTGATTTTTAATTTTTTAGAGTACTTTTTAATCATTTTAGATAGTTAACGTTTTGGAAATAATTTTTGAACTCATACTTTTTATAAAATTACCCAGCATGCATTGCAATGCCAGTCAAAGACAGATATAAAGGAAGATAATAAATTTAATGGTCTTACGTCCCTTTTAAGAACTGCGGCTTTTAGAGACGCCGGGGTGATGGAATTTTACCCCGAAGGGGATCTTTAACATGCCAGTAAATCTACTGACACGGCCCCCTCGCATTTGCGCACCCTCAAATGCCAACTGGCTGTGCCAGGATTCGATCCTGCAACCTAGGGTCACAGCAGGCAAGAATGTTTCTGCTGAGCCACGTAGCCAGCCCAAGAAAGAAATAATAAAAAGAAGTATAAATAATTCATGCTTTTGGGCTAATGCCGTGTGTATTTTGATTTGAACCATACGTTTCGGAGAAACCTTGCCTCCTTTTTCAATGGAAATAAACAATGTGGCCAAAGAAATTATATCAATGAGATTACAAAAAATATAGATAAATTACTCTGTTCGTCACCAGAGAGCAGTTGCCAGAAATTACTGTATGGACCATGGTAGAACGGCGGACAGAGTAGTAAGTAACGAGAAGCTAAAGGGGGCGGGGTGAAAATATAGAAACTCCTTGAAGAATGAGGATGTCCAAAAGAAAGGGGGGGGTTAGATGGATATAAGGAAACGTAAACAAAAGGGAAGTGTATCTGAGTATCTGAACGATACCTAACGTCATACAGTCAACGGCGAAAAAACAGATGGAAACTCCTCCAGTGACGAACAAAGGAGATCAAATCCAGGCTCTGTAGCCATAGAGAGAAAAAGTACAATTTTAAATAGGTGATGAACAGAGAGACTGAGAGGAACTATCTCCCTAGATCCTTAATAACTGGTAGCCAAGTGTCACTTAGCTGATATCCAGTGTCTCTGTTAAAATTATTGGGATTTTTACGAATTTCAACTGCCTCCCTTATAATTCTAGACCAGTTGTGCTTAACAAGGGCAAGCGCATGAGCATCCTTGAAACATACATCGTGCCCTGAAGACAGGGCATGTTCAGCTATAGCTGATTTGTCAGGTTGGTTTAGACGGATGTTCCTTTGATGAGAGTTGCAATGGACCGTTTTGTTTGTCCAATGTAGACTTTTCGCAAGTACAAGGGACTTCATACACCCCAGGTTGTAGTATTGGGGACAATTTATCTTAGTTTAATGCTAAACGTTGACCAATTTTCGTCATAGTGCCGAAAACGGTTTTTATCTTGTGCTTGCAGAGAATCTTAGCAACGCGGTCAGTGGTGTTGTGAATATAAGGGAGGTAAGCAGTTCCTCTCACGTCGGAGCTCTGAGAAGGTTGTCTATCCCTCCTTCTGGGATGTAGGGACCTATATATAGTGGATTCATTATAGCCATTACCCTTAAACATGGTTTGTAAGGCATGTAACTCTTCCTGAAGAGTTGATGCCTCACAAATACGTTCCGCTCTTTTGGCTCGAGTTGTTATAATTCCTTGTTTTTGTGCTGGGTGGTGGTGGGAGTCCGCATGTAAATAACTGTTAGTGTGAGTTGGCTTACGGTAGACGCTGTGCCCCATGGAGCCATCCGTCTTTCTCCTCACAAGAACATCCAAAAAAGGTAAGCATCCACCCGACTCTAGCTCCATTGTGAAGTGGATTGAAGGATGCAGCTGATTTAGGTGGTTCAGAAAGTGGTTCAGTTTCTCAGAACCCTCCTCCCACACCACGAACGTATCATCCACATACCTCCACCAAATCACAGGTTTGAAAGACGCCGAAGATATAGCCTCCCCCTCAAAATGTTCCATGAAAAAATTTGCCACGACAGGCGAGAGTGGACTTCCCATGGCCACACCATCAGTCTGCTCGTAATATTTACCATCCCACAAGAAATAACTGGAACACAAGCAGTGGTGGAATAATCGGGCAATGTCCTCAGGAAACAAATCCTTGATGAAGGACATGACCCGAGTCCACCGGCACTCTGGTAAACAAGGACTCTACATCAAAACTCACCAAAATAGCATTTGGTTGAACGGCGATGGTTGACAATTTTTCGACGAAATGGGTTGAATCCCTAATGTAAGACTGTGTGCGCCCCAAGTGCGGCTGAAGCAACTTGCTGAGATATTGCGCAAGAGCATAAGTTGGAGAACCTATTGTGCTAACAATTGGTCGAAGAGGGACGTCTTGCTTATGGATTTTTGGAAGACCATACAATCTCGGAGGAACAGCATCTCTCGGAATAAGACAACTCCCGTCTTCTTTTGGAATTGATGACAGTTTAACAAGCTTAGCAGTGGCATTGGATACACGAGTGGTTGGATCACGAGTGCACAGTCTGTAGACAGGATCAGATAACAGAATCGAGATTTTACTTTTATATTCAACGGTATCCATCACCACTGTCGCATTTCCCTTGTCAGCATGAAGAATAGAAATGGTGTCAATTTCTCAGTCCCTTCAATGCCTTTCTTTCACCCCGAGTTAAATTGGGTGCGGGTACTTTAGAGGATCTTAATATCCTCACACTTTCTTGTCTAACTTCTTCAGCTTCATCTGGAGGTAAATTGTAGATGGCAGCCTCAACGGATGTGATCAACTCCTCTGTAGGAATTTTGGAGGGTGCGAGAGCAAAGTTGAGACCTCCGCTTAGTAAAGTTGTTTGATAGTCATCTAAAGGGGTATTAGAAAGATTGACTACAACTTTACTAGTATCAAGAACCGTACGAGGAGCTGTTTGTCTCGAGGACAATCGAAGGAACTTAGCTCTTTGTCTATCTACAGCCCGACAAAAATTATTCTCGGCCTGAATAGCGGAGATACGTTCAAAGAACAGCCACAATTCCTCTGAGAGAATGTTACTAAGAAGCAGGTGTAAGTGTAATAACTCACGGGAAACTGCGTCCAATTCAGTACGAGAGTTCTGGATCCTCTCGATAACGAGTGCCTTGCGAGCGCGCTGATAAATTCTCACAGCTTTATGAGTGTGTATAGTTTGCTTCAATTTTACACAGTTGGGAATGATGTTATGATCTCTGCATCTAAGAAAGAAGGACAACGATGAAAGGAGAGAGCTCCTTCTTCGCCTCAACTTACTAAATTTAGATGATTGTCGAACATCCCCATAGAGTTTTCTAATTTGCATATTAAGGCTTTCACGGCCCGGATTATTATATAAATAATTCATGCTTTTGGGCTAATGCCGTGTGTATTTTGATTTGAACCATACGTTTCGGAGAAACCTTGCCTCCTTTTTCAATGGTAATAATGTGGCCAAAGAAATTATATCAATGAGATTACAAAAAATATAGATAAATTCCTCTGTTCGTCACCAGAGAGCAGCTGCCAGAAATTACTGTATGGACCATGGTAGAACGGCGGACAGAGTAGTAAGTAACGAGAAGCTAAAGGGGGCGGGGTGAAAATATAGAAACTCCTCTAAAAATGAGGATGTCCAAAAGTAGGGGGAGGGGGGGGGAGGGGGGGGGGGAGGGTTAGATGGATATAAGGAAACATAAACAAAAGGGAAGTGTATCTGAACAATACCTAACGTCATACAGTCAACGGCGAAAAAACAGATAGAAACTCCTCCAGTGAAGAACAAAGGAGATCAAATCCAGGCTCTGTAGCCATAGAGAGAAAAAGTACAATTTTAAATAGGTGAAGAACAGAGAGACTGAGAGGAACTATCTCCCTAGATCCTTAATAACTGGTAGCCAAGTGTCACTTAGCTGATATCCAGTGTCTCTGTTAAAATTATTGGGATTTTTACGAATTTCAACTGCCTCCCTTATAATTCTAGACCAGTTGTGCTTAACAAGGGCAAGTGCATGAGCATCCTTGAAACATACATCGTGCCCTGAAGACAGGGCATGTTCAGCTATAGCTGATTTGTCAGGTTGGTTTAGACGGATGTTCCTTTGATGCTCTTTGATGAGAGTTGCAATGGACCGTTTTGTTTGTCCAATGTAGACTTTTCGCAAGTACAAGGGACTTCATACACCCCAGGTTGTAGTATTGGGGACAATTTATCTTTGTTTAATGCTAAACGTTGACCAATTTTCGTCATAGTGCCGAAAACTGTTTTTATCTTGTGCTTGCGGAGAATCTTAGCAACGCGGTCAGTGGTGTTGTGAATATAAGGGAGGTAAGCAGTTCCTCTCACGTCTGAGGCAAGGTTTCTCCGAAATGTATGGTTCAAATCAAAATACACACGGCATTAGCCCAAAAGCATGAATTATTTATATAATAATCCGGGCCATGAAAGCCTTAATATGCAAAATAAAAAGAAGTGTTTGAATTGTAATTTCGTAACATCTATGTCATTTGAATAATAGGCTAATGAAAAAGGAAACGATTACTAAACGAACAAGGTGAAATTTTAAAACTGATATAGGTAATTCAGATTTCTACCATCGATATCTTCCTAGTTTCAACCTTATTTGCTGGCTTAGGCCGATACTCGTTGCATCTAGAGAATGAGCTATTGGCGTACTGCGTGGGTCCCAGCTCCGTGAATCTGCGAGGAATGTGAATCGCATGGATGACGATATATCCCAGACTCGTAGGGTTCCCTGTCCTTGCGTAGTAAGAGATGAAATACATTGGGGCGTGCACAAATGTTCACCGAAGTTTATTTGTTGCGACGACTCGCACGCCATTTATTATAAAATGGATTTTCTAATTCAGAAAAATTCTTGTAAGCTACTTATTGCAAATATCTTTCCTGGAGTGTACACAACAATTCACTAACGTTTAATCGCAATTGGATGAATGGTATATGAATGCATGAGGGACTTACGATTCGCACGCCGTCACTCATTTGTTGAATCTACTCGTGCGCTACCTATTGTAAAATGGATTTACTGAGCCAGCAACCTTCCCTGGAGTGCACACAACTGACCAAAATTTCATCCCAATCGGATGAATGGTATCTGAGCGCATAGGAGACACACAGACAAACTATCACGTAACATTCATTTTTATAGGTATAGATAGATATGTAACCTTGCAAATTAATTCGTATTATATACTGTCTACTGAAGAAGGTTATAATATAACGGAAATCGGTACAGTAAACTCAAATATTACATTTTATTGACTTACGGTATCTTTTCCTATTCCATTCAACTGTCAATAAGGATTTGGGCAGACACTGTCCTTCATGTCATTTTGTACTAACATTTTGTGACTTGGAAATAAAATATCAATCAAATCACAATACAGTATATGTGTAGATAAACCATATAGTCTACTTGAAATCTAAAGTGAATGAGTGAAAACCATAACAGTATAAGCATCATTTAATTTTCCTGTGATAAAATTAATACTATGAGGTATTATCGTTAAATTATGAGACTATTCGCATAAATAGAAACAAAATTACCTGATTTAAATGTGGCTGGTAGACCCTCGCGAAGCCATACACCAATCTTAGTGCCTCTGCCATTTTTGGAATGCCTCCTGGAAAATTTCTCTGCTCTTCCACCATAGCAACATTTTACCTTCAATTTCATCTTTGAAACAGGAAGACGTAGCAAGGGGCATGATCTGCTGAATATGGGGGTTAAGAAAGGATGATCACATTGTTATGGATGCAAAACTGGCATGTTGCGAGGTCTCTGTGAGCTGGTGTATTGTTGTCATGGAGCATCCAGCTTATCTCTTCCCAGGGGTTGTAGTCATTTCCGACGAATGTCCTCCCCGAGACTTCTCAAAACATTGGAGAAAAAGCATGGTGCACAATCCTGCGAATGCTGAATAAAACAATGACCAGCTCTTGACCTGTCTCACCTTCTGCAGTCTTTGAGATTGAGGGAGATTCAGGGATCTTGTACTGCGAAAATTGCCACGTGATCTCAGAATTGTAACCGTAAACCCAACTCTGGTCTTTGGTGATGATCTTCAGAGATAATTCAGGGTCACCCAGATACCTCTGACGAAGATCTTTAATGTAGATGTTTTCTCTTTGGTTTTGTGACAGAGAGCACGAACTTGGCAGCAATGCGACGCATTTTCAAAACACGCGAGGATCATCTGAACCTCTCCAAATGACATGTTGACAATGTTAGGAATTTCTCTGATGGTCAGACATCGATCGTCATGCGAAATGTATTTAGTTTTCTCCACATTTTTGGGTCATCCTGATCTCTCTCTGTCCCCTAGCAATGTTATGCCATTGTAAAACACCACTGCCACTCAAATTACCTTGCCTGACTCAATGCTATATTCCTGCAAGCTTGCATTAACATTCTGACTTTCAGTTTCCAATTTTCCAAGTTTCATGGATAATTCGACATTGACTCTCTGCTTTAGTTTTGAGTTCATTGTGATTCACAACTGCTTGGATGCACATGCTATTAAAAATGTGTGTAGCACAGAACTGAATGAACATAGCGTGTTGACACTTTGTGGTGGGTCTCTTAAAGATTGTTATATGTCACCACTGCGCGTGCATATCAATTACATCTGTTCGATCACAGCAGGTACAGTCTCGGAATAAAATAACATACCTGCCAACTTTCAAAAATAGAAATCCAGAAGATCCTAAAGCGCAAAAATTTAACGCGTACATGCGTCGCAAGGTCTTAAAAATAGCGAGAAAAGACTATAGGGAAAGAGATTACAAACTCTTGGTGAAGTGAGACTAATTCATTGTGCCAGTTTCCAAAAATTCTGAAGAATATGCCTCCCTGAAAGACTGATGATATCGTTTCTTACTTGAATTCATCACGAAAACACTAAATTGCACAAAATATTGTCACACAATTGCACGAATACCAAAACTACAGCAAGCACCGCTTAAAACCAAGCATTCCCGCTTACAAACAGTCAAAGCACAAAGAGTAATATAATGTATGTCTACCCCTTATTATTCCCGTTTTCCAACGGGGTCGGGGATGAGATGCGATGGAAGTCTTTGTGGCGATGGTTTTTACGGCCGGATGCCCTTCCTGACGCCAACCTCATGAGAGGAGATAATGAGATGAAATGAATGATGGTGAATGAAACTGGGCAAGGATGTGGAAGGAAGCGGCCGTGGCCTGTCAGAAGGTACCGTCCCAGCATTTGCCTGGTGTTGAAAATGGGAAACCACGGAAAACCATTTCAAGGACGGCCGACGGTGGGGCTCGAACCCACGCGTCTACCGGGTCAGCAGAGAGCTTGGCCCCATGACCTAATGCTGAGCTTTAGCCAGCGTAGCCACTACTGTCGGTAAAGAGTAATATAAATGCAGCGATAATCTGCGAGATGTGATTATCGATAGACAGTTCTATCGACTTTCTGTGTAATGTCAAACGCAAGGAATTAATGACAAAAGCGCAGCGATAATCTGCGAGACGGGATTATCGATAACAGGGTGTCGACTGTAAGGATGAAGTAAAGATTAAACACTTTTTAGTTACCTTTCAGTTAATTTTAGTTACCCTTTAATTCAAGATACATCTGCGGTCGGCAACCATAGAAGCTCATCGTGCGGTGAAGGAAAACAACAATGAACTGTGTTTAAAGCAGTGAATAAGATTTACTTATGGTGTTTTAAAAATTTAGATAAAAATAAATAATGGATATTTAATATCAAATGAGTTGATTCAGCAAATATGCTGTCTCGTGTACAAGTAGTTATGATTACCAAGAAGTTGCTCTGATCTTGGCCGTTTGGGGAGATTTCCTTTGCCCCCACGGTAGTCCACGAAGAAATATATTATGCGACGTTACGTGATCGTCACCGAATTAGGTCTTCACAGTCAGGTACGGAGAAATATCGAGACGTTACACGATCGGCGCAGGTCTCAGAAGTTTGACGCAATTCGTAGTTTTTTAGATAGAACATGGAGAAAAATCGCGATTACAAAATCAGTGTCACATGTAGTTGTTCGACGAGATTTCTATTGTCCTTGAGGTCGGGCACGGAAAAATATGGTAAGTTATTATTACGCAATCGGCATCGCTTGCTGTCCATTTGACAAGACTCCAGTTGTACTAGTCATCGAATGCGGAGGAATAACGCGATGTATCGCAATCGCTGCCGCTCTCTGTCATTTTACGAGATTCACGTTGTCCCCGCGGTTGCACAATGAGAACGTGATATTTTGCAATCGGCACCGCATCCGGCCGTCTGCCTATCTGTCCTAGCAGAATGGAGGAGGCGATCTCGAGGTTGGGCATGGTTAAAATTCACGAGCAGTTATGGACACGTTGTATGATCGGCGCCGTGATTCCCGCTGCCCCTATGCTGTGGTTGGAAGTTCACCGTGGATCACGAGAAGAAATGAGTATCGTGATGCTACGTAGTCTGTTATTTCTAAGTAGGTTTATGCACTTCTCGCTCCCCGTACACTTTTGGTCAGTATGTTTCGTGATGGGATTCCCGCAGTCCTCGAGGACACAAGTTCGCGGCCGGGCACGGGTTTTATAATTTTACGCAACTGGCGTCGATCGTGGTCCGTTTGACGAGATTCCCGCAGGTAAGTCGTGCTGTTAGCCGGCCGTCTTGAGGATGTGATTTTAGGGGCTGTACGTTCGAAGTACGTATCGGTTATTATGAATTATTCCGAGAGGATTGCGCGAATAATCCGACAAAAGGTCAATTTGAATTCAAATTATACAAGTTTTCAAGATAGCCCGGTTAGATTATATATCCAATGGAACCATAGTTCGAAGGAAAAATAGACATATAACGGAGTTACGAATTAACCACACTTTAGGTCACAAATTCACTAGACGGATAGATTTTAATAATATAGTCCATGTATTTCAAAGCATTTTTGCAATTATTTTTTGGAACTGTATCATTTCGCAAGATTGCAAAAATAAATTATTTAGCGTTATTTCTGGACTTCAATTTGAGATATACAAATTTAGAGGCCAATATCAGAAATGAGAGGTTTCTTTTGAGTTTCGGAAGTTATTGCGAATAAACGTCTCGCAAAAAGTCAGGTTTCCGATTAATACAGAAAAATATTTCACACAAAACTAAACTCTTCTTGATGCCGAAAATAAACGCTGAACCGATGTATACAGTACTACTGAAGGTATCCTCAGTATGCATTTCCTCGAGGTCGTGCACGGGGAAATATAGCTTACGCAATCGGCGCCTCTTGCGTGAAACTCGCTTCATCGCATCTGCGAGCCTAGCGGATCGGGTTTAAATGATTTTAACAGACCTCGGCGAATTTTCGTTGCCTCCTACTATCCAGACATAAGAATTAGCTACTTTTCATTACCCAATTGTAAAATTAGTTACTTTTCGTTACTGGGTTCGGGGCAGATGACCTCGTTTCTGCCCCTTAAAACAACAATAACTAACTAACTTTGTTACCGGTACACATCCTGCAGTCTTATCAGTTGATTTTCAGACGAATTTAAACACTCGCATCTCAGAATAGCAGTTATTATCGAAAATCAAAACCGAAATGCGATTTGGATGCAGAGAAAGGAAACAAGCTAGGGAGTTGAAAATCCGGAAAAAAACTATGTTAATCCGGACAACCGGAAAACACCCCAAAATCCGGAAACCTTCCGGGAAAACTGAAAAACTTGGCAGGTATGAAATAATCATACAGCAGTTCATTGTGGATCTGCTGCATGCTCTATTTAGTTGCAATTCTGCCACTTGACAATGTATCTGTGATTCAACTGTCACTGTTATGGTTTTCACCCATTCAACCCAAGGACTTTCTACGTTCTTCGAACGATCTTCGGTAATAATAGCCAGACTTTAGCGATTAAGCTACTGTTCAATCATTCCTTCATCAGTTAACCACAGGGAATTTATTTTCCAGACACTGTTCAATTTAGGGTCTTAAAATTTGGTTTTCGGACACCCGAGCTTTGTGTCTCCCATTGAGGGGATGAAAATCTTCGGTCGTCCATCTTGGATAATATTTATAGTTCGCATATTTGAATATGTATTTTGAAATGGTTTGCTCTATAGCCACACTTTTATGAGAAATACAGTAAAGAGTTATATAAATGACAACTGTAGATACAAGTTGTGTGTGGCTGCGAGACAAACTAACCCTATTCAGACACTATATCACCCAGATGACCAAATCTGGAGGTGAAAACCATACACCAAAAGCAACCAGGTTCTATCAGATGACTAAATTCGATGACAAAAATTAGAAGATTAGTAACAAATCCAATCTGAAGATATATTAACAAAAGATCTCCTTCAGACAAAATCAACATTGACACACTCGTACACGAAGGGCAACACACGTAGTACAAAAGAAAACCTAAAGAAAAAAAAAAAAGAAAAAACGATTGAAGTATGCACCAAGGCAGTCCTTCGTTAGTTTATTACATGAAATTAGTTTTCTGAGAATATCTCAAACTATTGGTCTCGGGACCTTAAAATGTGGTTTTCGGGGACCCTTTAAGACCCCCGACTTTTGCTTCTCACATTGAGGTGAAAATAAGCTTTGTCTCGTCTTTCTATGCCTATTTCAGCTTGTATTTTAAGGGGGTAGGCCCCCTTTTAAGAGCAATACGGGGAAGAGTTACATCAATGATTGGTGTTGTGCCTGTGATGGATATCCGTACCAAATTTAACGTTGATCCACCCAACCGTTCTCGAGTTATAAGGGAACAAAGTTGTCCAGATTGACATTTTATATTAAAGCGCATCCGTTATAAAAAATCTGAAACGCTCTAATAACGCAAATTTCTGTAGAAATTCAGAAAAAACAGACAAACTTTCATTTATATATATACTAGCAGGTACCCGCGGCTTCGCTCGCGTCATAGTAGTGTCATATTGTTATTCAATGAAATGCAGGTTTAACCCCGTTAACATCCCCTTTAGAACATGAATATCCAAAAATCCCTCCTTAGTAGACGTTTTCGACACACAACAAACCTATCCCCAAAATATCATTCTTCTAACTTTAATAGTTTTGGTTGGTTGATGAGAGTGAGTATCCAAAAATCCTTCCTTAGTGGACGTTTTTCTTCCAGAATTTCACCCTCCCAATGAGCCCCTTAAATTGGATTTATGAAAAAAAAAAAAAAACTGTCGAACACCTATTTATTTAATTATTTATGCATTTATTTTTAAGCTGATTGTTTTCCGCCGAGTTTGAAACTTCTCGCCTTTGTCATTTAAGAGATACACGCTCCGTTAGGAATCATTCAACCCCCACTTTTCATCCCTTTCACCTCATAATATACACCACAAGAAAAACCATTCGACATGTGTCAGCTTATTTTTAATGATTAGTTTATATGCCAAGTATCACATCATCAAATGAAACCACTCGTGAGATATTGTTATTCAATGAAATGCACGTTTACCCCCTTAACACCCCTTTAGAACCTGAATATCCAAAAAACTTTCCTTAGTGGACGTTTTCGACTTACAACGAACATATCCCCAAAATTTCATGTTTCTAACTTCAATAATTTTGGCTGGGCGATGATGAGAACGCGAGTCAGTCAGGACATTTCCTTTAATTTTATTTTTGAGAATTTCACCCCTCCCCATGAACCCCTTAAATTGGATTTATGAGAAAAAAAAAAAAAAAAAAGGTCGAACACATATTTACTTATTTTTAAACTGTTTAGCCCCCCTGAATTTGATGAGTGAGTAAGTGAGTCAATCAGTTAGGACACTTTCTTTCCTGTTTTTCCCACAGAATTTCACCCCTCCCCATGGGCCCCTTAAATTGGATTTATGAAAAAACGGTCGAACACCTATTTACTTATTTTTAAGCTGATTTTTTCCCCACTGAATTTCAAACTTCTCGCCTATGTCGTTTAAGAGATACACACTCCGTTAAGAATCTTTCAACCCCCAATTTTCACCCCTTTCACCTCATAATATACACCATATCGTTAAACCCTTAAGACATATGTCTGCATATTTTTAATGATTAGTTTATATGCCGAACATCACATTCCCAAATGAAACAACTCTTGAGATATTGTTATTTGATGAAATGCAAGTTTTAACACCCTTAACACCCCTTCAGAACATGATTATTCAAAAATCCATCCTTAGTCGACGATTTCGACATACAACAAACATATCCCCATAATTTCAAGTTTCTAACTGCTATAGGTTTGGCAGGGGGATGATGAGTGAGTAAGTCAGGACATTTTCTTTCATTTATTTTTTAGAATTTCACCTCTCTTATGAACCCCTTAAATTGGATTTATGAAAAAACGGTCGAACACCTATTTACTTATTTTTAAGCTGTTCTTCCCCACTGAGTTTGATGAGTGAGTGTATTAATCAGTTAGAACATTTTCTTTCCTGTTTTGTTCCCAGAATTTCACCCCTCTCCTAGGGCCCCATAAATTGGATTTATGAAAAAAAGGTCGAACACCTATTTACTTATATTTTAAGCTGTTTTTTCCGGTGAACTTCTCGCCTTTGTCGTTTAAGAGATACGCGCTACGTTAAGAATCCTTCAAATCCCACCCCTTTCACTTCATAATATATACCACATCGATAAACCCTTAGACATATGTCTGCTTATTTTTAATGATTAGTTTATATGCCGAATATCACATCCCCAAAGAAACAACTTATGAGATATAGTTATTCAATGAAATGCACGTTTACCCCCTTAAAACCTCTTTAGAACCCGAATAAACAAAAATCCTTCCTTAGTTGACGTTTTCAACATACAGCGAACATATTCCCAACATTTGATGTTTTCAACTTCAATAGTTTTTGCTGGGAGATGATGAATGAGTGAGTGAGTCAGACAGGACATATTCTTTACCAGAATTTCACTCCTCCCCATGGGCCGCTCAAATTGGATTTATGAAAAAACGCTCGAACACCTATTAACTTATTTTTTAAGCTGTCTTTTTCCCCTGAGTTTGATGAGTGAGTAAGTTTGTCAGTCCGTTAGGACACTTTCTCTCCTTTTCTTTTCCAGAAATTCACCCCACCCGATTGGCCCCTTATATTGAATTTGTGAAAAAACAGTCGAACACAGATTTCCTTATTTATTAAGCTGATTTTTTCCCGCCGAATTTCAAACTCCTCGCCTATGTTATTTAAGACATACACGCTCCGTTAGGAATCCTTCAACCCTCACTTGTCACCCCTTTCACCTCATAATATACACCACATCGAAAAACCCTCAGACACAAGTCTTCTTATTTTTAATGATTAATTTATATGCCGAGTATCACATCCCCCAATGAAACCAATCGGGAGATATTCTTATTCAATTAAATGCAGTTTTAACCCCCTTAAGAACCTGAATATCCGAAAATCCTCCCCTAGTGGACGGTTTTGACATACAATGAACATTTCCCCAAAAT
Organism: Meconema thalassinum; assembly: GCA_946902985.2. NCBI lineage: Eukaryota > Metazoa > Arthropoda > Insecta > Orthoptera > Tettigoniidae > Meconema > Meconema thalassinum. The sequence continues at coordinate 110,654,051 of OX336390.1, forward strand.
GTCATGTTTCTAACTTCAATAATTTTGGCTGGGCAATGATGAGTGAGTGAGTCAAGACATTTTCTTTCAATTTTGCTTTTTCAAAATTTCACCCCTCCCCATGAACCCCTTAAATTGGATTTAGAAAGAAAAAAAAACCTGTCAAACATCTATTTACTTTTTTTAAGCATTTTCCCCCTTGAGTTTGATGAGTGAGTGAGTCAGTCAGTCAATCAGTTAGGATATTCTCTTTCCTGTTTTTTCCTCCCTCCCCATGGGCCCCTTAAATTGGATTTATGAAAAAACGGTCAAACACCTATTTACTTATTTTTTAAGCCGATATTTTTTCCCGCTGAGTTTCAAATTCCTCGCCTATATCGTTTAAGGGATACATGCTCCGTTAGGAATCCTTCAACCCCCACTTTTCACCTCTTTCACCTCATAATATACACCAAATCGAAAAACCCTCAGACACATATCTTCCTATTTTTAATGATGAGTTTATATGCCGAGTATCAAATCCCCCAATGAAACCAATCCGGAGATATTGTTATTCAATGAAATGCAGGTGTATCCCCTTAACACCCCTTTAGAACCTGAATATCCAAAAATCCTCCCTTAGTGGGAGTTTTCGACTTACAACGAACATATCCCCAAAATTTCATGTTTCTAACTTTAATAGTTTTAGCTGGGCGATGATGAGTCAGTCAGTCAGGACACTTAGTTTTATATAATAGAAGATATAGGGATGATGAGTACTTGAATCAAATAGGCTGCATCAAAATAACTCCCCCAATTATACTGTACATTTCTTCATGTGCTTATTCACTTAGTTTAGTGCCCTCATATTCAACAATGGTTAAAGGCATGCTTGAGAGAAAGCCACATGCAATGACTTAAGACGCATCCGACAATGTTATCTGGGACATAGACGACGAGAGGTGCTGAACATCAACAGCACAATAGCATTCTTCATCCAATGTGCTTACTGCTATTTACATTCATGCTTACCAGATTTCTGCATTACGACACACATTGACAGGACAATCATTGATACAGTAGAACGTTGTTTATCCGGACTAATTGGGGCCGAAAGTATTCCGGATAACTATTTTTCCGCATAATTGAACAAGCATTTATTTCATAGGGAGAACCACCAAGCTCCCTCTGTGCCAAGCCATTTCCTGAAATACTTGCCAAGAATGCCAAGCCATTTGCAATGGTCATGCAGACTATTGCAAAAAAAAACAAAACATAAATACCACATTTCCAACGATAGAATCATTATTTTTGCTTAGCATTATAACCAATACCTCATTCTTTCATACATTATGTTCATAAAAGTAAATACAGCATCTAAACCTTTTTAATTGAGGTTATTCTGATAATTGTTCAATTTTCCATTTTTTTTTGGAGCCTAAATTTAGAACACCTAAGAGTCATATTCGAAGATACACTGCCATACCTGCCAACCTCTCAGAATGAAAAATCGGGAGATTCGAAGGGGGGTGATGCAACATAATATATACACAGGCTAAGACATTTCAGCAAATATATAAGTTAACTATTAAACTGTACATGAATGACATTCCAGTTTACAAATGAGTAGTTCGTTTGCAAAGGCCGCTAAGTGCATTATAAACGAAACCGAGTAAATGACGAAAAACTGCTACGGCCAAACTATTTAAGCTAATACCATATTTCTTACGCCTGAAAATCAAAATAAAAGAATTTATTATTCAGTTAAAATCTGTGAAATTTTGCACAGGTATTGTGCAGTTAACGACATTTGCACCCGTGACGACTAGAGTCGTTAATGAAACTTAGGTTGCAAAACCCACTATTTTATTTTTTACAAATGCCATTTGGATGAGATTTTTAATAAAGAACTATTTTAGTTTCAATTTGGTTTATTAGGAAAAATATATTTTGAAAAAATAGACCACGTCGGGTGCGAGAAAAATATTAAAAATACATCTTAAACACCGTGAAACGTCATTTAGACAGCATAAAAATTTACAAATTACGAAAGTGCATAAAACAAGAAAAAATGGCACTTAAGTTAGGTCAGGTCATCCTCGATGTCCATGAGCTCAAAATCTGCTGTTTCTTCGTCTTCTTCCTCTCGAGGTCGGACGATATTGTTGCGAATGGCTTCTTGCTACTGGAAGACCTCGCTGAAGAATTTTAGGTTGCCATTCGCTGGCCAGTTTCACCGAAATACAGCTCTAAAAGCAGTCAGACGTCTTGTAGTTAAGTTCCTTTGAGTGCAACACCTACTTGAATTGGAGAGGGACCTGGATGTTTGTTAATATTCGCGCCACTTTTCATGATGCTCTTTTCCTCACCAACCTCAAAATAGTAGAACGGCTCCCCTCGGACCAGACGTATTATTTTATTGTTTTTCCAATTCTGAACACGATTTTCTTCCCTTTTTGGAATTGGAAATGCTTACTACCCAGATGTTTTTATCATGCTATCCATATATGCTTTCTAATCCCTAACAAGACATTCATCTTGCTCCAGGAGAACATAAATCAACAAGGTCGCTATTTTTATGGCTTGAAATGCCCACAACCAAGAAACAACCTGTCGATCAAATGAGCTTTAAACGGTGTTCGACAAGGCAGCATGCCATTGTTGCGTACGCTTCCTCGATAGTGCAGCCAACTCAAATCTGAAACCCGAAACTATCCTTCCCGATGGAAATAAATAATTATTTATTGTAAAGTAATTCTGTGGGAGGAATATTGGCACTTCTTGTACCAGTTAGCGCGTTTTGCAGCCGTATGTGGCAAGGCAGACGCCATACTTACGGAACTTAGCGGTCTTTGGACATGTGGAACATTAAACTGGCTTTGCAACCGCAGCCAACATGCATTTAGCGGTTTATGCAAACGAATGCGATTTTTGTTGGCCATTTTCAACGGTTTAGAGCGGGATATGCACCCTGAAACTTATTCCATCGTGTAGCCAGTTAAAAGACGAACGTGACGGTATGCCCAACTCAAAATCGACAAAAAGTGCACTAAGTGGCCTTTGCATCTGGGCTACTCAAATGTACTTAAGGCCGAGTAATTTTAAATTCAAACTAGAATATCAAACAAGCATACCTTTTTTCGACCACACTCGGGCATACACAACTAGTGACGTATCGAAGATCATATTATTGGTCGTTGTTGCAGGTGACTGGCTGATTTTGCCCTCTTCAAAAAGGTCTTGCTATATTCTTGCTCAAAACACTTCCCTTTCTGAATCGACTTCAGAGTTATAAATTTGTCCAAAGTCTTGTGGGAGAGAGATGACCTGAACTGCGTTCTTGTTTTTCTGACAAGACTGAACATCCTCTCACACTCTGCATTACTATGCGGAATGGTCAGAATGGAAAGCATAACTTTAGACAATTTGTCAAACTTGAGTTCTGGCTGAGCCATATCTCGCGGCAATTTTTGAATCTGGGATCATCCTAAATAAATGACCAGCGTGATCGGAACAATTGACAGGGAGGTTATGTTCAATAATAAATGATGTGAACAATACTACTGCACAGTACTTCTGTCAGCGTCTTCCTCCTTACACTAGAAATAATCAAGTTTGTTTTTCCCAACACATTGCACATTGTCTTTTTGTTTCTTTGAGAGCACATGTTTTGAAATGCCTCCCTTTCCACCATGTGAGATACTGAACTCACACCTACAGACACTACAAAATGTAAATGTTGCGCCTCTTCTTGACTCAGTTATATGCGAAAAATTATCTTTGAACACACTTTCAAATGTCACATCATATTTCTTCGCCATATTACCGAGGAACAGACGCAATCACTCAGATCGAAAACACACAATAGCCTACGGGCATATTAACGCCAAAAACATCTAACTAAGTTATACATAAATCATATGATTTCACGTGTGAAACAGATACATATTCCGCAGCGCACAACTACCTACCACCCACAGGTCATTATGCAAAACAAAAACATCTAGGAACAAGCACTGAATTAACCATCGACTATTTCAAACAAAGCCGTATTCGAAGCGAACTTTTTATAACGGCAGGACGTGACGGGGGAGTTAGTACGCAGTTGTCAATTATCGGTACAGATCGAAACTGCGGTATCGAGATATAACTACAAAACACGTAAAGTCGATCCGTTCGATAGACGACACATTAAATCCGAAATTACACGTGGGATTTTTGAAAAATCGGGAGATTTAATACGTAAAGCGGGAGGGCGGGAGAAATGGTCTGAAATCGGGAGAGTTGGCAGGTATGCACTACGTTTCCAGCTGCAGAAAGTTCTTAGATAGATCTGGAGGCAAAAAACTTCGACAAGAAGAAAACAACTGCACCGCAATTTTGGTGGGAACGCGTGATTGACGGAGCGCAATGGGAGGGCATGAATACAAACTCAAACCTATCGTGTAACGGACTTCGAAGGAAAAAAAGTAAACACCGCACAGGCAAGCTTGAAACCTCACCTTTCCAACACTATGAAATAATCACGGACATATGCCTACAGAAACCTACAAATATAAGATAAACAGTGCGCCGATGGAATTGGCTTTGGCACTTTTGGTGCGAGCAGCGAGAGCCGATCTGATCGGCGCATGGCACTGTGAGGGTTAACTGCAACGCTTTCTCATAAAGGTCCAGAAATGGGATCTCCCTTACTTCTTGTCTGAATAAACCATAAGTACGCCGCTTCTTCCAATTTTTCATCTGTAGCCGATCTCATGGTTCTTTTCTTTTTAGTTCCTTCTTCACTATCTGACTTCGATGAAAATTCAGAATTTCACCTTTTCGGTTCTTCAAACCATAAAATGTGGATTTTCCAGTTTTCATTAGACACTGCACATTCTCACCTTTATCTAGTTTATTAATGATCTCCACCTTCATCTCAATCGATAAAACATAGAGATTTCGCTTTTCCTTTTTGCCACTTGTAGAAGCCATTCACAACATAATACAGAACGCACCCTCGCATACTGAAACACGTTGAAACATCATAGAGTAAACAAATGGTAGGGGACAACAGACAATTCAAAACGAGACACTACTGTAAGCAGCCCGCACTTCCGCATAACAACAGTAAGCGCGCACTGCGGCATCTTCTTTTCTGCTCGTCCGGATAATTTACGTTCCGGTTGTTTGACGTCCAGATAAACAACATTCTACTGTACCTGTGTTTCCTGTCATATTCATTCTCATTCTTGTAACTACCACGACGAGCAAGTAAAATTAGTAAAATAAGCATTGCTCACAGCTGATCTGCCCATAGTAGTTGCTTTTATTACACTATTAGTCAGTCACTTTTGGAATGTTCCATTCAAGTTTCATTACAAGTACCAGTTTCAGTCAGTCTGCAAACACAATGACTCGCAAATTGGGGTGGTAACCCTGATTTAACCCCACAAAGTAAATTACTATAAATCACCATGCAGGACAAGTGGTAAGGTTTCATCCTTGGTAACTTATTTAAGGTGATGTGGACTACAAATGCTGCGATTAATTTAGCCTACCTTAAAAAAATCTGTCAAGAGAAGCACAACAATCAAGTATGGTACTATACATATACAGTATTTATTTACTACATTCTTAAATAGATACACAATGTTCATCTGTAATGAAACTGAAAGTAATATTGTATTCAGAGATGGAACATTGCATCTCCTCACTGTATATGCCATCAGAACAGCATCAACTCTAATTACATAATATAAACACAGTAGCGGATTTCTCCAGCACACACAGTGAGCAGTGCTGCCAATTTCCATCTAGTTCTGAGCTCAATGCATAACAGAAATAAGTAGAACAACAAAGGGGGTACTACAACAAAAACAAAACAATGAGCCACCAATGCAAGGACAAGAAATTAAAAATAATAATAATAATAATAATAGACCTGAAAAAGTTGCATCTCTTTTCATTCAAAATAAGCACAATCTGCTTCCAATTTACAGTTGCTTTTATATTCAGGTACTGGATTTTCAAGAGACTTGGGATTAACAATTAATTAATACATGTCATTAACATATGTGTTATCAGTTAGTTCTGAGGCTGCCTGGAAGCCAACTGTTGGCTTTAGTGTTTGTTGGGGGTGGACAGCATGACTAGACTTCATTGTACTTAAAACATAGTGTTACTGAAATAATTACTTGAAAAAGGATATTGTACATTTACTGTCAGTCTTTAATAAAATATTTATGAGAATTTTGTTTCCAACATTCTTTTACTAAAACGTAATTGCTATTTCTTTTAACAACTTGAATCACTTATTTAAACATTGAACTTTTAACTTTAGTTATTTATTTAGTTTACGGCCACATTGGAGCACTTAAATCAAACCAAATACAGGGTCATTATGTGTGTGCCCACCAGTAAACACGGCAATCTAAGCCGGCTGCGCTCACCCGGTCCAGCCGGTGGTTGGTGCGCTTCGCTGACTCATATCGTTAGTTCACACTTGTTTTGTCATTCATATGGGCGTGTATTTGAAAAGCTTAGCCGTTAGTGTTGCACATTTAGTGAGTATTGTGATTACTGTGATTGTTGGTCATGCCTAGACACCAATTCACATTGTGCAAACGTGTGTATATCCATAATTCATATATGAAAAGCAGAAAATCTTGTTCAGATGAAATTTGAATCAAGTTTCCAGGAAGACCTGTGCCTAATGCCAGTACAATTAGGAGGCTTGTTAAACGATTCAAGGAAACAGGCTCCGTAAATAATAAAAGAGTTGACACTGCAAGTGGACGGAAGAAAGGAGAGCTGAACATTCGTCAAGAATGAAGATCAATGGCAGACGAGAAAACAAGCATTACAAGTGATCATATGAGTGAAGAACATCGTGGTCCATTGATGGCCAAAACGACTCAAAAAAGTTGACAGACATTCTTTCAGTTAAATAGTTGTTATAACAGTCTATTGTCATTTAGGCGTTCTTACAATCTCCAGTAAAGTGACAGTAAACTCTAACTGACAGTTAGCTTTACGGTCGGAGTAAAGTCCCGGTAAACATTCGATCCTTCTTACCATGTTCCGGTTAATGTTTACGGTAGGTTAGCAGATCTGCGCATAATTTTCAACAGTTGGTACATATTTCTGGTTTGATTTTCAGATTTCTTGATACCTCTCAATAGTTGGCATGAGTGTATCTGCGTCAGGGAGTAAATAATAAATATATATTTTATAATCCTTGATCTTGATCTGTGTTCTTGGCGCAATCTGTTTGTTACGTTACGATTATAAAGAGAAACATTAAATATGGAAGGACAATTATCTCCAAATGAGACAAAAAAGCCTCAAGAGGAAAAGCTTCGTCAAACGGAATCGTCTAAAAAAGTCTTGATCATTTAACTCCTCGTAATAATTACTTCGATTCTTATATACTTTTCGTCTCCTCCTTTGAACAGCATCAGCATTTACGAAACCCATGAAATTACGGATAATTCTAGGCATATTGACGATGTATGTAACCAGCTGGCGTTGAGATTATAATAGAAAATCTGGCAGTAAAGCAGTTTACGGGAGGAGAATCCTCCGGTAAAGTTCACTGCCGGTCAAGGCTTATTTTACTGTCAATTTGTCGCTAACCGGGTATTGTAAGAATCAAGTTCCAGTAAACTTGCCGTAAAAGTGCCAGTAAAGATTTAACTGGAGATTGTAAGAACAGGCCGTAATCTCAATAAATGACAGTAAAAGGCAAGTCTCCCTTTTCTCATTGTGTGTGTTATGGAATCACTTTCCTGATAGACAACTGCATTAAGCAACAATCTCCATTGTCCATTCACTTGGTGATTTTCTTATTAATGATTGTTCTGTTAGTCCTTCTGTCAACCTTCTGCAGGTGATTGTCGATTTGGTGTTTAATTTAAGTAGGGTTTCACAAGTGTAAGTAGCTTCAGGTTTAATGACTGTTAATTTAAAATATTAACAATCAACTTTTGACAGTTCAGTTTGGTGGAGATTGTAGGTAATTAGGGATTACTGTGAGAAGAGGTAATTTTCATTGTTGAAAGCATATACGGGAGATAGTTAAGAAGGCATACATGTCACAGCAAGGTGCTGCTGGTAAGGAGATTAGGCAGAGGGCTTATTTGGCTAGAACATGCTGCAGGCATCACACTTCAATATGAGTTAAAAGGGTTGAAAGGAAGGCTTCCAGGCATGCTATGGGTGACCACAGCTTGATAGGCAAAATAAGTAAAATGATTCAAAATTTGAGTTGGAAGTTTGGCTGTTAGATGTTCAAGAGCAGGCGTGCTCTGTGAATGAGATTTGGTGCTCTCGTCATATGAGTGAAAAAATGCTTGTGTGCATGGACTCTCCCAAGATCCATTCTTCAATTCATATTCTGTTGCATGAACCAGAATAGTAGTGATTTCATTACAAGTTTGGACAGTCAGAAATTTTATAAATTTGCGATTTTTAATCTAGAGTAAAAATAATTGGACATCTGTTTTATGAGCAACACGAAAGAGGCTTATTTGACTGACCACACCTAAATGTATGCATGATCCATGCAAGCAGATGCAGAATGTCTGGTGAGCGGTGAATCACTAGCTATTTCAGCACTTCTGAGAGAGGAAAAGGAAAGAGAGGTGCATGCTTGTTGCATCGTTATTATTATTGTTTTAACACATGGAAGACGGGCCCCGATAAATCTCTTAGTACGCTCGCCAGTGGTAGATGACTGGCCCCGAGAAATCTCTGTTTTATACACGTCATTGTTTTCGGTCTTCCTGCCACATCTCTTGACCATGTATTGAACTATTTCGGACTGCACATTGATTAGAATAAATTGTAGATGTATATCTGCCACTTTTCTTTTATTCACGACCTTCTTTTATTCTTTGATATAGTTATGAACGTAGACTTTCTTTCTGCCGGTTCAGTCAACGGTAATATGGAGCGCTCGCGTAATTCAGTGTTAGCCGACGACGATATTTTAGAAGAATTGTATGCCGACGATCGTTCAAATGGAAATAGTGACATTGAATTAATGGAAAGTGAATGTGAGAATGATAGTGGAAGTGATATTCAAGCCCCTACACGCCGTAATTTACCTAATGTGCCTATTTATTCAAGTGACTCTGATGACGATTACGATGTAAACATTGACGATGTATTAGGAATCGACGCTGAAGATGGTTTTATTAAGACGGATCCACCGAGATATTTAGAACAGTTTCAAGGCAGGCAAGGACTAACCTATGTCCCACAAGATAATGAAAGTGTGAGTGAATTTCTTGACAGGTTTTTTAGTAGCGAGTTCTTCACCTTGCTTATAGACCAATCTAACCTCTACCATGATCATAACATTCACAAGTATAAACAGTCACCACACACTCAAGTGCTACTAGGAGCATTGTTGAGTACTCATACCAAATTTGAAGATAGAATCTTGACTAGTTTAATATGTATGTACATTTTTATAATCAAGTGCACTCTAGTATGCTCAGTAGAAAAATGTTCGGTCCACAGGGTATGTGACAAGCTCAAGCATCTGGTCACCAATGTGTTAGTGGTGGTCGGGTACTTGGTATGGCTTGAGGGTGGTGCTCACAGTCTCAAAAGGTTAATAATGCCTGTTGTAGAGCAAGATCAGGGGGTATGATTTTAGCTTATACAGGAGATTGTGGGATTTGTGGGAGATTGAGAATGGTAGAGGTATGTAGGGGTTGATTCGATCATTTTTGTAATGTTAAACAATATAACAAAGGAGAAACTGTTCCGCCTAGTCAATACATTTATTTACAACAAGTTATAAACTTGCTATTGTATGGTACATGTTTCGGGGCCTCTAGTACTGGTCCCTTCTTCAGCCATAAGTTGCAAAATCCAGCATAATTAAAGATATCATAATAAAGGGAAATAAGGAAATAAGGAAAGGGCATTGTGAAAATTGGAAGTCAGAGTTTGGAAATTGTGGACACGTTCAAATACCTAGGAAGTGAATTGATGCAAACTGGTAGGTTGGACATGGAGATTGGCAGGAGGGTACAGCAGAGCAATGCATTCTATCAAAGTGTAAGAAAACTTGTTTGGGATAAGGAAGTACCAAGGAAAAGCAAGGAGGTAATGTATAAAATGTACTATGTACCCATATTAACGTATGCAGCTGAGACTTGGACCCTGACGAGCAGGCAAGAGAGTAGAATCCAAGCCAGTGAAATGAAATTCCTAAGAAGTATGATAGGTAAGACAAGGAAAGACAGAGTGAGGAATGAAGATGTTAGGAAGGAAGTTGGGATGGGAAAATTAAATGAGAGAATTGAGAAGAATAAACTAAGGTGGTTTGGACATGTAAAGAGGATGGAGGAAAATAGAATACCAAGACAGATGCTGGAGGCGAAGTGCAAGGGTAAGAGAGCAAGGGGAAGACCTAGAACAAGGTGGATTGATTCAGTGAAGAACAGCGTGAGAAAAAGAAATCTGGACTGGGACAAGATCGTGGAAGAAGAATGGTGGAAGGAAAGAGGAAAGTGGAGAAGTGCCATAAATACCCCGACCCGGCAGAAGCTGGATAAGGGGAAATGATGATGATTATGATGATGAATAAAAAATACATAAAATAATGAGTGAATGGATGAAATGAGGTGAAAAAGAACATATTAATCATGAGAAGTAACATGAGTGCGCATCAGTAAAAAGTAATACCATTGGTAGTGCTAGGTTCTTGAGAATACACTTATATAGCACTGTTCTAATGTTTATCACTTCACTTGGGATGTATGGCCTGTTGTTTACAATGCTGTTGACTGAAACTTGCTGTTCAAGCTGGGGCTTCTGAGCTTATAGTCTTGTATTAGAGGGAAAAAACAACCGTTGTTTTAGTTGGTCTAAGTATGTTTTTCCATACTTGGACGTCTCCTCATCATGATGATGTATTTCATTACATGACAATCGGTGTTTTTTCCCCTCTAATACAAGACTATAAGCTCAGAAGCCCCAGCTTGAACAGCAAGTTTCAGTCAACAGCATTGTAAACAACAGGCCATACATCCCAAGTGAAGTGATAAACATTAGAACAGTGCTATATAAGTGTATTCTCAAGAACCTAGCACTACCAATGGTATTACTTTTTACTGATGCGCACTCATGTTACTTCTCATGATTAATATGTTCTTTTTCACCTCATTTCATCCATTCACTCATTATTTTATGTATTTTTTATTATATCTTTAATTATGCTGGATTTTGCAACTTAATTTATGGCTGAAGAAGGGACCAGTACTAGAGGCCCCGAAACATGTACCATACAATAGCAAGTTTATAACTTGTTGTAAATAAATGTATTGACTAGGCGGAACAGTTTCTCCTTTGTTATATAGTGAATCTGTCAATACGGAAAATGAACTTCTTTCAGAGCACAATGTTAAACAAGTCGATTGAATAGTAACTCTTCTATAGGGAGGTGGGAAACAATAGAATCATTTTCAGCCCTATGCTTCCAAATGTTCTGGCAGTGTCAACAAAACATGAAGTTGTGATTAAATTAGTGTATTTATGTGGGTGTTGCAGGGAAGAGGTTAGATTAGCATTTTAATATTTTTGAAAATGATTTTATTATTTATTGACTTTCCCATGTGCAGTATCCAAATCTCAAAAAGCCATGATGATTGCCAATCTTTGTTAGAAGATGGCACACCACACCAATCTCTCTTCTACAGCAAATATATTGTCCATTATCTTTGTGCTTGCTTAGAAGTGGAGTTTTATTGTAATTTTGCCACCTATAGTATTTTTGTTAACCTTCCCAAGTGAGGTTTTCAATAATTAACAGATTTTCTCACTTCTGTTTCCAAATCATTAACAGCTCAAGCAGAGCAGTGGTTGGGACGAGGGAAGAAGACATTTTTTGTTACTTCATTTAGGGGCTTGGGCGATCTTGTAGCTCCTCATTGCAGGAATGGAACACTCAGTTATCTTTATAAGTGGCACAAGAAATGCTGAACGAGTGGACCATTTTCCTGGAAAGTCTGTTCCCAATATAAAGAAATCGCAGAAATGTGAATTCAAAGCCAGTTTTATTGGACTACGCACTCTGTAATATTAGTGTATTTTCGGCTATTACATTTTAGCGGCAAAATATGATCGCAAAACAGTAAACACTCGATTCAACAGACTTCGAATTTAATGGATAGAAATAGACGAACCGAGAAATTCTTTAGTTTCACAAGGTCACGTACGCACGCTCATAACAAATTGAAAGTGTTATCTACTGCATGTGCGTCCTGAATCATTCTTAATATAAAAGTACAGTAAAACCTCAATTACTGGCCAACACGATAAAAACATAACCTTACTGCTCTTACTAAAAAAGGAATAAATAAAACCGTGTAAAACATATCTGTACATTAGCTCAACCAAATTAAATTTAAAAATAATTTTCCCAGAAACATTGTTTTATCGGCCATAATCATGGCTGCAAGAACAACATACAAACCATATTTTAAAAACAGAACACATCTAATTGATTGTTCCGTGGGCAATACAACTGTCCGGCAATTCACAAATATCAATTATTCCTTAGTGCAACGTTCAAATTTTTTATCGCTCGAAGGCTGCGCATCTCAAAGCACGGGCCGATGAATCGCATTGAATTTAAATGTTCTGAATTAAAGTTCTAATTTCTAAACTCGCGATTTAACGGATGAAACTCCGCCGCAATTAGTGCGCTAATCCGAGGGTTTGCTGTACGAGGCTAATATTTTATAAAGCATCCCTCAAAACAATAACACCATTCTCATAAAAACTGAATTAAAAGATGCACTCCACTTACTTGGAAGAGTCTCTAGGTCTAAATAATTTCCATGTATTTTCTAACTTGTGTTTTCTGCACTGAATGTTAAAATTATAAGCTCTTCAGTATTCTGTCTCTCTGGTGAACTAATTTTAACCATCGATCCATCTCTACTTAGTATAAAACAAAGTACCCAATTCTTGTATGTACCGGGTAATTTTGAGAACCACCGGATAGTTTTTGATGCAGTTTACACCACTCTGTAAAAGATTTCTCGAGGAAGGTTTCTGTAAAAAATTATTTATGATGCTGGGCAATGCTCCAATGACTACTAGAAAAAAGAAAGGAACTCAAATCCATTAATAATTTTGAGGCAAACAGGATTATGAGCCTCTTGAAGCAACTTACTGTTTTGAAGGAGGTTTTGCAGGTTTTTCGAAGTTCCAGTAATTTTGTAAACAGATACCTCGAAGATATTTTCGTCTCTTTACCCATCTACATGACCATTATGTGTTCCCTCTAGTCTGCATTAATCATTTACTCTCCCATTCACGTACTGGGTTAATTGCCTTATATTTAAATATTTCTTTTCTTCCAAGATGAGGTCTATAAGAGCATTAATTTTTGTACTCTGAAGTTTTTTATATACTTTTAAATGTGCATATTTATTTTGTTTGAAATATTTCCTAGTATCTTAGCGGAGCTCCTGAGACTGACAGAAGAAGTTTCAACTTTAATATAAAACTCTTTATGTTTGACCATGGCGAAATGTAAATACCATTTTATGTTCGAGGCGGCCATGATCGAATTATTCTCTGCATCCCATGCGCTCTGTTCAGTACATTAAACTGGCAAAATCTCGACAGATATTTATGTTCGAGCATAAACAGTCTTATGCAACTCGCCTATAATGGTAATTAAGACACTCGTATGGAAATTATAAAACTCGCTTAGCCCGTTTTATAAACATACTCGTGTCTTAATATTGCCATTATAGGCTTGTTACATAATGTACTATTATAATACATTTTGGTTGTAAATCTAAACAAGTAATTTCCTCGAAACAAACATCTTTTCTTCTAACCCAAGATTTACAGAAAACTAGTATTCAAATTTGTAGAATCAAAATTCTATGAATATGAATACATGCAACATTTTCAGGTCAATAATAATATAATATAATAATAATAATAAATTTATAGGCCTATGCATCTTTTTTTGTAATTTGGTGCAAATATAATCTGATATCTTCTCCCATAGCCAGCACTTTCCAAATGTCAGTTACGTATCTCAGGCCGACCTACATCAGACCACACGGAATGCAACTTCACAACTGCAGAGAGCGCATCTTCGTCTACTCTCAGTATGTTCTGCACACTAAGTGGGTAGGCACTTATTTAAGAGTTTATGTACAAAAACACTGTGATTCTAACAATTAAAACTGGGATTACCTATAATGATTAGCACCAAGGAATTGTGAAACTTCAGTGTTCATCAACACTAATTTGAAGGGCAGAATTTGTGAGAAATGAATAAAACTACTGTATCTAATGAGGCATTTGACAAATGGATGGAAAAGGTCATTTCTGGTTAAAACATTAGTGCGCAGACAATGAATCCCAGCTCTAGTGTTCCTTCAATACCATTTATAAGAGAAATGTAAACGTATAAACATATTTTAAATCTTATTGTATTCCTTTCATAGATGTTCAGTTGCTCAAACAAAGCATTAGCAGACTCTTGCTAACTGTATATTACATAATTTAATAAATTAAGATGTGTGCAGACAGCTGGCACTGAGGTGGATTGACTATTTAAAGAATCAATTAATATATCATTGGACAAGCATTGTGGAAAATAGAAACATCTGGAGACACTCCATGAATGAAGTAATCAGTGGTCATTGTCGATGACTTGATAGCACCTGATGATGAATAATTATTGTCCTCAATGTTGTAAAATACCATATGCTCCTTTTATTTTTGTTTGAGCGACTGTACAAATTACTGCTGTTCAATTTATTATGGGCCAGTAGAGCAACCGACAAGGTGACTGATCGAGTATGGACGGAATGTGGTGAGACTTCAATGTCAAGCTAACTACTCTAGGGGGGCCGATAACCTAGATGTTAGGCCCCTTAAAACAACAATTATCATCATCATCATAACTACTCTAGGCTAAGATTTCCAGCCACATTTCAGTGGTGGGGGGAAAAGAGACAGCAGTCACTCGTCTTGAGTTCCGCTCAGTTACGTGAGAGGTATCTCTTCCAGTGCTCTGGCTCCCCACGACTCATTGTACCGCGACCTTGAAGCTTCACCACATACCGTCCGTACGCTACTACATCTCTCCTTCAGACGGTTTCTTAAATTTCTTGGGTAAGAACCCATATTTCTTTCCTTTAGTGGCAGCAGTAAGCCTAACCACAGACACCTCCCCATCGTGACCGATGTCTGTCCCACCCCAGTTACATCTCTTTCCTTCTTTTGACAGTTGGGACACAGAATGTCATTTTCAGCCAATCCTTGAATCAGTACACATTAAAGAATCCTGCTTTTTGTAACTGTTTACACAGCATACTCTAGTATAATGCAGTGTTGAACAATGTTCCGTTTAAGTTAGGATTGTGTTCTTGATACACATCATATTCAAAGTAGGTTTATTTTCAGTTATGCTATTAATTTTGAAATGATTAATCTTTGTCGCACTCTATCTCCATTGCTATGTAATTGAGGGAAATAATGTAAGTCATAATCCTCCGCATGTGTTCAGAAAATGGACTATTAAGCGTGTATATCTATGCAATTTCTAGATCCCAAGTGTTACGTTGATTTAACCGTTAGTTCCAAATTACAAGAAAAACACAAAGTGAAGGTGATTTAGTGCACTTTCGTAAGTCCACCCGTAGCCCCTGGGATTATGACGTCACAAAGTGGCTCACGGCAATTTCCACAAGCTGAGACAATTTGATGCTTGTATGGCTCCAAGATGATAACAAGGTAAGTGATATTAAAATATTCAAATTGAATAGTGATTCTCTTTGAGTATCATTTGAAATAACATCAGTATCAGGTGCTCAGCCCTTTTCCAAGACGAGGCTTGTGGCATGATTTGCAGATTTTTGGCCTACCACAGACAATGTCCCAGAGGATTGAAACTTCAACAATAGTTTCTCTTGATCCAAAAACACCACGACTATGTTAAGGATTAAAGGGCAGGCTAAAACAACATACTGCAGTGGTGCTTAGCAATGTGCACTTATGCATGCATTCTGCAACCTTCCCCAAATATGATCTGAAATTATTTTCCACTAATCAACCATTGTGAAACCAAAATAAAAAATAATAAACATTATGCAGCTACAGTATTGTGTGCTCAAACAATAACATTTATGCCATGAGCTAAAGTCAGGCTACAACGTTAAATAAAATTATGCATTCGACTATGTTTGCTTTTAGTTAAATCTAGGCAAGTAACCAAGTAACTGTTTCGGGAAATAGAATATCGACAAGATACACAGAGTTCATACTTGCTACACACAACAATGACATGCACGCATTCAAACTGACAAATACTGACAACTTCAGTGAACATTTTCAGAAAATTATCAAACAAAATTATGCTGTCAAAGGTACTATGTGGCCCAAGAACTATTTTATAATAACTAGGGCTCGGATGTTTAAGACCGAAAAATAGCCAGAATATGCAAGCAAATAACCTTAAAAATGACTAACTTCTTCATAATATCCAAAATATGACTAAAAAAAGACAAAATATGACCTGAAAAGGATTTAAATATGGCCGGTTTTTTAAATTATAAATCCAAGTGACAATCCCTTCAAGATTAAATTAACTAAATTCTTTATTGCTATTTACATATTAATTTTCTGAATATACATATTTAAGTGGTTATTTCCAGTCGATTTCTGTTAACACTCGTTCCCGGTCGGTAAGTTGAGGATGATTGCATACCTACAGCTGCCGCCAAACTACCGAAATATGACTTTCTTACCAAAAAAATGCTCAAAATATGACCTAATGGTGAAAAATGTTCGAAATACAGTATGCATTTATATGACAAATAAAAACCACTAAATTGTGACGATAATCACTTGATTTGCATCAGAAACCAATCAGGCATGAAAATAGAGGCAAAGAAAAAAATATGTTTCTTCCTAAATATCCGAGCCCTAATTATTAACTACCGGTAATACATTTACAAAGGACATCGGGGCAGATGATCTCGTAGTTCCGCCCCTAAAACAACAATAACTAACTAACAAAGGACATCCGGCCAAAAGAACCATCGGCCTCGTAGGACATTATTCTCACCTCATTCCCGACCACAAAAAAAGGGAAGGATAAAGGGTAGCAGCAAACTAAGGCAGTATGTTTTTTATTCTTAAACAAGACTGTTTCTGAATGGAGATTTACATTGCTTACAGATGAATTCTCGCATTTTTAACCATCCAGGATTGAAGCTAGACGTTCTCCTGTTTTAATAGAGGGGTTAACTAAATTCCATCATAATATAAACTTTGCACATTGCTTGCATTTAGGTGAGAGGTAGCTCTTATAAAATACAAGCGAGCTCCTAGCTATGGCAATTAGCTGTATTGTGTTCCAAAGACCAGCACTCAACTAGGCCACTCAACCACTCTTCATTCCTTTTTAGATGATCATTTAGCTGAAGGCAGATTTAAAATGCATGCTACAAAATGTTATAAGGGCTTGAATTTACCAGTATTGTATTCCTATAGTCGATGGGTACTTTGTTGACAATGTAGAAATACTAGTATTTTATGGTAGTTGGCAAATTACTTCTTTAAGAATTTAATATAGTAAACTCTCGAATCTCCAAGTTTATGCATACTTGTGATCACACGGCAAGGGTATTCAAATGACAGTTCTTTGTAACTTGACTCCTGATCAAAACAAATGCACCAAGGCGTGCCTGTGGCCTCCGATGCGCCTTACTGCGACTTTCACAAACTTCCTCACTCGCTGTGTTTAGCAGCTCAGTGCATCACTGACGACTGTTTTATCACTTTCGATGGCGATTCAGCCTGTTATAACTTGTCATTTCAAGTTTTGTCGCTATAGACAGAACAAGGCATTGACACTTTTCGGCACGTCTTGCTACTAGCTAGGATCAGGGTCATAATAAGCGCTGCGATACTAAATAACGCCCGCGATAACGACTAACGATTGGCGGACTTTGAAAATACCATTAACAATGCATTACATCAGCACTGGTTAACCAAGATTTTGCAGAGCAGTACTTTTAAAAAAAAATCAACACAGAACAGAAGTTTTTTCTTTTTCTCCGAACTATGCATGGATAATTCGCAAACTGGATAATAGAGAATTTACTTTAATCAGAATTCTTTTTGCATGCAGCAAACAAAAAGTTGCCTGATGCTAGACACCTCATGGGGTGGATGCTCTAGTACTACCAAGCACAATTGAGTTTCACAAACAGCATTTTTCCATAATAGACGGTATATGAATTATTGATGTCATCCCGATTACCGAGGCAAAGGACTGAAAATATCATTTTACCTTGTGTCTCCTGCTGTTGTTACATTGTATTCAATCACTACATGTGTCCACCTGAATTACGGTTTCCGAGTCTTGGGGGTGGGGACGACGACACCGATCTCGTGTAGGAGTCTCTAGTAAATAACGAGAAATGCTCTACTTAGTAGGCACTGCTTAGTGACACAACCACCAATTCCTAGCGCCGCATGGGGAGGGGTGAGGCAAGTTCCTGGTGCCTTAAAAACCGATAATCTCTACTAAGACAGAAAAACCCTGAGAGAAAAGTTCAGCAGGCACAGAGTTCTGTGAGAGGGCAGTTCCTCCACTGCGCAATCCTGCGTCGGGGTAATTACCTAATGTTGAGTGAAGTCATCAAATTCAGAGAACAGAAAACAAGAGCTGGACGTATAAACTTGATATGACCCAAGGAGAAAAAGATTACGAGGTAGGTAACCTTTCTAACAGGAAAGGACATGGAACTAATAGGGGAAATACTCTACAGCAAACCAGGCAGCTCACAGGGAATAGAAGCGAGTAGGAAAAGTGGCTGGTGGATGCGTCGCTGAGAGACAAAAGGGACAGATAAAGAAGAAGAATTAATGACAATTGGGTAACAGGAACTAAACTTACTTCAGCTATATCCTTACATGTAATGTGTGTCATTGTGCTGCCTGCATTAGAGTGGTGGACAAATTGGGGAGGGGATTATTGGAACACACATGATAAGTATGTGTTAACCCACCTTCTAAATCACCAATAACAGAGCATTTATTAGACATTCCATACAACTACTAGCACCCTACAACTACTTCTACCACAGAAAAATCAGAGAGGCCATTGAGATATCAAAGCTCTCAAACAATTTCAACCCTGAGCAGAGTGCACAAAATATTGTATCTTATCAGTCTGTCAATGTAAAATCATTCCAATAACTGGAATGTGTGAAAAAAAAAAAACCTGAAATAAATTACAAGTGATTAAGATTTATATATATTGATATGGACTATTAAAGAAGAAGAAGAAGAAAACTAAGGGATGATATATTTCGCTTGACAAGCGAGCACCATCAGAAGCAAATATGCAAGACTAATAGCTTTACAAAACACTACCAATCCTAGTGACACCCACAGTTTCTGCCCTCCAAAAACGAATAAAAGAAAACCTGTCAGAAAACTTACATGGTGGCTACTCAAATCGGTCAATGATTTTCCAGGAGTTTTCCAGAAGTAATTCTCATTTTTTCAGACCTAAAAATAAGCGCAAGTTGGGGGGGGGGGCTTTATCGGCTGCCTACTTCAAGACCAAAATAAAGCAGTTGTGTTTGGTTTACTTATACAGATGTTGACAAAAATAAGGGGTGATTGAGTCATTGATACGCAAGCCTACACACAAATGATTTAATTATTGTTTAAAAAAAGCCTTTGTGACTCAAATATTCGCGTTAAAAAAAAAGAGAAGAGAATGCCGCCTGCAATTTTATTGCGGTGAAGTTGTCTATACTCAATACCATATGTTTTACAAAAATACTATCGCGTGTTCTCCCACACAGAAACAGGTAGCCTGAGGAAATTTATTTCGTTAACGATAGAGTGCTCACCCAAAACCGCAGCGGGAGTATGATTTAAGATGGAAAGATGTTTATAATTAATTAACAGTGGCTATTTTCCAGGAGTTTTAAAATTTGTCATTTTCCAGTCCTAATAAAAATCCAGGAGTTTTCCCGACCTAAAAAAAATCCAGGAGTTTTCCAGGATTTCCAGGAGTAAGACCACCATGAACTTAGCAAGTGTGATAATTATTACTGATAAATATTAAGGCATTAAGCACCGTAGTTTAGAGCTTACTGCTGAAGTGTATCAGCAATAGTCGCTACACCTTCGTAGATTAGTTTGGGGGAGGAAGAATGTTTATTTTGATGGGATAGTCATTTCTAAGTATTGCAACATTTTTTCTGGTGCTTAACGTTATAATGTTACCAGTAAGGCCCGGAAGTTCATGCAAAACCATATTTATGCATATTTTGGTTAATTTAGCACAATGCATCCTATTTTTCTCCTTTGCCTGTTTAAGTGCATATCTTTGCTTAAGAAGGGTGTATATTGTAATTTCCTGTTTTAAAGCACTTTTTGTTACTTCATGTTCTTAATTTCGTATAGACTAGTTCAATTCGGACTCCGAGAGTCAATCACAGAATACTGAAATTATTTTGATACCTAGTAAGTTACAGTCCTTTTTGCAAGTTAATATCAATTAGTTTTATTCAGCATTCACTATGTAAATATTGTAAAATTATTTTCATTAAAAAATTCAATGGCTGACAAAATTGTATATCAGTTATACTTAAAAATTAAAATAATAAAATAATTATTAATGGTTAACACGGCTTGAAGTTACATAAAATAACATTTCCTACTATTTAGAACAGTTTCTTAGTTGAGATATTTTAAAAATGGTGTACTGTAGGTGATTGCATTTGGCATAGTTATTTCATAGTGCATATTTTTTTGAAAAGTAATGCATATTTGACCAATAGTGCATGTTTGCATGCATATTTATTCATTTAATAGTGCATGAACTTACACGCTTTATTTATCAGTAATAATTTGTCTACCTACTAACCCCAAGATTGCAGGTTCGCTCATGGCCGTGGTAAGTGATTTTTGAAAGGCGGCAAAAATACGACACATGTCATACGATGTTGGCATGTCAAACAACCCATTTGAATTCAGTAGGCCATGTTCATAAAGGCAAAATTAATCTCGGGAGTTTCCGCCACCACAAAGTTCCTCATTTCTCTACTAGAAAGCGCTATAATGTTCAAGGAGCATAGATACCTAACTTCCTCGATTTTCATAGTGCTTCAAGGAACAACGAAATTCGACATGCAAGCTACCCTCTGGGTGTCAAATAACAAAGCTTGCACCCGGCATCCGAGGCCATACGATATTGTTATTATTACCACACTTAACAAGTTTTCTGATGGGTTTTCTTGTATTTTGTTTTTGGAGGGCAGAGACTGTCTGTGGGCGTCACTGAAGGTTTGTTAGTGTTTTGTAGAGCTTTTTGTCTTGCAAATTTGGTTCTGATGATGCTCGCTTGATGAACGAAAAATGTCATCCCTTAGTTTTTCTGTAATAGTTGGTAACATATATATATATATATATATATATATATATATATCAATCACATGTAATTCATTTCAACTAACACACAAAAATGAAAGTTAGCAGGAGGTTCCCTCTGCCATCTGACACCATCCCTAACCCAGTTTATGAAGGACGGATTGCCTGTCAGCTAAACCTAATGCAATGATGGCGAAACATCGGTAACTTAGAAACTCGGCACATGGCAAAACAGCACCGGACACTATTTACAGTATTCCCTACAAAGTAAACAATAGGGTATTTGCGTGCTTGGAAAGTGCTGGCCGATTTACATCCATACGTCTCCCTCGCAGCCACTCTACTTAGCCTACATATTATATTGTACGTCCTTATTCTCTACATTATTCAGAGGAAGGTATACACAGGTTAGGTACATTCGTCACCACATAGCACATTAATCTTTTAAGTTTGACTCAAAATGATAAGCTCAAAAGTTCATAAACATAAAAGGCATGCAGCTGTGATGACAAAGAGTACTAAGCAACCAAATATGGATGAGACAGCCACCTTGTCACTTCCTCGGAAGGGCCACAGAAACTGGTGGATGGGCGGAAGATGCCTGCTGCTCCATGACTGGTAGTGTCCTGATAGAACTGGTTCGCCACGATCGTCACTCGGGCTGTCGGGAATTCACGCTGAAGCTCCAGGGCTGTTGTCAATCCCACAATGCCCGCACCGAGGATACCAATATGTAGAACATCCATGTTAGATTAAGACTGTTGGTCAAAGAAACAAAGTCATAAAAAGTTCATTATTTTTATAACCCTATCCAGTCTTAGCTCAGGCAAGGAAAGCATTTCTACAAAAAAAGGAATCTGTTGACATCGAATATAGATTTAGGTGTTAGGAAGTACTTTTTGAAGGCCTTTGTCTGGAGTGCGGCACTCTATGGAAGTGATGATAATTGTTGTTTTAAGGGGCCTAACATCTAGGTTATCGGCCCCTAATTGTATGGGTGATCGGGAAGATGATAATGAAATATGAACTATAACTACTAACTTATATACTAGAAGAAGAAATGGAAAACAACAGGAGAACAAGGCAAATAAAGGACAGGAAGAAAAGAAATGCCCTCAACCCTCGAAGAATGCGGATTGAGGGACTTGGAAGGAAGGAGAGCCATAAAAGGCAGATAGGAAAGTGAAAGAGGAGAGGGTTCGCCCCCACAGGTAATCGATGAAAGGAGGAAAATCAGACCCAGCTCAGGAATCCCTCGGGGTCGCCAACTCCCGAACTCACCAGCCGTGAACCCCTGAGGGTGTAGCAATATCTAGGGTGCACCAGAAGTGGTGGGACTACATACACCCTGCCTCCTAGAGGGCCTTGAGCAGAAGGCAGGATATAACAGGAAAAGAAAAAGAAGGCTCATCCCTCGCAGAGGGAGGGTATCAGAAAAGATGAGACAAGGGCCAATTAAGGCGGGAAAGGAAGAGACTCCCTAGGCCTCGGATACCCTAATACCGTCGGGGTCGGAAGAGAACAAGAGTTGACCAAGTGGGGTCGACAGGAAAGAAGACCGAGAGGAGTCCGGCACAAGTAAGTGGAAGCAATGCCAGACTCAGCTGGGACCCCGTGGTCGCCAACCCACGTCCCACTAGATGTGAGCCCCTGGGGGGCTATTGGTGCAACAGAAAGGAGAAGAATTGAAGTGTTTGAAATGTGGTGTTACAGGAGAATGATGAAGATCAGATGGGTAGATAGGGTTACAAACGAAGAGGTATTAAGACTAGTGGGAGAGGAGAGATGTTTCTGGCGACTCCTAATGAAGAGAAGAGATAGGTTGGTAGGACACATACTAAGACACCCAGGAATAGCAAGCTTAGTTATGGAAGGAAGGGTCGAGGACAAGAACTGTAGGGGTAGACCAAGGTAAGAATATGATCAGATTGCCTCGGACATAGGGTGTGGTAGCTATGTAGAGATGAAACGATTAGCTCAGAACAGGGAAGCATGGAGGGCTGCATCAAACCAGTCAAAAGACTGAAGACTCAAACAACAACAACATCCAGTCTTACTATAACTAGTAACACAGAATTATTAATGAATGAATATAAGGTGCTGAAGGATATTTTACAATCCTTTTGTTGCTGCTAATTCATTTAGGAGCTTCATGACGACGTGGTCATGCGGCTCCATGTACAGGGTCATTATCTTTGTGCACCCTGGCAATCGCGGCAAACTATGCCGTCATTTGGCTGGCCAGGTGTGGAACAGTGGACCTTGCAATAATACTCCGCTCCACTGACTCATATCGATAGTTCGCAGGTGTTTTGTCATCCATATGAACGTGTATCTGCAAAGATTAGACGTTAGCATATTCTTTGGACGTTATTGTGGCACGTTTAGTGAGTATTGTGATTGTTGGTCATGCCTAGACACCAATTCACATTGCACGAAAGTGTGTACAGTATATCCATAATTCGTGTATGTAAAGCAGAAAGTCTTTGTCTGAAACAAGACGAAAATTTTGAATCAAGTTTCTGGGCTCCGTAAATAATAAAAAAGTTAACAGACAATGTTGTGTTCTTACAGAACAAAAATTAGATGAGATTGTAGTCCATTATTTCTTCGGAAGATGTCAGGCGTGTGTTACAAGAGCGGGAGGACATTTTTAGCATCGACTATGAGCACTATAATTACACATTATTGAACATGTTTGGTTAAAGTGCGTGCAAACCACCCACTGAACCGTGTAGAGCACTCGCGATAAGCGCCAGTCAGCGCCGGCTTAGCTTGCCGTGTTGACTGGGGCACACAAACATAATAACCCTGTACTTGCGTGTGTGCGATACCTAAAGCCCTGCGCGGATATCCGCAAAAGTTTTCACCATGCGGACCTAGTTTGCATGGGTGTGCGGAGAGCAGATCAGCTGTGGATAATGTTTGGAGTAAATTGGCGGATAGTTTTTAGAATAGGCCTACTATGTTGAACTGGAATTTTTTGAAATAATTTTAATTTTTGCCAAGATCGGCGTGTTTCAAGTTTCTTGTTGTTATGGTTTTGAGCCATTTTTCAGTGTTGCCTTAGTAATCAAAATTTGATATTTTTCATTTGGTCAACACGATTGTACCCAATTGTGATGGGTTGTTTCCTAATCCTGAAAAAAAAAAAGTTAAATCAGATGAATAAAAACACTTGGATCACATCCAACTGGGTACCATCGTGTTGACTGACTGAACAACATCAAATTTTATTTCTTGTTATTTCCCTATTTACTTTCGCATGGATTGTATGGGAATAATAGAGAGGCCACTTATGGAAATACCCTCAATTAGTGTTGACTTACACCAAAAAAATTCCTTTATTCCTGCACTTCCTCCGTGGTTACATCCAATGACAAAGTGCTATAATTAGCCACCCACTGTTTAACTTGTCGTTACTCAGAGGGACAAAACTCAGTCAACATTGTCTTGCAATTCACACATAACCTAAGGGAACGAAT
This sequence comes from Meconema thalassinum, assembly GCA_946902985.2. Classification (NCBI taxonomy): domain Eukaryota; kingdom Metazoa; phylum Arthropoda; class Insecta; order Orthoptera; family Tettigoniidae; genus Meconema; species Meconema thalassinum. Next base: position 110,678,929 of record OX336390.1, read on the forward strand.
TTCTCCTCGAATGTCTAAATGTGTTGCTTAAATACTTTATCTAATAAATTAAAAATATTATTGTAATGTCAGCGGATTCGGATAAAAGTCGTGTAGATGTGGGGCGGATAAAGTTTTGTTTATTGGCGCAGGGCTCTAGTGATAGCCTGTGTCATTGTGATGGCTGTACTACTGTAGTTTGTGGATTTGAAATCGGGTGTTAGTATTTGGGTCGGAGGCAACCGTGGCCATAATTTAAGCATTCCAGCATTTGCTCGGAATAGAAGTGGAGGAACCATGGAAAGCCTCTTCTGTTTTTCCCAGGTCTGTCTGATAACACTGAATGAATCCTGTTCCAGCCCTCAGATCAAAATTAAATTTCTTACTCACACCCGTCACAACATGGCTGATATCGTTCCAAGCAACATTCAAACATCATGTCACTGTCATTAAACCAGACGTATTATATGTATCAGAATGCTTAAAATTGAACACAAGGGGAGTACAGGTTGAACTGGAGAAGAAAGAATGAAAAATACTCAGAATATTTTGGGTCCCCAAAAGAATAAAGATAATATTTGGATGAAGAGGAAATTACAGTTACAATTAAAAGGAGCAGACTACAATTTTATGGACACCTTTGCACTAACAGGCTCACTAAGAGGATTTTTGATTACATGAAAAAATGAAAATCCACAGCCTGTTCCAGTCATCCGACTGGGTCAGGGATGGAATGAATGAAGCCCTCATCTAGCGGCGAGGATATGGACTGTGCCGGCTGCCGAAGCCTGTTGCACGGATTTTTGATTACATCTCTAAATTAAAATCCACGAACCTGTCACGGTGTCGTAACAGGAGGAAAGGTGAACTCCTACGAGGTGCATCCCAGGTGGCGGGTAGGGGAGTCCTCACCGGCTTACCAGCGGACTTGAGTGAAAAATAGGTCTTGTGGACCAAACATACTAAACTGCTGCTTTGCAGTCTTAGGTGGACCTACAAAGGCTAAGAGAGAAGAGTGGATATGTTTGGAGTTTCCCTGGAGGTGCAACTCGGCTTTTCATTTCACTTATGAACTTTACACAGTCAGGTTTAGATGGACGAAGGGGGATTTGTGCTTCATGCACCTCGCCATTCTTAAATTAAGTATGACAAGAATTCGTTGCACATGCTACCTCCACGGTAATATAATTAATAGTCCAGTCAATGATTTTAACCCATCATGCAGAGACGGAAGAGTCCGTGGCTTAGGCGGCAGCACGCCGGCCTCTCACCACTGGGTCCGTGGTTCAAATCCCGGTCACTCCATGTGAGATCTGTGCTGGACAAAACGGAGGCAGACATGTTTTTCTCCGGGTACTCCAGTTTTCCCTGTCAAAATTTCATTCCAGCAACACTCTCCACTATCATTTCATTTGTTATTCATTTAATCATTGCCCCCAGAGGAGTGCGTCAGGCCTCGGCAGCCGGCACAGTTCATATCCTCGCCGCTAGATGGGGGCTTCATTCATTCCATTCCTGACCCGGTCGGAGACTGGAAGCAGGCTGTGGATTTTCATTTCATGCAGAGACGGAAAACAGATATAGGTCGTAGTTCATTGAAATCAAAATAAATATGCCTTTTAAGCTTACGCTCGTTAAACCGTTGAAGATACCGGGCGAAGCTGGGGCGGGTTGCTAGTAAATAAATAAATAATAAAAATAATCAGCATTCTTCAGAAAGGCTTTTGGGGTTATTAGTCCATGACCTATAAATACTCAACCGACCGTGAAAGCCCACAGGTATATATACAGGATTGCAGACGGTTGGGAATACAGTAGGAAACTATCGTATCTTTTGGACCGTAACAAACCCCCTGATATTTTGATGAAAATTAAAGGAAAAATATAATACAACTGTATTTTCAAACCATATTTTACAGAAATAATTTAATTTGTGTACAAACACAAATTAGGAAGTGCAATACTGTCAGCCTTCCTTGAAAGTTATATAGGTGTAATAGAAGTCATCACATAGTTGTGGGCGTCACGCTGCAAACAAGTGCTAAATGCTTCACAAAGCATGCGACAGAAAAAAAGCAGTATGGGCGATGCATGAAATCAGCTACATCAGAGCCCTCAGCTTCCAGACAGCAATGGTGCTATTCAGATCTAACGTATGGGATAGAATCATATGGCCATGCCTCACAGAGAAGAACCTTTCCGCACTAGAGAGAGTAAAAAGGCTTTTCATATAAAGAGCGATCGGAGTGTCCAAGACTACAAGATCATGACTCGTCTACCTCCTCGTACGAGAATCATTCCTCATTGAAGATCTTAGAATACTCTTCCATCTACCCAGCACTAGAGCCTCCGAAAACCTATCATTAAATAAACGAAGAGAAGATATACCTCCAGAATTCTATGGAACTGGAGCTATGATAGACCAGATGTGGAAAACATGAGGCACGTGCTTACAAGACTGGCAGTACATGGTTTTCACCATATTGTTACGTGCCACCCCCTAGTGGCACTTTTGTTAACTGGATTACGGAGGGTAGAAAACACAACACCAATTACTGCTTTAAAGAGAAGTTAGCTTTATTGCTTGCAGGAAGAGGTACACTACTCATCAGCAAATACAAGCAATTGGAACCTTACTCCAGTTTCCTCAAGTCTCTTCCTTGAGCGCTCTTGGCCCTTTCACTTGTCAACAAACCACAGAAGTTAAACCGTCTTAATGAGTACGGTGGCCTTGACAGAAACTACCGGCTCCTCTCCCTTATGTACACCAACTCCAGTTACTTACGATAGCTTGCTGCACGCTGTTCACAAGCTGGGAAACAATGTCACTGGGTTTCGTAACTCGCACGGCACTTCGTCACTACACTTCTGTCACTCAGGAAAACACGCACTAGCTCAGAAACACACACCCGCAGAAAAAACTCAGTCCCCTCACTTTGAGGCCGCTTATATAGCAGGCTGGTGACTCAATGAATTCTAGAATCGTCCAGGACACACGGCTTCTAGAGATTTCCTTCACTGGCTGGGTCACGAATATTCTGGACCATCCCTTTGTCCTAGTAGCCCTGTTGCATAAGGCGCACGCAATACACGAGGCAGGGCACAGCCCAGCCCTGGGGCAGTTGTGACTCATGCGGCGAGCGATGACACAAACTCACAGCCGTAACAATATGATTTGTACGAACACATATTGCCATGAATGTGGTCATACATGTGAACTCTCCCATTTAGAACTCGGCAGCTGAAGATAAAAATAATTTAAAGATTATGTAAACCAAGACGCAGGCATGCAATTTTAGTGTATTTCACCTTTTCTTTTTAATGACTAGGTTTGGCTGCAATAAAAGTATTATTAACAGTAGTCAAGAAACAGAGACGCTACAATATTCATTTTTCTAGACGTGGTTGCACCATTTAATCCAAGGCCATTCAAGCAAGAGCTCTGGCTGGATGCACAAGAGGGGAAGTACCCAGAGGGGTAGGAGAAGCAGCGACTCGAGGTCAGCGCACTCGCATTGGTATTGACACGGACTGCTGCAGTGCTCATCGCTCGGCCTGCCTGCATGGAATGAATCCAATGCCCTCCCATCACTCCGCTTGGCCGATCTGTACCGTAGTAGCCAACAGATCAGTTTGAGTGAAGTGCAACGTCAGTATGCTAACAGTAGACTGTGTATGAATTGGTTCATGCAGTTTGTTAATCAGCGTCTGCATGCGGAAATGCAGCAAGATGGATACAAGAGGTAAAGTTCTAACCCCAATATTTAGTTCACCATAAAGTCAAGGAAGCAGGCGGCAAAGGGATGTTAGCCGTCTTGTTAGGAGTTCCCTGGCAAATTGCATTCTTGTGAAACAAATGCTGCTGTTTCTTAGCTGCAGTAATAAAAGGGGTCAACAGCTGAGAGAAATATAATAGACCTTCGGACCATAAGACGTAAACGCCTTCGGTGGCGTAGTTGGTTGCATGCTGAGCTTCTATGGTCAAGGTAGCGGGTTCAAACCCGGCCAAAGTCGTCTGATTTTTTAAGATCGTTAAAAATCCCTCAGAATGCCTTCCTTCGGAGGGGAAGTAAAGCTGGCGGTCCCATGTCATAGATTTATGGCATGAAAAAGAACCTTTCACCAATTACAATTGTGTGAAGCTAAATTATAGGTTAGATTTGACAAACGTTTGTCGCCAGGAGCCGACTGCGGTGGAATCTAGTAACCAAGTTCAGATCTATTTGTCGTTGATGGTGGAGTTTGGTAGCAAAAGTAGGAACTACTTGAAAATTGAATGTCTGCAATCTTTACTTGAATTAAAAAAACAGATAACACACACTAATACAGCCATCACAATTAACACTGGTTATCAGACAGATTCTACACACACCCGAAGTACACGGGACTACATGACCTCATTGGCGCAGCCACTAAACTGAGGAACCAACCCCCATAAGACGTAGCCAAATTTTTTGCAGTACTTTTTGTATTTATTTATCGTATGGCATACATGGAAATTATTTATAATTTGACATTAAGTTTAGAAACTTAATGAAGTGCCTGTGGTGTCCCTAGGAAGAAGACCCTGAATTCACCACTGTAAGATGTTTGTGGGCATTCTTGGACTAGGTGCCGAACAGTCCGTCTTTCAGCACCGCATTCGCAACATGATGAAGATTTTTCCCTCCACTTGTACAGGAGATCCCCGCATACACCGTGATTGGTCCGGATTCTATTTAATTTTGACCAGGTCTTTCTAGGCTGAGTGAACCCTGGCACCATCTCAGTTATGCATGGTATTACTGAACTCTCTGGAGGGGCAAACAAATTCCAATCAGAGACCATCTCTCAGTCAGGGTGAATTTGTTGGTTGCAAGATTCTCCGCTGTGCAGATAGGTGGATGTCTTGAACGTAATCGTGTCACATGTAGATCAGCAATGTCTCCATGGATAGGTAGTTGTTTGTTGGTCTCGACCTTTCTATATTCTCTTATCAAGATGTTGCATCGCCGCAAATGAGGTGGTGGGATGTGGCTGAAAATAGGAAGCCATTGTGTAGGAGTTGACATAATTGTTCCTGTTATCACGCGCATGGTGTTATTCAATAGTACATCTATTAATCTTACATGCAGACTATTTATCCACACCGGAGCACAATCAGCAACAGAATAAACTGAACCTAGAGCTGAGCAACGGAGAGTAGCATTGGAACCCCAAGTGGTGCCACATAATTTCCGCAAGATGTTTCTTATCTTCATTTTGGCAGAAGTCATTCGTAGGTGTTGTTTGAATGACAATGTTCTATCCAGTGTTATACCCAAATACTTAAGATGTCTGTTATGGCGAAGGAGGATGTTATTGAAGTAAACTGCAAGTTCCCTTGTTGCCATTTTATTGTTCAGGTGGAAGCAAGCAACTTCAGTCTTAGTTGTGCTTGGCTGAAGTCTCCATTTTCGAAAATAATCTCCCAGTGCAGAAAGATCATTTGTCAGCGTCTCTTCTGTATTTTCGAAACATGGATCTCTAGTAGCAATTGCCCAGTCGTCAGCATATCCAAACTTCCTCATTATGTAGAGGGCAAATCTGATTAATATAGGCTAAACAAGAGTGGGCAAGTACTGATCCTTGAGGAAGTCCATTTTTTAATTTACATGGTTTGTTAATTTCACTGCCCACGATGACCTGGAAGCTTCTATCATTCAGCATGTTGCTTACAAGACAAGCCAGTGTCTTGCAAGGGATAACTTTTGTAATTTATAAATTACACCCTCTCTCCAAACAGTGTCATAAGCTGCCTTAAGGTCTATAAATGCTACTGATGTTTTTTGGCGATTCTGGAACCCTGCCTCAATGTACGTGGTTAAGGAGAGAACTTGGTCCGTGCAACTCCATTGTGGTCTAAATCCTGCTTCTTCTTCTTCTACTATGGGAATTACTTCAAGCATTTTTGGTAATATTACTTAGAAAGAAGAGCGCACAAACGTGCACGTAGAAAACAACTCAATCTTCACAGAATATCGTCAATGACACACATTGGGCCGATAACCTAGATGTTAGGCCCCTTAAAACAACAATTATCATCATCATCAATGACACAACTCTGTGTTTATGTGTTCTTTGTACACATCACAAATACAGTCTGCTTGAGGTTGATTAAATCAATTATTCTGGCATATCCTATGGTAGGAGCCATGCAATGGCATATGGGTCATCAAATGACTAAGTTCATAGCCCTCTTGTTTCCAGTTCACACATACCATTTCGTCTGGAGTAAAAGTCTGACCAAATGTCCCTTTTCTTCTCGTTAAGTTCAGGTAACACACTTTGAAAACTACTTATTGACGGCAACATCAAATCGATGTGGAGTTTAATAAAGAATTGCTGTTCTGCAGGCTCATAAACAAGTCGTAATAATGTAAACTATGAGACAAATTTCTCTAAGGAAGGTTGACTGAAACCTTCTCTATTTTCAAAGGGTCTCTCTGTTAGAAGAGTTCCCAAATAACTTCTAGGCCATAAAGGACAATTGGAGTAATCTAAAGCATAAGAGCGGTATCCAGGGATAACTTATTTAGATGTCTGATATCGCTCATAGCAACAATAGCTGCTAATAATCTCTCTTTGATGTGCTGCCTAAATGTTTCCCTGTGTCTGAAAGGTTAATCACAAATAATTTTGGTAATAAAAAGTAATGGAAGTTAGTATACTTCCACTTTCATCCGCCAGATTGTGCTCTGTGCTTCAGACACGGAATGACTGGCTATCTGCATATTCCAGTAAACTACTCATAAATAAACTTAAGAATGTATAATCTTAATGGCAGCACAGCTATTAAAGGCAGATTATCTGAAGTTGATAGAGTCATGCTATGATGTTAAGTTGCATACTTCAAGTACGGTGATACTGTGGCTTCGGTGGCATAGTCGGTAGCAGGCTGAACTGCTATGCCCAAGATCGCGGGTTCAAACCCAGCCGAAGCCTTCGGATTTTTTTAAGAGCGTGAAAGTCCCTCAGTATGCCTTCCATCGGAGGGGAAGTAATGCCAGCGGGCCCTATGTCAGATTTATGGCATGCACAAGAACCTACCACTACAATAATGTCAGTGTGTAGGTTATTTCGTTAGAAATGCTCCATCATGTTCCAACGTTCACCGCTAGGTGTCAGTAACATCTGGTAGCCCAAGTGGGAACTACTACAAATTTGAATTTGCAGGGAGCCTGCGGCGTTCAATTAAAATACCCTGCTATGGCCATTGGCTTCAATTCATATATAATACTGTGTAATGGTGGGCATGTTTAGCATTTGATGATACAGTCGAACTTGGATAACTCGAAGGTTTTCTCCGGTCACTTGAATTTCCTATAATGACAATGCAAAAAAAAAAAAATCGTGGATAACTCAAAGTTTTGGTTCCGGAAGTCCTAAAGATTTGTTTGACTGTGTCAGTTTCAAGCCCAGTCCCAGTTTGATTTTCGACAACGCCTCGGAAGGGAAGCAGACTTCGTAGGTCAATTTCGGTGTTCGTGGATGATCGGCAAAGTTCGGATAGCGTTTCATCCCCCCCTACGCTGCTTCTTCAGTGTGCGGCGAGTCTTCGAGCCGGTAGCATCGTGTCTTAATAGGCAAGTGAGCATTTGGTTACAATCACAGCAAGTGAGCCGGATTTAAGTGCAAATTTCTTTGTAGGTTACCATGTCTCTTTCAAAACCAAATCGCTCAACATTGGGCTCAAAGCTGAAGACACTGAAGCTATCTGAGAAGATTAGTCATCGAGGAAGCTGAGCTGGGCCTGTTTTCAAGATAGTTTTCCATTATTATACACCCTACCCCCTCCCAAACGACAGTTTTGGATAACCCGAAGTTTTTATCGGTCCCTTGAGCTTCGAGTTATCCAAGTTCGACTGTATCAATTTTAGGTGGTTCAAATCCCACCTGAGCAGATTATTATTGTCTGCCAAGTTTTGTTTCATTTTTATGCTTGGGTTTTCGTTACACCCTACTTACTGTAATTATACAGTAATATAAAAAACTTTCTGTGTGCATTTTTATATTAGGAATTATTTGTGTACCAAACCCTGGGAACTGTTTTTTGAGCTAGGGACTTGGTCATCGACATTTTAGCTCCGTAAAAGTTCCACTTTCATCTAGAGGAGACGCAAGAAAAGCTTGCCGAAGAATGCTGCGCAGATCCTCGGCCATGTTCGGGTGTTCTCGGTAATGGCATACAACGCCCCCCTCCCACTTCGCGGCAGTAGCTCGCTAGCAGCAGTTCTGAACAGATTGTCTGCCCAGGCTTGGCAGGTTGAACTGCGACTGGGTTTACGCTTGGTTTACAGCTGTAGACCGCGTTACGGAGCGAGCCGCATTGTTGAAGAATGGAGTGAGGAGTGAGCCTGGTAATCAGCATTCGGGGGACACACAGGAGGCAATGAGCATTAAAATACGCCGATTGATATTGGTCTCTGCACATCGTTGAGTTTCAGCAAGCTTTTCTTGCGTCTGCTCTACCTACTGCGCTCAGGCTCAAACGGCCTTATTCACGATTTCCAAAGCAGTGGATGCAGTGGTGTGCAGCAAAAGAATGAGTTTATAGCATGTGTACAGGTAAGCACACTGTTACTTTGGAGGTCACCTTCATATTATTTTATTAGAATAACTTCTCAATCAATATGCGTTGCCAACATGTCTGAGCTTAATCTACCTATGTATATAAATGTCATTTGCTTTGTGCTAAATTTCAATTCAAATCATTTCTAAAACAACTTGCTCATTTACTTTCTTAATGTGAATTCTGCTAAGTGTCATTGCCTTATGGTAAAGTGCGGGCTCACTAGTTCTAGTGCAGTATTTGTTTATTGCTATCCGCACATCAAGCCTCATACGTCATTGGTCAGCAAGACTGTGAAATTGGAGCTAGCATACTTTAGCCACGTTATGCGATCAGGTGCAATCATGCTAGGAATGCTCAGCGGTACAAGAAGACCAGGACTCCAGAGGATATGTTGGTTAGACACCATTAAAACAGGATCCAACCTCATCCTGGAAAAACTAAAGAATGCAGTGTGGCGCAGGACAACTTGGGAGAGTGATGATTCATAGAATCGCCTATGGTTGAATTCGACTGAATGAATAACAACAATCCGCACATGTGTTCTCACCATTTCGAGTTAACAGCATTCCTCGAAACTCGCTGACTTTTCGGTGGACTGCTACATACTGATTTTGAAGCTTTGGACTACGCCACATGTAGCCATGCTAAATTTCCAGTCGCAAGGTAGTTTTTGTCTTGTGGTTTTCATGCTGTATTGGCTACTCAAACTATTACTTGGGGCACTGTGGTTGGTTCAACATGGCTGGAATAAGTAGGATAAAAAAAGACAATAACACACTATATTCATGGAACCCTTTTGTATTATCCTGTTATAATCCGTAAATGTGATCCATCACTAAGTGTTATTTTATGTGTGAATGACGTATTATCAAGCATTGCTTATCTGCTCCAGAAATTTAACAGAAGGAATAGAAGTGTTATTTGTCAAACAAGTAATGTGGAAGAGCAGCCTAAACCATGATAAAAACATTTTTGGTCAAATTACGCTCTTGTGCTCCAGACATCGCTGCTCCGTACAGGAGAAATTGAAAGGAGAACGGTAACAATTAAGCAGTTTCAATGTTCATGTAAAGCAGGTGCATCAGAGATCAAACATGTTTTAGCAGTGCTTCTTTTCTGTCATTGGTAGTTAGGGCATATTACTGTAGTGGCCCGACTGTCCCCTAACGTCCACACCAAATGCATTCCAACTTGTTCCTGTCCTCCATATTTATTAGTTATCGTCACTTTTTGGCCATTGCTATTTGCATCTTTTGGAATACAATGTATGAAAACTTATATTTGTAGCCCACTTATACAGGATGGTCTCGAAGTTTGTTTGACAGTGGAGGAAATGTTTCTTTTACATGTAGGCAACATTGATAGCCATGTTCTACTCATTTGTTTTCTGTTTCAGTTTGGTAACCTTGGTGACCGTTAGGTTGGAGTTATAGTCAACCATCATTTATAGCTTTGAACAAAGATTGGTTGTTGCGGTTTGGCTTCACGAAAGACATCACAACAGGTGACACCATTGAAAACATTAAAGCGAAATTTACAGACCGCTTTGGTATTAATCCACCAAGAAAAGCAACAATGTTGGGGTGGGAAAAACATGCATTTGCTACGGGCAGAGTGAAAGACCTTCCCCGAGGTGGTAGACCGATAAAACGGAGGGAAACATGCCATGAATTGGAAGCTTCAGTGCAGCAATCTCCTTTAAAATCAACATGTAAAAGGTCTGTGGAGCTTGGCATTCCTCGGACCGCCTTGACGACTCACATGAAAGGAGATTTGAAATTGAAGGTTTACCGTCCAATGCATGTGAATTAACTGAGTGACGCCGACATGGATGCGAAGAAAGAGGCATGCAGAACTCTTCTTAATGCGTTCAGTTCCCAACGAGCCCATAGTGCAGTCCTCTTCACAGACGAGTGTGCTATCTACGAGAGTAATGCATTTTCGGAACGTTGCCATGTGGTGTAAGGAAAACCCCCGGTCTTACAAAGAGCTGGAGAGAAACCGACCACACGTTATGGTGTGGGCTGGACAGAGTGCAACACACATTTTTGGGCCTTTCTTCTTTGAAGACAATGCTAATGGACATTCTTACCAGGGGATGCTTAACCCTATCCCGCCCTTAGCACCCGTCTCTTGACTTATCCTTCCGGTCCTTAGCGCCCGAAAGCGCCTGGTCGCATTATCTGCACATGTCTACCATCTATGCGTCCGGTTTGTAGTTTTCTCTACTCTAAAGTGTTTATTAAGCATTTACGAACATGCAGTACAATCCACAAGGCAGTGAAAACAAAACAATAGCGTAAATCTATATTGAACTTCCGTGCACACAGATCAGGTGTTTCGTTCGTAAACATGGCGGGATTGAGTAATGCAGATATTGAAACCAAGCTCTATATAGGCGAAGAAAGTGACGCAGAATCGATTAGTGGTGAAAGTGAGTTTTTAGTCAGTGAAGAACATATTAACGATGATAATTTCGATGATAATAGTGATGTAAGTGAAAACTGAGACCAAGATATCGGACCTGACGGCGATGCCCCGGCATTTCAGGTGACACAAACATTTCGTTTCGTTACTCCGAATGATTTTGTTGGTGATGTTGGACATGTCCATAATTTGGAAAGTGGATCGCAAGAAATAGATTATTTTTTTGCATATGCTAGGAGAGGACACACTATTCAATGACATTGCCAAGTACACAAATATCAATGCAGCATTCAAGCAGGCACATTCAGGTACAATAGATACCGAATGGGAAGACACTTGCTAACAGGAAATAAAAGCTAACGTCGGAGTACTTATATACATGGGGATATTTCCACTTCCAGAAACAAGCGATTATTGGTTAAGTCAAGACATTGAGTGCCCTGTGATAAAAAACTGTACGGCCTTTAGGTGATACAAGATTCTAACAAAATATTTTCATATTGTGGATGTCAGACAGCTAAAACTAGAGATGATCTCGTATGACATTCTTCAAAGGGTTCACCCACTCTTGTAAATAATGGACAGCTTCCAGGAAAAGTACAACCCAGGCAGAGAATTAGCTATTGATGAAGCAATGATCCCTCTCAAAGGTCGCAATGTCATGAAACAGTACATCAGTCATCGTTCTCCTCCCCATGGTGACATGGCTCCTGTTAAGCCTGGCAGTGCTGGACTGAGTGCTCTGTCCATCTACTCATCGCGTAAGGCTCCAGCACTATGATCAACAAATGTTGGTGTAGGCACTAATTTTTCTAACACATAATACCTGTCTAGCAGATTTGATCACGTCATTGGCATAAGAAAGTAAGTATTTATGGGTACCCCTCCCTCAGTATAACATCACGGTCTGATCACAATATAGTTTGGTGCAGTAATAATATAGTATGGCCTCGATGCCGGGTGCAAGCTTTGTAATTTGACAACCAGAGGGTAGCTTGCATGTCGAATTTCGTTGTTACTTGAATCACTATGAAAGTCAAGGAGGTTAGATATCTAAGCTCCTTGAACACTATAGCGCTTTCTAGTGGAGAAATGAGGAACATTGTGTTGGTGGAAACTCCCGAGATTAATTTTGACATTATGAACATGGCCTACTGAATTCAAATGGGTTCTTTGACATGCCAACATCGTATGACATGCGTGTCGTATATTTTTGCTGCCTTTCAAAAAAACACTTACCATGGCCAGGAGCGAACCTGCAATCTTGGGGTTAGTAGACAGACATGCTATCCACTCACCCACTGTGGCATTAAGTTAAATGTTTTTTTTTAAATTAATTTTAGGACCTATGCTACGTAGTGATTGGCTACACTACAGTATATATAGATTTTCTGGAATAGTATAAATTCAACATTTAATTTATGTAGGCCTACTTAGTATTCGTACAATACAGTGATATGCAAATTTTATATACGGTACTTTGATTATGTAAGGAAGTTTGTAATTTTACGCGACTGTTAATCTTGAGATTTTTGAAATCGTGAGCCAAGGGACCTCTTTATTATGTGGAATCTGAACCACAGGACATGGCATTTCACTTTGAAAATCTTATGTATTGGCCGGAATTGAATCCGGTCCACCATTGTGAAAAGCCAACAGCATGACCGCTGCGTCACCATGCCCCCGTACTTTAGTTATCATAAGCAGTTATTTAAGTCTGAAGAATGATTCAATGGAGTATTTAGGGTAGTATTTGATACACACACAGCACCCGACCTGCACAATAAAGCCTTTTGAAAAGTTAATCAATTTTACACTGAACTCTATGGATCTAACAGCAGAATGAATGGCAATGTGATGATTGCACGTTTCCATTGAGAAATAATTCTGACCAAAAAATCCACAAAACTCTTCAGCTTCTCTAGTAGTGATCTTCTGAGAAGTCTGCTCAGGTATTTTACTTTCATGTCCACTGTCACTTGAACTTTCTTATGGCTTCTCTAAATCAATGATGATGGAAAGTTCATGAAACACTGGTTCTTCTAGGCCCATTGTAATGAGTTCCTTCAGGTGAGAATTGCTCTATTGATGCTGAGAAGACTTTAAAGTTTTCTCCAATGCTTATACTGATTGTCTTCCCCAGATGAACCAGCCCTACACCCCGATTCTGTAAGAAATGGTTAAGCTATAACAAGTCTTTAGGACCCGTAAAGACTGGTTAGCAGTCGAATTGGTATTCTGTAACGCCAAATCGCATCCATGTTGTGACGTAGGTCTTACCGCTGAACCATCCACCGTAAAGGCATGTTCCGAGGACTTGTTAGCCTTTTTCTAGTCCATGGTTAGCTTATTTGCAACGAAAAATCAAAGATGGAAGCGAACAGCTGATATGTATGTTATCACTTAATGGCTTGAATATTAAGTTGTTCATTAAAGATGGTCTAAGGTAAGTACAAAGTTCTTCAAGTTGTGCAAATATCTTTCTTTGACCATTATGGTAAATAGCATACCGGTACTTATTATGAATAATGTCGTCCCGTGTAATGTTATTGACTTACACTTTTATTTTTGTTTTCAGATGCAGTAAGCGATCTAAAACGATTATTTGATGGAGAAGAAACTGAAGCGCTATTTTACTACTTTGGAAATAATTAGCTTTCATTTTAATTGCAGAATTCGAATCATACTTGTGGAAGCTTGTAGTCAGTAGTCCTCCAAGCTTGATTCTAGGTTATGGAAATAATTGCTGTCAGACGTTTGAAGACACCTACCTAATGTGCGGCAACTGTGCTTTTAATTATTTTAATTAAGGCTGCAAATGTTACATTTCTTCTCGGTCTTGGCCTATGCCATTGGTAAATTATAATTAACTTAATTGTGGTGAAGAGACATGACAATATGATTATCATAATGGACTTTCACAAACTGAAATTAACTCATTTACCTAAGATAATGAGAGGAAATGTTATCTCCATCGTCAGAACTGGTAGTATCAAAGCTTTCAATTCTGATCCAGTAAGTATTTAAACAATAGGCTATCATTTAAAACCTTGGCAAACAGCCTTAGTAGGCAGGCTGGAACACAAAGAGTACCAGTATTGTACTATGCTTTCATATTGAACTAATGAGGGAAGTTAATGTTACATGTAATGCATGCAGTCGATTAACAGTGTAGGGGAGAAATAAGAAATAATATCAGACCCCAAATAAACTCAAGTTTTTGGTCAGTCTGCTTGGCAAGTTGCGAAGGGAGGACTTTCATGTAAAAGATTACATTGCATGCTTCTGCTGGAAACTAAAACCTTAGCACTGGCTACACGTAGTTGCTCTAAATGTGTCACCTGAGCCCAGTATGTGACAGTAGGATCTGTATTCCATTTGGCCTGAAGCAGCATCTGCTGAGAATTGCAATACAATGACTGTTTTTTATAGTGTCTCTAAATTGCTCATGTGAATTGTTTCTGTAGACACTCATATGGTGTATTACCAGTAGGCAATTAAAATGTGATTAATCTTATTGCTGTTATAGGTGATTCTGGCCACTTTTGTTGAGTCTTAGTTATTTATTCCAAATTTAAACCCTGCTAGATTGTTCTTGCGAGGAATAAACATCACAAATGTTCCAAATAGTTCTCACAGTTTTAATATCCTGGTATGACAGCTTGGTCATCTAAATGGATCAGATGAGAAAGAAAATTCACAACATGGTGCTTAGGGAGTTTATGTCGTAACATCAAGGTACGTTAATTTTCTTTATTTCATTGTGTTATCATTTGAAAACTAACCTACATGCAACAAGGTGTAAAGCTTTCCAAGAGTGGAGTTTACCTGAACCGAAGTAAAAAATTCTTAAACTACTGAAATTAGTCAAAATACCTGCAGTAATGGTATCTGGGGACGATATAGTAATAGATGTTTACTCATTCGCTGTCTGTATCCTACCCAGCCATGCCAAATAGGAACACGACTTATATAGATGAAATTCCATCTGACTTTGCCATTTTTAGCACCATGTACAGTATTGCCAACCACACGTATTCGATACTATATCGCATCCGGCAGACCAATGGTTTACGCCTAGACCAATAATTGTTAGGTAGCGTTAGCTAATATAAACAACCCTGGTTTTTGTCACGCGCAGTGGGGGTAGTCACGCATCAGTAATCTTTATCCAGGCCAATGGTTTAGCCAATTATCTTTTTTCACATCATTACAAAGGTGCCATGTGGTGTATTTTTGTATCGGACATGTTGGCAACGTAATATGACATCAATTTGTCGGCCACAAACATCTGCCGTCGTTGACCAAGCTACAAATAAAAACCATCATTTAAACAATATTTGTGAAATTTGACAGTTTTTTTAAGGGGCGGAACTACGAGGTCATCTGCCCCCTATGATTTATTATTAATGTAGTTATTGTTGTTTTAAGGGGCAGAACTACGAGGGCCCTATTATGAATGTAAGTGGAACGCAGATTATACACTTGCAGCAGACATGAATGTGGCTTTTACGTACCTTGTGTCCTAGTTTAATCTTCTGGGCGATATTACGTATTGAAATTACAAACCCTGGTCACTACTGCACCTCATATATGTGCTAAAGTTCGTAAATATGTGTTTTTATTTATTGCTATTCTAAAAACGACAGCCATGTTTCGACAGCGCTTGTATCTCGTTCAACTGTCGACAAGGTGCACTTCAGCGGCACACACCGAGGCGCACATATTGTTGCCAGCATGTGAGATACAAAATCACCGTTGATAAAAATAAGTGAGATACAAAATCACTGTTGATCAAAAAAATATATTCATCGGGACGCGTTAGGTTGTAACCATTGTCAAAACTCACTGATCTGAGCGTGTTAGGCTGTAACTATTGTCAAAAACCATTGGATTGGACAATACGAAGGTTAGAAGGTCGGGTGTAGGTGTGGCCTTTGCTGCACGCAGCTAGCGGGGCACGGTTGACACAAAACCATTGATCTGGGCGCGTTAGGCTGTGACCATTGTCAAAAATCAATGGGTTGGACAAAACGAAGGTTAGAAGGTCGGGTGTAGGGGCCGCGCGCAGCTAGCAGGGCTGGGTACCGTAAGGGCGAGATTGGCAGTATTGTTTTGATCACAGACCAGCGGACCAGTGGGGATGACGAAGAGACCCGAATACTCACGACCGTTACCGATGATAATTGATTTGGGATGGCTGGATGGGTCACAGACAGCGGAGTTATCTATTAAAACATCGCTTCCCGATTTATTTCTCATAGTTTCATAAGGTATTTTGGCTAATTCATGTATTGTAGAGAATTTTATCGCGCGTTCTATCTTCATGCAGTGCTACCCTAGTAACGCTGAACGAGAGCTCATGGTACGATAATATTTTCTAAATTATTGAAATTAGCTAAAATACCTTTTCTAATGATGAAAAATAAATCGGGAAATAATGTAGTGATAAATGTTGATTCCTCCGCTGTCCATAACCCTCCTGCCTTCCCCTTTTTAGATCATCACTTATATAGTAAAATTCCAGCTGTGTCCACCATTATACGCAAGAATTATTGTCAAATACTGTATTGCCAACCCCACTGATACAGTACTAGGCTACTGTGTGTATAGGTGGTACTGTAAAAAAAAGGAGTGCCAAGGTCAATGATAAATTCTGAATGAAAGTAGAACACTGCTTATACACTTGCATCAGACATTTTTTGTATAGCATTTGTCCCACAAATTAGCAGGGTCTGCTTTCTTGGTTCTCTGTCGCCATATTACAGATTATGTGCCATGTCAGGATGAAGTTTGGCAATTTTTAAATAGTCATGTAGAGTGTCAAGCCAACGCTCTCTCGGTCGTCCTATTGGTCTCTTCCCATCTATCCGCTATGTCAATTCAGTGTGTGCAACTGTTGTTTCAGCAGCCCGTAAGACATGGCCATGCCAGCGGAGATGGCTTTCCTTCATCTTTTCAGCATTTGGTGCTACTACATATTGCTTGCATCAGACATGAATGTGACTTTTACATACTGGTACTTTGTGTCCTTGTTTCATCTTCTGGGTGATAGTACGTATTGAAATTAGGAACCCTGGTCACTACTGCACCTCATATATGTGCTAAAGTACATAAATATGTGTTTTTAATTATTGCTTTTTTTAAAACGACTGCCATGTTCCTGCATCTTGTTCTACTGTCAACGAAGCGCACTCTAGCGGCACACACCAAGGTGCACAAATTGCTGCCAACATGTGGAATTCAAAATTAGTTGATAAAAACATTAATCGGGACAAGTTATGCTGTAACCATTGTCAAAAACCATTGGATCGGACAAAACAAAGGTTAAAATGGCTGGATGTCGGTGCGGCATAGTACCGCAAGGGCGAGGTTGGCAGAACTGTTTTGATTATGATTGATGTGAACAGTGGCGGCCGCAGCTGAAATTTTGCCTGGATAAGTCGTGATCCTATTTGGGATGGTTGGGTGGGTCACAGACAGCGGAGGAGGAAACATCTATTAAAACATCATTCCCCGATTTATTTCTCATCGTTTGATAAGGTACCATACAGAATGTTATCGCTCGTTCTATTTTCATTCAGTGCTACCAAACATTTGCCACGCTGAGCGTGTCTTGTGTCTGAAATTAGCTAAAATACCTTTTTTCTCCTACCTCTGAGCTCTCAAGGTGAAGTGTACAGCTAAACGCTGGAATCTGTATGGTGCGTTTTGTAATAGTATTTTTTTTAAAATGCATACCAATGGCTTCTGCCTGGGCCAATAATTATTAGGTGGAGGGCTGCGTTAGCCATGTTCACGAATACACCCCTGGTTTTTGTCTCGCAAAGTAATGTTTGTTGTGCACTGCTGTAATTAATGTTTTTTGTGAGAGTGAAATTTCTTAAATCCAATCCAATGGGCTTTGCCTATACCAATAATTGCTACATAGCCGTTAGCCATATATACACCTGGCTTCTGTCATGCACAGTGGGGCAATCGGGCATCAATAATCTTTATCCAGACCAGACCTGTGTGGTGTATTTTGTATCCCACATGTTGGCAACTGTGGTGATAGTTTAAAATACACTTAACTTCCGTCTAGTCAATACTTTTTTGTGTGTTTATTTACGCCCTAGGACATTGACTAGATGGAACATGTATTTCAAATTTTAAACTATCATTCGTCAATACGGACCAATCGTGAACAATGTTAACCCCAACCTGTGGTGATGTCAATGTGTGCGTCTTATAAACAGTTGAAGAGACCTCATTGCACTGTCGAACATGGCTGCCATCGTTGAATGAACAATAAATATAATACATATTTCTGGCGCAGTAGTGACCGAGGTTAGTAATATCAGTTGGCGATGTCCCCCAGAAGACTAAACAAGGCATGAAAATCTTCCATTTGTACTTACATCTTAGGAATTTAAAACATCATATTTGTCCCTCCATGGTCTCTGCACAGCTGAAGAAATCAAGCGAACCCACCTCACTTCATGATCTGAGCCGGAATGATACAAACGCATCTGTTTGAACCATATTTTTTAAAATCGTTCTAATGACTGGCTCATCCCGCAGCTGCAAAATGTGGGAATCTTAAACCGTGTTAGGTTTCAACACGATGGGGTGCCGGCAGTGGCTGTTCGACAACGTCTTTGGGAATCGCTGTTTCATATCGCATGCAACACCATCATTCTGTGATTAAGCACTTGGTAATGCGTTCTTAACGAGAGGTATGGCATGTCAGCTGTTCGCTTATGTCAACGAGTTGATTACTCTGACTCTCAATCTCCGGTCTATCATGCGAAAAACGAGGTTCATTTGGAGGCTTTTATATGCTGGTCTACCAAATTAATGTACACTTGTATTATTTGCTGGGTAACTTTATTTTATTTTTAGTGGTGATCGAAATGACAGACTACATCAAGGTCATCTGCCTAACCGGGTAATAAATGAGATTATTAATCTGTAAACTGAAGATGGTTCATACTTTGCATGACATGAGGTTAGGCGTTCCTTAGTGTGTTGTCCATTTGTGCGATTGAGAGTCTGATAAGTGATTGCATTTATTGGTCTTGCTCAGTGGTATAGGAAGGACAGTTTTCTCATTTCTTGAGAGTATTTCCAGACACTTCCCAGCATGGAAATTTAGCAAAATACTACACAAGACTGCTCCTCAAAAAAATAAAAGAAAAAAACATTACCGGTATTATTATTTAAAATAATTATTCTTGTTTTCGCATAAGTATGTAGCCGGATTAAATGGTTTTGTTACACTATAATGGCTAACTTGAGTTTAAGAATGTAGTGTATAGGCTACACGAGCACATCTCCAGGTCATGATACAAAAATAAATCTGGAAATTTGTTTATAGTTTTTTGTCACAGTACTGGTAACAATATCAGGGATTGATTTTCAATTTTCCAGGATTCTCTGCCAAAAATTCTGTGAAACACCTTCCAGTGCCCTGGTCTGAATGAGAAGACGAAGAAACAAACTGAATTTGATTATCTCTACAATGGGATTCCAGTTGCATTACCAATGCTCTGTAAACTGCTGTATTTTCAAATGTTTAATTTAATGTTAGTGTTCTATTTGAATAATAATTTGTTAAAGAAAACATTGTGTATGATTTGAGCCTTGCTTCCTGAACTGCTGCAATCCTAACACCAACTGTTCCTACCAGAACCTATTTCACGAGGTTTCTGTTTTCCTCCTTTATGTCCTTATGAAGGTTCCGCAATTAGAAAGTAGACTTTTTCTTACTACTGTATGTGATAAGAATGTAAAGAATTCAGGTGAGAGTTATGTTATCCACATAATATTTCAATGTAGTTAGTATTTAGGGACAAGGTGTTGACTGTGGGGACACGCTAGGGGTGGATCAACCCCTGCCCCCTACTCCCCAGAGATTTTTTAATCTGCATGGTGCTGATACAAACCTCTGTTTTCTCTCTCCCCCTTCCTTCATGTAATAATACATCAAGTGTGGGGATCAAAGGTCATACTCTTCGTTGAGTGCCTCCTCCCTTCTGTGTAGAATCTCGGAGCATTGAGTTACAGTATTGTGATTGCTATGCCCTAGGGCCATATAGACACGAAAGGATTAGGCTAGGTAGAATATATTGAATTTAAAAGAAGGCTAATAAATAACTTTATCTGAAGAAAACTGGAATAAATTCCATTAAGTGGTCCGTGGCTTAGGCGGCAGCACGCCGGCCTCTCACCGCTGGGTCCGTGGTTCAAATCCCGGTCACTCCATGTGACATCTGTGCTGGACAGAACGGAGGCAGACAGGTTTTTCTCCGGGTACTCCGGTTTTCCCTGTCAAAATTTCATTCCAGCAACACTCCACTATCATTTCATTTCATCTGTCATTCATTTAATCATTGCCCCAGAGGAGTGCGTCAGGCCTCGGCAGCCGGCACAGTTCATATCCTCGCCGGTAGATGGGGGCTTCATTCATTCCATTCCTGACCCGGTCGGAGACTGGAAGCAGGCTGTGGATTTTCATTCATTCATTTCAAGTGGTAAATATTGCTAAAATGTAGAATGTAGTTTTATTCTAAGATAAGGAGTCAGAAGCACATCAATGGCCTACGGATACTTTCTTTCTACTAATTTGCAAACTTGTAACATGTAGACCTATCGTACGCAACAGTCCTAGACTTATAAATTGACGGGCGTAAGGGATTCTGTGGGTAGTTCCAGTGGCATGAGCTTTTCATCATTCCAGGTGCGACAGATCAATATAATGCACCCATACCCCACTCCTTTCTGCTCACAGTTCGTAATGTGAGAAGTACCTTTAAGGAGAATAATACTAAACTGCAGTCTAAATGATCCTGATTTTGGCTTCCTACAATTTCCACGGACCTCTTGCCACCTCAGTTTTATTATTGAAGGCTGGTATTACGATGGATCATTAAATCTCTCTTTGACTTTCTTGGCTGCAGCCAGAGGAGCAATGTGGTGTTCTGACTAGAACAGACTATAACACTACAGTAGGCCTACCGTGAAGAAAAACTGGCATACCATTAACTTCTATTGTGTTACTGCCCAAAGAGTTGATACCTCATTCTTGGAGATTTTTGAGCATTATTCTAAATGTATACACCTATTCTTAACAGTATTGTTGTTCATGTGTTAAACTGCTCTCAGTAGTCAATTAGGCCTACAGGTAAGTTGCCCAATAGCTTACTGGCCACATAAAACATTTATCTTAAGTTTCTGATACAGTTCATGTTGTAATCAACCAGAAAACACACTATTTGATTCCTACTAAACTAAAATGAATATTTATGTGGACAGGCAATGCAATTTCTCTTCGAAAGGGAGTTGGGTGTATAAGGTTGACATGATCCGTTGAATACTATAAATAAGATACTTCTAAATAAAATAAGGTATTAATTAAGGCAATAGCTAAAGAAAATCCTAACTGAAATAGATATTCATGTGAACAGACAGCGTAAATGTTTTCGCAAATGGGGTTAGGTGTACCGTATCCTATCAGGTTGAAGTAATCCGTATGAATGCAAAGAATATAGGGGTCAATGCATACACGATAAATAAAACACCATAATAGGCGAAAGTATGGGTTAAGGCAATATGGAACATAGGAAATAGTTAAAAATTAAATTAACTAATTGCGATATAGAATGGCTTGAAATACGTTGAAATAACGCGCCAATCGATTTAACAGTCATCTAGTGGAAGGCTTTCGTACTATGAAGATGGCTATGAAATCCTGATCCTGAACTCGTAACAAGCGTCATTCATAACAGGGTGCCTTACAGAATACCACTTTGAGCCTCGCTAGCCATTTGTTGTTATGCCTATGGTTACGATTCCGTTGTAACCATTTTGGTGGGTTGTTAAGGAGTGAAGTTACAGAATCGGGCTGCTAGGAGCGATTCCAGCATGTCACCAGCAGTTCCTTATTGTAATAGTCTAAACTACTCCCCATGCAACTATGATGTACATTATGTAGAACAGAGCAACCTTTGAAGACAAACTGACAGACTCCCAATCATTGATGTGTTGAATGATTTCTTTTCGCTTGATACCAGTTACAAAGTACTTTAAACCTTTTGATTATCTTAAGGTTGTTTAAAACAGAATAAGGCAGTTTTATCAATAAATGATAAAAATGGTCCGGTTAGCTGGCATGCATTTCGTCCCAGTGTGCCGTTGGGCTCGTCAGTTGGTACAGACACACCTATCAATACGCGTGGCCAGCACATACTGAAAAGGCCATGCAAGACACAAAATACAAGCAGTATTGACGTCGCGAGCATGCCAATATGCTATGGGAGTCAAACCCCCAATATTCAAAACCTTATTTGGATTGCCAAGGTAAGGCTTTTGTTTTTATGAAAGGGGATTTGACTCCCATAGCACATTGGCATGCTCGTGACGTCAATACTGCTTGTATTTTGTGTCTTGCATGGCCTTCTCAGTATGTGCTGGCCACGCGTATTGGTAGGTGTGTGTGTACCAACTGACGAGCCCGACGGCACACTGGGGCGAAACGCTGGCATTGTTTGAGCTAACCGGACCATTTTTATCATTTATTGATAATTCATCCGCTCAAATGGAAACTACATCACATTCCCTTCGGGAATGTTCAAAACCTTATAAGGCAGTTGTATCAATATTGTACACATCACTTGCATCACAATTTTTGAAGATTGTTAAAAGGTTTTCATGGTTGAACTAGACTTTTTAAGCACACATTTCTTGCTCCTTTTTTAAAAGTAATCTTGTTTGCTTATTAATCTTGAAAACTTGCACAATGTTGTACTATCACCAAGTCTACTTCTGCTGCCTCACATGTTGCATCAGCCCCTGGCACTGTTTGAAATCAAATAGCCAACCATTGCTATATTAAATATTTATTACAGCCAATGGTCAAAGAAATTCAAATTACAATACTACATTTCATACTAACATGGGAGGATCATTCTCGCTACACAGTTGCTCGAGTGACAGCTTCCGTTCGCATTCCAGGGTGTGATACTGTTCACAACGTTTCCCACAAAATTTACAAATACACGCTGCAGCAGGCGAATGGTAAACTTCCGTCTTACAGACTCGAAAATGAAAACCACGCACTGCAAATCTTGTCCATGTGTGACGCAGCTCATAGTCTGGTCTTTTCCATTCTGCTGGGTTCAACATAGCTACTGTGGAGTAGAAATCTAGCCAAATCGCTTCATGCTTGGCTTGAATCTCTTCCAGTAGTTTCTGATAGGCGCCTGTAGCTGGCAAGAGCAGCTTTTTTATACGGAGTTCTCCTATGACATGGGCCCGCCGACATACTGAAGGATTATTTCCTTCTTATGAGCCTTTTTTCATAGAAGTTTATCCTTAAAAATCCGATGACTTCGGCCGGGCTTCAACCCGAGATCTTGGGCATAACAGTTCAGCATGCTACCGACTTAACTTTGTTCCCTTATAACTCGAGAACGGCTGGGTGGATCAGTGTAAAATTTGGTACAGATATACATCAGAGGCACAACACCAATCATTCGTGACTCGTTCTCCACACCACTCATAAAAGGGGCCCTACCCCCTTAGGCAGAAATAGGCGTAGAAAGGCGAGATAAAGCTCATTTTCAGCCCCTCAATGTGAGAAACAAAACTTGGGGAGGGCCTCCGAAAACCACATTATAAGGCCCTAAAACCAACAGTTTTTGAGATATTCCCAGAAAACTAATTTCATTTAATCTTCTTCTTTCTCTTTACATCATTCCCACTATGTGGGGTCGATGTTTCTGACAGCTCTCCTCCATTTAACCCGGTCATGCACATCCTCTTCTGACAACTGTTTTTCTCCGGGGTCCTCCCGTACACAATCCATCCATCTTAGTTTTGGTCTGCCTCACATTCTCACTCCCAGTATTTGCATGTCTAGCATCTTCCTCCCCACGTAGGATTCCTCCCTTCTTCTCACATGCCCGTACCACTGAAGTCGCTTTTCTTGTATCTTTTTAGATATTTCCACAACCTTCAATGTTCCTCTTATTTTGACATTTTCCACTCTATCACGCTTAGTCACTCCACTCATCCACCTGAGCATTTTAATTTCCGTGACGTCATGCCTGATCGTGTGCGTTTTGCGGGCAGGTCATGTTTCAGAGCCAGACAGCAATGCAGGTCTTTCGACAGTTTTATATATTTTCCCCTTAAGCTTAGGCTTGATCCTGCGGTCACAGAGCACTCCTGACATTTTCCTCCAGTTCACCCATCCTACCTGAATCCTGTGTGACACTTCCTCAACCTGATTTCCATTTCCAGTCACCACCGAACCCAAGTATTTGAACTCATCCACTCTATTTAACGTTTCCCCTTGCATTCTGATCTCACAGTCTTGATCTGTATTGAACCTCATATACCGTTCCTGCTAATCCTGAGTCCTCTGTCTTCCAAGGCTGCCCTCCACTGTTCCAGTTTTTCCTCTATGACATCTTTGGTGGTACTACACAACAAGATGTCGTCCGCAAACATCATGCACCAGGGGGCTTGGTCTCTTAATCCACAAGACATTTCGTCCAGAATTAGGTCAAACAGATATGGACTTAAAGCCGAACCTTGGTGTAAACCTACTCGAACCGGAATCCAATCTGTAAGTCCAACGCTGCTTTTAACCTGTGTTCTTGCCTCTTTGTACATTTCATGAACCAACTGCACGCACTTCTCTGGGACTCCCTTCGCTCGCAAACATCTCCAGACTTCTCTCCGGGGCACCCAGTAATATGCTTTCTCTAGGTCCATGAATGCGAAGTGTAATCCCTTCTGTCTTTCACGATACTTTTCCATTACTTGTCTCGGCAAACACTACGTCTGTGGTCCCTTTTCCTGGCACGAAGCCAAATTGTACCTCGCCAATGCTAGTCTCATCCTCTTGTCTATCACTCTTTCCCAGATTTTCATGGTATGGGACATTGCTTAATGCCCCAATAGTTAGCACAGTCCTGAATATCCCCCTTCTCTTTATATATAGGCACTAAAATACTTTCTCTCCATTCATTAGGTATTATTTCCTGAGAGTACAACATGTCGATGCCATCTTTCTCCAGATACTTCCACACTTCAACTGGAATTTCATAGGGCCCTGTTGCATTTCCGTTTTTCATTTTCCTAAGTGTTAATGTTACTTCTTCTCTTCTAATATCTATTGTCAGATCCTGGTGTTGTTCTCTTCTCCTAAATATACCCTTGGGTTCTCTTCATTGAGAAGTTTTCCATAGTAGTTTCTCCATCTGCACTTGATGTCTGAATGGTCCGTTAATACTAGACCATTTTCATCTTTGATCTGCTTTATTTGGGTGTAGTCCTTGTTTTTATCTCTCGCCTGCGCTATTCTGAAAAATTTTCTTTCACCTTCTGTAGTTTCCAACTCTTCATACAGCCGATCCATCATTCGTGCCTTTGACTGTGCTACTACCTTCTTTGCTTCCTTATTACATCTCGTGTAGTTCTCTTTATCCTCTTGTCTACCTGACTTATTCCATAACTTCTTTGCATCACTTTTGGCTTTCACTCTCTTCTGTACCTCCTCATTCCAACACCATGTTTCTTTGTCAGCAAGTGGTTTCTTGCCAGAAGTTCTCCCTAGCACTTCAGTTCCTACCCTCCTTATCAAACTACTGTTGTGCGCCCACCACTCCTGCACATCATTGCAAAGAACCACTCCATTGAGTACTTTCTCTTTAAACTGGTCCTTCAACGCCTCTTCATTTAATCTCCACCACTTAATTTTTGTTAAGACTCGCACAGGTCTGCCTTTCTTCCTAATCCTCATTTTCCTGTCCATGACTACCGTCCTATACTGTGCTGCCACTGCTTCACCATTAAAAACTTTAATAAATGAATGAAAGAATGCAAGCCGGTAACCGTGCCGACAGAATCTCAGCAGTCCATCTATTTCTGTAATAAGATGCAATGCGATTCCATTTATTACATTACTGTGGAAGTTAAGGTTATCACGGAACCAAATTAAGCTGTAAAATTCATCAATACATATAATGCGCTTTAAGAGTGTCAAGGGGTAATCTAGAATTTTTCATGCGATTTACACGTGCGGATGTGGTACGGAAGGTCTAATATATCCCTATATTATCATTATAATATTATGGCGTGCAACGAGACAAAGTTCATTTTCAGCCCCTTGTTGTCAAAAAAAAAACACGGGGGCCTAAAAGGTGTTCGAAAACTACATTTTAAGACTCGAGAACCAACACTTTCTTAGATATTCCTAGAAAACTAATTTAATTTAATAAACTAACGAAGGAATGCAAACCCATAACCATGACAACAGTAACTCAAGTGGTGACCTCCAACTTTCCATCTATTTCTGTAAGGAGCAACGCTACTGCATTTATTACATTTCTGTGAAAGTTTGCAGATGGCTGTAAGATTATAACAGAACCAACTTAAGACTCAAAAATACTTTTCAAAATTCATGCTAAAATAGGCAAAATACAAAAATTATCCTAGAAGGATGACCAAAGCATATGTTGCACTTCTTAATGCGAGACGCAAAATTCCGGAGTCTATAAAGCATCTCCGAAAACCACATTTCGAAGGCCTTAATTTAACAGTGTGACATTCCCAGAAAACTAACTTTGCTCTGATAAACTTATGAACGAATGACAAGCCCATAACTATCGCAACAGTCTGGTTATTAATACCGAAGACCGTTCGAAGAAGGGGCACTTCTGCTAGTAACTTCATAAATACGATTATAGTATTTCTTTTGAAAGACCTTGAATTTCTTCAATCACATAACTGGCCATCGGCTGCATTAGATATTATTATAACTTATTCAGGAGATGATCAGATGTTTCATGGCAGTAGATTACATTTTTAAGTTTGTTAATATACTTAAAATAATGCACACATTTGAACACACAATACAGGAATTAAGCAGGCAGACAAATTACTCTTTGAAAATACATTTCCGGTACATCAAAGTTAATCATACTTTTTTTTGTTCCGAAAATCAAGGAACTACATATTTAAGGCCAAATCAAACGATCAAGTTACAGCATTCTAAGGGCTGGTTTCACCAGGTCCAATTAACGTACTAAGGGTGGTTTAAACTATCCTCAAGGATGTGGCCCGTTGCACTAGACCATAAGCAATGGCTTAAAGTAAGCTTAGATTAAGCGGTTTAAGACTTAAGGATGGTTTAAGCCATTCACTCATACGCCAGAATGGCGGCCGGCCCCATTGTGCCTGATCCATATCTCAGTAGGCTGAGGGTGTTGTTATATAATGTAGTGAACGAAATAATAAAAAAAAATATTATTAAATGGTTTATAATACGGCACAATACACTGCAGAGATATTTTCTTCCGTGTGATCATTTGCTAAGCAGTAGTATCTATACGTGTTGATAAAGCCGTAACGTATATCGTAATCTTTGGTCGAGTGGATAACGTTATTGACTCCTGCCCAGAGTGCCGGGGTTCGATTACCAGCGGGGAGGAATATTTTTGCTTGACTTTTATTGTTTTATAATTACTCAGTCGTTATAATATAAAGCATGCATAGTGTGTATTTTGCGATGCAAATTAAATATATATGTAAGTTATAACACTCTTTCAACGCGCTGCCACAGGGATTCCCTTCAGGTTCCTAAAATCGCGGTAGCTTGTACTACAGGCATCATAGATTTGACAACGTACAATGAAATACTCTTCTTTATATTGGCAGTACCGCAATGTACATTTTTGGTTGTTAAACTAAATATTAGCCCAGGGACGGATGTATATAGAAATCCTTAGCCAATGACGAACTAGCCTATTGTGGATGCTTGCAATACAACATGCTGTGTCATTCGTATACATACTGTGTGTATATATATCATTAGAAAAAACGCACTATATGTGCTTAATGCTATAATATATGCGTATTTATAAACAAGCGATATAATGAAAACCAAGTCAGAAAACATAACCTTCGCAAGATGCGACCATCTCAATGTGGGGTGTACTCAATAACATGCTCAGGAAGTACCGTAATGATAAGGAAAATACTGTTACGGCTGTGAGTTTGTTTTGGCGCTCGCCGCATGAGTCACAGCTCCCCCGGGCTGTGTGTGCTCTGCCTCAGTGTATTACGTGCGCGTTACGCAACGGACTGCGAAGTGAAAGGGATGGTCCAGAATATTCGTGACCCAGCCAGTGAAGGAAATGTCGAGAAGCCGTGTGTCCTGGACGATTCTAGAATTCATTGAGTCACCAGCCTGCTATATAAGCGGCTTCAACAGTGAGGGGACCGAGTTTTCTGTGGTTGTGAGTTTTACGAACTAGTGCGAGCGTTTATCGTGAGCGACAGAAGTGTGGTGACTTGCGAAACCCCTAGTGAAGCCGTTTCTCTTGACAGCGAGGAAGTGAGAAGCATACAGGGGACTGCCTGTGTTTTCCTAACTGTAATTTGTGAACATAGAGGAGAGTTGCATGTAGTTCTGTCAAGGCCACCAGACTCATTAGCGAGAAGATTAACTTTTGACAAGTAAAAGAGAGTGAAGAGCTCTCCATAAGCAAGAGACTTGAGGAAACTGGAGTAAGGTTCCAATTGCTTGTATTTGCTGATGAGTAGTGTATCTTCCTGCAAGCAATAAAGCTAACTTCTCTTTAAAGCAGTAATTGGTGTTGTGCTTTCTACCCACCGTAATCCAGTAACGAAAGTGCCACTAGTGGTGGCACGTAACAACTGGTGTCAGAAGCCGGATTACGAACTCAAGCACAAGCACAACACCTGACGGTCCTGGTTTCAAAACCCGGGCAGGTCATTTTTTAAAATTTTCCTGTGAGCGCATGCCCCTTACAAGACAAACATCTAAAATGGAAGAGCAATTCGCAGCATTGCTAGAAAAGTTAAGTGGCATGGAAACCAAGATGGAAGACGGCCAGAAGAATTTAACCGAGGACCTAACTGCCAAACTAGAAGACGGCCAGAAGAAGTTATTTAAACACAAATTGTGTTTAAATATATAATGGCTCAACGGACAATACATATTTTTCTTTGAAAAATTGTATACAGAAGAAGTTAGCCGAGGACCTAACTGCTAAATTAGAAGATGGCCAGAAGAATTTAACCAAGAAGATAGAGGACGGCCAGAAGAAGATGGAAGACGGGCAGAATAAGTTAGCACAGGACCTGAAGAAATTAGAACTGGGTCTGCGTGAGGAAGTCACGGCAGTGGAAAAGAAGTTCGACGCCTTAAAGAAGAAGTTGCCGAGCTACGCCGACGCACGCTGACGGGGATGGAAGAGAGATTCAACGCTCTACAAAAGGAAGTCGCCGAGCTGTGCCGACGCCCGCCGACCGTGGTGGATGAGAGAGTCAAAGCCCTACAAGAGGAAGTTGCCGAACTGCGCCAACGCCCACTCACGGGGGTGGAAGAGAAATTCAACGCTCTTCAAGAGGAAGTTGCCGAGCTGCGCCGACGCCCGCCCACAGGTACACCGGGGACATCAGGAACGGGACAGAGCAGAGTGACGCCCCCCAACCTTCGACGGAAAGGTCCCGTGGAGCACCTATTTACGTCAGTTCGAGGCAGCCTGTTCAATAAACAACTGGAACAGCACGGAAGAGGCTACAGCTCTCATTGTAGCACTGAGAGGGGACGCCCTTAATATCCTTCAGGCCATCCCGACTGGATCCCAGGACTACGCTTCACTTATCGCCCATATGGAGTCCCGATATGGAGATAGCCATCTTCAGCAGGCCTACCAGATGCAGCTCCGGACCCGGGCACAAAAGAACGCGGAAACCCTGCGGGAGTTAGAGATGGACATCGCACGTCTCGTAAGGCTCGCCTACCCAACAGCGCCGGCCGACTTTCTGGAGCAGATAGCGACGCAGACTTTCACCGACGGGCTACGGGACTCGGACACTCAACAGGCGCTGCGACTCGCGTGCAATAAGACCCTGGCAGATGCGCTGAGCCACGCACTTGAGTTCGAGACGGCGAAACAGGCATCTAGAATGCACGCGCGGGTGCGTCAAGTGGACCGTCGACGAACCAGCAAAAACCAACGAGACCAAGCCCCTGGCCGACGAATTGCTGGAAGCGCTAAGCCGTTTCTTCGATAGTCGCGGCACTACCAGCAACGACACAGCCGGAAGACAACCGGAGAGGCGGCCCGGAAGAGGACTACCGACCTGCTGGACTTGCGGTAAGAAAGGCCACCTGAGCAAGGACTGCGGTGATCGCCGCCGCCGAGGGTATCCGACGGGAAGTCAGTCGTCTGAAAACTGCGCGGCCCAGGGAAACGAGTATTAGCCAGCCTTGGGGGGGCAAAGGTTGGCTTGTGACAGTCGTCAAGCCCCGGCAGTCCAAGTCCGTGTGACGAAGTTACGGAGGGACAATAGCAGCCTGATGGTCGACGGAGTCATGAACGGAGTGAGCTGGCCCATGCTAATCGACACGGGAGCATCGAGGATCATCGTCAGCCCCACCGTGATCCCGAAGTGGAGAGTGCAACCCACACAAAGGAACCTCCAGCTAATAACCGCGACCGGAGAGACCGCACCGGTACATGGCGAAGCATCACTAGAGTTCGTCATTGGTCGACGGGCGATAAAGCATCCAGTGACAATTTTAATGGGTTAAGGGGTCTCCGCCCAATCAATACAAGTTTATTATTGCCATCTATTAATTTATTGCCATTAAGGACATGTTTCGGGCCTCATGGGCCCTTCTTCAGCCGCAAAAATTAGTAACATATTCACATCCATCATAATACACAACACACGTACACTTTAAGAAAAACATTAAAATAGACAATTAATTATAAAATATTAACTTATCATGCTGCAAAAATTAAAAGTAACATTCAAAATTAATTCCAAAATGCCATCCCATCCACATATAAAAGGATTAAAAAAGGATTAAAAAAGCACAGCTAAAAGAGATAGGTCTGGTCTTGGTGGCCTTATCCATATTATGATCTGGCTGGTGCCCTATTCAACAGGCCGTTGAAAAATTTGGTTAAAATGTTTAAAAATATATATTGGAGGTGATTATAATGCGGCCAGAGGGCTATGCTGGCTCTCCATTTGTGTTACGAGTTCCTGTTTTAAAGCCAATCTTCGTGACCTTGGCCCGGGAAATTGTCTTGAACCAAAGTTGGGCCGTTGTTATTTTTTCATTGTCGGATTGGGTGGAGACTTAACATTTTGAAGAAACCATCATACGGAGCTTGTGATGGGGTGAACCAGCCAGAGTTCAAGCCTGCTTCTCAACTATAAAGAAATAATGAAGAGTTTTAGAAAAATGAATACGTCGGAAAAACTAGGATTAAAACGAAAGATGTAGCAATAACTTACTAAGCTCGAATTGAAGGAATTACACGACTGTCAGCTTTCACCTGGAGGCTGTAATGGGACGAAAAAAGGAAAGATTGGCTTTAAAACAGGAACTCATAACACAAATGGAGAGCCAGCATAGCCCTCTGGCCGCATTATAATCACCTCCAATATATATTTTTAAACATTTTAACCAAATTTTTCAACGGCCTGTTGAATAGGGCACCTGCCAGATCATAATATGGATAAGGCCACCAAGACCAGACCTATCTCTTTTAGCTGTGCTTTTTTAATCCTTTTATATGTGGATGGGATGGTATTTTGGAATTAATTTTGAATGTTACTTTTAATTTTTGCAGCATGATAAGTTAATATTTTATAATTAATTGTCTATTTTAATGTTTTTCTTAAAGTGTACGTGTGTTGTGTATTATGATGGATGTGAATATGTTATTAATTTTTGCGGCTGAAGAAGGGCCCATGAGGCCCGAAACATGTCCTTAATGGCAATAAATTAATAGATGCCAATAATAAACTTGTATTGATTGGGCGGAGACCCCTTAACCCATTAAAATTGTCATTGTACACGTCAATACGGACCTTGCGAAATGGATAATCCTCCAATTAATCTTGAAAGCATCCAGTGCCTGTGGCTGACGTATCAAATGAAGTGATCATCGGACTGGACTTCCTGGACCAGAACAAATCATCTTGGATCTGAGTACCAACACTCTGCACTTCGGAAGGGAGGAACTTGCTTTGCGACCAGGACACTAGGCCGTCGCCGCACGACGAGTAAGGCTGAGAGAGGACGTCATCGTTCCCGCCAGGACGGAAGTCAGCATTGCCGTAATTGTCGACGGAACAGCTGAGGTAGTGGCGCCTGTCATCGAGCCAAAATATGAGGACATCCAGACAAAAGGATTGCTAGTTGCCAAGACTCTCATCAACACGACGTCCCGGCCGTACGTCCGCCTGTCCAACCTGAACGACTACGATATTACGGTTCACCGGGACACCAACCTAGGAGTCTGTGAGCCCGTTACCTGGATTGCCCGCATCACAGACACGACGGACGGACACCTGCAGACGCACAACCGAAGAAGACGCGCCCTGCCAGAAGAACTACAGAAGCTGTACCAAGGATCCCAGGACCATTTAGACGAGGAGCAATCACGCCAACTTCAGGACCTGCTACGCGAATTCCAGGATGTCTTCTCCGTGAGGAGCAAAGACTTCAGTAGGACAAGCTTGGTCCAGCACAGAATCGACGTTGGGGACAACACACCGATTAGGGCCCCATTCCGACGTGTCCCGCTCGCCAAGCAAGCCGAAGTCGACCGGATGGTAGAAGAGATGAAGGAGCAAGGGGTGATCGAGCCATCACATAGTCCTTGGAGTTCTCCGGTCGTGCTAGTGAAGAAGGACGGTTCCACCAGGTTC
Source organism: Meconema thalassinum (assembly GCA_946902985.2). NCBI lineage: Eukaryota > Metazoa > Arthropoda > Insecta > Orthoptera > Tettigoniidae > Meconema > Meconema thalassinum. The sequence continues at coordinate 110,711,681 of OX336390.1, forward strand.
TGCGTGGACTACAGGCGGGTGAACGACGTCACGAAGAAGGACAGCTACCCTCTACCCCGGATCGACGACATGCAGGACACCATATCAGGATCAAGATGGTTCTCCACCTTGGATTTGAAGAGTGGCTACTGGCAGGTGGAGGTCCACCCTAAGGACCGCGAGAAAACGGCGTTCTCTGTGGGCAGCGGGCTCTGGCAGTTCACCGTCATGCCATTCGGTCTGTGCAACGCCCCTGCGACCTTCGAAAGGCTAATGGAGTCCATTCTGAGGGGACTACACTGGAAGACCTGCCTGGTCTACCTAGACGACGTCATCGTTCTGGGAAAAGGCTTCGAGGAGCACTACAGCAACCTGAAGGAGATCTTGATGAAGCTACGGGCTGCCCAGCTGAGGTTGAGCCCCAAGAAGTGTCAGCTCTTCCAGAAGCAGGTCCAGTACCTTGGGCATATTGTCTCCGAGGAAGGGGTGCGCACCGACCCAGAGAAGACCGAAGCTGTGAGGGAGTGGCCAGTTCCGAAGGACAAGTCCCAACTACTAAGCTTCCTGGGACTCTGCACTTATAACCGTCGCTTCGTGAGAGGATTCGCCGACATCGCCATACCTTTACATCGACTGACTGAGAAGGACCAACTCTTCACGTGGACAGCAGAATGCCACAGTGCCTTCGAACAACTCAAGCAGGCTCTGTGCACCGCGCCTATTCTGGCCTACCCCAGACCTGGAACAAGGTTCATCGTCGATACCGATGCCAGCGACTTTGGCATAGGGGGGATCCTGTCGCAAATAGTGGACGGCGAGGAGAGAGTAGTGGCCAACTTCAGCAAGGCCCTGTCAAAGCCAGAAAGGAACTACTGCGTCACCAGGAAGGAGCTACTCGCCATCGTGAAGACCATTGAACACTTCCACAAGTACCTGTACGGGCAAGAATTTCTCATCAGGACCGACCATGCATCCCTGCGGTGGCTCCTGAACTTCAAGCAGCCCGAGGGTCAACTCACGCGGTGGTTCGAGAGGCTTCAACAGTACAACTTTGAGATTCAGCACAGGAAAGGCCAACTGCATTCTAAAGCCCCGAAGACTGCACCTTCTGTGCCCGAAGGGAGGAGAACACCGGGATACAGTGCCGACGGACTACTGTGGAACTTCAAGGGAACTGGAGCCGCGAATCTTTCACGCGGGCACTAGATGATGACCTGGGACTGATAGCCGAATGGAAGAGGGCCTGTGTCCCCAGACCCGGGTGGAACATTGTGAGTGACTGCAGCCCAAATTTTAAGTCCTACTGGGCGCAGTGGGACTCGCTGGTTGTGAGGGAAGGCCTCATATGCCATACCTGAGAGAGCACCGACGGAAAGACATCTCGGGAACAAGTCGTCGTTCCAAAGGTTATGACGGGGGGAGTCCTGAAGGAAGTCCATGGAGGATCATCTGGTGGACACCTAGGGATAAAGAAGACCCTGGAGAAGCTGTAAGAGCGGTTCTACTGGATCGGATGCCGAACCGACGTGGAGAACCACTGCGCGAGGTGCCACGATTGCGCAGCCAGCAAGGGCCCAGGACGAAGACGGCGGGGTCCACTGAAAACCTACAACGTTGGCGGCCCCATGGATAGAGTGGCCATCGATGTTGCTGGGCCATTCACGATGAGCGAGGCAGGGAACCACTACATATTGGTCGTCAGCGACTACTTCACCAAATGGCCGGAGGCGTATGCGCTCCCTAACCAGGAAGCCGCGACGATTGCAGAGACCCTGGTGAAGGAATTCGTCAGCCGGTACGGAGTACCCCTGGAGCTGCACTCCCACCAAGGGAGGAACTTCGAGTCGCAGGTGTTCCAGAACCTATGCCAGCTGCTGGGAATCCGGAAGACAAGGACAACGCAGCTACACCCTCAGACCGACGGGATGGTAGAGCGATTCAATCGCACCATCGAGAACCAGAGGGATTGCGACAAGCATCTTCCACTATTTCTCCTGGCCTACTGCGCCGCCGTGCATGAAGCCACCGGGTGCACACCAGCCTGGGCCATGTTTGGGAGGGAGCTCCGTCTACCTGTCGATCTTGCCTTCGGCCGACCTGGGAATGATCCGGACCCGGTAAGCCAGTATTGTCAAGAACTGGTCGACCAACTGGAGGACGTGCACGCGTTCGCGAGGAGGAAACTGCGGATCGAGACCGACCGAATGAAGACCCGATACGACCAACAGACGGATGCTGGCGGATTCCACGAGGACGACCTGGTCTGGCTCTTCAACCCATTACGGAAGAAAGGCCTGTCACCCAAACTGCAGAAGTCCTGGGAGGGCCCTTACCGAGTCGTGAAACGGATCAACGATGTCGTCTACAGGATCCAGCGGAGCCCGAGGGCGAAGATGAAGATCGTGCATCGAGATCGCCTGGCAGCCTACGGAGGGACACAGACGGACCAATGATTGATCGGGACGATCAGCCTTTTAGGAAGGGGGTGGTGTTACGGCTGTGAGTTTGTTTTGTCGCTCGCCGCATGAGTCACAGCTCCCCCGGGCTGTGTGTGCTCTGCCTCAGTGCTTTACGTGCGCGTTACGCAACGGACTGCGAAGTGAAAGGGATGGTCCAGAATATTTGTGACCCAGCCAGTGAAGGAAATTTCGAGAAGCCGTGTGTCCTGGACGATTCTAGAATTCATTGAGTCACCAGCCTGCTAAATAAGCGGCTTCAACAGTGAGGGGACCGAGTTTTCTGTGGTTGTGCGTTTTACGAACTAGTGCGAGCGTTTATCGTGAGCGACAGAAGTGTGGTGACTTGCGAAACCCCTAGTGAAGCCGTTTCTCTTGACAGCGAGGAAGTGAGAAGCATACAGGGGACTGCCTGTGTTTTCGTAAGTAACTGTAATTTGTGTACATAGAGGAGAGTTGCATGTAGTTCTGTCAAGGCCACCAGACTCATTAGCGAGAAGATTAACTGGTGACAAGTGAAAGAGAGTGAAGGGCTCTCCATAAGCAAGAGACTTGAGGAAACTGGAGTAAGGTTCCAATGGCTTGTATTTGCTGATGAGTAGTGTATCTTCCTGCAAGCAATAAAGCTAACTTCTCTTTAAAGCAGTAATTGGTGTTGTGCTTTCTACCCACCGTAATCCAGTTAACAAAAGTGCCACTAGGTGTGGCATGTAACAATACACTGCATTATATTTCAAGAACGGTTTTCCCAGCGTCTACTACAGCTGATGCTCACGTCTCGCAAACACAGTAGGCAATTCTTTCTACAACTAGTAAGTTAATGCATTTTATGGTCGCCAACCCCAAATGTAGAACAGCTGTAGTCGTGGAAAATTATTGCGACGGCTAGAAAGAAATGATAACCGTGACCAACATGACAAACAAAATCTATCTCGGAGGATCAATACTGCCGAAATTATTTCATATTATATGTATGATGCGAATACAATAATAGCGTTCAAATAGCTCCCTAGATACTTAAGTTGTCATTCTTTCCTTATATTGCATATGATCGTTATGCAAGTAATTCTGCACGTCTAGGATTATGTTGGCATAACGGTAAGACTAAGTATTCTTTGCTGCAGGGAGCATTACTCATGCAACGAAGATCTTTGACTCCCACCGTAAACTCAGTTCACCTAAGTGAAGTACGAGACGAGCTGGTGCAACACCCAGCCTTAAGCCGTCATATTTAAGATCGCTTAACCGTAAATCACCCTTAGCAAAGCAGGGTTTAAGCGGCCTCGTGGTGAAACTGGCCCTAAGAAATATAATCACTACACATTTACTAGTAAGCAGGACTGCACAAGCCAATAATGGTGAATATACCAGAACTTATCAAACACTGCTGCAAGATGAAGATTTGTCGCTGCTCATGTGACATTACATAAACCATTGGTTCGGTGGATAGTCCTATCAAGCTTCAAATGTGTGGAGCATATGGGTTTGTCCCAAAAAAAAGTCCACAATAATGTTTGCTTATCCCCATATTTAGATAGGCAGGGTGTTCGCTTCAGGACCTTTTCAATACCTTTTATTAATGTTTTAGTGGTGGAAGCATTCATTTTTCAATTCATTAAACAAATAATTAATTTCAGCCAATGGTCACTAAGAGAGGAAATTGTTTGGTACAGATGGTATAGTTAGCCATATTTTATGTGCAATGTTAGTGGTATAATTGCTCTTTATTTAATGATTAAATAACCCCATCCTAACAGAACCTATGAAAAACATTGGCTTATCAAGTGACCATGGTCATTTTGTTGGGTCACCTCGGCCATGAGTCTTGGTTTTTCTGACCAGGGTGCTGGCTCACTGACAGCTACTCAATTGTACTCACAAGGCTGAGTGCACCCCGTTCCAGCTTTCATGCCAATTTCTAAAATCCCTGATATGGCCGGGAATGGAACCCAGGGCCTCCGGGTAAGGCAGGCGCACTTCCCCAACACCACAAGGCATTTAATGATTAAATAGTATGGTTTATTGAAATCACACAAAATTCTCTTTCTCAATTTTCCCCTACATACAGCCTTTCTTGATATTTGGACCAAAACAAGTGTGAATAACGTTGGCATTTTTGCTTTGGTATACCCGGCATTTTAACATCAAATTGAAAAATCAGAGTACACATTTAGAGAAATTGTGAAACAAACATGCAATTAGTAAGAATCAACATACACATGCATTTTGGAAGTTATGTTGAGACATCTGATACTATTAGGAAGTAAAACAAGAAAATTCCTCACAACTGCCGACACCAAATTTCAAGCAGCCTAATTCTCAACTTCAATAAGTAACACTGTGTGAAACTGTGCATAGGCTACCTAGTTCAATTTTAGATGATATACCAAATTATATTTATTCTGTTCTAATTGCCGAAACAAGAAGCTGTCATTGAGGTTATAAATGAACATTAAGATAATGAGAGTGATGACCTTGAAGAATCAAGAGCACAGTTCAAGGCTGTTTTTTCAATACCATCTTGCTCTAACAATTCATAGTCCTAAAAGCTATTTTAGGCAATCAATTTTATAACATGAAACGGGTCTTTAAAAAAAAAATCAAACAATATTCATTGAAGCTGAAAATTACTGACATCTGAATAGATTTTATAGGCCTTTGAGATCAATCCCTTCCCAGATTATAGCCTACTGTACTTCTAGCGAAACAGCTTTTTAATGATTAACAAACAAATCAATATTTTTTTAAAACTATGTCCTATATAGGCTATAGTGCCAAATTAAGTATATTACGTACATTCAATTGAATTTCACTGACATTAGAAAATATGCTAATTCATTGTCTTGCAGCATTTATATCCATCATGTTAAAAACTAGCCTTCACTATAGCTCATGGTGGCTTGTTCTAGTTTATCAGGCACTTCTACAGTGAGGGCCATCCCTATAGACTGGAGCTATCCAAAGGCCGTACAGTGGACAGGTTGCCGTCAGATCTATAGCATGTACCGGTAAAACAGTGGGTCATGAAGCCCTGGATGCTGTCATAGCATTTATTGCAATGCAGGAGAACATGACATAACAGACTCCTTGCAAAAAGATTTCTTAAACCACTGAAATTAGCCAATATACCTGTGGTGATGGTTGGGAAAAAATCTGGAGATGATGTAGTAATAGATATTTACGCCTCTACTGTCTATAACCCACTCGCCTTCCCCTTTTTCGATCACTACTTATATAGATGACATTCCAGCCGAGTCCGCCATTATAAGCCGGATTTAGTAACAAGTAGTATTCCTAACCCTACACATTTGGCACTATTTCATATCCGGTATTGTAAAACAAAAAACTGTCGTTCTAGCCAATAATTTTCATCCCCACCAATAATTGTTAGTTAGCGCCTACTTAACATGCCCCAGAATGCCCCCCCCCCCCCCGATTGTAGTACAGGCAGTAAATTTTGGCCAGACATTGCCTAACCTAGTAGCAGCAGAAATTTTAGACTAGACAGAAGCCAATAGAATATCGCTTCGCTTCGTAAGGCAATAGTTTCTCGCTACGCATGACCTGCGTCATGTATTTTGTGTACCATGCATTGGCAACAGTGTGATGTCCCGATAATTGAACACGCCAAATATGCATCTCTTTGTAGCAGTTGAGCAGTGACAAGCAATGACAATTGCCTCCGTTGAATGAACAGTAACTAACGACTAAAGTCACATATTTCCTGTGCAGTAATTCAATTGGTAACGGCCCCCGGAATATCATGTAAGGCATGAAAACCATATATATTAGCTAAGTTAAAGTGTTGGATCTTGGTTCATCACTACCGAAGAATAACCAAAGTTTGCAGTAGATTTGTTCGAAGTTTCAACGCCATGCGATTTTTATGTGTGGGAGAACCTCAAACAAAATTTATACCCAAATTATCTGTACACACTGGAAACTCTCGAGAACGAAATAATAAACATTACAGTAAGTGTACCAAAACTTTCTACGTGGTGCAATGTGTGTTTAGAAATTGGACAGCATTTCCAGCATGTACCGGTACTCTGAAATTCTTGTAAGTAATTTATAAGTACATTAAAAAGTGTAAATGTTGGGGGCTACGCTGCTGCTAGCGCCAGTGCCTTACTCGATATGCAGCTAGCCAGTGCCCTAGCCGCCATGCGGCCTCCGTGAATCTCCATTCTATAAGGAAGTTCCTCCCTGTAGTCCTTGAATATTCAAAAATTCAGATTATACATACAAACAAAATTCTGCACAGATCTTTGGAGAGACCTAGGCCTACTAATTTCTACCACCCGAGATTAAAAATAATCCTTGACCCAGCAAGATGGAAGATCAATATTTAAGTTTGTGTTAAAATTTATTGTTTCACAATCACCAACACATCACCATTTACAAGAGTCAAACAACAGAAAAAAGAACATACAAATGTCTAAACAAGGCATGCAAACACATATCAGTTATAAACTTACCCTTATTTTTAACCAATTACAGGAGTCGTACTGCTTTCCTTGAAATTACTGTAATATTCAGCATCAATTGTTTCATCTGAAGTACACTCTACCATAAATAATAAAAGTTTGTGTGCATGAATTAAAAAGGGATGTTTAAATAAAATTCATCCACTAACAAATTGTCCAATGTAATAAGGTTATGTAGTGTAAACACAAACACAGTACATTTGCAGCACCTAACTTAATTATGACCTGGAACACCAGTTGGAAGAAAGAGAGATTGTTCCATGGGTAAAATACGAACCACTGGAAATGTTGCAATTTATCCTTTTCAATTTGAATGATGCTAACTATGGCAGTCACTAATTATGTTGAGAATGTTACATGTTTTGGAACTATGTAAGAGAACAGAACAGGAAGTTCTTGCTAATTAGCTATTGAGCCAAGGATGTTTCAAACACTCAGCTGGGGTGGCACGGCGGTTAGGGTCAAAATCCAGCATAGGTCGGAGGAAAGCTGTAAACTCTTGAGCTTCGTTTGGATCCCATTCATACTTTTCCGTTAAAACTTCATACAGACCCCAAGGCTTGAGGCCAGTTATGTGCCGCAGGCTACATTTCTTTGTGAAGAAATGTCGTGAATGAGTTCCTGACATAGCAATCTTGCGAGGAATTTCACCCAACAATTCAATAATGTGTGCTAAGTGGTCTTCATCTCGGGAATAATCTTCACCGGAATGAGGCTCAAAGAGGTAATCTCCAGTTGCAAGTTCAAAAGCCATACAAGCTGTACTCCATATATCGGCAGAAGTTCCATATCCAGCACCAAGTAAAACTTCTAGAGAGCGATATTGCCTAGTTTGAATGTCTTCCGTGAAATGACGGTACGTCCAACAAGCATTCCCCAAATCTGCAATCTTTACTTCAATTTCACAAGAATCAAATGCAGGATCAAGCTCAGTCATTTTTGAATTAGGATTAGATTTGTATGTCGTAGGAGCACGATTACGAGACTTTTGTTTGTCACGGGGTTCCTCCACAATCTTCTCTTCTGGAGCTGGAACCAATGTTTCGCCACCTCCATCCTCACAATTCTTCTCTAAATCACAAGCTTGTGGAACACCTGACTCAGTTGTTCCATCATTTACTTCATTATCACCCATGGATTTCATTAATTCTGCTTCATCACAGCCATTCTGGCAGGCCGTGTTTATGATCTTCGTATTGCAAGATGTGTTGTCAAGTTCTTCTTCCTTTACTACTTCTTCTTCTTCCTCTTCTGATTTAACAGGTGATGGTTCACCCTCAGTCATTGGAGATGGATTATCTGGGTCTTGCATGACCTTCAATTTCTGTTCCTCCACTTCCTCGATTTGTTCCATTTGTTTCTTTAGCAGTTCAGTTTGCCGCTTTGCTTTCTTCTTCAACTTTTTCTTTTTGTTCTTCGACATCTTGGCATTAGGGTTAAGTTCTTGGAATTCCTTTGGTGCAGTGCTGACAAGTGAGACTGGCAATTTCAAACCCATTGTATGAAGCTCTGTAGCTTCACAGGCCAATTTCCTAATGTAATTTTCATCAACACAGACTAAAACATTTTCTGGCTTTATATCTGTATGGATAATCTTGCATTTGGTGTGAAGATAGTCCAACCCTTCCAACACTTGTCGAATAATACTTTTTACATTATCTCGAGGAATGCCACGATAATTACTCTTAATTATTAATTTCAACAGATTATGGCCCAGCACCTCAAACACCATGCAAACATGAGTACCATTTACACCGCTGATTTTGAAATCGTTCAACAACTGCACGGTCTTATTTCTCTTCGGATCATTTACATCAGTCTCACGGACAACTTTTAGTAATTTTATTTCGTCCAATGCTGTTTCGGTGAAATGAGATGCGCTTTTTACAACCTTCATAGCCACAAACCGCTTATCTACAAGATCCCAACATAGCCACACAGTAGAAAAGTGACCCCAACCTAACTTTCTGGTTACACGATACCTGCTTTGGAAAAAGTCTCCTATTTTAACCGGATGATAACCACCTTTACAGTAATCTAACGTGTCTTCTTGCTCCTCTTCATCTGAACTGAAGTAGTCTTCTTCATCGTCTTCAATGGTTTCATTTGACGATGAGTGACATGGATCCACCTTATTTGAGTAAGATCGCGAGTCCCGATTCACTGCTGATCCGTGCTCTTCATTTTTACCTTTCTTCTTCCCAGGTTTATGACGTTTCTTCTTGGCTTTGATAGCAAGAACTCTCCGATTGACGTCTGTTCTTGAATTCATTCTAGATGCTTTCTAATAACACGAAAACTTGAAATATAGGATGATCTAACTTAACATGTTCAACGCGATCGTTGTTGTTTGAGTATGGCGGCCGGTCACAACAAAGCTACGTATATCTAGATGGCGCAGGAAACATGTGGTTTGAACAAATGAAGAGTATATGGCATCAGTTGCAAATACAGAAAACGGCGATTTTCTCTTTATTAATAATTGCCCAATTCAGTATACAATTATTTCAGGGAGATGGGAAAGTATAACTGCAATACTTAGCCCAGTAAATGATATGAAATTAACCCTCCAATTTTGATCGAGTTATGTGAATTGTTACCAACCTCAGAGCGATTAATCACAACTGTCCCAAGAAGTAGATCAGCTGTTCAGTGCAATCGAGAATATTCTTCTTTTAGAATTAGTCTCTTTAACATGTCATACTTTTAAGCATATTTAGTATCAATGTAATTAATTTACTTCAAGAAATTGGCAGTACATCGTATAACGAAATCACACTACTGATTCATGAAAATACTGTTCAAAGATTTGGCGATAGAGCTCGCCACATACACCGCATGTTTTACTGTCGCGAAAAGGCGGGAATTCTCCTTGTTTGTGAGTGGAACGTAGCAAGTTGGATTGTGTACTTGTGACTCTGATATTTGTTTATGTGCTATATAATTGAAGTAGCAAACTCTCATAGAGTACGATATTGTTTATTATGATGGCCCAATCGAGCATAACTAATTTTTTCAATAAAAGGAAGAGAGCTTCCGTGGATGACGTGAAGATTCGTGCGAAGGTTTTACTTTTGGATGAACAAGATCACGGTTTTCGTACGAATACTGCAGTATCTTCGGAGGAGGATGCTAAAATTATAAAATTTGGAGGGGAGCCTGCTGTATTGAATCGGGATATAGTATTTCAGTCGTTTAAATTTCCAGATGAGACTGATAAACCCAAATTCGAGAGTATGCTGCAGCGAGCTAAAACTGTGGAATCTCGTTCGAATTTTTCATCCAATTCAAATTTTAGAAGTAAGGGCACAAATGCCAAGAAAAAATCTAGAGCTGCAACTACAAAACCTGTCCTCGGCTCCAAACAATCAGATATTCGCGAGTCTTTTAGAAAAGTAAATGTTGATAACCTGCCTAGTAAAACGAGTATAACTCATGAAAATACCTTGGGAGACAAAGGAAATGTTGAAGAAAAGAAACGACTGGTAAGTATCAACAAGTCCAGCTTGTTCTTTTTTGGTATCCATGTTTCAAACCATAAATCGTTATTTAATAATAATGTATTTCAGCCGAAAGGCCATATTACAAACACAAGAATTTCATAAAATTAAATTATATTGGTTCATTTGTCATGGCCGTAACTACTACAGCTCATTTACTTGACTGGACTCGTGCAACGTTTTCACTCTTGGAGCACCTTACGAAGTGATATCAATCACATGAGGCATTGCACAGAGTGCATACACTGGTCAGTAGGTTCATGGAAACAATTCGCGAGCACAATTTATGGTGAAAACCATGCACCGCCAGTCTATAGCACTTCTCATCTGGCAGTTGGGGCCCAGTGTATGTCACACATAATGGTACCAACCATTGGCTTCTACCTGAACAGTCATTCCATATCGAGCTTGAGAACTAGGTAATAATTCATTTATTGCTGCTATTATACTCTGTATTTCAAAAGAAAGAATGTGAGGGAAATGGTGGGAGCTTGGAACAGCTGAGCTGTGATGCCAAGTTTTTATGGTTGATGTAGATCAGCTGATTAAAATATACACAAGGCTACACTTCGGACATTATTTCGGTACTATTATGCGCAATATAATGTAAATGTCTATCCTGAGTCAACTCCGAGGACATTCAAATAGAGAAATACGGCACATATACAAAGAAATGACACACCGAAGCTATGCTACTTTTATCACCGTTATTCAATAAATACGAGAAAGAGGCCAAACAACTATATAAATATAGATTACCGGTAATACAAAATACAAAGTAATCTGATGAATATATCAACACTAACCATGCAATGATCCTTCAAGATGAAACAACATTCTGGGTGGAGGTCATCAGTTTACAGCAGTTGAACACAGAAACAACATCATAATAACACCAAACTCACTCACTCACTGTATATCTATGGTCAATACCAAATAGATTTTGTCATTCCACAAACATAATGTTAAGGTAAAGAAGTATTTAGCCGAGCACACAAACAAGCAGCTCTGTAGCGTCATTATTGCCGTGTTTCCAATTGTCGATTTGTAGGCTATTGAAAGACAGACGGTAATTTGAACACTACGGTATGACAGGAAACAGCAACTTGTGCTGTACTCGTAAGTTAGTATAGACAGATGTTAAAGTAAACGAAACAATGACAATGAAACTAACTCGGACCCAGACAGCAGCTAACAAGCGACTGAATCATGAGCAATGCGCTGGCAACGCGTGCTGCTATTTGTCAAAATCCAGCCAATAGGAGCCCGTGGTGGCCATTTTACTATCGTTCCCACCAAATGGAGGGTCCAATAAATAAAGTCCCTAAGTCCGTTTTTTCAACTTTTCAGGAAATGAAATACAAAGTTTCAAACTTACACAAAATCTGTATTTTTCACTTCTGTAACCCAATTTTCTGTTACATGGAAATATACATATCAACTATTATTTAAAATAACTAAAAGCTCTTATTAGTAGTGAAATGTAGTTTATAAAATGCAAAATACACTCATGGACATAGTGATTTTTTGGTTTGTATAATGTTTTCCTGTTAATTTTTGGGCTTCAAATGTCACTCGTATTCATCCACATCACCCATTTCATCAGAACTATCAAGACTCGAGTCAGTAGTTTGAAACACACCGCTATAAAACAATCTGTCACTTACTGGCACATACTGGACCATGGGTTTTAAGCCCTTCACCTTTCCCTCCTTCAATGGCAAGTACGTTCTGTACTTCCGCTTGGGTCTCGAATTCAGCAGGCTATTCTTAGATACACCATATCTATACAGTGACACCTCCTTAAAGCCTGTTCCGTTGGTCTCTTCAGATAATTGCGTCTTTCCCCCTGCTTGGAAAACGACCCGACGACAGTTCGATATACCTGGCCAACTCTGCTTTAATATGCCCGTGTACATTTACTGATAGTGTAGGACAGGAATGACTCCTCTTTCCTAGGATCTTCAGAACTACCTGTGAGGGATTTTTGCACAAACACAACATCAAAATATACCAGTGGACTTAGGGATTTCTTTCGTTGCCTTGAGCGGACTTAGGGATTTATTTTACTACATTGAGTGGACTTAGGGATTTATTTTGCTGCATTGAGTGGACTTAGTGATTTCTTTGGACTTGGGGATTTCTTAAATTTAATTACTAGAAAGTACGAATGATACTTATGCAAGTTACAGAGACTTAGAGTTATTCATCATTGAAACTGATTGGAGATTTGAAAAGAGCGGGAAATTTTGGTCTGGATACATGCATTATCTCCATTTGTCAAAAAATGGACTTAGGGATTTTATTTATTGGACCCTCCAAATATGCACGGTTCTTACTCTGGAAATACAGACCATAGCCATACAAAATTAATATTAATTGGGGATGAGATAGGCCTACACTAAAACTCCCATTAACTTTGACTACAGAATGAAGTCAAAGATTCTCTTCTTTGTTCACAGTAAATTACATGGTATCATAGACAGCAATGACCACACCCCTCACATATGCAATATGGACCGGGTAGATGAAAACTTTTAAGGGGGCGTGGTGGCACAGCGGTCAAGCTGTTGGCCTCTCACCACGGCGGACCAGGTTTGATTCCCGGTTAATCCATGTGAGATTTTCAAAGTGAAATGCTATGTCCTGTGGCTCGGATTCCATGTAAAATGGAGGTCCCGTGGCTCACGATCTCCCCCCAGAGGCTCACTTCTAGTGGGCGTGGGTTGGCGACCACGGGGCCCCAGCTGAGTCCGGCATTGCTTCCACTTACTTGTGCCGGGCTCCTCTCCGTCTTCTTTCCTGTCGACCTCACTTGGTCAACTCTTGTTCTCTTCCGACCCCGACGGTATTAGGGTATCCGAGGCCTAGGTAGTCTCTTCCTTTCCCGCCTTAATTGGCCCTTGTCTCATCTTTCCTGACACCCTCCTTCTGTGAGGGGTCAGCTTTCTTTTCCTTTTACCTCCTGCCTTGTGCTCAAGGTCCTTAAGGAGGCAGGGTGTATGTAGCCCCACCACTTCTGGTGCACCCTAGATAATGTTATACCCTCAGGGGCTCACGGCTGGTGAGTTCGGGAGTTGGCGACCCCGAGGGATTCCTGAGCTGGGTCCGTTTTCCCCTGTTGTCACTTCCCTTTGGGGCGGACCCACTCCTCTCTCCCCTCCCCTCTCCTCTCCAATCCTCTCCTCATTTCCTTTTCTCTTTCATATTCCCGCACTGTTTTTGTTGCCTGGTTCCCCATGTATCAAAATTCCCTTTTAGTGGTTTTTTTTGTAGGTATTTTTAATCTACGTTGCATTTTGTTAGTCTTTTCGATCTAGATTGCATTTTGTGTTTTTTTCAATCTCAATTGCATTTTGTAAGGATTGACAATCTAAATTGCTTTTTAGTAAGTCTTTCAATATCTGGGCCGGGGCTTTTGTGAGTTTTTTGAATTTCAATTGCATTTTGTATTTTCAACCTACCCCGCTTTGTTCAAGTAGTTAGCCTAAATCTCAATTGCAATTTTGTGGGTATTTTGAATCTCAATTACAGTTTGTGCATATTTTCAATCTCATTTGCATTTTGTAAGTAGTTTGATTCACTTGCAATTTGTAGGTATTTCGACTGTACGTTGCATTTTGTACATATTTTGGACTTAACCTACATTTTGTGCGTATTTTTCAATCTATTCCTTTTGTAAGTATTTTCGTTCGAAATTCCCTTATGTACGTATACCGCTCTCCATTTGGTGAGTAGTTTCAATCTGAGTTCCTTTTTGTAAGTATTTTCCCTACTACATAAGGCATAGCCTAGTTGTTGGGGCTCACTGTCTATTTTATCTAAACCATTTTCGTTTCATCCATAGCAGTGAGCTGATTTTTATCTTTATCCTTTCATTTCATCAGGGGCCGATAACCTCGATGTTAGGCCCCTTAAAACAACAATTATCATCATCATCATCAGCTCACAATCTCGAGATTAACGGCCACGTAAAAGTACAAACTTCCTTCTGCTGCAGCGAGCGCTCACGAGGCGCACATGTTGACGTCAGTAGTTGCCATGCCAACATGTCCGATACAAAATACAGTCGATGACATACGTAACATAATTGTTGGAGCAAAGAAATAATTAAGCTTTTGTGTATTATTTGTAAATAATGCTTGTATGAGGCAATGGTGCCAACGTCACTTTACCGCAATCCCCTGTAGCGAGGTTTGGCGACTGTCTGGACGAAAAATACTTATGAACTAAAATGGGTGTCTGGACTAAATTGGTCGCCACTTGGCGAGACGACTGTTTGGACGAAACCATTGGTCTGGTCAGCTACTTGGTTAGATAACTGTCTCGACGAAAATTACTGATTGCACTACAAGTGAGGGGCTTTGGGGCATTATTATTGAAAGAAGAAGAATTATTACAGTGGGGAAAAAAACACACATTCAATGTGGAGAAAACAAAACAAGAAACACTCCAAGCCGATTGAAATTACTTGTAGCAATCAGACAGCTTGCACAATCCATTGCGAACTGGTTGAAACTCAGCGCACTGTCAAGTGAACTCGGCACTATTTTGTTTCATGGTATCGCCCATATACAAGGTAGAGGATGACGAGGTAGAAAAGAAGTTGCTTCTGTAGAGCTTCCCCTCCATAAACGACTTGACTCTGCGTCCAGCTGGCTGACAAGATTAATTGGAGGATTATCCATTTCACAAGGTCCGTATTGACGTGTACAATGACAATTCTAATGGGTTGGGGGGTCTCCGCCCAATCAATACAAATAAGACGTTTTCGACACACAAACATATCCCCAAAATATCATTCTTCTAACTTTAATAGTTTTGGTTGGTCGATGAGAGTCAACATCCAAAAATCCTTCCTTAGTGGATGATTTTCTTCCAGAATTTCACCCCTCCCCAAAGGCCCCTTAAATTGCATTTATGAAAAAACGGTCGAACACCTATTTATTTTATTTATTTTATTTTTAAGCTGATTGGAACTCCTCACCTATGTTGTTTAAGAGATACACTCTCCATTAGGAATCTTTCAATCCTCACTTTTCATCCCTTTCACCTCATAATATACACTACATCGAAAAACCATTAGACATGTGTCAGCTTATTTTTAATGATTAGTATATATGTCAAGTATTACATCCCCAAATGAAACCACTCGTGAGATATTGTTATTCAATGAAATGCACGTTTACCCCCTTAACACCTTTTTAGAACCTGAATATCCAAAACTCTTTCCTTAGTGGACGTTTTCGACATACAACGAACATATCCCCAAAATTTCATGATTCTAACTTCAATAATTTTGGCTGGGCGATGATGAGTGATTCAGTCAGGACATTTTTCTTTCATTTATTTTCGATAATTTCACCCCTCCCCATGAACCCCTTAAATTGGATTTATGAAACAAAGGGTCGAACACCTATTAACTTATTTAAAGCTGTTTTCCCCCTGAGTTTGATGAGTGAGTCAGTTAGGACACTTTCTTTCCTGTTTTTTTTTTTTAAATTTAGAATTTCACCCCTCTCCAAGGGCCCCTTAAATTGGATTTATGAATAAACGGTCTAACACCTATTTACTTGTATTTTATGCTGTTTTTCCCGCCAAATTTCAAACTTCTCGCGTATGTCGTTTCAGTGATACACGCTCCGTTAAGAATACCTCAACCCCCAATTTTCACCCCTTTCACCTCATAATATACACCACATCGATAAACCCTTAGACATATGTCTCATTATTTTTAATGATTAGTTTATATACCGAATATCACATCCCCAAAGAAACAACTCATGAGACATCGTTATTCAATGAAATGCACGTTTACCCCCTTAACACCTCTTTAAAACCCGAATAAACAAAAATCATTCCTTAGTTGACCTTTTCGACATACATCGAACATATTCCCAAAATTTCATGTTTCCAACATTAATAGTTTTCGCTGGGCATGATGAGTGAGTGAGTGAGTCAGGCAGGACATTTTCTTTCTTTTATTTTTACGAGAATTGTACCCCTACCCATGGGCTCCTTAAATTGGATTGATGAAAAAAGCATGAACACCTATTAACTTATTTTTTAAGCTGTTTTTTTCCCCTGAGTTTGATGAGTGAGTGAGTTAGTCAGTTAAGACACTTTCTCTCCTTTTTCCCCCCTGAATTTCACCCCACCCCATTGGCCCCTAAAATTAATTTATGAAAAAACGGTTGAACACCGATTTACTTACTTTTTAAGCTGATTTTTTTCCGCCGAGTTTCCAATTTCTCGCCTATGTCGTTTTAGAACCTGAATATCCAAAAATCCTCCCTTAGTGTACGGTTTTGACATACAACGAACATCATCATCATCATCATCTTGCACAGTTTCCAGCCACTGGCCGGGTCTGTTTGGAACACAAGCCTCTCCAACGTCTTCTGTCTTCCCACCATCTCTCAGCCTCCACCCTTGTCCAGTCTTCTCCTCTCTTCTTCACGCTTTCTTCCACCCCCTTCAGCCACCTGTCTCTCGGTCTTCCCCTCGGTCTCTTTCCTTCCCACTTCGTCTCATGTACTCTCCTGGGTATCCTCTTCTCCTCCATTCGTTTTACATGTCCATACCATCTAAGTCTAGATTTCTCTATACCATCCTGTATTGGTTCCTCCTTCATTAATTCTCTGGTCCTCTCATTTCTTATTCTGTCCATCTTTGTAGCTCCAATACTGCTTCTCAAGAACCTCATCTCACTGGCCTGTATTTTGCTCCTCTCCCTTCCTTTCATAACCCAGGTCTCCGAGGCATACGTCAGGATAGGGACATAGTACGTCCGATATATGATCTTTTTGCTGTTCTGAGGGACATCCTTGCTCCATAACATGCTTCTCACACTCCTCCGAAATGCTTCTGCCTGCCTCCCCTGCTCATTTATTTCTCTATCGTTTCTTCCATTATCTTGTATCAGGCTTCCCAGATACTTAAAACTCTCCACTTTCTTCAGCTGTTCCCCACCAATTGTTATTCCCGTTGTGGTTCTTTCCTTCTTCCTTGTTGTGATCACCATCTCACTCTTATTTATGCTAAATTTCATCCCATATCCTTGTATTATTCCTTCCCACACGCCCAAATGTTCCTCCTCCTTGTTTCCCCAAATCATCTGCAAACACCATTGCTTTCATCTTTCCTTCCCCAATTACTTGTGCCACTCGGGTCATTATGTCATCCATCACCACAATGAAAAGTAACGGTGACAGTACACTTCCTTGTTTCAGGCCGTTTCTTTGTTCCAACCAGTCAGATCTCTCTCCTCCCACTTTCACACAGCTCACGCTTCCCTTGTACATCTCCTTTATCCTCTTTATAGTCCATTTCTCTACTCCTCTATCCTCCAGGGACTTCCATACTTTGTTTCTGCATACACTGTCATATGCTTTCTCAATGTCCAGGAAGGCCATCAGTAGATCTGTTCCATATTCATAGTGCTGTTCTTGTAACTGCCTTACAGCAAAAATCAAATCCACTGTGGACCTTCCTGCTCTGAAGCCATGTTGTTCTTCCCTCATCCCTCCTTCTATCCTTGTCCTAATTCTCTTTTCCAAAACTTTCTCGAAGATCTTTGCACAATGACTCATCAGTGTTATTCCCCGATAGTTTCTGCAATCTGTTCTACTACCTTTCTTGAAGATCGGGACAATGATTCCTTTTTTCCAGTCCTCTGGGGTCTTCCTTTCCTTCCATGCTGTCCTCATCACTCGGTACAGCCACTGTATCCCCACCTCTCCTGCTGCTCTCACCATCTCCACACTCAACTCATCCACACCCGGTGCCTTCCCTCCTTTCATCTTGTTCACTGCATCTTCCACTTCTTTCCATGTTAAGTCCTTTTCTGTTTGCAGTTCATCTTCCTCTTCCCCGATTTCTTCCTCCTCACCATCTTTTCCATTTGGGTTCAGAAGTTCTTCAAAATATTCTTTCCACATTTTCTTCAGTTCTTCCCTATTTTCTATCTCTTGTCCCCTTTTGTTCACCATTCTAACATAATCCGTAGGATCCTTCCGCCTCTTATCTTTCACCATCCCATACAGGACCTTTTTTGTACCTTCACTATCCTCCTCCATCATCTTTGTCCACTCTTCCATCCACTTCCTTCTCTCCTCAGCCACCACTCTCTTCGCCTCCTTCTTTCTTTCCTGGTACTCTTCCCTTGTCTCTACCGTCCTATTTTGATACCACCTCCTAAAGGCTCTATTCTTTTCCCTTACTATATCTTTTGTCTTCTCATTCCACCATGGTGTTTCCTTCCACCTCTTCTTACTACTTGTCCTCCCACATACTGCTTCTGCTGCACCCACTAGTGTCTTCTTAAATCTAGCCCATTCCTCTTCCACCCCTCTTTCTTCATCTGTTGGAATTCCTTCCTTTACCATTTTGAGGTACTCGACCCTTCTATCCCCTTCTTTCAGTTTCCATATCCTTATACGTCTTTCCTGGTTCTCAGTCCCTTTCTTCTCCTTACTCCCTCTCAGGTTCATTACCAGTAATCGATGGTCGCTATCCAGGTTCTCCGATGGTATAACCTTGATGTCCGTGATGTTCTTATTTAGTTCTTTCTCATACAGTATATAGTCGACCACCGACTTCCTGGTCAAGTCATCACTGTACCATGTGATTGTGTGGCTCTCTCTTTTCTTAAACCAGGAGTTCCCAACTAGCAGGCTGTTCCTCTGGCAGAAGTCCAACAGTCTCTTTCCTTCCTCATTTCTTCCACCCCAACCCTCTGGTCCTAGAACACTCTCATAACCTTGTCTTTCTCTTCCTACATGGGCATTGAGGTCCCCCATAACAATCATATTTCTTCCTACCAGCTGCTTCTGCAATTCCTCTTCAAACTCCTTCTCTTCAGAAGCGCAGCCTACTTGTGGAGCATATACTTGCACTATTTCTACGGTCTCTCCCCTCAGTGCTACTTTCACTTTCATCATCCTATCACTTATTCTCCTCACTTCTTCTTTCAAACCATCTCGTACTACTACTCCCACTCCATTCCTCTTTCCCTCTTCGTTCCCACTCCAGTACAGTCTATAGCCTTTTCTCAGTACTCTCCTTCCTTCCCCTTTCCACTTTGTTTCTGCCAATCCCAATAAATCCAACTTCCTTCTTTCCATCATATCCACTATCTCCTCCACCTTCCCCGTCAGCGTTCTTAGGTTTAAAGTTCCAAATCTTAGTCCGTGTGTACAGCCGTGTCGTCGTCTATTAAATCCATCCTGTCCGAGGCTCGTTCCATTTTTGAAAGCATTTGGTTTAATCCACTACTGGCTTGCTGGGCCTATCGTAGCTTCACCAGAGCCCCGTTAGCCGTCACTTTTCAGGGTTCCTGTAGGACCTTCACAGCTACCGTAACGGTCCCGGGGCACACGAAGTCCCCACTGTACTTCGCCCCTACAGGCAATCCCCTACTTTGTGCCGTTGCCCGTCTCCCACGACGTGGACGAGGGGTTGGACTTATGGGAGACACATACAACGAACATATCCCCGAAATGCCATGTTTCCAACTTCAATATTTTTGGCTGGGCGATGATGATGAGTGAGTGAATGAGTCAGGACATTTTCTTTCAATTTTTTTCTTCAGAATTTCACCCCTCCCGATGAACCCCTTCAATTTGATAAAAAAAACCTGTCGAAAAGCTATTTACTTACTTGAAAGCAGTTTTCCCCCCTGAGTTTGATGAGTGAGTGAGTGAGTCAGTCAGTCAATCAGTTAGGACACTTTCTTTCCTGTTTTTTTCCCTCCCCCCCCCCCCCCCCCCAGAATTTCTCCCCTCCCCATGGGCCCCTTAAATTGGATTTATGAAAAAACTGTCAAACACATATTTACTACTTTTTTATGTTGATTTTTTCGCTGAGTTTCAAACTCCTCGCCTATCTCCTCGGAGATACACGCTCCGTTAGGAATCTTTCAATCCCCACTTTTCACCCCTTTCACCTCATAATATACACCACATCGAAAAACCCTCAGACACGTGTCTTCTTATTTTTAATGATGAGTTTATATGCCGAGTATCACATCACCCAATGAAACCAATCGGGAGATATTGCTATTAAATGAAATGATGGTCTACCCCCTTAACACTCCTTTAGAACCTGAATATCCAAACATCCTCTCTTAGTGGGCATTTGCAGCCCTTGAGGAAGCTGCATACCAAATTTCATTCCAATCCGTTCGGTGGTTTCTGAGATTTCATGATGAATGAATAAGTGGTATTTGACAAATATATAGTAGATAGTGTCAAGTCTTTGTTATGCTAAACTCGGTTGACAGTGCTGTGTGAGCAGTTGAGTAACTAACGGGATTTCAAGTAAAGATCCTCATTTTCTATACCGGTAGTGCAGAGCGCAACTCGAATCCAGTCGGCCGTGTCTCGACTTGAGCTATGTTGCCATGGAAATGATCTGCCTTGCCATTCCTTCATGAGTATATTTTATGATTTGATTAGCCTGTGCTTGTGTGCAAAAGGGCCGAAATTAGAAGAATGAGAAAGACTATCGAAAATTCATGTAGCCAGCGGTTCCTTCAGAGTCCTAAATTATGTGTGTGCAAAATTTGGTTGAGATTGGTGGAACGGTGTAGATTTGTATACGGAACAGACAAACCCACCCACATACATACAGACTTTCACTTTTATATATAAGAAGATATTCCTGCCATTACTTCTTAATTGCCTGATTTGTGTTATGTACCTTATTCTCCAAGAGATTATGTCCGGTCTTTCTATGAGAATCTTTCTCTTTGATTCACACTTTTTCCAACTGAAGCCTAGCATTTTAATTCTTTGCCTTAGAAACTCCCGTCCGCAGTCGATAACATAAGATTAATTAATCTTTAAGGGCAGAGAGATGTTTCTTTATGGTGGGAATTTCTCTTTTCACTATGTAAAAGAAGCGAATTGTTTGCCTGATTGCGCTGTCTGTGAAACTGTCAACTTCAATCCTCTTCTTTCTTGATTCGCTTTTTTCTGTTGTAGTTGAAAAGTTTAATTGATTTTTGGCTGGAGTTGTCTTTCCTTCTTTCAGAATCCTAGTAACCGTACTCTCTGAAACACCGGTAGCTTCACTAGTCATATCTAAAATATTTGCGGTTGCTATATTATATTTTTCTTTTGTTTTCTTTTCTTGAAATATTGTGCAACATCGAAAACTATTTCTCTAGCTTGGCCTCTAAGAGGTCTCCCGTACACACTGGATGATTTTGATAACGGTGGGTACATTGTCGTATTGAATTAACACTCGTTTACAAATACGGAAAACACTTGGCACTACGACTCCACCTTGCACAAGCAAAAGGTCCAACGACAAAGAAACCCGTAGGAGCGAGAAAGAGAGAGAGACACTTCCCCTACCTGACGCACATGCGCAGAAGAAAGGCTAGCAGTGGAGAGACAAGGGAGCTGGAAACACTCTTCCCTACTTTGGTGTGCTTGCGCATTGAAACATTCTTTTCTACCTGGTCATCCTATAGTAACATAAGTGCAGGGTTGGCAATATTGTACTAGTGCTTAATTAATGGCGAAAATGGTGGACACAGCTAAAATTTCATCTATATAAGTCGTGATCCTATTTGGGACGGTGGGCTATAGACAGCGGAGGATATTACTTAATGTCCAGATTTTTTCCTACAGGCATTTAGATTAATTTTTGTACTTAAAAAAAGTTATGAGGCAGTTATACGTCATGCACTGCTGCTGGAAGAACGTGTATTTTTTGGTGGGGATATTTATAGAAATTTATAGATGATAAAATTACGTGTTACGTAATGAAACATTGTTCATAACGTGGTTACTCCTGATGTCTCGTTTGATGTCCTCGGGCTGGTTTACACTAGATTTCAGCATCGTAACTTGCACTTCCCACAGTGTCGCTTTGAGTTTAAATTCTACATCTTCAAAAGTGCTCTTAGATTCACCATCATCATCCTAATCCCAAACTATTTGTTCCAGTCCAACAGCGAATTTCTGCAGGTACTGGTATATGTTCTTCAATGCCATGTTGAACCTCAGTTGATCGAGATCGAGATGATCTTGGTAATAGTCTCGCCTAGATCTTTGGGGATGTCCTCGGGCGAGGAAGCCAGTCTTCCATAGATTATGGAATTGAGGGAAACCGTCCTTGAAGCACTGTGCGTGCATCAGAGCAGGGCAGTTCGAGCTGTGACTATGATGAGATCGAGAAGTTCTGTACTGAGATAGTCTGGTATTTTGGAGTCCAGCTCAGGGTAGTCACAGTCAGCATGGGTTGACCCATTTTGGGTGACTGTTGAAACTAGCATCAATAGGCAGGAGTGTATTTGGAAAATTTTCTATTTGTCAATACGGACCTGAAGTAGTTTAATTCTAATGATCCTCTTGTATCTTAGTCACATTACCTAGCCTGTGGATCAAATCGCAGCAGGTTCAAATATTTTTACTTCGTTTTTTGATGTATTTATTGATTTATAACTACTCACACGTTATAATGTTAAGCATATATAGTGCGTATAGTGTAATATTTCAACTCTACTACAGCGATTAAAATTCGTTGACCTTGATCCGCGGTAGAGTCTGTTGTTGATTCATTAGGGGTTTTGTGGCATCATGGTCTTATAGCCCCATTTACTTGGGTGTGTATAGAAGTTGTCTGATAACCTGTGTCACTGATGTCTGTAGGCTTACTAGTGTTTGTACTTTTATACGAAGAAGCTGTTGTTGTTTCATTTGAGATGCATGGACATCATGGTCATTAGACCCGTGTACTTGGGTGAGTGTTGAATTTGGTCTGATAACCTGTGTTAATGTAATGGCTGTATTAGTGTGTGTATATACAGGGCGCCAGGGAATGTTTTCCGCAATGCCTACAAGGTGCTGCGAGAGATTACGTCACCGGTTACGTTGGCAGCACAAACAAACAGTAAACTTTATACTCGCAACAGCCATTCATAACATACTGTTGCATTCTTCCAATAATCTAACTAAACGCACTGACGATTTCGACATCCCACAGCCCACACATGAGGCCTTCACCTTATCAAGGACACTGTGCTGCTAACTAAACTGATGACGCAACCTCTCGCAGCTGCACGAAGCCACTGTGGAGAACATTTCCCGATGCCCTGTAAATTCAGGTGAGGATTCAATCAATCAACACTAGTGTCCAAATGTTAGTTATTGTTGTTTTAAGGGGCGGAACTATGAGGTCATCTGTCAAAAGTTAAGCATAAGTTACGAATACGCATGGCAACAGGAAATAGACCGTAAATCGCACAAAATATGCACCTACCAACCTTACGTGTTCGCTCTGTATAGGATGACTAGCGGCGTAACTGCAAGGTGAACACAGCCAGTGTCTGCACCCTATATTCCCTCAATTGTGTTTGCCCTGTTCTAGAGTGCGGAGTGTAGCCTCGTGCTGAATGTGACAACATAATGGCACAACGACACCATTTGGACCCCGTTTCTCAGGGTAGAATACTCGGCCGCCTGGAAGCAGGCCAGACACAGACCGAAATCCTTGAATGTGCCACAAAGTGTAATTTCCAGGCTTTGGAGACTATTTCGAGACTTAGGAGATGTTGGTGGTAGGCCAGTACTAGGTCGACCAAGAGTAACGACCCCACAGCAGGACCGATATCTGGTCTTAACCCCCCGACAAAATCTGAGTGCATCTGCAAGACAATTGTCGGCGGAGCTTGCACCCGTCTCAGGGTTTGCTGTTTTCCGGCAAACTGTGGACTGAAGGCTCAGAACAGCAGGGCTGTTTGCCAGACGTCCAGCGGTGTGCGTCCCGCTCACTCCAGCACAGACAGGCCCGTTTACTGTGGAGCCATCGTCAAAACTGGACCGTTCATGAATGGAGGCATGTGCTCTTCACAGTTGAATCCCGCTTGCATCAGTTTGCAGGACGATTCCTGTCGCACATTAATCTGAAGAAACCAGGTAGCCGATACAACCACAGGAACATCGCGGAACGGGACCAGTGTGGTGGTGGTGTCATGGCATAGGGCGGCATCATGTTGAATGGCCATACGGACCTGCACATCTTCATGGGTGGTCCGAGGAACACTGTGAATGCTCGAAGATACAGGGATGAGGTACTGAGACCACATATTCGGCTCTTCAGAGGTGCGGTTGGTCCAGACTTCCTCTTAATGGATGATAATGCCCGACCGCACCGTGCTGCTCTGGTGGATGAATTTCTGACTGGGGTAGACATTCATCGCATGGACTGGCCAGCGAGGTCTGCAGATCGAAATCCTATAGAACATGCCTGAGATGCAATGGGGAGGCGAATTGCATCCCGTCAGCCTCCACCAAGAACCCTCCAAGACCTTCACATTGCCCTTTCGGAGGAATGGGAGCGACTACCACAAGAGCTCTTGGACCATCTGATAGAGAGCATGCCACGCCGCTGCAAAGCATGTGTGGCCATTAGGGGTAACCATACACCCTATTAACCGCATATTATGTTTTGGAAGACATTGCCAAGTTTTGTTAGTTGTTGTGAAAGGTGTATCTTAGCTATCAGAACCTTTCTGACACTGTTTTTTTGGACAAGTTATGTGACAAATGGTGTGTGATTCAGCTTCCGTTTGTTCAGCAATCCGTCTGACATTCCTATGAGGCGGTATGGCCTCATTTAGTGATTATGCTTAACTTTTGGACACTAGTGTATTTCAACAAGCTACTACAACCAACATTCAATTCTACTCCTTGAAAAGAACAAAGAATTATAACTATACCCATGCATAATTAGGGGAAAGTAGGCTATATGTTTTTAACTGAACATATTGTTTTTATAATGGGTCCAAAAACCGTTCTATTTTTAATATAAATGTTCAGTGAAGGATTCAGGAGTAGGAGAGGAACAAAATAGTGGGGTACATATTTGCTTATTATTTCTTTATTTTTGGAAACTGCTGATTTCTTGCATGTATAGGCCTACATACATGGAGACAGAATTGAGACAAGCTGTTGAAAGCCTGAAAAGTGCTGATTTCTTGCATGTATATGCCTACATACATGGAGGCAGAATTGAGACAAGCTGCTGAAAGCCTCCTGGCAATTTCCCATTCAGATGCACAAAGATTGTTGTTCCAATGCTTAGGCCTGAAACCACTCAAACTAGTCGTGGATTTCATGGGCATAATACTGCAATGACAACCATTCTTGGAATGGTAGAATGCAGTTAATGTTGATTGATTTAGGGGCTTTGTGACATCATGGTCATGTGGACCCTGATACTCGGGTATGTGAAATTGGTACTTTAACCTGTGTTATTGTGATGGCTGTATCAGTATGTGCATTTGCAATTCAGATGAGGATTGGGAAGGAGGTGGCCATGGCCTTAAGTTACAAACCATCCCGGCATTTGCCTGGAGTAGAAGTGGGGAAACCACGGTATGCCACTTCCAAGATGGCGGAGTTGGGAATCAAACCCTCCATTTCTCAGATTTGCCTCATGAGGCTCAGTGTAACCTTGTTCCAGCCCTCGGACCGAAATTAAAATTTCTTGGCCGAGCCCGGAATCTAACCTGGACCGACTGCCAGGAATGCTAGCCGCACAGCACGAGATGGTCGTTAGAATGCTCTCTAGACATCGTATCACATTAAAAGCCACTTGCAGAAAACGAAAGGCACCTCGCCAAGGTTAATTCACTGATGAGTTGATGACGGGCATCGGAAGGCAAGTTTTTATCAACGGAGGTATATCTCAAAAATATTATAATTTTTAAAATTCAATTTTCTAAGTTTTATTATTGATGTCCAGATATAGCCTACACGGTACCGAACAGAACTTTGTAAGCTAGGAATTTGTCAATTAGCCTTGCATTTCTTTACGTATGGTACTGTAATTATTATTGATCCATTGATATTTTATGATTTTGGAATTGCACACTTATTTAAGGAGAGAGATTTTATGGTCTGTGTCCCACGCATCTAAGTCATACTAGTTACATCAGGTTGCGCTCGACTTGAGACTTCCTTTATTCGAATTAGATGTGGGAATTAATAACTGGACAAACTACCGATTTACACTACTCACGACAAATAAAGTTTAATTACGATTTGGCAGGCAACATCGTGAACAAAAGTATATTGTCGTGATATATCAATTGAATGGCTGCCTATGATTGGCTAGTTAAAGTGATTTCACTTCTGACCGCCAGGTAGCTCTAGCGTAAGAACTGGAACGCCAAGTCGGAAGTAAAGATTTTATCACTATAGGGAATATCGCAGTCCTAACCTATCCTACCACACGGCAAGATTTTCTTGACAATGGTTCTCACCTAACCACCTATTTCTACGACTAAAGAGTTAAAAACCAGTGCCTCTTGTCCTTGTCGACATTGCAAAGTTAAGGCATTAAAATGGCAAACTTATTGGTCTATTAAATTTTGACTGTCGGTCGCAGATCCATTCCGAGAGTTTATAATCCAACTGAAATTGATTTTAGTCCAGGACTGGAATAGAGTACACAGCCTTGTGAGGCAGACCTGGGAAGAGTTGGGTTCGATAAGATATCCTAGGAGTGGTTTTCCATGGTGTCCCACTTGTAATTTAATAATATATCTCTTAAGGAGATAAAATACCTTGGAAATACATTCTCGGATCCCAGGATTTAGACGACGTCCATAGCTTTGACAATGCGCATGCTCTAGGAAGATACCCTCTCTAGCAGATTGTGTATAGGGCCTTATGTGAAATATTCGTTATGTGAACGTGTTTATCTGTACAATACGTACATAAAGTGCAGGAAATCGTGCGCTAGAACAAGACAAAAGTTTCGAGTGAAATTTCCAGGGATACCCATTCCTATAAATGGGACAATAAAACAACTGACTAAAAGATTCAAACGTACAGGTTCAGTAAACAATAAAAATTGATGTAAAGGTCGTTATTTCCTTACTGAAGCTGAATTAACCGGAGTAACCGGAAACTTCATAAGGAGATGCCGATTATGTTTGGCAGCAGATGGGGAACATTTTCAGCATCTAATGTAAACATGGTTAGAAAAAATGCATGATACTGAATTTAAGCACCGTACTCTGCCGTACATATGCGCGGGCGGTAGCCGGCAAGTGAGCCGTCACTGGGAGAGCGCGTGAGCGAGAATGTCCTTGCCAAGCAAAATAGAAGACCCTGTGGCATTACTTGTGTTTTCACATATGAAATTTGTAATCCAACTTTTTTGCTATGTTTTCGAGTTCTTCTAGTTGAAATTTAGCTTCTTCTAAATCATTTGCAAGTAGTGCAAGGTGATCGGGGAATGCTAAGCAATTTAGTTACATATCTTTGCCAATCTTGATGTGTTGTTTACATATCGTGGTCCATTCTCGCATGATTTTTCCCAACACACAATTAAACAATAATGGTGAGAGTCCATCTCGCTGTCAAGGTCCAGTTTTAATTTCAAATGGTTCAGAGAATTCATTTCTGAATCTAACTTTAGATTTAATATTTTTAAGGATGATTCCAATAAGGTTAATAAGTTTTTGATACGAACCAAATTCCTGAAGGATATTCAATAATTACTCACGATGGATATTATCATACGCCTTTTTAAAATCTACAAAAGTTATGACTAAATTTTTGTTTCTAACTCTATGATGTTTCATAATCCATTTTAAACTGATAATGTAATCTGGACAACTTCCTGGACGAAATCCTCCTCAGTATTCTCCAAGTTTGCAGTCCAGCTGTTCCTGAATTCTTGTATATACAATCTTAGAGAAAATGTTGTAAGTGATATCCCCCGATAATTGTTTAGGTCTGATCTATCGCCTTTCTTATGTAATGGGTGTATTATCACCATTTTCCATTCTTCGGGCATTGTTTCAGTATTCCAAATGTCTACGAGGTGTTAATGTGAATTACGAATAGTTTATTCATTTGCATTCTTCCATATTTCCGCAACTAGTTCATTCCCTCCTGCTGCCTTGTAATTCTTAAGTGAATAAATTGCTGTTGGCACCTCATTGTATAACTTTTTCTAAAGGTGTTTTATTTTTGGGATAAAGGTATTGTGTTGGCTATAAAGTTATTATAGAAAAGAGAAAACTACAGTATAGACAGTTCTGTTTGGATGGCCAGATGTCAAGAAGGTCAACTTTATTACTGTGAAACTATCTCAGGGATGAACAATGTATTCATAGTGTTTAATGCAGTTTGTGCTGTCTGACCACAGTGTCAAGTATCCGTTTAAAGGAGGGAATATTGATACGGACTTCATGGGGAAAATTTATCTGTTTCTGAGAAACATGTCCGTTTATTCAGGTGACTACTAAGTAAGGTGGCCTTTTAGACAGGTTTCACTGTATCCACAAGTTTTTACCACCACTAACCACTACCATTAGAAGTTTGTATGAACATTGAATTTTCTTTTTTGCATGTCTGGAATTAAATGTCTTATGTTGTGGTCAATGCACATGCTTGGTCAAATTATATTTGTTCAGCAGTGAGAAGTTAGAATGTCATTAATAAATAAATATAGACTGTGAAAAAGGTAAACATTGAGTGTCTAGGTTGGATTTCTCGGTTTTGTTCTGTCATCTTGGTGATATTTTGATGGAAGCAGTACTTACCTCCTGTGAGTACTTGGAGAATGGTATGAGTTGTTGATATTTGTTTCCAAGTCAAGTGAGTATTATCTTAAATTTGAACTTGCTTATCAGGAAGAGATTTAGAACAGTCAAGGTCGTCCAACATTCAAGCATGCATCAGCTGTTCATCAGGTGCATGTTACACAGGCAGGCTAGGTTGGAGTTTCGTATCTTAGCTTTGTGATGTTATAGAATGTTTTGAATCAAGGCAGTGTTTCATCCACGCACCCCTCTGGAGGGGTAGTTTTTTTGTGGGGGATGAATATGTCATTAATATAAGGCAGAGGCAATGCATACATTAATAGAATTATGACTCACATTCATTTTATTAATTCTTCCCTTGACCAGAACCGGACTTTTACAGAACCTGGAAGATTATTGAAAATATATGATAAATATATGATTCACATACCTTCCTGGAGTCATTAGGAATTGAAAATACTGTCAATTATCTTTGCTACACTTGGAATATTTGTAATACAGTGAATCCTCTCTATAACGGACACCTTTGGGACCCTAAATACTGTCTGCTAAAGAGGGGTGTCCACTATAGAGAGGGTTAGAGAAAATGATTGCAATTTGGCACATGTACTTGTGCAGTATGTGTACTTACATGAAAATGTAGGATTACGCGCGTTAAAACAGTCCAGTTTCGTCCGCATTTATCATGTTTTCCGGCGAATAGCCGTCAGTGAAGGAAAGCAATTTTTCTTCCCAGCTTGAAACATTATCCATTTCAAAAGTGGAGGATTCTCCGCAAATTGCTCTAAATTTCATATCTTGGCGCTTTCTGAAATTCTCGAGCCAGCCGTTCGAGGCTTTAAAATCTCTGTTCCCTAATTTTGCCGTGAAATCCAATGCTTTGGCTTGTATCATTGGTCCGGACACAGGGACGTTCTGACTTCTTATTTTGCTAAACCACTCTCTCACTGCCTTATCAATAACAGCTCCATTACCACTTGGAAACTGTCTAATTTGCAGCTCATTACCATTAAGACGTCATACTTTAATTATCTCTTCTTGTTTTTTCACAATTTCTGCTGTCTGTCTCTTTCCAATCTTAAAAATTTCACATGGTTTCCGTACAACACATTTCTCACGTTTGTGATAATCTACGATGTCTACATTCTCTTTTTAAGTTCAACTTTTACAAGGAGCCATTTCAAATGCACTCACTTGCTACCGGAACGCACAGGTCCTACAATAGATTTCAGAAGTTTCACGGTATAACTGCCTCAGAACAAATCGACCCTTGAATGAGTAACTGAAGCTGGCCAGCAGGCCTACCTGAAGTTCATCGACACTTGCAATGCAGAAGCGGGTTGGGAAGGGGGAAGAGGGGGGAAAGGAAGAAGGGATGCTTCTTGTGACAGATTTATAACTGAGAGGTACAGTCAGTTTGGTTCGGCTCGTTGTCGGTGCAAGTTTCTATCGTTCGTATTTTTGTATTCGCCAAGGAAGTGATGCCGCCTGTGAATTCTAAACTGAATCCCATGGAACTTGTCTGGTCTGATGTAAAACAGTGGGTTGGTGCACATAATGTCACCTTTAAAATTAATGGTGTCAAACGCCTTTGCGAACAGAGGTTTTCAGAGTTTCAGGAAAGTAATTGGATTAGCGTTTGCGATCACGTAGAGAAAATACAAATTAAGTATTATGAACGAGAGGGAATAATAGAGGAGAGAATAGAATCGCTCATAATAACTAGTGCAAACAGTGACTGCAGCAGTGACAGTGGCAGTGAAAGTGAATCTGATGAAAGTGATAGTGAAATGTCTGGAATCGAACCATTAGATGATTAATGACTACCCGGTGATTACTTTTAAGGTGAAGATTGAAAATGCATTGCCATTTGCTTGGTTCATTAATTATTATAATTATTAATATCATCATCATCATTTCCCCGTATCCTTTCCTGCCGGGTCGGGGTATTTATGGCACTTCTCCACTTTCCTCTTTCCTTCCTCCATTCTTCTCCCATGATCTTGTCCCAGTCCATTTCTTTTTCTTACGCTGTTCTTCACTGAATCAATCCACCTTGTTCTAGGTCTTCCTCTTGTTCTCTTACCCTTGCACTTGGCCTCCATCAACTGTCTTGGTATTCTATTTTCCTCCATCCTCTTTACATGTCCAAACCACTTTAGTTTATTCTTCTCAATTCTCTCATTTAGTTTTCCCATCCCAACTTCCTTCCTAACATCTTCATTCCTCACTCTGTCTTTCCTTGTCTTTCCTATCATACTTCTTAGGAATTTCATTTATTATTAATAATTAATAATGGTTCAAAGGAAGGAAACTTTTAGTTTTGCGTGACCATTAATCTTGTGATCACGAGCCACGGGACTTCCTTTTTACGTGGAATCCGAACCATAGGACACATGGCATTTCACTTCGAAAATCTTGCATGCATTAACCGGGAATCGAATTCGGTTCACCTTGGAGAGGCCAAACAGCTTCTTGACCACTGCGGCACCACGCACCCTAATAATGGTTGATTATTAATAGTACATTACTGAACTATATAGTCATAATAATATTTTCGTAACTTGACTGTATTGTTCCATTACACGTATTAGTGTCATTTAATTATTCCAATCACCTCAAATACAGTTTATAAGAAGCGAAATAAATAATGGTGGTTTTCGTGTGAGTGAGTGACAGTTGCTGTGGTAGCAGAGTGTACTTTTGACGGCTGACGAGTGACGTAGCGGTCACCATCCAGCAGGCTGAGGTAAGCAGACTCTCTCTTGAGCTCCCCACTAGATTTTCACAAGGGTCAATTTGTTCTGAGGCAGTTATAAAAGTGACCATATAGTGAAAGTATGAATCCCCTTATCCCGACCATTTCAAGTTCAAGAGAACGATGAAAGCGAGCCTAGGTTTATTTTTGGAGCAATGCAGAAGATAGAGGATTGGAAGGTCAGCGCTAACTGGCTTCTAGGAAGCACAGTATGTGTTGAAAGTACATTAACACAACCGAGTGTTCACACAAGACTAATATACCTACAGAGATGCGATTTCTTTTCAAAACAAGTGTCCGCCAAGAGAGGTAGATTGTTTTTTTTTTTTTTTTTTTTAATGCGGACGGGGTGTCCGTAATAGCGAGTGTCCGTATAAGAGAGATTAATTACTATTATACTTCATAGGGGTTTGGTCACGGACCTAGAAAATCGTCCGTTGTAAAAGGGTGTCCGCCTTAGAGGAGTGTCCATTAAGAGAGGTTTCACTGTAATTCGTAAATAAAGGTTTTTATTTCTTGCTTGTTCAAAGATGGCAGCCATGTTTGAAACACACACTGACGTCATATCACGTCCCATCACTCTTGCCAACATGTCCGATACAAAATACATCAGAACTAAAATGGGTGTTTGGAGTATACCATTGGTCGCTACTTGGTTCGACTACTATCTGGATGAAATCATTGTTCATTACTTGGTTAAGCGACTGTCTGGATGATACCATTGGTCCTAAGACTGTCTGGACGAAATCATTGATCTGGATGATACCATTGGTCATTACTTGGTTAAGCGACTGTCTGGATGATACCATTGGTCTCTACTTGGTTAGACTACTGTCTCGAAGAAAATTACTGATTGCACTAAAAGCAAGGGGGTCTGGTTAAGTTTGTTGTGTATGCAGAACAGTATTCGCCACTGTAATTGTACTTGGCGCACTTTCACATTAACTGGACGGCGCTCTTTTGTTTTACGATACCGGATAAGAAATAGTACAGAATGCGTGGGGTTGGCAATACTGTACTCGTGCATAATTAATGCCAAAAATGGCGGACACAGCTGGAATTTTTACTATACAAGCCGTGATCAAATTCGGGACGGCGGGTGGGTTATAGACAGTGAAGGAGTAAACATCTATTACTATATCATCTCCAGATTTTTTTCCGTACCATTACTACAGGTATTTTGGCTAATTTCAGTAGTTGAAGAATTTTTTATTTCGATTCTGGTCAAGGGAAGTTTAAGTCCAATATAAAATGATGATAAATTGAAATTGTAATGCAAATCATATTAACAGTATGGTAGTTAAATGAAAGTTAATTCTACTTAATATGGAACATAAAATGAACCAACAGCAGTGGCTACACTTGTTAACATGCACCACTAGGCCACTGGGCCAAGCTATATGTGGATTTCATTTGGTAGACGCGGGTTCGAACCCCACCATCGGTTGTCCGTCCTTGAAATGGTTTCCAGTTTCCCCATTTTCATCTCCAGGCAGATGCTGGTATGGTGCCTTCTAAAATAGGCCATGGCTACTTCCTTCCATCTCCATGCCCAGGTTTCATTCATTTAGTCCATAATGAGGTGGGCATCTGGCCATAAAAACACCCACCACATAGCCTTTTATCGCATCTCATCGCCAACCCCATTGAAAATGGCAATAATATGGCTTAACATACATGGAATATAAAACGCGACAAAATGTTGTGAATTTGATAAATCTGAGTATTATATCGCCCGAGAAATAAATATAAGTACTTGTCTGATACCGTGTTATTGTAGCTGTGTGTGTAACTGTATTTGGATCTAGGTCTGAGGTAGGTGTCCCAGAGCTTGAAATAGGGTATCTGGAGAGTGAAAATCTCGGGGAACCAATCGCAGGATGACCGCTGTTGGCACCACAGACCTCTGTAGGCTCATCTATCTAGTTCAGTCATGGATCTACATTAGTGGGTGTTGGCAACTTTGGCACATACTCTGCTGGCAGTTGGTCCCCTTGCTAGAAAGGGTCGTTGACCTATTTACGAGAAGGGTCGTTTTGTTACTTGCTTCAAGCTGCTCCCACTAGCTTGGAGATTACGGTGGCTACTGGACATGGTGCCAACACAAGTCATACCTATTTGTTTATACAACAGAGTAAAATCATGTAAATACAAGTGCTAAATACAATTAATTATTAAGGCTCGGATTTTTAGGTGCTAAAAATCGGGAAAATATTTATTTTTTATGTATTAAAAATACCCGAAATATGTGACAAAATAGTAAAAATATTTCATTATAATTTAGTTTATTAATGTGAATATAAACCAAATGCAGTACTCACGAATGCAATTTATTCTATGTCTCACTGACTGCTGAAGCATTACAATACACGAGATACATCTTCAGGTTGTCCATCACAAATGACCGACGATTATCGTGAAACACTTATTCTGAAGGCACGAAACTGCGGCAATATGTTTCTTGCCCTTGAGGTATTGTGTAACTTGAGATCGCTGTTCAGCCTTGCTTTCCCACAGGATTGGCAGAACAGTATGTCCACGTCAGAAGTAAAATTATCTTTAAAGTTTGCAACAGGTGATAACTTGTAGTTGTTTTTACTTTAGACATCGTAGAACTGCCATACACTTCACAGTGCCAGAAATGAATTCCATGTGAGTGACACTGGTTCCAGTGTAGCAGTGTTGCTAGCCCTATGTTGGTAGCGACAAGTGTAGCAGTTTTGCTAGCCCTCACATTGAGCGACAAGTGTAGCGTTAATTAATGCCCCATGTTGGTAGCAACAAGTGTAACGGTTTGGCTGCCCCTAACTGTTGGGTGATAAATGTAACTGTTTACCTTTGCCTAAGCTATGTTGTTTTAATGGGCGCCAAGACCTCAATGCAATGCTGAAATCTAAATTTGTATTTAACAACGTCTAGCTCTGGCAGAACACCTTCAAGACTCTATTCACTCAGATCGTGGTATGATTTGATCATTAACCCAACAAACAATTGTATCAGGAGAAGGAATTGGTCTATATCTAATGCTACCTACTGAAAGCAAAGATTGCATTGTAAAAGAAATGAATTTATTATATAAAACAAGAATAGCAAAATTAATAATAATAAGTTTAAAATCTAAATTGGAGTGTTGCGATTTTAATATTACCGATAGAAAATTACGTGAAAACGGAGTCTGATAAATTATTGAATTTACTCTTATTCCCAAGCTATGAAGTTACTGAAATATGAAATATAAAACAAAGAGAAATGAGAGATTGCGTATTTCTGCGTCATTCGCGCTTACCACTGGAAAAGGCCGAAGCCTTTCCCTCGTACTGGATGATGCTGTGAGCTTCCCACAGTCTCCTGGACGTCGACATCTTTGTCGATATTTGATGAGATTCTGGTAGATTAGATAATTCTATGGTCCGTACATCGGACCCAAACACTCGTACAACCACACTGGTTAAGTTTTACAAAAGTTAGTCCTCCACTCCACGGAACATCGGAGCGACTCCCGCGTACAACCGTACTTGTTAAGTTCTATACAGATAGTCCTCGTTCCACGGCGCGCTGAACGATATATCCACACGTCGCATCCCCACTCTTCATCCGACTTCTAGCTTACGTGGTCTCCACTGATTGGCTGCACCCCACGCGCTATATTCCCCTCCTCTGGCTCATTACACTCGGCGGTAGGGTGAAGTCGTATTCCGTTCCATACATCCGCCTTTTCGTTAAGCTGCAACGCAGGATTGCGTCATGCTTCCCGACAAGATTAATCCTGTATATGAATTTCCAGTGACTCATGTCTCTCGATATACCCTAACTGACGAAAACTCCGTAAAATTCCGCAATCACATAACTTTCTATGATATTGTCGTTCGTAATAATTTGCTTGCTAGCGTTTTCTAAGACATAGAAAACCTATCTGTATGCTTATAATTTTTATAAAATGCTCCGAAAATATCTTAATAATAATTATAATAAATTAATAATAATAATAATAAATTAACATGAAAAATTCTCTTGGCTGAACAATTTGCCGCGTAAATAAATATAGAATGGCTTCCTACTGACTTATGCCAGTGGCATAAAAACGCCTCGAAAAACACGTTACACCAGGTAGCTGGAGTGAGGGGGAGGTCTAGCACGTGGCTATGGACAAGGAAATCCCCGGCTTCCACAGTGAGTGGCACGGGGCGACAAGTTAAGAATAACACAGTTGCAAGCTGACATACGCTCTGCATGAAGATTAGATAGCTCACAGGTTATTCTCCGTTGAAGTAACACAGAACAAAAATGCAATAAACTAAAAGATTTCAAAAAATGTAATTATTACGTCTTTTATGTGCTAATAAGTCATAAACAGGAATTTATATATTTATGGAAAAAATGCTTAAAATATGTATTTACATAAAAAATATTTATTTACCCAAAAATCAGAGCCCTATTCATTATACAGTACACCACCACATCTTATTCTATGTATTCGACAGTGGATTTACTAATATTTATGTCCCGCAGCACAGCCGTGCTCATTATTTGTGCACCATGGCCGCGAAGTCAGCTGCAGAAAGTTGGGATATTGTAGGTTCGAATCCTGGCACTGACAGCGGCTATCCCAAGCGTGATTTATACTTGTTTCTTTCCACATTCCCTCCAGGAAAATGCTGGGATAGTACCTTATTTCAAGTCCCGATGCACCTAACTAATCCCTGTCCCTAATACAGTTACACACACGACAACAGTCATATCAATACAGGTTATCAGACAGATTGAAAACACACCCCATTACATGGAGCTGATGACCAAGATGTCCCTAACCCCTAAAATGAATTAACAACAACTAGTATAATAATGTTTGCTTGAAACAAATTTATGGTTGAATAATGACAAAATTACCACTGTTTCTAAAGTCTCAATATCCTAGGACTTTCAAGAGCATTTCAAAGGAGACTGCTGCCCCATTCTTCTCCCCTTTGGATAGGGACCCAGTGAGGATTTTCAGAGTTGAGTGTTTGAGTTCCACCAAACATACTAAACTTCACATGTCTGCCTGGAAGCTGTCTGTGTCCTCTTTAAGCACTGCTGTAGCTTGTGTGGGTAGACACTCCAGAAACCCAGGGCAATACTATAATGAGTTATACTTACTAGGCAATTAGAGGAGGGAGGTAGTTTTCCAGATGCTTTCCTCGCTGAGCTATTGCAGCAATACCCTTAGAATTCCTGTGTAAGAGCTAAGCCAAAGCTGCTGCCCGTACATTATTGATTGCAAAATGATCGAGAAGATTTCCTATACAGGTTCATAGAAAAAGGTGGCCTTAATTTTGATTTGTAATAGCTCAGGCTGTAATAAAGATAATTTAATTATTTTTCATGGTGGCCACTACTCCTGGAAAACCTGGAAATCTTCTGGATTTTTAATAGGTCTGGAAAACTCTGGAAAATGACGAAAAATTTGAAAACTCCTGGAAAATAGCCACTGTTAATTAATTATAAAATCTTTCCATCCACTGCTAAAATTCCCAGTCCGCTCTTAGTCCTCGACGTCATGATATCGCGGATGGGGTATCAAGGGCCATCTAGCGGTCGCTCTGCAGACCCTGTTTATTTTTAACTGGAAATTTACGCACCGTGTTTTATCTTAAATCATACTCCCGCTGCGGTTTTGGGTGAGCACTCTATCGTTAACGAAATAAATTTCCTCAGGCTACCTGTTTCTGTGTGGGAGAACACGTGATAGTATTTTTGTAAAACAAATTGAGTATAGACAATTTAACCGCAATAAAATTGCAGGCGGCATTCTTTTCTATTTTTTTTTAAAGCGGATATTTGAGTCTCAAAGGCTTTCTTTTAAAACAACAATTAAATCATCTGTGTGTAGGCTTGCATATCAATAACGCAATCACCACTAATTTTTGTCAACATCTGTATAAGTAGACCAAACACAACTGCTTTACTTGGTCTTGAAGTAGGCAACCGATAAAGCTCCCCTCTCTCTCTCTCACCCGCCGCCCGGGATTCGCGCTTATTTTTAAGTCTGGAAAAATGAGAATTACTCCTGGAAATTTCCTGGAAAACTCCTGGAGTGGCCACCATGTTTTTACACCAAAAGATAGAGAAACTCATAGTTTTGTTTACCTAGTTTGTAGGTTTTGATGTGAACTCCGCCTGTGGAACGAATCACCGATGTGACAGAAACTGTGACTCCTGACATGATTCAGCGGACCTGGCTGGAGGTGGACTATCGCTTGGATGTGTGTCATGCCACAGGCGGAGCTCCCATCGAAACCTACTAAATAGGTAAACAAAACTTCATGATTTTCTCTATCTTTTGGTGTAAAAATAATTTAATTATCTTTATTACAGCCTGAACTATTACAAATCAAAATTAAGGCCACCTTTTTCGATGACCCTGTGTTTCTTTATAACTAGCGGACCCGTGCGAGAAATCTCGCATGTTCATAAACCACACTTTCCCCAATAGGTTTTGCAAATCGAACACTTCTTACAAAAATTGATATTTAAGAAATACGAATGCAGATTGTCACTGATAATGTTATTTGTGTGCCGAGTGTGCTGTAACACTCACTGGTTATTCGATATTTATGAAATTACACGATTTGAGTACTCATTCCTTTGATTTAGGTCTACTGTTTCTGAAATGTACATGCAAAATAGTCAAGGAAAGACCTCATTATGTTAAAATGACATCAAACAGGCATCACAGCAACTAAAATATGAAGTGGACAGAAATTATGGAACGTATTTTCATACATCAACAGTATCTGCAAATCGCACACTTCGTACATTTTTTTAAAGTCTTTTTTTTTTAAGAAATTAATGATATTTATGGAATTAGAGTGCAATTTGTCACTGCTAATGTCTATTCTCTTTCATTAGAATGCTCATTTTCACGATCGGTCGCTTGTGAGTGCCGCAGGAGGGATCTATGCTACTGAAATAATATATATAACCCCCCAAAACCCTTGGCACTACAGCCCATGAAGGGCCTAGGTCTACCAAGCGACCGCTACTCAGCCATTTTGCCTGCAGATTATGGGGTGACGAGTGGTCAGCGTGTGGTGTCCCCTCAGTCGTAAATCTTGGTCTCCGTGACCGGTACTATGTATGATATGAACATTTTTTCGGGATCATTATACAATCAGTGGAACCCGCTTTGACTTATTTTATAGGAACTGTACTCTGCATCATCCACACATCAGTATCTTTCAGTTAGTCATAGCCATGAATGAGACAGACATCTTTGGAGAACTATATTTTCCTCTAGCATGTGGCAGCAGACAATTGCAAAAGATATTGCATTATCAAGAGATGGCAACAAGCCAGTTAATCGTTCAACAAATCATCATCATCATCTTGAGCAGTTTCCAACCGCTGGTCGGGTCTGCTTGGAACATAAGCCTCTCCATCGTTTCCTGTCCATCCACCATCTC
The DNA here is from genome assembly GCA_946902985.2 of Meconema thalassinum. Lineage (NCBI taxonomy): Eukaryota > Metazoa > Arthropoda > Insecta > Orthoptera > Tettigoniidae > Meconema > Meconema thalassinum. The sequence continues at coordinate 110,750,877 of OX336390.1, forward strand.
TCGTCATTTACTGTGTCCCAGCACACTCCTCTTTCCTCCACACTCTTCTTAACTCCTTTTGTCCATCTGTCCCTTGGTCTTCCCCTTGGCCTCCTTCCCGTCATTTCCATTCCAAACATCTTCTTCGGTATCCTCTCCTCATCCATCCTCCTCACATGTCCATACCATTGTAGCCTAGATCGCTCTATTCTATTTTGCAATGGTTCCTCTCTTACCATCTCCCTGACTCTCTCATTCCTTACTCTGTCCATTCTTGTCACTCCTACCCTACTCCTCTGGAACTTCATCTCCACTGCTCGTATTTTATTCTTGTCCCTTTCCTTCATCACCCATGTTTCTGAACCATATGTCAAAATTGGCACAAAGTAGGTCTTGTAGATGATTCCTTTACATTTTTGTGGTACATCTTTATTCCATATCATCCCCCTAACACTCTTGAAAAATCCATCTGCGCACCTTCCCCTCTCATTTATTTCCATCCTATTGCCTCCCTTTTCTTCAATTATGCTTCCCAAGTACTTGAAGCATTCTACTTTCTGCAACTGCTGTCCTCCAAGTGTTATGCCCATATCCAGTCTGTTCTTCTTCCTCGTTGTGATGACCACTTCACTCTTTTGTGCTGAGAACTTCATCCCATATGATAACACTACCTTCTCCCACTCATCTAATTGCTCTTGTACTTCTTCCTCATCCTCTCCCCATACCAGAAGGTCATCAGCAAACAACATTGCCTTCATTTTCCTTTCCCCAATGCTATTTACCACTTTTCGTATGATTTCATCCATCACCACTATAAATAACAGGGGTGAGAGGGCACTTCCCTGTTTCAGACCACTCTCCAGTTGAAACCATTCCGTTCTCTCTCTTCCCACCTTTACACAGCTTTTGCTTCCCTCGTACATTGCTTTCACTCTTGCCACTGTCTCCTTGTTCACTGCTTTTGCTCTCATTGCTTCCCATACCTTGTTTCTATTAATACTATCATATGCTTTCTCAATATCCAAGAAGGTCATCACCAGATCTTTCCCATATTCATAATGGTGTTCTTGTAGCTGTCTTACTGCAAAGATGAGGTCAACTGTTGACCTTCCTGGCCTGAATCCATACTGTTCTTCCCTCAGCCCATCTTCAACTTCTGTCCGAATTCTTCTCTCCAGTACCTTCTCAAATATTTTGGCGCAGTGGCACATGAGTGTAATTCCCCTGTAGTTCTTGCATTCCTTCCTACTTCCCTTTTTAAATATGGGTATTATTATCCCTCTTTTCCAGTCCTCTGGTATTTTCTTCTCCCTCCATATCACTTTCATTACTCGATAGAGCCACTGTGTTCCTATCACCCCTGCTGCTCTCACCATCTCCACACTCACTTCGTCTATTCCCGGTGCCTTTCCCCCTTTCATCTTCTTTAATGCTTCCTCCACTTCTTTCCATGTCAATTCCTTCTCTGAAATGTCTTGGTCACTGTCTGTTTCTTCCTCCACAATGTCCACTATGCTGGTTTTAGTTGGATTTAGGAGTTCCTTGAAGTATTCTCTCCAGATAACCTTTACTTCTTCCATATTTTCGACCTCCTTTCCATTCCTGTCCACCATTCTGACATTTTCCCCTGTATCTCTTCTCTTTGCCTTTATCATTCCATACAACACTTTCTTACTGCCATCACAGTCCTCCATCATTTCTGTCCATTTCTGCAGCCATTTCTTTTTCTCTTCCTTCACTACTTCTCCTGCTTCTTTCTTCCGCTCTTGGTATTCTTCTCTTGTTCTGTCTGTCCTCTGTTGGAACCATTTCCTGAATGCTTCATTTTTCTTTTTCACTGCTTCCTTAGTTCTGGGGTTCCACCATGGTGTTTCCTTCCACCTTTTCTTTCCACTAGTTCTGCCACACACGACTTCCGCTGCTTCTACCAACACGTCCTTGAACCTATTCCATTCTTCTTCACCTGTTTTCGGATCATCCTTCGGTAATTTGTTCCTCACTCTTATCTGGAACTTCTCCTTATTTCCATCCTCCTTCAGTTTCCATGTCCTTATTCTTCTTTCTTGGTTCTCAGTTCTCCTCTTTTCCTTCAGTCCTCTCACCTTGGCGACCAGCAGACGGTGGTCACTGTCCAGGGCTTCTGAAGGTATTACCCTTATATCCGTGATACTCTTCTTTGTCTCCTTCCCGCATAGAATATAGTCCACCACTGATTTCCTAGTCAAATCCCTGCTGTACCAAGTAATTTTATGGCTCTCTCTCTTCTTGTACCATGTGTTTCCAACCATTAGCCCATTTATCTTGCACAGTTCCAACAATCTCTCTCCTTCCTTATTCCTGTTTCCCCATCCTTCACCACCAATCACTTCCTCAAAACCTCTTCTATCAGTTCCGACATGGGCATTTAGGTCTCCCATGACTATCAGGTCTCTCCCCACTAACTGCTTCTGCAACTCCTCTTCAAACTCGTCCTTCTCGCCTTCTGTGCATCCCACCTGTGGTGCATAGACTTGCAGAATGTCCAGGTTTCTACCTTTCACAGTGATTCTGGCTCTAATTATTCTATCACTTACCCTCTTACTCTTTACTTCCTCCCTCAGCCCTTCTCTCACCACCATTCCCACTCCATTTCTCTTCCCCTCCTCATTTCCTATCCAGTATAGCTGCAAGCCATTTCTCAGTTCTTTTCTTCCTTCCCCTCTCCATCTGGTCTCTGCCAGTCCGAGTACATCCAGTTTTCTCCTCTCCATCATATCCACAACCTCCTCCACTCTTCCCGTCAATGAAGTTATATTCAAAATTCCGATTCGTAGTCCATTTCCATAGCCAGGTCTGCTTCCTTTAGATCTGTCCTTTCCGAGGCCCGTTCCCGTTTTAAAAGCAGTTTCATATCCACTACTGGCTTGCTAGGCCTAACGTAGCTTCACCATAACCCTGGCGAGGGGCCTGTTTTTGGTCCGCGAGAGGTATTTTATTTCCCTCAAACCCTCCGGACAAGTCCGGCGAGCCCCCCTATCCGCCACCTGGGACGCGCCCGATAGAGGAACAGGCAAACCCCCACGGGCGTTCAACAAATATCGTTTTATAATTTTTATTAATGCAACCAACGGCCATTTATTTTATTTTCCGATGGGTCAGGGAAGGGATTTTGGAAGGATATCAGTTGTGGACCTATCGAAGGAATAGTCTTGAAATTTGCCTGGTGGTGTAAATGGGAAATCCCAAAAACCATTTTCAGGGCGGGCGAGGTGGGATTCAAATCCACGCTCTCCCAATGTCAGTGAGGCACGAGTTGGCACTCTCGGCCAACATGGCTGTTGAAAGGTGACCATTAAGATGTAACAAAATTATGATCAAAGGAAAGAATAATCAGTCCTAGTTATAACATTTCTCAGTAAATGAGTTTTCTTTATTAGATGAAGCTACATTGTTTTTGCTGTAAACTGTTTTTCCAAAATATAAAGTAATACAACTTTATTGTGATTGGCTGTAATATTTTGTTTTTGCTGTTTCAGGCTCTGATCGAAAAGCCTTCTCCCGTCAGTTTGGTCCCTTTTGAATTGAAGGGTGCACTATCGCCGAAAAAAAGTAAGGGAGATGACTCCTCTTTGTCAGCAAGCACATTCTCTGGAGGCTCTGAAGTGCAGAAGACTGATGTCAGAGATGCAAGGAGGGAGCTGGGGTTGATGACTCCAAGGAAACTGGTGGCACCAACTCGAAAGGAGGTGATTATGCTGGCTTATTTGGAGCTCTAATTGCTTTAATCTAGATGTGATGTTTTCTTGTGTGAGAATTGATTTCTTAAACTGTTGCTAGATGTGATCTTTTCTTTTGTCAGTTGTAACTTTTCACTCGGTCAAAATGATTTTGCCCAATGACTGGACGGGCTACAATGTACGAGGGCATATCGGAGAGTAACGCACAATCATTTTTTTTATTGCCTGGTATTGCAGCTGGAATGTTGAAATCTCACGACGATATAGTTTGAAGTTTGCATTACAGAGGATATTTTGTTTTCAAGAGCAGCTCTAGCGAGAGAAGCCTGAACTACAAAACAAACATGGCGCATATGTTACTGTTGTTAACTAGTGAAGAGCAGCGAAGTGTAGTTCGATATTTGTGGGCCAAAGGGCATAAACCGAGTGAAATTCACATGGACATGTCTGGCATGTGTGGAGATGACTGTATGGACCGTAGCAATGTCTGCAGGAATAGTCACTGGCGATGAGTCGTGCGCATACCACTACACGCCCAAAACGAAGCAGGCCTACATACATAGCAACACTGCTTGCCGTTGCCATGGAGACTGTTACCCCGCTCATCTTCTCTCCACACCTCACCCTTCACGAGGATGACAGCTGTCGCTGTTCATCGTTTGTAATACAGAGTATAGTTATGATCACCTTCTTTTTCTTTTTTTAGGGGCAGATGACCTCTTAATTCCGCCCCCTAAAACAACAACAACAACTAACTAACTTCTTCTTTTATGACTGCATAGGATCACTATCGTCAGTCCATCGTTCAGATCTTCTTGTAAGGGTAGGCCTAAAGCAGGTTTTTGTATTCTTGAGTTTTGTATGATCACTATTATAATGGGTCAATTTTTAATTATATCATAACTAATACATTTTAATTTTTTCCAGGAGTGTTATTTACTTATTATTCATGTATTATACACATTGGGCTAATTCGTGTTGACCGACTGAAGACTTACAACTGACAGTTTGTATTGGCAACACTGAAAGAATGGCTTCAAGACTTTACATTATGTTTTCTTTTGTTGTGAGAATTGATTGCCTAACCTGTTGCTAATTGTTGCCTTGTTGTGGGAGTTAGTGTGAAGCATTGCCTGGACATATTACATATTTCAGAGTGAGTAACCATAGACGTAATGATGGCGAGCTTCTGCGCGCACTATAGTTTCAGGCAGTACAAGCCGAGAAAATCAGCACAGTAATGTTGGGGGCTTATGTATTATACTGTCTCGGTATGGATATCTTCACTGGCAATCCTGAGGGCCCATTTTGTAGAGAGAACATACCTGGTAGTGTTGTCAATTATGAGAACTGGTAGAAATATAACTATGAACAACTGGTTAACCTCTGTTGTTTTGGTGAATGAACTGACAAGTGAGGAGAATATCACAGTTGTCAATACTATTCGGAGGAATAAACCTGAAATTCCAGCGGTGATGACGAAGTACACTGTTGCTCGAGTCAGTTTCAGGTAGCCTCTTATTACATTGTTTTTCATGATGATGGACATTGCATGCATCAAGTCTCAGACAGGCGTTCTAAAGACTTCAATTCCAGAATTGATCAGGTCTTATACTGTATCTAGGAGATCAGGAATTCATCGAGAGCTGCGATTCAGACTATGGAGACGAACTGAACATTAAAAGAATGAATGCAGTCTGAAGCAAAACCTGTGGAAAGTACTCTGTAACGGCTCAAGTCAAGAGGAAGACAACATTAAGGTGTGGAGACTGTATGACTGGGGTTAGGACACCGCTGCAGTGTATTGGCAGTGCCATGGGAAGATTAGGGGTTAAGAATGGACACGCCATCATTTCACTCAGACAGCTACCTGCAGTACATTTGTTCTTAATTTGGCAGTACGCTTTCTTTTGTTATACTGCTAGGAGAAAGATGTGTCAAAAAAGACTTTGTCAAGGTGTATTGTTGCAAGACTAGAAGTAATGAATGCTCAAACATGCTTGAATTTCTGTGTAATAATTAGTTGAACATATTCAACATAAGCTAATGTACACTTGTTTTTCATTTGATACAGGATAAGTTTAGTGATTGTGATGCATACCTGGGAATTCTATAGGTATGCAAGGTATTTCAAGACGGGGTACAGACCAAGAATCGTAGCAATGGAAAACAATGAAGGTGATTTGGTGGCTGGTCAAGAAGAGGGCTTGAAGTTATGGAAGGACTATTTTGAAGAATTGTTGAATGTCCCTGAGGGAAAAGAAGTGACTGAGGAAACAAAGGCATATGAAGGACCACAACCAAATGTGGAGGAGCCTACAATGAAGGAAATGGATGAAGCTCTAATGCAAATGAAGAACAGCAAAGCTCCAGGAACCGACGGCATGGCAATAGAACTGCTAAAACAAGGTGGATAAGCATGCAGAAAAGCACTGTATCGATTGATACTGCAAGTATGGAGAACTGAAAAGATGCCCAATGAATGGCAACAAGCAGTAATATGCCCAATATATAAGAAAAGAAAAAGAACCAAGTGTGAGAATTACAGGGGCATATCATTATTATGTAGCGCATACAAGATTCTTGCGCGCATTCTCTTACATAGGCTACTACCATACATAGAGGAAAATCTTGAAGAACACCAAGCCGGTTTCCGGAAAGGCATGTCAACAACAGACCAAATATTCATACTCAGACAGATAATTGAAAAGACGTGGGAATTTGATAAGAAGGTATTCTGCCTATTTATTGACTTCAAAAAGGCCTATGATAGTGTCAACAGAGAAAGCATCTGGAGGATAATGGAAGAATCGGGAATACCTTCGAAACTGATCGGGCTGACAAGAATGTGCACTGAGAAAACGGAATGTAAAGTGAGAGTTGAAGGCAGGGAATCTGAATGTTTTACTGTGGAGACGGGTGTCAAACAGGGAGATTACATATCGCCCAGCCTGTTTAACTTGGTTTTGGAAAAAAGCACTAAAAAGAGCATCTTCGATTGGAAGAGGTACGATTGTAGGTGGTGAAGTGAAACTCTTAGCGTTTGCCGATGACATTGTGGTTTTAGCGGAGGAGGAAGAGAAACTAAAAATAACAGCTAAAGTTCTAATAGAAGAAGCACAAAGAGTGGGTCTGAGGATCAATCAAGATAAGACAGAGTATATGATTGTAACCAGAAACAATGAAGAGGAAACAGGGAGTACTGGCAATAGAAGATATGGAATTTAGGAAGACTAGGTCTTTCAAATACCTAGGGAGTACAGTCAATGCCAACAACAACATGGAGGAGGAAGTAATGAACCGGCTAAAATCTGCAGAGAGGTGTCTCTTTTCAATTAATAAACTATTCACCAGCAGGCTATTAACGAAAACAACGAAACTCCGCATTTACAAGACAATCGTGCGACCAGTATTAATGTATGGGGCGGAAACATGGACACTGAGCAAGAAAATGGAGAGAAAAATTATAACTTTTGAAAACAAGGTATTAAGAAAAGTTTTTGGGCCAGTATCTGAAAATGGAATCTTTAGAAGAAGAAGAATATTGAAATACACACGCTGTTTAATGAACCCGATGTGACAGCTGTAATAAAGAGCAGAAGAATTGAATGGCTGGGACATGTCCTGAGAAGAGAAGGGAAAATGGTAAAGACAGTGCTAGAAGGGAAGCCACAAGGTACGAGACCCCTGGGTAGACCAAAACTGAGGTAGATGGATGGAGTCAAGAAAGACCTGGAGACACTGGGAGCCAACGAGAACATGGCTAGCAACAGAGACCAATGGAAGAGGATAAAGAGTGAGGCAATGAACCGACTTCGGTTCGTGTGGCCAACGAAGTAAGTAAGATGCATACCTGCCAACTTTTACGGTTTATCCATAAAATTTACGGAAATTGCAGCATTTTACGGTTTTAGGGATAACGGTGTCATTTTACGATTTCGCGGACAAAAATTTGAAATGATAATTAACATTCGATAATCCCTCCCACTTCCGTACAATCGATTGTTTGCGTGGGTCGAAGGCAAGTCTACGATAGTCGATAACTCGTTCTTTGATATGATTGGTACTTTTAACCGTGTGATGTTTGTGTCGTCATTGTAATTGAATTTGAAGCCGGGATAACATTTCCTCCATATGAATCTTAGATGTCGACAGGCTCTGCTTCGCAAATTCTTTGTTCCGCTCCGTTCGCTCTTTGCGATTTAACCCATATTCTTTGACCACGTGAGTTGTTCATTGTTCCCGAAGTTGGCATTCCTTGAATGTTTTCGTCTTTTAAGGTTATGGCATATTTTAATGAAGTGTTCCGAGTTTTTGTGCTATAACTTCGTGCTTCGCAGTTTCCTGTATTCCTTGGAGTATTTACATTCGTTCCACGTGTGTGTGTGTTTTTTTCTACCATGTGCATATTCTTTCTTCACGAGGTTGGCATCGTGTTCATTTAATGGTTTAAGACTTTGTGTGCTTTGACATGTTTTAATGAAGTGTTGGCTATCTTAAGTGTTTTATGTTATAATTTTATGCGACGTTCAGTGATCCAGGTTCCTTTCGATGTTTTAGTAGATATCGAGAATGAACAAATCCAACAAGAAACAGTACTTCCAGACATTTAAAGAATCATACTCTGTTGATTTTCCGTGCATACTAAAATCAAGAAAGGGAGAAAAATTTGCCTTTTGCACGGTATGTGGGTGTGATATTAATATTGCACATGGTGGAAAAAACCATTTAAGTAATCATGTGAAGTGTGGTAAACACATAAGTTATGTTAAATCGAAGGAAGATAGTAAGAAAATCAACACCTTTTTTGCTAAGTTTAGAAACGTTGACAGTGACATGATTAGTGCTGAGTGTCTGTTTACTTCCTTTTTGGTGGAACACATTGTGCCCTTAAGTGCGGCTGATCATGCTGGTGCTTTATTTAAGAAGATGTTTCCCACATCAGAAGTTGCAAAGAAATATAGTTGTGGTCGCACGAAAACGACATGCATTGTAAATAAAATGGCAAAACATGCATCATCTGAAGTTGTTAAGTGCCTTCAGAACGGACCATTTTCTTTGGCAACGGATGGAAGCAATTATACGAATGCCAAGTTGTATCCTATTGTTACATTCTATGATGTTCTGCAGGAAAAAGTAATGAGCACTGTGCTATCCATACCAGCGTTGGACGGGGACTCAACAGGGCAAAACATAGGTAACCTGATGTTATCACAGCTGAGTTCTCATAATATACCAATTGAAAACTGTGTGGCTTTCTGCTCCGACAATGCTCCTGTTATGATAGGACACAAAAATGGGGTTTCAGCAGATCTGAAGGAAGTTCAACCAGGTATTGCCATCATAGGTTGCATTTGCCACCAGTTAAAGTGGATGAGATCCTTGTTGATATATTTTATTTTTAGAGAAGAGTATAAAGAGAAAAGAACACCTTCAGAAATTTCAGAACTTGCACAATAAAGAGGCAAAGAAAATTTTGAAGCATGTATGTACGAGGTGGTTATCTTTAGGCAGATGTTTCGATAGACTACTGGACCAGTAGGATCCGCTTCTTTCTTTCTTTCTTTCTTCCTTCAAGGAGGAAGTAATATTATGTACCCAAAACATTTCCACAAGCTTGGCATCCTTCAGAGTACCTAAAGTTGAACAAAGTGGATCCAAGAAGGAGAGAATTTTTGATTCTGCTACTACACATGCCCCTAAAAGAATAGCATATTCTTCCAAATGTGACAAACCCATCCTAAAAAGTAAGACTTCTGCTACAACTCGTGATGAAAAATTGTTTATGTTCCTGTCCTTAAACTTGAACAAGGCCTTTTGCACTTTCCTTCATGTGACTATTCCTGTATTTGACAAATTGAATGTTGCCCTTCAGGCTTCTTCCCCACAAGTTCACTTGTTATTAGAACTTCTAATTGATTTGCTAAAGCAGCTGTTCACCAAGTTTGTTAAGTCCAAAATTGTCAAAAGCTCCTCATTGCTTGAAGTTGAGTACAACTTGATTCAAAATCAAAGAAGTGATGATGAGTTAGTTATTGGCATTCAAACTTCGAACATAGTGAATGATCTCCAGGATACAGATAAATCCCTTTTCTTTTCATCAGTGAGAAACTACCTTTGTACTGCCTGTGACTACATCATCAACAAGTTTCCACTCAAGGATGACGGTGTTAAAGAATGCTCAAGTTGCTAGGTTAGACAAAATTGAAGATGCACAGTTTTCTTCCATTCGTTTTTTCTTGGAAAAGTTTCCTATCATGTAATGCAAGTAAAAGAATGAAACTACAGATAAGGTGGTGAATGAGCTTCAGAGGCAGTTCACAGCTCTTCAGGTAGAAGACACTTTGGCTGCACATCAAGATGCTGCAAGTGATTCCAGTTGGGCACAAATATCAAGAATTCGTGGAGCCGATGGACTTCTTAAGAGTAACCGAATTTCTAGAGTAATGCTCTCTATTCTCACCATAGCAATGCAGAATGTGAACGTGTTTTCAGCCTTGTGAAGAAAAATAGAACACAGTTCAGATCATCCATGTCCAATGAATCTCTGGAGTCTATTTCTATTTTGAAGACAAGGAGTTCTGGTCCCTGTTATGACAAAATATTTTCTCAAGACTTTTTGCAGGAAGCTAAAAAGGCCACAACCATGACTTTAAAGGAGAACTAGCATGTGATTTGCAGTGTGTATATATATTATTTCTTGCCTGTGTTACGTTAAACAAGTTTTATTGTGTAAAGCCTTTTTCAATTATCGTATATCTGCTTAATTTATCAAGGAAGTCCTGTTATGTATGCTCCAAACCAATATTCACCATGCCTGCTGCTCTTCTTGATTGTTATGTTCTTCTACAAATGATGTAAGTAGGTATGATTTCATTGAAGTATCCTGTTTAAAGCAAGAATTATTGTATTTTGTAGCCCAGAAGTATTATTTTCGTCAAGCCGGGGTATGTTGAAAATCGTTAGATCTTTTGTCGTGCGTGAGTTTTACTGATAGCTCTTTTCAAAAATTTGGCAGGTATGGTGATGTTTTTCCTCCTGTTCCCTTATAAGTATGTTTCTATACCCTTGAGGACATAACATCACAGATCAACTATAACAAAACAAGAGTAAAAAAGTTACTGCAATACAGTAATTCCAGCAGTGAATGCCACACTTGGCCATGTCGCAAGAAGGTTTAATGATAGAACTGATTAACCGTTTAAAGTGCCGAGTGTAGCTTTAAATGTTTGTAAATGTTTCTTTACATATCTAAATGCAAATGGGAAATCCTACGTTTATGCTCTATATTATTGTGAATGATATGACAGCGTGTCTACTACTCTGTGAAACAGGGAATACTCAGGAAGTTTTTAAATCCTGGAAAACTCAGGGAATTATCAGGGTATTTTAATGACACTCAGAGAATTTTAGTCTTACGAGACCGAACCTTGAATAATTGGAAATTAAGAATTTAAATTTTGATGCGGGAAAAGTATATTCTGGTGATGATTGTTGTAGAAGTAGGTTCTTACTGACGTTAAATCAGTGAGCTCACATTTCTTGCAAGATAGAGCACACAAATTACATGTGTAGACTGTGTATTTGTATATAAATGTGTCACCAACTCTCACACCAGAAGAGCTGCAAGAGTCAGTTAATTGTTACAAAAGTGCATGTGATCGCTTTGGTCTTACCATAAATGTCAATAAGACTAAAGTCTTGGCACAACCTTCACCAGGCACACCTCTTCCTCAGTTCAATATCTCCATCTCAAATTTGCCATTAGAATAGGTTGACCCCTTCTCGTACCTGGGCAGTACCATTTCTGTGAGCTGTACCTGTGAGCAGGATGTGGATAAGAGAATTGGCGCAGCCCATGCAGCATATGGACGATTAGCGCACCGGGTCTTCATGAATAAAGATCTGTCTAGGAGTACAAAGCTTTTGGTGTACAAAGCAGTAGTCATTTCTACATTGTTGTATGGTTGTGAAATGTGGACCCTTTACCGACGTGATCTTAGGAAGCTTGAGCGTTTCGACCTACCAAAACTTCGATCAATCCTGAGGATTAAATGGGAAGACCGCATTACCAATATTGCTGTTCTGGAAAAGGCTCAAATCAACAGCATAGAATCATCCATAATAGGTCACCAATTTAGATGAATTGGTCATGTCCATCGGATGGATGATATGAGATTACCTCGTCAAATGCTATATGGTGAGTTATGCTATGGCACCAGACCTCATGGTGGTCCTAAGAGGCGCTACAAGGACCAATTTAAGCAGACCCTGAAATTGACAGGTCTTGATTCACAAACCTGGGACATGCTGGCTGAAGACCGCTCAACTTGGCGCCGTACCATCTCGGATACTGTAAAGACGTTTGAAAGGGATCGACGCACACATGAAGAGGCCAAGCGTCAAGATAGGAAACTTCGAGCAGCCCAACCACGTCCTCCTCCCGCAATACTATGTGACTTGCGTGGTCGCTTGTTCCATGCCAGGATTGGACTCTTTAGTCACCGTAAACACATCCACAAACTGGACTGAAGGAAGAAGATTTATACTCGGATTCGAGTTAAAGCCGATGATGATGATGATGATATAAATGTGTAACTATGATTTTTGAGAGCATTACTATTGACGAACTACTTTGAATACTCGCAAGTACAATAGTTTTTATGGATGAAAAATTTAGAAATTAGCAAGATATAGAAAAATATTTTTTTAGGATTTTCTTCTTTGCTTTTTTTTTTCTTTTTGTCGTTCCAACTTTGCCATGCTGCCCTTTATTGTTCAAGCACTTTTTTGAAATGCTCTTTATGTACAAACTCTGTTTAATATATTTATTATGGCTGTTACTATTACTCAGGGAATTTTCTGATTTATCCTAGAAAAGTCAGGGAATTGTCAGGGAAAATCTGTTAGTTGGTTTTGGCAGACATCCTGTATGAAAATTTAACTTTCTGTGCTTGCGTGTACATCATCTTTATACAAAGTAAAGGGCCCAAAATAAAAATATTTCACTTTCAAAATCACTCACTGATACACTAAAATCGACTTCATCATCACTTTCCGCTGTGGTTAGTAACTGAAAGATTCTTTGATCCGAAATAACATCGCGATGAGAACAACTAGCTTGTTGTTCCGCCATGTTCGTTTATATCACGGATGAACGACAGCTGTAGAGGACATACGTCTACAAAAAGCTCTGTTAGTCACTTCCCGAAGCTACAAGTCCTCAATTAGTTCGACATAATGCTCAACAGATGGCAGAACATCCCAGACATCGATTAGGCTCTTGAGAGTGAACCGGGAAACTGAAGAATAAAGTTCTCGTGCACCGTCTATAGACGGGCATATCACTTTTCGGGTTAACAATGTGAATGACGTGTGTGTATAAAACAAAGTAAGAAACATTTTTAAAATCAATGCAATGAGCCTGTGACATGGCTGTAAAGAACTGATGAAGTTCGAAACATGTACAGTCTTGGTGCAAATTATTAGACTCAAATGTAGTCACAATTTTTTAAATTCTAAATCAATTAATTTTTAATACCCTACTTGGTAAATTTTTCTCCCCTATAGACTTACAACATTTCTCATAAGGAACTGCATCAATACATTTTTGAAATTAGAGATTTTGAGGGATACCTGAGCTGGGTCTATTTTCTCTTATTTCATCAACTTCGTAATGTACCCTCTAAATCAGTGGTTCTGAACCCGTAGAAGTCTGCGGACCACTCAGGCTGAAATTAAATGATGTTCGGACCGCCCCCAATACACCTAATCTGTTGTAACCCTTCCTCAATAACACTCGGGAAACTGGAACTGTAAAACAGATGATGATGATCTACATCAGTGCTATTTGGGTATTCTATCATATCAGAGCGTGTGCAGAGTTTTGGTGATATTTGGGGTTCAGAATCTGTCCCTCGGGATTAACCCTCCTGCTGCATTGAGGAGACAACATCCTGACCTGTTAGAATATTCTGTTCTACTTTTAGGATATGACTTTGAATCAAATTAAGTCAAAGCTTTCCCGAACATCACGTTTAGCCGAACTGAGGGAATCCATCGCCAAGTTCAACAAGGGTGCAGAACAGCTGGACAGGCTTGGAGAGCAGAGGCAAGCTGTTGATGCTTCTCTAAGTCCAAAACTCAAGGAGTTCAAAGCGCTTGAAGTGGAAGTTCCTGTTACGTAAGTATTCTCTCTCTGAATTATCTTTTTCTTTCCTTCTCAAACCCAGATAGTCTGGATGCATGATGCAGGGGTTGCGTTTTTGGCTGCTGTGCCCAAGTTTGTGGGATCGACTTCTGGTGAAGCATTTGAGGATGTTTAAATGCAAGGGATCTTTGTCAGTAGATCTCCTACTGGGCAAATTTCTGACACTGTGAAGTCCCGAATGCCATGTTTTTCTTTTAGAATTTTATACATGTGCGGTTGCTCAAACAAAGCATGTGTGAACTCTTGATGCCCAAGTAACCTGTATAATACTTAATTTAATAGATTGGAAAGAGTTCATGTGAACTTGAGTTCGTTACATTTAATAATTTCATTGCCCTGAAAAGTTTAACATGGTAACGTTAGCCATACAGCCGAATTGTTTTCAGGGGCGTGTAAACTGCACTGGATGAACTTCCGCATGTGCAAATGTGCCTGTAAGGAACCTATAATACACCATACATGTCTCGATAATTTTACGTTCTTTCTGATGTCGTAAAAGAAAGGCCTAATTTTTAGTGATGTTGTTTTGATGCAAATCTATATTTTTGCAGACAAAAACTTATCATATTCATCATCATCTTCATTTCCAGTTTCCAGCTTCCTGGGTCGGGTTGTGAATTAAGGACCTCCATCGTTGCCTGTCTCTCCACCACTCCTCTCCTGATTTTAGTACATCTTGGGGTTTTCCTCCCTTCTTTTCTACACACTCCCACACTGTATCTGCCCATCTCTTCCGGGGCCTACCTCGTGGTCTCTTCCCTGTCATCTTTTCACAGAAAGTTTTCTTTGGTACTCTCTCCTCTCCCATTCTCATCATATGTCCATACCACTTTAACTTTGTTGTTTCTATCCTGTCCTGCAGCTTCAATATTCCTGTCCTTTCTCTAATCTCTTCATTTCTAACTCTATCTCTTCTGGTCTTTCCCTCTATACCTCTTAGGAATTTCATCTGTGCGGCTTGTATTCTACTCTCCTCTCTTTTTGTAGTAGTCCACGCTCCAGCTGCGTATGTTAGTATGGGTCTGTAGTAGGTTGAATATAATACTTTTTTGCATTTCTTTGGGACATCTCTGTTCCACACAATACCCCTTACACTCTGGTAAAAACTGTTCGCTTGTATTCTCTTTCCAATTTCCTCAGTTATCTTTCCATCTTCTGTGATCACACTTCCCAAATACTTGAAACTTTTAACGACTTCTAGAATTTTGCCATTCAGTTCTATCTTTCCTCTTCCTTTCTTCCTTCCTCTTGACATTACCATTGTCTTGCTCTTCTCTGTGCTTACTTTCATCCCAAATTTCTCTATCTCTTGGTTCCATAAATCTAGTTGTTTTTGTACATCCTTTTCATCCTCACCCCATATAACTATATCATCTGCAAACAGCATGGCCTTTGTTGCTTCTTGTCCCAATCTCTGTTTGACATTCTTGTGGATTTCATCCATGACTATAATGAATAATAATGGGGACAATACACTTCCCTGTCGGAGACCCGTTTCCACTTTAAACCATTCTGTTTCTCCTATACTGGTCTTCACGCTACTGACACAATTTTTGTACATAGCTTTTAACATTTGGACTTTTGCTCTGATAACTCTTTTTCTTAATACATCCCAAACCACCTGTCTAGGCACACTGTCATATGCTTTCTCAATATCAGTAAATGTCATCACCATGTCTTTTCCAAATTCCCATCTTTTCTCCATCATTTGCCTTAATGTAAAGATTAGGTCAAATGTTGATCTGTCTTTCCTAAAACCATACTGTTCTTCTTCCAACTCTCCTTCTATCTTCCTCCTCAGTCTGCCTTCCAATACTCTCTCAAAGATCTTAGCTACATGAGCAATAAGAGTGATCCCTCTGTAGTTATTACATTCCTTTTTGTCGCCTTTCTTAAAAATCGGGATAATTAAACCCTTTCCCCATTCTTCTGGAATTTCTTTCTTCTTCCAAATTATTCTAAATAATCTATACAGCCACTGTATCCCTACTGGTCCCGCTGCTTTTATCATTTCCGTGGTCACCTCATCCACTCCTGCTGCTTTACCACTCTTCATCTTCTGTATGGCTTCCTCTATTTCTAGCATAGTCATCTGCTTTTCTTGTTCTTCTTCCTCTTCCATTGTTTCTTCTTGTTCCCTTTCATCTTCCAGTTCAATGTATTTCACATTTAGTAGCTTTGAAAAGTATTCTTCCCATCTATTTAATATATCTTCTCTTTGGTACAATATCTGCCCTGCTTCAGTTTTTACAAATTTTGTATTTTCCCTACCTTTTACACTGTTTTTCACGAATCCATATAGTACCTTCTTACTTCCTTGGATATCCTCCTTCAAAGTTTCTGTGAATCTTTCCCAACTTTTCCCCGTTTTTCTTCTTGTACAATTTTTTGGCATGCCTTCTTTGCTTCTCTATATTTTTGTAATTTCTCTGCATTTTTACAGCCTATCCACTTCCTCCATGCCATTTGTTTTTCTTTAACAGCTTCCTTTACCTTGTTGTTCCACCAAGGAGTCTCCCTTTTCTTTTTCTTCCCTGATAATCTTCCACAAGTGTTTACTGCACACTTCGCAAAACCATTCCTAAAACATGCCCATTCCTGTTCTACACTTTTTGCTTCATCTTTGGGAACTTCCTTTTTTAAATCCTCTTGTAACTTGTCCATTGTCTCCCTCTCTTTTAGCTTCCACACCTTTATTTTTCTTTCCCTCTTTTCCGAAAGGTTTGTGATTTTTCCCAGCCTTAGTTTGGCTATCACCACTTTATGGTCTCCTTCAAAATCTCCTCTTGGCATTAGCCGTCACATCTACCAGTTGTCTTGGTTTACCTTTTCCACCAGGATAAGATCAATCATTGTCTTTGTCTTTCTGTCTCCCCATCCATACCTAGTTATTTTTTGAGAGTTCTTCTTCCTAAACCATGTATTTCCAACAATTAATCCATTCCTTCTACAGAAATCTATTAAAAGGTCCCCTTCTTCATCCTGATTTCCATAACTAAACGGGCCAATTATCTCTTCTTTTCCCTGCCTATCTGTTCCCACATGTGAATTCATATCTCCCATTATTATAACCTCTTTGTCTTGTATACACTTTTCCAGTTCTTCTAGGAACTCCTCTAAACATTCATCTACCTTCCCTGTTTGGGGTGCATAAATCTGTATGAAGTCCTTTGTTCCACTCAAGTCCTAATCTAATTTTCAGTATTCTGTCACTAGTTTGCTCTACTTTCTCAACATACTGAACCAAGTCTTCTCTCAATATTATTGCAACACCATTCACTGCCTTCTTTCCTCCACTCCAATATATTTTATATCCCTTCCCTTTCTTGATTTCTTTCTCACCTTTTCCCTTCCATTTCGCTTCACTGACTCCCATCATTGCTATTTCCTTCTTTTCCATGTAGTCCACCAATTCTTCTGTCTTGCCATTTAGGCTCATCACATTTATGAATCCGATGTTTGTAGTGTCTGGTAGCCCACTTCTCACAGTTCCCCCAGACCCCTGAGAACTGCACGTCGCTTGCAGGGGACGCCCTAGCCCTTTCCGAGGCCTCAATTCACATTTACTCATTCTATAGGCTATTAGTACGATGAGCTCGCCACACTCAAAGGCATTTTATGACCTACTGCCAGGTGCTGTTCTAGGCCGATCCACTGTATAACAGACGCCTTTTGCAGCCGCTCCTCTGGAGTACAGACACTACAGAATTCTCTCTTCCGCCATCGACGCCGTACCGAAGTCCATCCTCTCCGCCGCCGATACCGTTGGGGCTTCACCCATAACCCTGGGCTTGGGCCCTCCATATTTATGACCCCTGGAGAGAGGGTGTCCCAGTATCAAAGCACCCAGGAACCGGGCTGCCTGTTTGGTCCGCGGGTTGTATTGGGTATTTCAACCAGCCCTACAGAAGTAGAGGCCCCCTATCCGCCACCCGGGGACGCGCCCTCTAGGGGTTACAGGTTAGGAAATAAAGAACAATAAAGAAATAATGAACAATCATCAAACAAAGATATATATATATATATATATATATATTTTATTTTTTTTGCTTGCCTGATGTTGATAGAAGCAAGTTTCTCTCCCTGGTATTCATGAAAAATTCAAAATGATAATGTGTGCATTTAGATCGCGCTCTGAAATTTTGGATATCATAACTAAATACTATACAGTGCACTCTTGATAATGCACGAACCTCCGCGAATTATCTGCAGTTAAGTTTTTAAGCCTAGAAAAACAGAACTATTGGTTAAAATAATGAAACGTATTTTAGGAGCATTGCATACCACTAGAAGCCTCCGTGGCTTAGGCGGCAGCACGCCGGCCTCTCACCGCTGGGCCCGTGGTTCAAATCCCGGTCATTCCATGTGAGATCTGTGCTGGACAAAACGGAGGCAGACAGGTTTTTCTCCGGGTACTCCGGTTTTCCCTGTCAAAATTTCATTCCAGCAACACTCTCCACTATCATTTCATTTCATCTGTCATTCATTTAATCATTGCCCCAGAGGAGTGCGTCAGGACTCGGCAGCCGGCACAGTTCATATCCTCGCCGCTAGATGGGGGCTTCATTCATTCCATTCCTGACCCGGTCGGAGACTGGAAGCAGGCTGTGGATTTTCATTTGCATACCACTAGACTAGAGGTATGTTAACTATGCAAACATTAATATCTAAGAAAAAGACTGTCATCACTTTTTGTTTCTTAGATCGTTTAGTATTCTAATTTTTTATTGTACATTTCTGAAAGAAACACTATACTGTATGAGAACAAAAATTCATCTCAATTTTCTATGTGTGACTATAGACAACTAGCTTGACTGTGGGAACTGTGCATCACTCCCGCACTCGATATATACTGGATCTCCGATTTCCTTACATACAGTCAAATTCCGTACACTTTCCTCTTCGCTTTCATGTCTGAAACCATAATCGTCTTCATCAATGTCTAACTAGGCCTACTGAATGTCACATTCTTCTGCATTTTCTCATTCAGATTTTGCCTTAATGTCATCGTAGTGAGACCACCTTGCCTGTTCGAAATGTTGTCGTCACAGAAGCCGGCAAATGCTTGCTTTTGTGCAAGTGTAGTAAGATTAATTTCCTCCCGTAACTTGTTGACTTCATGACGAGCATCTAACAAACACGCTCTTGGCGATGCGCTGGTTGGGCCATTAGGCAATAATAGCTCTTTAGAATACGATGTCTGCGCATCTTCTCTTCACAACTCTCAGGTCAGCGACCTTGGGGGTGTTGCTATTGGGAAAGGGAAGGTAGGTTCTGAGTGAAACTGCATTCCTCTTTCTACTATCCCGGCTTTGAAGATAAAAAAAGAAATCTTTTTCGGCGACATGATCGAATTTTTGCAAGATTGCTGCATTCTGGTAAAAGTGCTCAAATAGGCCTAATTTTATATTCCTAAGAAACGTGGTTAGTCTTCCCAAATGTCAACGATTTTGTCTCGACGCATCGTATGTGCGTTAAAATTATTTTAAACGAAAGAGATATTTTTTTATTGGATGATTAGTTGCTGTAGGAATTACTACTTTAAAAATCTCTTGGAGACCCACAAATTAACCACAAAGCGAATTATCTGCACGTGAATTATCAGGAGTACAATGCATTATCATTTGATTTGTAGGGTATGAGAGCAACAAACTAATACAGTATACCAAAGTTTTAAGGTTTTCACTAAAAACGTGCCTTTATAAGAGTGCTGTAACATCACGTGCCTGGCTTTGTACAACTTTTTATGTGCAGTAGATCTGGCAACGGCGTGCTCCATTTAATGTGTACTGCACCATAGAATGGAAACAGGCAATCATTTTTCAATTTAATTTTATCTCGTGGGTACCAAAAAAATTACAGTCAGTCTGAAAGACTAGACGTTATATCATTTCAAATGACGCATGCTACAAATGCTACACATGTTAGAGAGGCTCAGGAGGGCTTCTCGCTTCGCTCGAAGCCCCAGGACTCTTTCAACAGACTCCATTACCCATTAACTTAGGCTTCCCACGCGGGCACCTCGTTAAGTGTCACCCTGTAATTTGCTCTGACATCCTGCACACCTCATTAAGAGGCACCCTGTATTCTTATCTGGCATCTTGTATATCTCTTTAGAAGTCACCGTGTATTCTTGTGTGACATCTTGTACACCTCTTTAGGAGTCACCCTGTATTCTTGTCTGACATCTTGTGCACCTCTTTAGGAGTCACCCTGTATTCTTCTCTGCCATCTTGTACACCTGTTTAAGAGTCTCCTTGTATTCTTATCTGGCATCTTGTATATCTCTTTAGGAGTCACCCTGTATTCTTGTGTGACATCTTGTACTGTATTTTGCTCTGACATCCTGCACACCTCTAGGAGGCACCCTGTATTCTTGTCTGACATCTTGTGCATCTCTTGAGGAGTCACCCTGTATTCTTCTCTGCCATTTTGTACACCTCTTTAAGAGTCACCTTGTATTCTTACCTGGCATCTTGTATATCTCTTTAGGAGTCACCCTGTATTCTTGTCTGACATCTTGTGCACCTCTTTAGGAGTCACCCTGTATTCTTCTCTGCCATCTTGTACACCTGTTTAAGAGTCTCCTTGTATTCTTATCTGGCATCTTGTATATCTCTTTAGGAGTCTCCTTGTATTCTTGTGTGACATCTTGTACTGTATTTTGCTCTGACATCCTGCACACCTCTAGGAGGCACCCTGTATTCTTGTCTGACATCTTGTGCATCTCTTTAGGAGTCACCCTGTATTCTTCTCTGCCATTTTGTACACCTCTTTAAGAGTCACCTTGTATTCTTATCTGGCATCTTGTATATCTCTTTAGGAGTCACCCTGTATTCTTGTCTGACATCTTGTGCACCTCTTTAGGAGTCACCCTGTATTCTCGTGTTCGCTTCGCTCAAAGCCCCAGGTCGCTCGACGCCCCAGGACTCTTTCAACAGACTCCAATAACCATTAGCTTCTGCTTCCCGCGTGGCTGCATGACGTCACTTCCATCTCCGTCTCCGTAATGCATAACGTTGGACCCAAGCATAACGACGAAGTTGACAAGATCATTTGAAATGATAAAATCAAGCTACTTCAGTTAGAATGAAGCCTCCTGAGCCATACACTCTTTGCATTAACAGTTTTCTGGGACCTGGCTATCACAACTATGCATCACTTATGGTTACCGTTGTGTTATTGTTTGCAGCCCAAAGAAAGAAGCAGCAGCTGAGCCACTCTTGTCTCCTCGCAAGGGACCTGCCTATCAGAGTTACTCGCCTCTCGTGAAGCCTGGAGTACCAGCCCTTGCATTGCCGTACACCTACCGCTTCCTGGAGGAAGTGTTCCGCTGCATGGACACCGTCACCTCCATGCTCCACAATCGCAAGGAGACCGTTACCTTCAATAAGCTGAAGCCGGCTGTGCAAGAAATGCTCCGCAGGTAATGAATGTAGCATGTAGTGTTTAAATTACTATCATTATTATGTGCAGCTGGTCCTCTACAGAGCACATAGTATTGGTCCTGTTGTTCCTCTCATCTTCCCAAACCTTCCTCATCCTGTCATGGGTTTCGTGTCTTCTTGTGTCCATGCATTTTTGAGTTTGGAAAAATATTTGCTGTCGATTCCTTCAGTTTGTATTTGTGTAAGTTTATTTTCAGTGTATGTATACTTCATGTGATTGACCTCTGTGGGATCCTTTTGGATATCTACAGTACTAGCCAGCATTCCATTAATGATGAGAATATTTTCTTGGTACTCCCGAGTAGTCCCTTTGTGCTATTTGCCCAAACTATTTCACATGTCTTTTTCATGGAACTGAAGTGAATCGTTCGGTCAGTCAGTGAATCCAGTTTTTCTGACAACTTGGACCTTGCATGCAAATATCGTCCTCTGTATTTGCCTTTCCATTTTCTGTATGTCTCTGATGTTGGGGGGTGTTGAGGTAGCATGGCTGCCTGTCGTCTGGATTCAGGGATTTTAGAAACTGGCTTGAGGGCTGGAGCGGGATTCACTCAGCCTTGTGAGGACAATTAAGTAGCTGTCTCCCAGCTGAGTCTGGCATTGCTTCCACTTACTTGTGCCGGGCTTCTTTCCTGTCGACCTCCCTTGGTCAACTCTTGTTCTCTTCCGACCCCGACGGTATTAGGTTATCCGAGACCTAGGGAGTCTTTCACTTTCCCGCCTTAATTGGCCCTTGTCTCCTATTTCCTGATACCCTCCTTCTGTGAGGGGTCAGCCTTCTTTTTCTTTTCCTTTTACCTCCTGCCTTGTGCTCAAGGCCCTTGAGGAGGCAGGGTGTATGTAGCCCCACCACTTCTGGTGCACCGTAGATAAAGCTACACCCTCAGGGGCTCACAGCTGGTGAGTTCGGGAGTTGGCGACCCCGAGGGATTCCTGAGCTGGGTCCATTTGCCCCTTTTGTCCCTTACCTTTAGGGCGGACCTTCTCCTCTCTCTCCTCTCCTCTTTTCATTATATTTACTTTTCTCTTTAAGATTCCCGCACTGTTTTTGTTACTTGGTTCACCGTGTATCTAAATTCCCTTCTAGCGATTTTTGAAGGCATTTTTAATCTACGTTGCTTTTTGTATGTTTTTTCGATCTAAATTACATCTCGCGATTGTTTTCAACCTCAATTGCATTTTGTAAAGATTGACAATCTAAATTGCTTTTTAGTAAGTTTTTCAATATGGTCGAGGGACCTTTGTGAGTATTTTGAATTTCAATTGCATTTTGTAAGTATTTTCAACCAAAACTGCATTTCGCACGAATTTTGAATCTAAATTGCATTTTGTTTGGCGGGCATTTTGCACATATTTTGATTCTCAATTGCATTTTGTGGGTATTTTGAATCTAAATTACATTTTGTCAAGTATTTTCAATCTAAATTGCATTTTGTAAGTATTGTCAATCCACATGAGTCGTTTGAATCTACCGTACATTTTATAAGCATTTTCAATTTCAATTGCATTTTGTAAGTATTTTGAATTTCAATTGCACTTTGTGAATAATTTGGATTGGAACTGGGATATTTCAATCTGAATTGCATTGTGTATTTTCAATTTCAATTGCATTTTGTAAGTATTTTGAACCTCAATTGCATTTTGTATGTATTTTCGATCTCATTTGCATTTTGTAAGTATTTTGAATTTCAATTGCATTTTGTAAGTATTTCGACTCTACATTGCATTTTGTACGTATTTTGAACCTAGCCTACATTTTGTGGGTATTTTTCAATCTATTCTTATTGTGAATATTTTCGTTCTAAATTCTCTTTTGTAAGAACTTTTTGTGAGTGGTTTCAATCTGAGTTCCTGTATGCAAGTATTTTCCGTCTCACTTAATTTTCGTTCTGGTTTCCATTTCATTAACATTTTCGCTATCACCCAGATCATTAGGGGCCGATAACTTGGATGTTAGGCCCTTTAAAACAACAATTATCATAATCATCAACAAGTAGCTGTCTGACTTGGAGACAGCGCCCGGTCTGGAAAACCAAGTCGAGGGGTACCTGACGTGCCAACCACGCTTCAACCTGCAATCTATAGGCTAAATGGCTGGGCAGCGGTTGCTTGGTATGACAAGCCCCCCCAAGGACTGGGGTGCTAAAGGGTTGGTTTGTTTGGTGGTGGTTATTATGATCGTCAGCAGCAGTCATCCTTCGTGTGGTGCCCCAAATACATGGGGCTGATGACCAAGATGTCCCAAGTTCCGAAAATGAATCGATAACTCAATGTTGCTTCACCTATTCTGTTGGAAAGAATTATGCATTTTTTTTAGTATTTGGAGCTTCCATAGCCATGTTGTACCATATTTTATCCATTTTATTCATGCACCTAGTAATATGCCATCTTGGTAGTATTTTGCTCTTGAATGCTGAGTTTACCTCTTTTATAAGCTGGAGATATAAAATTGGAATGTGTCAAAGTTATTTAAAAAATATTGACTTCTGTGAGATTCTTGTGGGTATCTACTAACCAGTGTTCCATTAATCATGACAACTTTTTTTTCTTTCTTTTGGTCAATCACGAGTTGCCCTTTTGTGCTATTTGTTGTTTATGGCAGTTTAAGAGGAAAGTTCTATATAGTTATGCTAGTCCCAGAACAGGGTGCATCATAGTTTGAGACTCTCTTTGTAAGGAATAATTGATATTGCAACTGTTTTGTTGGTTGACCAAATGAAAAGTTATAATAACAATTGTCAATAAGGTAACACTGAAAATAACTTCAAAGCTTTCGCAATGTTGTGTTGTCAACCTTTTTGAGACTGCGGGCATCACCTTCATGCCTTAGCAAGTATCCGAGCACCATTAAATCAAACATCTATTATATAATATGCCAAGTTCATCCGACAAAAAACTCAAGCTCCTGAACCTGATCCAGGTGTGTTTTGTGCCAAAATCTTCCACATCGTCTCAATAGTACAGGAAAAATCTTGCATTTCTTGAAAAGTCAACGGAAATATATTTGTTTAAGTAGTGTGATTAAACAAATAAACGATAGACCCTGGCAGAACTGTGTCGCGTCCAGCCCACAAAACACTAGAGCCGGGTGGGTAGTCTATACACATGGGGGCACACACAACCCTTTGTGCATTGAAAAGAATATTCAAATCAATGATAACTGTGACTTAAGTCAAGAAATTCACTGTAGAATTGAGCAGGCCAGAAGTTCTTTCATGAAAATGAGAAAAGTTTTGACCAGCCGTGATTTAACTGTCATTACGCACCCTACTGCTCAATTTAATGGGATAGGGGATCTCCGCCCAATCAATACTTTTTGTTATAAGGACTAGAAGTTTTATTATTTATGGGACATGTTTCGGGTAATGGTTACCCTTCTTCAGCCATATGTGTTCGAACATTATACATCATCATCATCATCATTTCCCCTTATCCAGCTTCTCGAACATTATACATCTATCAAAAAACATTTTCTTCAAAAATTGCGTGCACATTACAAGAAAAAACACTTAGAATACATATCTAAAAGAGCATTAAAACATAAATTGAAAAAACACATTAAGACGAGTTGGAACTCGTATATTGTGTGCCAATCTGATTGGCTTGGCTTTGAATGCTTATTAAACACATCTAAAAGACACGTTAATTTTTTTTTAGTTTGATACATCAATAAGACGGTAGCATGTCCATAAAATGTTGATGCCATTATATTTGGCCAGGCCTTGAAGGCTTAATTGTGACAGCAGGCTGGAGGGAGTACCAGGGTCTAGCCTCGTCCGACCTTATTTACGTTGTTTGATGACGGAACGGAAATTATTTGTAGGTGACATTCATATGACTATTACGTCATACGGATAGTTGTTGTGGTAAAATGACCCAGCCAAAGGTTGCATGTTGTACGTAAAAACTACTGCTTCGATGCTACGTTTTTAGTGTCCTGCTCTATGGAGTTGAATCATGGACACTTACCGAAGTTTTAAGTAAGAAACTGATAGCATTTGAAATTTGGACGTATCGCTGGATTATAAGGATGTCATGGACAGCTAAAGTTGCAAATGTGAAAGTACTGCGGCGTATGAACAAAGACTTGGAAATTCTCAGTATCATCAAAAGGAGAAAACTAGAATACTTTGGTCATTTCACGCGCAACAAAAAATACCACCTCGTACAATTAATTATCCAAGGGAAGATTGATGACAATAGGGGTCCAGGACGCAGACGAATATCCTGGCTATAGAACTTAAACCAGTGGTTTCGGCTTAATACAGTGTCACTGTTTAGAACAGCTATGGCCAAACAGCAGATCATGCTACTGATCGCCAATATTCTTGGAGGACGAGGCACTTGAAGAAGAAATAGAATTACCTGCAACAGTAATGAATCACACTCTTATTTGATAAATATCTACAATTTGTTTAAAATAAACATATTTATAGAAGCTCACATAACAGTAAAGCGATGCGATTTTTCGCACAGGTCCCCTAGTTATTATAATAATACAGTAGAGTCTCAGCAATTTGAGGTGGACGGGACCGAGACTAACTCAAATTGTAGGAAAAAATCTGACTTACAAAATCCCACTTTTGTCAGCAGTCTTAGTGAATAAAATCTAAACATTATGTTAACTGCCACGTGCACAAACAACACGGTACAAGATCGAACTGGTTTATTTAAAGGGTACCATGGTGCTCGTGAACGCAAGGTTGAGAACGTAGGTGTTACAGTATAACAGAATTCAAGTATGATTACTTAATTTCCGTGGTCGTGATTGTTGGAATCTCTAACTTACTGAGTTAGGTATTTATCAACATATGGCTAAAACATTAAATTCTTATTGAGTGTTGAATGAATTACAGAGTTTGGGGAATATTATTGAATATTTATTAATTTTATTCATGCACCTAGGAACTTTACTGAGAACCACCTTGGCCAGATTAAGAGAGTGCATCCTGATCTATACTCCTTCAAGCAGGAGAAATGTGGAAGGTTTGGTTCTAAAACTGAGACATATGAACTGGTGGTAGAACCCCAGCTGGCCATCAAGACTGAAGGTAAGTACTTATATCTGTGTTTTTTTTTATATTAAAGAGGCATCTTGATGGAATAACTGTGATATCTAGTGTTCAATTTGTTTGAAGGTAGCAATCCTGATCACTCGATGATGACCCCATCTTCTCTGCTAGAACGCCGTCGTGCCTTCCATGATAAACTTCTAGAACAAGTCAAAGACTACCATGAGGTAGGGCTTAAAGTTATTATTATTATAAAAGTCTGCATGTGATTGTTCTGCTAAAGAGAACTGGAGAGAAAGATAATTTGATTTTAACTAAATTATGTATACAGACTTCAGAGAATATCTTTTGTAGTCCTAATTTCTAATTTCAAAAGATGGTTTCTGTGCTGCTCTAGACTGTTAAGTAGTTTTCCTATAGTCTTCAGGGTGAAACGTGGAGAAACATTGTGATTTACACAATCTGCGTCACTCTTGGCTATTTGACGAGATTCCCGTTAACCTTGTGGTCGTACACCGAAACTATTGTGATGTTATGCAATTGGCGCCTGTTCATTCGGTAAGATCTTGGTTCTTTTGGAGATATTCCCGCAGGCATGCAGCGCGGTCTGGCGACCATCTAGAGGCTGTCATTCTGGGAGATAAACTTTCGAAGTATATTTTGATTATTATTATTATTTTGGGAAATTGTTTGAATAATCTCGAGAGGGTGCTTTTTTTCTTCTGTATTACGAATTATATTTTATATACAGTAGGTTATACATCCAATGCAACCAATGTTCGAAGGAAAATTATAAATTTAATAAAATTTTGAGGTTTGAAGTATGTTGATAACTTAGAAGTCTGGGAAATTTAAAATTTATATTTTGTTGTTATTTCATGCATAATTTTATTTTGCTTTATTTCATGACTTTGATTTGAGGAATTTTCCAAATTTTGTACTCTGTCGCAAATGACAGGTTTTTGTTGATTTTTGGAGGATTTAGCGACGAAACGTTTTACAAAACATCATAGTTCCTATACATACACTACTGATGACACAAGTTATCAAGTAGAATATACTGTCAAATTAAAATAGGACTGTTCATATTTAGGAATTTCTCCTGAATCTGGATCCTCCAATGGTCATCCCCAGGGCTCAACTTACGAGATGGCATCCTGAGTTTGAGTTGGAGAAAGTGCCCTGTATCGAAGCCGACTCTGTACCTCAGCCACCGACTACTGAAAAGTACAGCACTGCCAAAGATGTACTGGGTAAGACCTTTTTTTAACATTGAGGAATCCATATTATGCACTTTAAAAATGAAAATATACTTCATAATTTTTGTTGTTTTTAAAGCTTATATGGTACAGTCTTAAATCATTTATTATGGGAACAAGAAAGAATGAAAGAAAGTAAGAAAAAGAAAGTGCAAAAGCCATGCAAGGAATAATTTTAAAAGTTTTATAGATGTACAGTTTGACTCGCCAACTGGCGAGTGCGGTATTGGTGAAAACGCCCGTCGTGCCGATCTATCGACTTGATATTTGGTTAGCTCTAATAGTTGGTTAAGACTACGGGGCGATTCTGTCGCATGAAAATCTCCATCTCCTCCTCCTCCTCTTCCAATATCATGAATTGCCTGGTCCGAGAAGTTAAATGGAGAATTAAATGTCCTTGTTCTCAGAATGATTGGTCAAGAAGAAAACAGATGAACAGTTTACATTTTTAATGTTTGAAAATTGATTTTTATTTTTTACAATTATTTTTCCTGACTCAATATTTTATTTCATGGTAAACTGTGCCATAAAAATTAGCCTGGCTTTTTTTCCCCTGAAGCTATATTGTTTAGTATCATCGAGTATTCAGTCCACAGACTGGTCTGTTGTCACAAAATGATACCAAGCAGTACAGTTAGTTGCTGCTCTTTTCTTTGTTATGTAGTTTCTCAGTCCGGCATCTTTTGTTTGCTTGGTCACCCTCTGTCTCTCTTCTCATTAATGAATCCTTCCAAATAAATGACATCAGCTGACAGTGGCATAAGGTGTGACCTCACCAAGAAAGACTTGTTTTGCGAATCACCTCTATCAGAGATCTCTCTTGATTTACTTTGTGCAGTACCTCAGATTTTGTCACCCTATCCATCCACAGAACCTTAAAGCATCCTGCGGAGACACCACGTTTCGAAGGCTTCAAGAGACTTTACACAGCATTTGCTTATTTTCCATGTTTCTGAGACATACAATGGCACAACCCAAATAAATGTATGCAGAATCCTTACACGAATCGTGACCTGGTATTTTTTGACACTCCGATTGTACAGTTAATGTAAATACCGTACTTGTCACTGCTGCTTTTACAGATCTCAAAATCTCTGCAGTTGCACATGGGAATTCTTGTTCTATATTTTTAATGTTTCTGATTGAGTGATTGTTATAACTTAATTTTAGACAGTGGTAGATGAATTATGTCTTGCGGAGAAACTCAAAAATTCCTGATGGTTTGGGAATTTGTCATTTAATCGTTGTGTGGCATCAGTTCTTTTTGATTTACAGCTTGTTTGATAAACAGTATTACAAAAATGTTTTGTGACCAAACTTTGCCGTAACATGCCATGTACTGTGCATACAAGGTGTTTCCAACCAGGACTAAGGTCACAACTTAAATTTTATTGCAGTGATATGTGCAGGGAGTTAATATTCTTTAAAATAGGACCTTCCTGCAACAAAAAATTGCTGCCAGGGCTGTGTCTATTGTTTATACGCGCCCTGAAATTCGGCAACCAGAAGACTGTTCAGGCACCTCGGTAAAGCTGCTTGGACCGCTGCAGTTGTCCCGAAACTTAGTCCTTTCAGGCTCCTCTTGATCCAAGGGAACAAAACAAAATGGCAGGGGCCAAATCCAGACTAGGTTGGTTGGGGTAGAGATGCCACGCCGTCTGCCCAGTGCCTCCCTGACAATAAAAGACTTGTAATTGGGGGTATTGTCATGATGGAGTATCCAGGTATTGGCGATGTCTCTTCGGACACTACGGACTCTTAAGCCTGGAACATTCAAGCACTTCTGAGTAAAATTTCCTGGTCAAGTTTTGACTCGACGCGACCACTCAACACACTTGTCACTTCACGCACGATTTACACACTCCACAGGCTTGGGAGGAACTGAGCCCGTTGTCTGGGTGCGTGTGACATGTCCCACCCTCGAGACTGCCCCACCCTCGAGACTGCCCACCACCCTGCCCGTTGGCAGGAAAAATATTCAGTCCCTACTTATTGGACCCACTTCATAAATACCGTATGTACCCGAATGTAAGACGAGGTTTTTTCCCACTTTTTGTGTTATAAAAATTTGGGGTCGACTTACATTCAGGGTATAAAAAAAAATTGATCAAGGTTTTTAAAAATTATTATTATTCGCAAAGAAGTATGTGGCGGCGGCGTCTTGTAACTCACAACGAATCAATGCGTTAATGAAGATTAAAATATGGTTGGTTATGTTTAATTACCATACATTTTGAGGTTAGGATTTATGCATACACTTCATTTTAATTGGATAAATTATATGTTCGAAAGCATACGGAAATATGTTTTAAAACGATCTTTACAAGAACAAAACCTGTCAGTTTTACGAGCAGTAATTGAGTGATCAACCTATCTTAATTCAATAATGTCAGCGCTCTTTCTAAGTTGATCCCGGACATCTGTAGGTCGTGTCGTAATTTAAATACTAAACACACTTTTTTTTTTTTTTTGCTGAAGCCATACGCGCGTATCATACGTCTTGTGAGAAATGTTACGGGACACCAGAACCTTAACGAATTCTTGTCTTCTGTGTCATGAAATTGTAGATCTAAGATACAGGTTATGGCAAGTTCATTAATAGAAAATTACGATCGTTGTCATCTCAAATAGTTTTTAATTCTTCCTACCACAGTTGGTACACAGAAAATCACTGTACTTTGTTACAGTGGGTTGGCATTCTTGACTGATTGTCGTGTTGCCGCTGTTTTCGTATTGCTTCGGTGCATGCTGGTCTTCAGGTTGAATTTGCGTCTACTGGCATTTGCTTGCATATAACTCGCACTTTTCTAACCAAAAATAAGTGTGAAAATCTTCTGTGCGAGATATATGCGGTGATTTGTGAGGGAAAGACCTTATTCCCGAGAAAAAGTAAAATTTGCATGATTGAAACAAGACGACTGGAATTGTCAACTGTCGTCGCTGCTGCCAATCTCCGAGCTACTCTCCGTCCAATGCATTTGCGATTCTAGTCTTCAAGAAGCTATCCCATACCCCTATATCCAATCATGCAAGAGTTCAACTAACGCCCTTCTTTATTTTGTCTTCTGTCGTCAGCTTATCGTGACAAACAGTACAAGATATGTGTTCTAACCTAACAATTTCTTATTTAGCGTCGCCACATCTGAAAACACCTTGCTTGTTTGGTTATTGGTTTCTAGCGCGTCTTTCTGTTTGATGCCAGTAGCGAATATCAAATTCAGTCACAATGAATTCTCAACCGGCCGTCTGCGTATTTGATCACTTTCAGTTTATGTCCAGCCGTATAACTCTCTTGTTTTTACATAACTAAAAGATCGATTTCCACAAGAAAACAAATCACACTTAACTGAGAAACAAAAATGGATTGTGAAGCCAATACTGGTTGGCCTACTTATCAACAATACAACAGACGGACAACAAACACCGTGGAAGAAAGGAAAGCACAGCCGCAAAAACGAACGATAACATCACGGGCAAGACATGTTTTAAAATTACTACGATCATCTTTATGAAGGCGTCGGAAATTAATGCGAGATACGATGCAAACTTCAAGTTGATAGTGATTTCTTATGCTGAAATAACATCAAACGTTAAAGCAGGACAGATGTACGGAGTGAGCGACTGCAATGTGCGTAGATGGCAGCAAACTAAGGACAAACTTAAAAGTGCGCATACAACAAGAAAATCTTTTCGTGGACCTATGGAAGGATGCTTCCCTGACTTGGACAAAGAAGTTATAGAGTATGTCTTGGAAAAGGGGGCAGAGGGATTTCCAATTACATGAGACATTATAAAAATGAAAGCACAACCTTAAAGGCAAGTGCAAGTTATGAGTTAGCAAGTATTTTTTTGAAAACAAAATCTGTAAGAGGCAGTTGATAATTAAGGGTGTGGTACTAAGGCTTTATAGTCAGGTGTATCCTGAATACATTCCATGTGTTGTCCACACCCCTGATTTATGTGACCAAATTTGCGTTAAAAGAAAAAAGATAATACATGTGTTACAACGATTAAGGGGGAAAGATTTGGAGAAGGGGCTATTTGCATCTTAATTTGAAAATTAGGTGGGAATTGTAATCTACAGTATATTTGAAAAAGAAAAATTTACTCCTTGGAATATCTGTGGCAGTGATGGGGATTGCATTAAACCTGTAGGTTGTAGTTTGAATCCCATGGCCATCCGGATTGTGATTTTCCTCCAGGATTTCCCACACTTCTTCCCGGCTTGTGCTGGGATAACACCTTAATTTTCAAGTCCAGGGTCATCTACCCCAATCCTTGTCCCTAATTACATAATTACAGCTGCACACACTATTGCAGTCAGTACAAAAACACAGGTTCTTAAACAAATCCAACCCACGCCCCAGTTGATGGGACTGATCAACAAGATGTCCCAAGCTCCAAAGAGATGATTGAACAATTGATACGTTAGGTAGCCTACCATTAACTTTCATTTTGTTTTCAGATCGAGCCAAGACTTTATTCCAGTGCAACCACAGGATGGAGAAGGCCTTGGAGAAGGCAAACGAGCGGTTGCTCACAACTGCTGCCCCTACAACACCGACTAAGCAGAACACAGTGAGCTCGGAACCCAGCACATCTCCATTATTCAAGGGGTTGCCCAAGTCTCTGGTTGAGAAGGTAAGCATACAAGGAACCCTTCCAGCATGCTGGGTATTGGGGTACTGCAGATGACCTTGCTGTTCTGCCCCTTAACCCATTCAATGCCATGTTTCTCAGGTCAAGCGAGCCCCCTGGGCCAGGTCTTTCTAAGGATAAAGCACCTTTTAAATTAACATTTTACAGTACATATCTGAGATATTACTTAAAGAATTACAATGGAATACGTTGTTGTCAAATTATAGGCAAGATCATACCTGTCAACCAGGAAAATAAAAGGTTTTTATAATGTTCCATGCTGTTTTTCTTCTTAGCGGGTGGCGACATTTCTTCCGCTTGGATTCGTCACTATCACTACAGACTGTTTTGTTGAAGTAAAATATCACTAGCAGCATATCCATCTTCTTTACCATCGGAAAACTCTCCTTCAGAATCGCTATTTACCAAGAAACGTTCAATTTCTTCATCGGGAAGGCAAGATTGTTTACTATGGATAAAGATACTCTCAAGATAATTCACAAAAGACCGCGAAACAAAACAGTTTCCTTTATAAACAAGGGAAAAGAAGTAGAACATCTGTACAAATGAACTTCTTTGACTATTCACACAAAGTTTCAAACCATGACCCCACTTCCCATACATTTACGGGTTTGGCAAAGTGAGCACTGCACCGAAACATGTATATTTACGGGAATGGCAGTGATTGGGTTAAAACAAAAATAACTAATATCGTGTTGGAAGTCATTTTCAATGTTGCCTTAGTAAACAAAATTGTTGGTCAACACGATTGTCACTTAGTGGTGACCTCATTGCTAGGCCTCTCTGTTTACGCATATATTTTATTATCGAATTGAAATGTATTTTGGTTGAGAACGATTCTCAGTAATTTTGTGATCTCTTTAGTTTCTTTTATAGAGTTATTAGTCTTTAGATTTTTTTTTCTATTATCATTGTGGCTTCATTTATAGTCATATTAGTGCACATGTTCGTTATCTCGAAAAATTTTAGCCTCAAGCTAGGTTTCATTTGTACCGTGTTTACTGTGTTACTAACTCTGTTTTTGAAGTGAAAGAAGCCATTTTTCAGTGTTGTCTAATTTTATTAAAGAAAGCTTTCCAGTTGGTCAACACAAATGGTGCCCGATTACATTAGATAGATATATAATGCAATTATTGGTGGCGAAGTTAGGGCTCAAGATCCTCTCTTAAACTTAACCACTAGTAGAGTATACATCTACATGTCTTATAATTACAAATACCAATAGCACAAATAATATTAATAGCAATAAGAATAGTGATAATATGAATAATGATAGAATCCTTAATTTTAAAATACACAAAGTACGCTTAAATGACGTAACTGCAGTAACACAATCATTCATATCATTCATTCAGTAACATTTATCCAGGAAGTCAGCAGGATCCACCCAGCAAATACTCTCAGCACGTCACTTTAAACTTGAGATGAGAGGGATTGTCTCTAATGCATGGTGTCCACAGGCAGGAAAAGTCAGGAATTACATTTTTGGTCAGGAAAAAGTGTGAAAAAATGGCGTGAGTCAGGAAAAAATGGTGAAAAGTATTAGAAAGTCAGGAATTTTATATTAACCATACACTATTTTGTGTTTTACAACCATATTTTGATGTTACTAGTTCAACTAATCTCTGAAGATAAAAAGCAATAACTCACTGGACATTATGGCAAGTTTCCATTTTTATAGTACATCATTGCAAAAACCTAGTTCACCTATCTTTTGTACACTTTTTTTTAGCGTTGGCGTAGGGATGTGGCGACCCCATCGCCCAGCACATTGCACTTTAGGCTATTTTGTATTTTAAATGAATTGGGCAGCTATGGGGATGGTGGAGACTGCAAATAATATATATAAATGTTTGCTCAATAAACCTCTTTTCCGATGTTACGATGACTTCACAAGTCAGGAATTTTGTTGAAAAATGGTCAGGAAATGTCAGGAAAATTGACATTGAAAATTCTGTGGACACCATGATTATTCGCAGGTAGCGAATTCCATGACCTGGTTGCAGAGATAATGAGCGAGAGATTGTAAACAGCAGTACGGTTTATAGGTATGGCAAGGGAGGAGCCAGATCTCGTATTGTGGTCATGAAAGTCGAGAGGTAAGAAAAAGGTGTAACAAGATAGTTGGGGGTTTTAGAGGAAAGTATTTTGTGCAGTAGAGATAACGTGTGGAGTTCACGACGCTGATGCACACGAAGCTACGACAGCTCCTTATAATAGGCAGGAAACAAGTATTTACATACCCTAACCTGAAAGAAACGAGATATTATTATACACACTAACACGCTTTTATGTACAAAATGGGGTACTTAATTGGATGACATGTTTCAAACGTCGAGCGTTCATCCTCAGATTGTGTCTACTTAGGCTTAATTAGTATACAGTAGAACCTCGATGCATCGTTCCCGGAACTGTCGTTTTCCCGTATGTATCGTTCAATTTATTTAGTCCCGAAATTTTTCCATATAAACCAATGTTAAATTTCCCCGCATCTATCGTTCCTCGAACTATCGTTTTTTCGCATGGATCGTCAAAAAATCACCAGTCCTAAGCCACAATTTTCCCGCATTGATCGTTTATGAGAAAATATATGCAAACGTTCTTTTGAATTGGAAGCGGCATAGAATAGCGGCAATCTGTTACGCAAGAATGTACGAGGTACGAACGCTTACGAGTTCCTAGGCTTGAGCAAGGTTCAAGTAGGCTGGACTGCAGTGTATTACAGCTGAAATGCAGTCAATCGGTGCTTAGGAACTTCAGAACGTAAATTACAATTTCATAAAGAGGTGCCAGGGATGAGTAGCAGTGAATGGCGAACATTTTCAGCACCAGCTGTGAACTATAGGCTACTCAATGACTGAGTGCCGCGCGAGCTACGCATTACGGTAAAGCTCGCAACACGGGTGGGCTAGCGAGGGTCCCCGTTAAGAAGTGAAAAACTATAATCGGCAATATGTAACAAAACAACTACAAGAGAAATGCACCCAGATACAACAAAACATAGAAAATTGAGTCACTTTACAAAGTAGTCTGTTATCTTGACTTGTTTTTTGTTGGCCGCGGCCACGGCGTGAACAGTATTTTCAAACCGATATAATTCGGCCATTATTTCCTCAGAAACGTTGAGGCGCGTCACAAAATGTTTGCTAGTCCTTAGAGCATTGACAGTATCATTAAAATCCACTGTATTATGCTGGGGCTCTTCGTCATCGTCATTAATAAAATACCGTAGTGTAGGCCTAAATTAATTTATGGATTTTCATTTGTCTGAAGACGCAAGATTATTACAACACAGAATCAATCGCGTATTTTTAATGGGTTGACGAGAAGTCCTAAAAAAAACACGAATAAAATTATAAAAGCGGAAATAATAAAATGTTTAATATATCAGTGATTGTAAAACACTTCCACTTTCTTTCGCTCATCTTAACGTAAGCTTGATGCTGTCTGTGTTCTATGGCTGCTTCCTGTTATTTTGAGAGGTCAACAACACTTTGGCTAACACAAATAGCGCTAGCTTATTACGCAAGCTGTTCTTCCTTGTTGCGACACTGACAAGCGAGTGTCGCCGTGACCACCGGTGTCGCTCAAGGCCATAGTAACAATAATAGCACGCAGTGCATCCTTCGGAGCGGAAGTACAGGCTGTACCAAAAGTTTGCATTCAACCATACATACTTTCTCAGAACACGCAACGTATAAATGACGCTTTATATTGCAAGGGACTTAAAATATGATCGTATAAGCGTGAAAAACGTATATCGGAAATAAAATAACATGGAAAGTATAGAAATTTTGCAGGGACCAGGAAAAAACATTTTTTTACTAAAAATAAATTATGTTACCCGCATTTATCGTTTTCCCGCATCCATCGTCATTTTCCCCCTCCCCCTTGAAAAACGATGCATCGAGGTTCTACTGTACAATGTTTAAGAAGTACACTTAATCACTAATATATATATATATATATATTGGTTAGATTACATAAGTCTGAAAAAACTTGTGTAACGCGTCAAACACCCTGTTTTTGTTGTTGGTCATGCGGTGTTTAGCTCCTTACTGATTTTGTAGAGTGGTGCGTTCCTGCAGTTGACGATTGGTCTTATTGGGCATTCCTCTTTTTGTATTTTTGGTAGTGCTCTTAAAGACTGTACTTTTGGGTTCATATACATGGGTTGGTTTTTTAGTTTTGGCACCAATGCTTCAGTGCCAAGTTGCAACAATGTTGGGCGCTGCCACTTTTACCGACGGTTGCTGCCCTGCATCCCCTCCTTCAGAGCACATGACCTCGCCCGTCCTCACCACCGCTTGTCGCGCCTGTTAGATGAGTAGTGTGAGACCAGCGCTCGCGAAAGACAGTCGCAATGTTTTCCAAGCAGGAGCAGGGAACGTGGATAAAAATTCAGTGTGTTAGGGGTCGCAGTGCTAAACAGTGTCACCGAGGATTGCAGGAAGCGTGCGGTGCTGCTGCGTTACCGTTCAGAACGGTAGCAAGATGGGTTGCAGCCTTTCGAGATGGGCGCGAACGTGTGGAGCACATGCCTCGATCTGGTCACCCAACAGTAAGTGATGACAATGTACAGATGGTGTCCGCGTTAGTAGAGGTGGATCGGAACGTAACGATTCATCAATTAGAGCAAGATACCGGACTGGCGCATTCAACTGTCTCCACATCCTGAAGGACTTACTGAAAATGAGGAAGATTGCGTCCAAATGGGTTCCGCATGACTTAACCGACATGCACAAATGGCTGCGATATGCCGCTTGTCGTATGCACTTTCAGCGTTATGAGCGCGAAGGAGAGGCCTTCTAACGGCGTATCATAACAATTGACGAGACGTGGGCCAGATCTTATGAGCCACAGTTAAAACGCCAATCGAATGAGTGGCACCACGGATCACCACGGAAACAAACAGTTCGACCAACCCCCACCAATGTGAAGGTAATGTTGATTCTTGCCTATGATTGGGATGGTGTGATCATTCACCATACTGTTCCCCGAGGGCAAACTGTTAATGCGGCGTACTATTGTTCGTTTCTGCAAGACCATCTCCGAGGAGCTCTGAGAAGGAAACGGCGCCACCACATGGTTACACCGCCCATCGTTCTGCAAGACAATGCTAGGGCACACACAGCAGGCGTTGTATCGGCATTGTTGGATCGCTGGGGCTGGGAGGTCCTCTATCACCCCCCATATTCTCCCGACATCAGTCCCTGCGACTATGATCTCATCCCGAAGATGAAGATGACAATGCGCGGGGAGCGCTGCCGTACCATTGAAGACGTTAAGCAGGCTGCCGAGCGCTCTCTTCGTACCATCAATAGATTGGGCACTGCCAACGGGATCCAACGACTTCCGCATCGCTGGGAACACGTTGTATGCAACCGTGGAGACTACATCGAGGGCCTGTGAAACTTGGAACCATCTAAGTGAGTTATTAATCCAGTTATAACTAAGGTGCCAAAACTAAAAAAACCAACCCATGTATACTAATTTTGTTTTCTCGGTCTGTTGACTGACTGAGAAGCATACATTTCAGTAACTAAGTAGAGTGCATACCTGCCAACTTTCCCGATTTGGGCAGGAGACTCCCGATTTTTCATAGTTTTCCCCGCCTCGCGATTACTCAAGTTATCCTTCCGATTTTGTTTTGTAAATTATTGGCGAACTTCAAACCTTTTCCAGTATTATTTGAATTGTAATAATAATATAATCATATTCATTTTGAATTGTTTATAGTGGGCCTGGAATGAATGCTATGTAGGTGCCTGAATTCGTAAA
Organism: Meconema thalassinum; assembly: GCA_946902985.2. NCBI lineage: Eukaryota > Metazoa > Arthropoda > Insecta > Orthoptera > Tettigoniidae > Meconema > Meconema thalassinum. The sequence goes on from OX336390.1 coordinate 110,788,941, forward strand.
ATGGATTTTGTTTCAGCGTAAGCGGTTGTTTGACTTTGCTGCAACATTTTCATCACATTCTAGTGTTTTTGCTCTGTGTTTGATTCTTCACTATGGACGAAAAATACAATTCTTTTTTTTTTTTTTGAAACAGTTTTTGGAACATTTTCCATGCATGATTGAATCCAGCAAAGGTCAATTTGCATTTTGTACTGTTTGTTGATGTAATATTTTTTGTATCATGGTGGAAAGAGTGATATTTCGAAACACGTGTGAAAAAAGAAGCACCAAGAAAATGTAAAGTGTAGCAAAAAAAAAAAATTTTGGTGTTAAAAGTGAATGTGGAGGAATAATGAATTCTGAATGCTAATTTACATAATTCATTTTGAAGCATAATTTGCCAATTAATTGAGCTGATATGAATTGTCCTGATTTTTGGTTTTGTTAGGTTGGCAGGTATGAGAGTGATATTGCCAGTGTTGCCTGCACCCTCTTCTTCATTCCCCAACTGCCTTAATTTGGTCAAGCCATTGCCATCCTTCCTCAGGCTGTCCGTTTGTTATATGCGAACGTTTCATTGTATTTACTTGATGTTCTTTGATCCAGATAAGAGCGAAGCAGGCTGCGAAGGCTCTGCTAGCAATGACTCGCACTCCTGTCCAGGAGCAGGAAGCTGTTCAGTACAAAAGGCTGCCCGAAATGGCTCGCATTCTGCGGACTATTTACGTTGCCGAGAAGAAGAGTGTGCTCTCCTTGGAATGGGTGCTGGAGAAGTTGGGCTGCAGCTACAGGGAACGACTCTCGAAAAGTACGTCCTTGTGGCTGTCATTTTATTTTGAAAGTAGAGTAGCTGCTTTGCTTGGGCCACACTACGTTTCCATACCTCAATTCTGAAGGACCTTAAAGTGGTATATTACTCGATAGTAAATAACTTCCTTGGAAGGATGTTTGCATCCTGATCCCAAGATTGAGTGAATGGTACCCAGTCAAGGAGTTTGTGTTTTTGAAGGGCGGTGAAAATTCACTGCATTCATAGTCATACCAGGGCAAATAGTGTAATAAGTGGTGGAACTCCGGTAGTTGACTGTTTCCGCTGCTAGATGGTACTAGCGTTATTTGGCCTGGACGTGCAGCTGGATGGCAAGTCTGGCTCGTTTATTAAAAGAAGTCTTCCACTAAATACGAAGCAAGTTGTGAATAACGGAAACAAATCTTCAAGGAAATACAAACATTAAAATACTATCCAGAACACACTAAAATACATTTCTACGTAAGAAGGGTAGAGCTTTCCTCTAAACAGAAGAGACCTTCATTATTTTTCTCTGTAATTTTGAAGACTATCTGGATCTCAGTTCCCTGGACATTTCTTTTGCCTGGAAAATGATCTGGCATTTAATGTAATGAAACACTATCCTAGGGAAATATAACAACAGGTGATCATCTAAGCAGCACATATTTCGGAACACAGGGAGCTCACAGATCATATCTACACAATCTGAAAATCTATCGCCCCACAACGTGCCTTCATACTCCAACTTTGCCTCCACTAATGCATCTACAAGTTCATCACGTGAATAAAATATAAGGACGGGTATTTGAGAAATTTTGAGTCACTTCCGTCAAAGTCTCTCGGCTTGGTGAGGATACGTCATCACTAGGGCTCGGATCGATATGCTCGACAAAATCTCCAGATATGCTCGAAAACCATGTGTTTTATGCTCGATAGATATGCTCGAAAAACCCATTATATGCTAGATAAATATGCTCAAAAACCATTATATGCAGTTAAATATGCAGACTATGCTCGAAAAACACCGTTAGAAACTATAGAAAGGAAAGTGAAACGAAAAAAACAATAACATATCTTTATATACGGGCTTTATTTTCTAATTGTATGTATGATACACTGTGATATACTCGCATTCAAGTTTCAAGTATATATAAGAGAAGTTTTCTTATAAAAGATACAGATTAAAAGTTCATTTAAAAAATGTTCAAAATTAGGCGAGTCAATGAAGTATATCTGCATTGGTCTGTACAACAAGAATTTTTTCAATGATTTCAGTTTTGAATGATGTTCTTAAATCAGTCAATAAAAGTTTCAATGACGAGAACGACCTCACTAAAGGTTAAAAACCTGCGGTTTTATTATTCGCACCAGATAGGCTTTTGAATAATATTTCTGTTTTCGAACCTTAAGGATGGCCAGGGCCCGAATTCAGGGAAGGGGTGGGGGTGGAGGAATTCGAAGGAAAGCAAACTATTTAGACGAAAACAACAAAAGTATGCATTTACAGTAGAACCTCGATGCATCGTTCCCGGAACTGTCGTTTTCCCGTATGCATCGTTCAATTAATTTAGTCCCGAAAATTTTCCATATAAACTAATGTTAAATTTCCCCGCATGTATCGTTCCTCGAACTATCTTTTTTTCGCATGGATCGTCAAAAAATCACTAGTCCTTGGCCACAATTTTCCCGCATTGATCGTTTATGAGAAAAATATATGCTAAAGTTCTTTTGAATTTGAAGCAGCATAGCGGCAACCTGTTACGCGAGAATGTACGAGGTACGAACGATTAGGAGTTCCTAGGCTTGAGCAAGTTCAAGTAGGCTGGACTGCAGTGCGCAGATTGTTTACGCGCAACCACACTACATAACCACGCCTACGAGCCTTCAGGCGCCAACGATTCTGCTCGAAGCGCCAAGCCGTCATTGTGCTGTTTCATTTCATTCTGAGTGGTCCCGTGTAGTATCTTGGTCGTGTGCGGCGATTACAATTTTATCAGTAGTTCGTAATGAAAACTTTACTTCACTGACGACGCAATTCTCGTAATCTCAATAATGTTACGCTGCGTTTGGCAATGCTTGGCTAACAAGTTAGATCACACAGAACAGCAATGAAAGCATTTAGACGGTCTTGAGCGGGTGTCGTCATAGCGTGACGTCATTTAGCCTTGAAATAGCTTGCCCGGTCAGAGACCCGCGAACACTCGGAACTGCTGTATTCTTTCATTCGGAACACCGGTAGTATCTCCCGCGGAGCTGTGCGATGATGGCGAGGGGGAGAGGAGTGATGAAGGGAAGACGATCGTGGGCCCCAAGTCGTCCCGAGTTTCGCCGAAGCGCATGCCGTCTTAGCGAAGATGAAATCCTTCATGTACTCGCATGTCATCAGTGATCGTGAAGAAGAGAACATTATGCAAGTTGAGAAGGCTTTGTTTCGTCTGAAACGTAAAGCTTTGACGAAACAAAAAACAATTAATGACTTTTTTACTAAAAAGAGCAAGTGATAAAATGACATATGAAATCATATCGCGTACATCGTGGTTGCAATATTTTGACGTCTCTATAAAGTTTACATGAAGAAATATGTCCAAATACAGTACCCGTACTTTCTTTATTTTTTTACTCAATTTTTTTTATGTTAGCCGCATTTATCGTTTCCCGCATCCACCGTCATTTTCCCCCGCCCCCTTGAAAAACGATGCATCGAGGTTCTACTGTATATGCTTCTATTCTGAAAACTGCGGTTTTATGCATTTATATGCTCGATAAATTTCAATTCTGTTGGTCCCAGAGAGGTGAAAATACCACCAAAAGGCTTCTTTCAATGTGTACTATTCAGGGAAAAAAATATGCAAATATGCTCGAATCCGAGCCCTAGTCATCACTAATTGCATTAAATGTTTCGGAATCACTTTCCAATGATCTAATGCAGGAAGTACATTCCACAATCTTCTTTGCTGCTGTGTGAATCAGGTAGCCACACTTAGTAATAAACAACGTTATCGCCTGCTCTCTCAGAACTGTCACCATTAACTGACAGGTTTATGGGATCCAATTCGGGTTCAATGCCTGTCAGTGTAATCATTTCTTTAATCTGATGACAAATGTTATTCTTCACCTCTCTGCTCTTATGCATTTCGTTTCTCGCCATTGACTGCATTCATTAAGGGAAGAAAGCCTATTGTCAATAACTTCCTCATAATTAGCTTGAAAATAAAGGACTTCTTTAAGCCATGTACCCACTAGGGGACAAATGTCCCTCAACATGACGCGCAACATAGAGTCGCGCAACGTTGCGCACTGTTCCCTGACGTTGCATGCAACATGGTGCGGCATTTGTGCATGACGCGGGACATGTTGCCTGCGCCCACTCTGCGAGCGAGCGCACAGGGTCGCGCAACATTCCGGCGTCAGTTCTTGGTGAGTGTAGACGGAAAGATAAGTGCCGCTCAGCATGTCAGTAGTGTGAGGAAACAAGACAGTACTGAAACTTATTGAACTGTACCAAAACCATGAATTGTTATTAGACACATCATACAGAGATTAAATAAGAAGATTAAGAAACAATATGCGTGGGAGGATATAGCCAATGTACCGAAATTGTCAAGAGAAAGAATTAGAGGCCAAAGTCCACGCACCCCGCTCACAGTTTATACGTGGAAAAAGGAAAACAAATTCCTGTACGAAAATCTCTGGTAGTGGTCGGGATGGTGTGAAATCTGGTTTATGGTTTGCCTATGATTCCATGAAGTTTTTACTGTGACGAGCGACTCCTTCAGGCAGCATAGACAGATTGGAGACACAAGTCACATTTAAGTTTAATTAAGATATTTTTATTTTTATTTATTTATCTTTTTAGCGTATGGCTTTTTGTGCCGGGAGTGTCCAAGGACATGTTCGGCTCGCCAGTTTTGTAGCTGCTTCGAGAGGGACACCCAATGGGTGAGCTACAAGTACCGTTGGGGAGGAAAGTTGGAATGGAAGGTCGAGGAGTGGGAAGGTAGCGGCTGTGGCCTATAGTTAGGGACCAACCCCGGCATTTGCCTGGAAGGAAGATGAGAAACCACAGAAGACCATCTTTAAGGTTGCCGGCGGGGGGATTCGAACCTCCTCGCCTCCCGGATGTGAGCGACTGCCAGAAGTCATGCCGTAACGACCACGGCTAACTCACCCGGTGATATTTTTATTATAGTGCCTACATATGGGCAAATATGTATATCTGCCATTGAACACCTCCTTGTGCACTCATGAAATACTCAGCGAACTGGTCTCTTATTGCCATAACAGTTTGAGTGGGTGGTCTTCCTAACGCTTCCAAATTCAACATAATACCAGGTCCAATTTCTCAGCGGATACCGAGGTATGGCTTCATCATGTCTTCGGTCAGTGCTGACGCGCCTTCTCCCACCAGTACAAGGGGCATGTTCGGTCCATTGTTGGCCAATTGAGCCGGTTTTTAGCCATAGCTTTATAGAATGAAGACTCTTGAAACACTCCACTATCAAATGAATTTCCTTTGGCACCACAAATAGCATATATAAAATTATTTTCAGCATCTTCAGTAGCCAAGAGAACGATGCTAAATTGCTCCTCATAGCTGTAAAAATCACTGCCGGAATTCGGAGGTGCCTGAATCAAAACGTGCTTCCCGTATACATCTCCTATAGAATGCGGGAACTTACATAATATTTCGTAATTATTTACGTAATTATTTCGTATCTTTTCGGATACAATGCCAGGACAACAATGACGAATTCCCTGATTCACCCAACACAGGGCGTACTTATGAAACCGTCCCATCTCAATGCAATCATGCATCCGGGAAGACGCCTACAATGTCCAAACATTCTAAGAAGAGAAAGACACCACATGAAGAGAGACTGGAAGAGACCTTCGAAGTAATGCTGAAAGTAACCCAGGACGAATTTGCGGCCTATGGCAATATGTGGTTTCAGAGTTACGCGAGATGCAAGATGAACACTCTGTACTCGTGGCAAAATATTATATCAAAAATATATATTAATATGCGCATGATGAAATACCGCCGAGACTACAGTACGGCATCATCAAGTATGACAGATGGTGCGGAGAGTATGGATCTCCAGTTGACAGGTCCAACAGCATTCCGTAATATCGTGCCTTGCTTGGCTATAGAACGCCCGATCATTTGTAATAAAGTTTCAAAATCAGTTGTTAACATTCTATTAAAGTTACATAATATCCGTCAGATATTCGTAGATCACTTAACATTTACTCTGTTTTGTCTTTGTAGTAAGTAGTTCCGCACCCACACCTTCTCTTTCTCTTTTTCTTACATTTTGATTCACTTAGAATAATGCACACAGCGCTGATCAAGACAACCTCCTCGCTCGGGCGACATCTCTGCAACAACTGGCTGTGTGTACAAGCGACATGACCGGCGGCATTGTTCCAAGATGTTCCGTGCAACATGGCCCGGAACTTGCCCCGCAACATGTTCCGCAACTTGTCCCCTAGTGGGTACGTGGCTTTAGGCTAGACTGGAGCAAATGGAGGTTAAAGAAGTCGGTAGAAGTAGGATGATCGTCACTGCTTAAACCTCGTATAAGTCCAAAATATCTTTCAGCTGGGTCTTGATTTAATTTTGAAGTTAAAAAGTACTTGTATTGTAAGTACAATTTGCGTGCGGTAATGCGTCACTGCTTGACTGCCGTCATCTGTTGAGACCACACGCTCGGCGCGACGCGTGGTGTTGAAATTTAGAAACTACTTCATCTTAACCATTGAGTCATATGGAAGTTCCACCACTAATTACTTTATTCGTCCTGGTAGTACGAAGTCATATAAACTTTCATGTCACGTTTGGTAATACTGTAATTAATCAGAATTTGTGGTTTTTAGCATTTGCAATACATGTGGAATCAGTCTACAGGCTTTGCTCTAAGGTTTAATGAGCTACGCCGTGCTTCATGTGAGAATCGGATAGCTGCACCGTTGAGGCTACCAAATTTGAATCCTGGCACTAGCAATTTTATGTGTGATTTTTCCCAGGGTATTCTCACACTCCTGCCAAGAGAATGCTGGGATTATGCCTCATCTCAAGTTCTAGAATACAAGGTTTTAGACCTTAATAATTTCACATACGCCTCCGTGGCTTAGGCGGCAGTACGCCGGCCTCTCGCCGCTGGGTCCGTGGTTCAAATTCCGGCCACTCCATGTGAGATCTGTGCTGGACAAAACGGAGGCAGACATGTTTTTTTCCGGGTACTCCGGTTTTCCCTGTCAAAATTTTATTCCAGCAACTCTCTCCACTATCATTTTATTTCATCTGTCATTCATTTAATCATTGCCTCAGATGAGTGTGACTGGCTTCGGCAGCCGGCTTAGTTCATATCCTCGCCGCTAGATGGGGGCTTCATTCATTCCATCCCTGACCCGGTCGGTCGACTGGAAGCATGCTGTGGATTTTCATTATCACATACACATGTTTTTATAAATACCACAGTAACTTTGTCAGACATATGCTCTACACATTCGAGTACATGAGGCTGGTGACCAAGATATCCTTTGACCTGCAGATGAAGTAGCAAGATACACCCCATACAACTGTTCTCACAGCCTGTCAGACCCCAAGTTCATGAATTCTGGCTCTGCCCCTGTGGATGTGGCCTGGTGTATTCCTGCAGTAACGTTTGGATATGCATTTCTTTCAGCGGAACTGGAAACTCACATTCACCTGATAATGAACGTGGTGCCCGGTTGGCTGGTGTCCTACAACATCCGCAAGGCAGACTTCTTGAGGCTGTCGAAAGATGCGGACATGGCATCTGTTCTCAAGAAACTGGAGAAAACCGCTGCCGAGAAAAACGACGATAGTTGACGTCCAGCAATTTGGTGTCTCGAATTTAGATCTGATGTGTGGTGGAGCTGGTATTTTAACTGTGAGATGAAAGCTGAAATCATTCCTTCATCTGTGGTGATAATGAATTCAAAATTGCATCAGGAATTACCACAGGTAAACATACAATTAAAAGTTAAGACAGGAAAAGGAAGACAGAAGTGTGGAAAAGAACCAGCACTTGGAATGAAGGGAGGGGGGACAATAGGGGCAGGTGACAAACCTCACTGACAGAGGTCATCCATGCCATCAGTCCACTTATTCCTAGGGCATCAGAGGTCTAAGGTGTCTTAAGTTTTCATGAAATCCTCATTTTTCTAGGATGAACTTGTCCTTACTCGTAGAGCCCTGCGCGGATAAAGAAAACGTTATCCGCATCCGCACAACATTTTACCGCATTCCCACGTTAGTTATCCGAATCTACTGACATTACAATAAAATTTTAATTAGATGAAGCATAAATCACTAAAAGCAACTTATTTAGACATTTGAGGAAAAAGTTGTTCCCTTAGGCTTTGTATGTCATGTCATTATGATCTTGAACAGTTTCTAGCCTCTGGCCGGGTCTGCTGGGAACATAAGCCTCTCCATCGTCTTCTGTCTTCCCGCCATCTCTCCGTCATCACCTTGGTCCAGTCTTCTCCTTTCTTTCGCACGCAGTCCTCCACACCCTTCTGCCACATATCTCTCGGCCTTCCTCTTGGTCTCTTTCGCTCTTTCATCTCTTTTATCTTCCCTCCTCCCATCCATTTGCTTATCATGCCTGTACCTTTTAAGCCTTGGTTCCTCTATCTTATCCTGTAATGCTCCCTTCTTGACTAATTCTCTGATGTTCTCATTTCTTAACCTGTCATGTGCTATGTTGAAAATGAATATTAGACAGAATTGCAAACCTTTCCTGTTGGGAGTGTTAATTATGCTTAATGACATAATTTGAAAGTTAGCTTCAATCATCTTACAAGAATAGCTTCAATCATCTTACAAGGTTAGCTTCCAACATTTGACATGAAAAAGACATTACGGAAAAATATGTTATGTCATAAACATCCGGGTTCTAATAATGGTAATAATCAAGTTTGGATTGTATTCTAAAAACTATCCGCAAATTTTCTCCAAACATCTGCAGCTTATCCGCTACCCGCACAGCCATGCTAACTATATCCGCATGGCGAAACATTTTGCGGATATCCGCATCCTCGCAGGGCTTTACTTACTCGGCGACATAACAGTACGTTAGCAGGGGCAGAAGACTTTTCTTCAACCAATCAGCATGCAGTTCTATAGCCCCTGTGGAGCTCATTTCAGCCTTTGTCTCATCAGGTGGGCAGGCATAAACCTGTTCTGTTGCTTAAAACAGTTTTGACAGGATTCTTTTCTCCTTTTGTGTCTGTCGTGTTTAACTTTTCAGTCGGTCAACACAATATAATCCTAATTGCTGGGAGATGCGAAAAATTACATGTGATTAAAAATATGTACAGAGTAGTGAGAAAACTTTAGGATATGCTTACCTGCCAACTTTCCCGATTTAGGCGGGAGACTCCCGATTTTCCATAGTTTTTCCACCCCTCAAGATTACTCAAGTTATCCTCCCGTTTTTTTTGTGGAAATTATTGGCGAACTTCAAGCATGATCCTGTATTTTTTTGGAAGTGTTTATAATGGGCAGGTTATTTGGGTGCCTGAATACGTAAATGGGTTTTATATCAGTGTAAGCGGTTGTTTATTGATCTTACTACAACATTTTCGTCATTCTAGTGTTTTTGCTCGGTGTTTGACTCTTCACTATGGCCAAACAATAGAATTTTATTTTTATGAAATGGTTTTTGGGACAATTTCCTTGCATTATTGAATCCAGCAAAGGTCAATTATTTTGCATTCTGTACTGTTTGTCGATGTAATGTATTTATATCTCGGGGGGGGGGGCGGATGTGAATTTCGAAACACGTGAGAAGAGAGCACCACATAAAAAGAATGTTAATGGGAAATTTAAAAAAAGGTTTTTGATGTTAAAAGTGAAAGTAATGGGCTAATAAATCCCAAATGCTTATCAACATAATTCATTTTGAAGCTTAGTTTGCCAATTTATTGAGCTGATATGCACTGTTTGCATCTCCTGAATTGTCCTGATTTTCATAGCAAAATCTCCTGATTAGGTTGGCAGGTATGGATATGTTTTGCTCGTCAAGCGAGCATCATCAGACCCAAATATACAAGACAAAAAGCTCTACAAAACACTAACAAATCCACAATGGCAACCATGGTCTTTGCCCTCCAAAATCAAAATGCTAAAACTATCCGCAAATGTCCTGTTTTCACTTCACCTTAGACCATCTTCTAAACAAGGATCTCTTCGAAGAGTCTCCCTAGCTACTCACCGTTTTGAATGACAGAAGAACTGTTTGCTGCATTGGGGAGCTGGGAGCTGTTGAATGGATTGATGGTATGAATGGCCATCTTTGGAAACTAGTGTGCCCGACACTGGCATTTGTCCTTCATGTGTATTTGTCGCAGTCTGTCCCATATTTTCTCTCATCTTTCCCTTATGCCTGTTGTTGCCTTTGTCCTCTAATGTTTGTATCTTTCTTTGGCTGTTGATATATTTTTTCCATAATTAATTTAATTTTCTTGTAACAGCCTTTGCAGATTATTATTCTAATAAGCTTTTATTAGTCATTAATATGATATAAAATAAGAGAATGTGGGTCAACTTTGCTTATTTAGTTGAGATCAGGCGTTGTCATCCTTTTTGAGACTGCACCATCCTCATGCCATACCAAGTACCTGAGTATATCAAATCATAATAATAATAACAATGCAACAAGCACGAGCCTTTCTTTGCTTTTCCTATCTCTCTTCCTTAGAAGTGCTGAAATAGCTAGGTATTTACCATTCAATAGGCATGCTGCAACTGCTCGCATAACTCGTGCAGATCAGATATATTTATGTCTGGACAGTCGAGTCGAATCAGCATCTTTGGTTGGTCTATAGGTCTTCTACGCGTGAAATTATGACGAAGTTTGCTCAGTGATTAAGATTTTCCTCCATTTAGTGTGCATATCATATTAAACCCCCATTTATTGTTTTCCTCACCTTAAGATACAGAATAGTTGTGTTCCAGGCAAACAATCAATTGGGGTTTAAATAAACCTATAAGTAGAGGTGTTTGAAAATGGTTTTGTTTGCTTTATTCAAAAGGTGTTTGTTGTTGTTGTTTCCTATGGCTAGCCCGGATTCCAATCCATCAGCTTGTATGAAATGTAAAAAAGAGTGTCGTGTTTCATTATCCGTTTATGATTACGGTAAAAATGAACATTGTTATGAAGTATTAGTCAACTGAAAATTAACGCAAATATATGATTAAATAGATCCGTTTGATCACATGCTTCTATTACACTGCTCCTTGTTAGTGTTTCTATTTGAGTTTTTACAGTATCTACTGAAACTTAAGTGATACTTGCTACAAAGAAAGAATCCTAAAATATTAAATGCAAATACCGTATTTACTCGAATACGACCCGCCCCTGAATAAGGCCCGCACCCTGATTTTTAAGAACAAAATTTTAAAAAAATATATTTTTTACTCAAAACTATTTACAATCTTCACTAAATAAACAGAATAGCATTTATCCAAAATAGATTCCAACAGTATTGAAGTCGTCCTAAAGTAACACACATCAAACGATTAAAAATACAAATAAAAGTACACAAACACTTCATTCATCGTCATCAGAAGTACCAACTTCGGAACTTTTATCACCATCACTTTCCCACAAAATGTCGTCATCACTGCCATCCATAGCATTGGAAATACTACATTTCTTGAAGCTCTTCCGTATGAGATCTCCCGAGATACGATTCCATGCCGTCAAAATCCACGAACACAGCAGCTGAACTTCCGGGCGCTGAATAAGACCAGTTGGAGTCAGTGTGTGCTTATCGGCCGCCATCCACTCTGTATACAGCTGTTTCAAGGCTGCTTTGAACGGGCGGTTCACGCAGTCATCCAGTGGTTGTAGCGTAGACGTCATCCCGCCCAATCACGAATACATGACTCGTCAATATCATATTTCCTACCGGGCACAATTTCCAATAACTTCAGCTTCCCTCACAACTTTCAATTTCTCACTCACAGTAAATGACCGCAAACGCTTCGTAGCATTCATGTTTACACTCGGGGAACGTGCGCGTGACTGTATGACGCCGCGTGCTTACGGTAAAACAAAGTTATAGCCGGAAGAAGCCTAGCACCATCTAGCAGATACTCGCAACACCCGATATCGCACGTGGCGGGCAATTTAAATCTTTGAAATTTGGATGACTCAAATAAGACCCGCACCCCATTTTTTCACGTCCGAATTTGTTTAAAAATGTGCGGGTTGTATTCGAGTATATACGGTATATGGTAGTATGGGGGAAAGAAATAGTCGAGGTGCAGAAAAGTCAATGCAGTGAGTTCTCAGTAGTGTTCTACAGTATTGTGCAGGAAAGAAGTTAGTCTAGCGACAAAACTCTCCCTACATCGCTCAGTATTTAGACTGACTTGCTGTATGGAAGTGAGAGCTGGGTACACGTAGATTCATAAGCTAGAAGTAGCACGAATGATTGCTGGGGCAAATGGGACCAATGACAGGAAGGTACTCATAAAGGTTGTTGGAAATCAACACGCTAGATGAAGTGCCTTGTGGTACACTGGCCGCCGTGGGCCAGTGGGCTATATCATAGGACTCGTAACACAACAGTGAACAGGAGAGAAAGATAACAATGCTGCAAGGTCTGTGGCAATTAGCGCACGTGTGAGGTAGTGTTATTTCCCAAAATGAGAGAAAAGCAGTATTACATTGTACATCCAGCAAGCAAGTTCCATTTGGTAATAAAAACAAATCATGTATTAACTATTTATTGCAAAACAAACTACAAATCGTAAACTATCTTAGCTCCCACTTGTCATAGCGTGGCACAAGTTTTTGTATGCCTTCTTCATAAAATGTTGCCACCTGTGCTGTCAACCATGTGGTCTGAAATTTTCAGAAAGTTTGTAGATGTGTAAACCTACAGTGTTCCTTGAAGTGTTCTTCAATTTCACGAGCCAAGTCTTCATTAACCAATGATGGACGCCCATTTCGTTTGTCATCAGGTCATACACTTGATCACTTCCTTTATTGAACCTTCGGACCCATCTTCTTACCACTGAATCACTTGTTGCATTTTCTCTGTAAGCCTCGCTAATCTGTCTATGAATGTTGACTGGTTTAGTGTTCTTCACATTCAGAAAATTAATGACAAGTGGCAGGATTTTGAATCATCTTTGCCATACTAACCAAGCACTATAAAGCATAAACAACAGACAGCGATCTCAAAATGGCGGCGTCTCCTTCTTGACTGGGCAACTACTGTGCATGTGCCAAACTGCTATACTGTGGCAAGATATATTCACGGAACTTACTTTTTGGACATGTCTAGTGTATTGGTTTTGTAGTTATTCACCAAAACTCAAACACCTCTACTCATAAGTTGACAATGAAAGCAATAGACTTGTGCTGATACTGTTCATCACCATCAGGACTCTGAATATTGTCAGCTTAATTCTATTGTAAGAAGCTAATCTAATACAAATGTTGTAAGCTATGTCTTGGGGAGGAGATAATCTTACATTCAGGGAACGAGATTGTGCAATTTACTCCACTATTGGTAATATAAAGGTAAGGGTAAAGGCTGCCCTCCATTTTATATCATAGGACTTTTCTACTTAACTGTCAACAATGGTCAACCAACATGTTCCTCCTTTAAATTTCCTGTGTTGTGTTTTACTGCATGCCATGTAGGTTGTTATAAGGTTTATAATAGAACTTGTGAGTAAGTACTGGAACCCTTGAGTCTTGTCTACTCCCAAGCAGTTTTATTCAGAGGTACTATATTCTTAAGTTGGTAATTCTGCAAGGCTGGTACAGCATTACATTGGATCACCAATGACAATTTTTGGAAACCAATACATTAGATTTCAGATGAGTTGAGAAAATCCCGATCTGAAAGAATGAAAAAGTACTGGAAAGAGCGCAAGAACCAAGCAGTACTACCTTCAAAGAAGAAGTGATTGTGGAAGGACTGAAGTGGTCCAATGTGACCAATCAAGATTAATAATAAGAATTATAGATGCTATTTTGTAGAAACCTTACTGTAGGTTGGAATGTGAGAGATGATACTAAATTATAACCAGGCTTCAGCAGCAGTTGTGAGCTATCGCAAGATGAGCCACACAAAGGAGAACATACAGCTCTCCGTTGCGGTTATTGTGTACAGTAATGGTCTTCTTTGAATAAGCGATTCACGGCTCTCATTGAGGGTGGCGTAGTTGGTAGCATGCTGAGCTTCTATGCCCAAGGTCGCGGGTTCAAACCCGGCTGAAGTTGTCGGGATTTTTTTTAAGAGTGTTAAAAAATCCCTCAGTATGCCTTCCTTCGGAGGGGAAGTAAAGCCAGCAGTCCCACGTCCTAGATTTATGGCATGTAAAAGAACCTCCCCCTAATTACACTTGTGTGAAGCTAAATTATAGGTTAGATTTGACTAACGCTCTTAGTTTCCAACGTTCGTCGACACGAGCCGGCTGCGGTGGCATCTAGTAATCAAGTACAGGACTAGTTTTCTTTGATGGTGGCATTTGGTAGCAAAAGTAGGAACTACTTGAAAATTGAATGTCTGCAGTCCTTACTTCAATTGAAACAATAACACACACCAACACAGCCATCACAATTAACACAGGTTATCGGGTGGAACATGCTATATGCTGTACACAACTGCTGCCGAAGCCTACTGTAGCCTGTTTGAAGTGTGTGAGTAGAAGTGAGAATGAATGTACTATTGCTGATCATTGTGGAATGGAAATGGTCGTTTTTGTGTTTTATTTATTGTACTGGTACTTTTTAAGCATATTTTGTCAATGTATTGTGGACTTTTGTAACTTTGTAATAAAGCTTACATTTTACCTAATTCTGTTTTTAATCAGTGTCATATCTTAGGAGGCTATGTTTTTCCCTAATTTTGATAAGTGTGAAGGCCACCTATTAAAGACGATACGAGCCTTACAGTAGTCGCATATGATGTGTAACATCTGACATGTTATCCTACTCATATACTACACAGCTTGGACATTCTTAAAATGTTAATTTACACTCCATTTTCATACTGGTACTATGATGAATGTATAGATTGAATTGGAGATATGCTACTGTCACATTTGTGGCGCAGCGGTCAAGCTGTTAGTCTCTCACCAAGGTAGACCGGGTTTGATTCCTGGTCAATACATGTGAGATTTTCGAATTGAAATGCCTTGTCCTGTGGTTCGCATTCCACGTAAAAGGGAGGTACCGTGGATCATGATCGTGAGATTAACGGACAAACAAGACTACAAGCTTCCTTCCTTTTACATTAATAATTCATAATAACAAAGTGACACAACGTCGACAGTACTCTCAAATACTGTGAGCACATTCCTCAGTAACTATAACATTCATTATTTTCAAGGCTTTCATACAGTTAGTCGTAAACAATCAAAACATGGCTTCCTACAATCATGAAATGACCTACTCTCACATATGATGAAAATACCGCTTTTATCCCACTCATATAAAACAACATTCTGTAATACATTTAATATTTGACTACTCACCCACTGCTTGACAATAATGCCGCTTACTTAAATGTCATTTGTCGTCTTTGTCCTACCCCATGTGATATTCAACCTTGAACGTGAAGCTTCATAAACTGCTCAATGACAAATGAAAGTCGGTGAAACATTTGCCACTGTGCTCGTCAAACCAGTGCCTGCTAAATTCACTGCCTACTGTATTGCCATAACATTCTCTCGCTACAGAGCACACACTGCCTTGTTTCCAATACACACATTTTCAATTGTACATCCAGCTGGCAGTGCGTCTTCACTTCCGTCCCATTTTTCCGGCAGTGCGTCTTCACTTCCGTCCGATCCACTTCCGCCTGATTGACTTCCGTCCCCAATTTTCAAAATCACTCCCACAAAACTATCCAGCAACCGAGCGGAAAGATGTTACACATCAAAAACGGGCTCTGTCCACGTTTACCCCCTTCCTGTCTTGTGGATGAGTTGATAAAGGAGGGGTTCTACATTGAAGAGTTGAGACTACAATTGCTACTCCCAGCGACACCTGCATATGAGCAGCTGACCGATATTCTTTGATCTAGGAAGGCAGACATGGGGTGAATTTCATTATACAGATGCCATGTCAAAAAATGGACACGAGGTAGATATGAACTGATACATAGTGACCTGGTTTTCCATCCATGGGTTCCATCATAATTTATGTGGTGATGATCCAGGATCACAGTGTATCTGTCTCAGATGTGATAACCACTGTTACAAGTACCTGCATCAAGCTCCAGCCAGTGGATGAATCCACTTGTAAGATTTTGTACAAAAGATTAATGTAACATTTACACTTTGCACAAAGTATGCAATAAATTATAAAAGTGAGCCAGAATCTGCACTTGAAAACACATCCCTGTCTCAATTTATGATCCAGTAGATTATTATGATTTGGGGTTGTTGGCCACAATATGGGAGTGCCAAATACTGTATAAAATAAGATGTGTACGAGTTGGTTTAAATGTAATAATTCTACGCAAAAAGGAGAAAGATTGGGAGCCTAAAGGCTTGGTTGTTCAGAACCGATGCAAGTGAAGCTTACGTTGCAGACTTTCTTAACAGTGATGTTGCAAGGCTTGTGGTTGTTTCGAGACCCGACACATGCGAGACAGACATAATCGACAGTTATGAAATTGAAACTTTTTTATTAAATATACAATACTGAACTAAAATTTCATAGAAATAAACTTCTTGGGCATTTGAAAGGAATGACTGTTGCATTGGTTGATGTACTATTGTCATATCTTACTGTATTCATAATAGTTATTAAGATAGTAAATGGAATGTTACAACAAATTTAACACATTGCTAAAAGAAAACAAGCAATTGTTTAATATTTTAAATCTGTCAATTGTCTGTTACGAAACGAATTAATGAATATAATTAATAAATTAACAAAAAAATGTACAACTTATATTAACAGAGGTGCCAACTATTATGGATTTCACCTCACAATTACGGTCAAAAGGGAAATTATCGCGAAGAAAATACATTTCTATGAAGGAAAGGAAACGAAAAATTAGCTAATTTTACAAACAGGTACCAGTAACGAAAAGTAGCTAATTTTTGTCTGAATAGTTGGAGGTGACGAAAATTCGCCAAGGTCGGTTTAAATGATTTAAATTCGTGCCGCTGGGCTCACAGATTGCGATGGAGCAAGTTTCATGCAAGCGGTGCCGATTGCGTAAGCTATATTTCCCCGTGCCCGACCTCAAGGAAATGCATACCGAAGATACCTCGAGTGGTATACATTGGTTCAACGTATATTTTTGGCATCAAGAAGAGTTTTTAGTTTTGTGTGAAATATTTTTCTTTATTATTAGGAAACCTGACTTTCCACGAGATGTTTATTCGCGAAAACTTCCGAAACTCGACAGAAACCTCTCATTTCTGTTATTGACCTGTATATTTGGAGACTATCTCAAATTGAAGTCCAGAAATGATGCGAAATAATATAATGTCTCAGTCTTGCGAAATGATACAGTTTTGAAAGAAAAAATCGTGAAAAAATTTCAAAATACATATATATTCTTAAAAATCTATCCTTCTTGATAATTTGTGACATACAGTATAGTTAATTCAAAATTCTGTTCTGCCGATTTTTCCTTCGAACTTTCGTTCCATCGGATATACAATGTAACTGGTTATCTAGAAACCTTGTATAACTTGTATAATTCGTGATTCAAATTCGAAACAAAATGTGCCCTCTTGTCGTATTATTCATGCAATCCTCTCAGCATAATTCATAATATTCAATACCTACTTCGAACGTTCATCCTCCGAACTCTCATGCTCAAGAGTGCTGACCGCACGATTTGCCTGCACGAATCTTGTTAAACGGACCGAGATCGATGCCAGTTTCGTAAAATCAGGGTGTTTACCGAAAATTTTCTGAAGGCGGGTTGAATCATTTAAACTCGCGCCGCTAGGCTCAGAGATTGCGAGTTTCACGCAAGCGGCGCCGTGCCTATTGCATAGTACTAAGCTATATGTCTCCGTGCCCGACCTCAAGGAAATACATACCGAGGATACCTTGAGCGGTATACATCGGTTCAACGTATATTTTCGGCATCAAGAAATCTTACGTTTCGTGTGAAATATTTTTCTGTGTTACTGTATTAGGAAACCTGACTTTTCGCGAATACGTTTATTCGCGAATACTTCCGAAACTTAAAAGAAATCTCTCATTTCTGTTATTTGGAAACTATGTCAAATTGAAGTCCAGAAATAACGCGAAACAATTCAATGTCGCAATCTTGCGAAATATTACCGTTTCGAAAAAAAATGCGAAAAATCTTTGAAATACATATAACTTATTTAAAAAATATGTCATGTAAATTTGCGACATTCAGTATGGTTAATTCGAAATTCCGTTATAAGTCGATTTTTCCTTCGAACTTTCGTTCCATCGGATATTCTAAACGATTATTTCGATAACTTGTTGATAATTCGTGGTTCTCAATCGAAATAAAACTTGCCCTCTTGTATTATTCGTGCAATCCTCTCAGAACAATTCGTAATATTCGATACCGTACCTACTTCGAACGTTCATCCTCCAAAATCGCATCCTCAAGACGGCCGGCTGACCGCACGACTTGCCTGCGGGAATCTCGTCAAACGGACCGAGATCGAC
This sequence comes from Meconema thalassinum, assembly GCA_946902985.2. Classification (NCBI taxonomy): domain Eukaryota; kingdom Metazoa; phylum Arthropoda; class Insecta; order Orthoptera; family Tettigoniidae; genus Meconema; species Meconema thalassinum. The sequence goes on from OX336390.1 coordinate 110,807,391, forward strand.
GTCAGTTGCGTAAAATCATAAAACCCGTCCCCTATCGTGAACTTGTGACCACGAGGACTGCGGGAATCCTGTCAAAGGTGATTGGGCACCCATCACGAAACCTACTTGCCACTTTTCCCATGACCGTATACTTAAAATCGTGCGGGGAGCGAGAAATGCATCAACCCACTTAAAAATGGCAGCCTACGTAGCATCGAAATACATTTAAATCCTCCTCGTGATCCAACCTGAACTCATGAAATCCCAACTACAGCATAGGGACAAAGGGAATCACGGCGCCGACCGAACAACATGTTCATAACTGCGCGTGAATTTTAACCAAGCCCAACCTTGAGCTTGCCTCCGCCATTCTATCAGGACAGATAGACAGGCAGACAATCGTTGAACGGCCGGGTGCGGCGACGATTGCATAATATCTCGAGAACAACGTAAAACGGCTGAGAGCGGCAGCGATTGCGGTACATCGCGATATTTCTCCGCATTCAATGACGAGGACAACTGTATTCTTGTCAAACGGACAGCAAGTGGCGCCGATTGCGTAATAATGCTATATTTTCTTGTGCCCGAACTCATGGACAATGGAAATCTCGTCGAATGACTAAAAGTGACGCTGATGATCTAAATCGCGATTTTTCTCCGTGTTCTATCGTGAAAACTGCGGGAAGCTCACCAAACAACTGAGACCAGCGCCGATCGTGTAACATCTCGATATTTCTCCGCATTTGACTGCGAAGACAGAATTCGGTGACGATCGCGTAACATCGCATACATTTCTTCGCGACCTACCGTGGGGACGAAGGAAATCTCGTCAAATGGTCAAGAGCTGAGCAACCTCTTGGAACCGTAATAATAACAACATATTGTGGACAAGACGACATATTAGCTGAAACAACTCTTTGGATATTAAATATCTAGTATATATTTATTATTTTTTAAATTTTTATAACATCATGTGAATTTCATTTAAAGCGGCTTCGGTGGTGTAGTTGGTAGCTTGCTGAACTGCTGTGCCCAATATAGCGGGTTCAAACCCGGTCGAAGTCGTCGGATTTTTTAAAAGCGTTAAAAATCCCTCAATATGCCTTCCTTCGGAGGGTAAGTAAAGCCGGCGGTCCCATGTCATGGATTTATGGCATGTAAAGGATTCTTCCACAGACAAAACTTGTGTGAAGCTAAATTGTTAGGTTATATTTCGTCGGAACGCTCTATCAAAGTTCCAACGTTCACCACTAGGTATCATTGATATCTGGTAGCAACTTGAAATTGAACGGAACTTGTAGCTCACCCTAAGGGTGTCCGTTGGAAGCAGCTACAGACTCAGACGAGCTGAACATGTCCTCGGGCACTCCCGGCACTAAAAGCCATACGATAAATAGAAAACTTCTTTAAAAACAGTTCATTGTTGTTTTTCTTCACCGCGTGATGAGCGCCTATGCTTGTAGACCGCAGACGTAACTTGAATTCAAAGGTAACTAAAATTAACTAAAAGGTACCTAAAAAGTAACTAATTTTTACTTCATCCTTACAGTAGACACCCTGAAAATCATAAATCCCGTACTTGTGGAGGACTGCGGGAATTCTGTCAAAGATGATTGGGCATCCATCACAAAACTTACTGGCCACTTATCCCATGACCGTATAGTTAAAAGTGTACGGGGAGCGAGAAGTGCGTCAACCCACTTCGAAATGACAGTCTACATAGCATTACGATACTCATTTCTCCTCGTGATCCACCGTGAACTCCCAACCACAGCATAAGGACAGCGGGAATCACGGCGCCAACCATACAACATGTCCTTAACTGCTCGTCAATTTTAACCATGCCCAACCTCGAGCTTGCCTCCGCCATGACAGATAGACAGGCAGACAATCGTTGAACGGCCGGGTGCGGCGCCGATTGCATATTATCACGTTCTCAGTGACCAACCGCGAGGACATCGTGATTCTCCTGTAACTGCCGAAAGCAGCAGTGATTGCGATATTTCTCCGCATTCAATGACGAGAACAACTGGATTCTTGTCAAACGTACAGCAAGCGGTGCTGATTGGTTATTTATGCTATATTTACCCGTGCCCACCTCAAGGACACTGGAAATCTCGTTGATCGACTAAAAGTGACACCAATTGTGTAAATCGCGATTTTTCTCCTTTTTCTATCGTGAAAACTACGGGAATCTCGTCAAATGGCTGAGACCAGCGCCGATCGTGTAACATCTCGATATTTCTCTTAGAATGAAGGTTTCCTATTTATCTCTTGATTATTTTGTTCAAAGATTCCCAAGTTTGGTCAAGGAAAGTGACATGACAAACTTGATGAGAAATTTGCTGTTTATCAAATGTGATACTTTCCCCGAATATATTTTACAAGGACTTACAATTGATGAAAACTGGGGGAACATTGCTTAGCTTAAAAACGAAAGTGGATAGTTCAAGTATAAAACCTTAAGTAATGTGGCATTTGCAATATTACGTGTACCTCACAGTAACTCTCCCACAAAGAATTTTCTGTGTTAGGAAAAATCAGACAGAATTCAGATCTACATTAAGCACGCCTATACTGGAATCGCTTATGATTCAGAAGATGAAAATGTCATCACAGGGGGATGTTACAAGAAAACTTTCACGGAAAAGCAGCTACTGGGTGCAAAACAAGCTATAAGGAATTTTTTATCTCAGAACTAGCAGGTAATGTGCAAATCTTATTGTGTAATTTGATATTCTTTACTATAGGTTGCTTCCAGGTAGGGCAAAGCTGGTGTCGTTATCGAGAAGGAAGGAGCATGCTTTGAATTTGGCGTGAACATTTTTGAGTTGGGGGGGGGGGGGGGGGGGGGGGGGGAATATAAGGGATTACTGATAACCCACATCAAAGGTTGGCACCTCTGTGGTAGCCTAATCACTGGGAACAGCGCCATTTGGACCGCAGATTATGGGGGTCCCCTCGGCCGTTAATCTTGGTCTCCGTGACCCGTTGCCAGACAGCTATTTAATTGTCCACACGAGGCTGTGTGCACCCCGTTCCAGCCGTGTTAGTTTCTAAAATCCCTGATGGTGCCGGGGATCGAACCTGGGGCCTCTGGGTGTAAGGCAGGCGCCCTACCCCAACACCACGGTGCCGGCTCCACATATAAATAGGCAGTGACAAATAACGGTGTTACTTTATTAAAAATAACCTTCAAATTTACTAATCTCCAAGTATAAAACAATGTCCCCAAATCTTGGATGTAACTGGTAATCTCGAGAGCCACTGGATAGATTTTGATGCGGTTTTCACCATTCTGTAAAGGATTTCTCGAGGAAGGTATCTGTAGAAAACCATTGATTTGTGACCAAAGGAAGCCAAGCAGTAACGATTTCAGTGAATCGAGTCGAATATAACTCTGCCGTCTGTGTGCCTTTCAAGCTCACGCCGGGTAAACCATTTAAACTATCTATGTACTAGTGTATGAGTGTAAGAATTTTTCAGCATGAAAACTTCTATAAAAAAGTCCCTATCTTAAATATATCACCCACTATAAGTGTTTTTACTTTTTCATTTCTTCCAACAATCTCCAATCAGTGGAAATTTAAATTACAAGTTTCAGAGCGAGCCTATCACCCCAGCTTCGGCCAGCATCAAACTGTCGAGTTAAGACTTCAGAGAAGTGTGTGTGTGCTTGGAGTTTCACTGTTCACCTCGGCTTTTCTGCATTTCGCCTCGGACCTGCCGTCCGTGCGCCTTTTAAGCTTATGCTGGGTAAACCATTGAAGATACTGGGTTGCTAGTTTTAACATAAAATTGAAAATGCTCTATATTGAAAATTTCTGTCGAAGGAGAAACCTAGGTACCCACAATCTGCAGGCCAAATGGCTGGGCAGTGGTTGCTTGGTAGGCGAAGTCCCTTTGTGGTCTGTGGTGCCATGGGGTTTGGTTTGACTAATAATGTATAATTTCACCTGCAGGTACTCTTGTAGACTATATAAATATTCAAACTCTCAGTAATTTTCAATATTATGCTGAAATAAACTAGTTTTCTTGATTTCCCTTTCTGCCGCCTTCTGTGTTCTGATGGTACATATTGAAATGCTGGATCCAAAGATTATGGGTTTGATTTCCACCTCAGGTGTCCCAGAAGTGGTTTTCCATGGTTTCCCACTTCCACTCCAGGCCAATGTTGGGATGGTTCTTAACTTAAAGCCAAGACTGACACCTTCCAAATTCTAGTTTCAAGTACAAATACACACACTGATACAGCAATCTTAATGACACAGGTTATCAGACAGATTCCACACACACCCAAGCACATAGGGCTACATGACCACAAAGCCTCTACATCAGAGGTCCTCAAAGTGGGGGTCGCCTGGGGGGGGGACTCAGAGAGTGACAAAGGGGGCGCCGGCTTTGATAGAAATATTTGTGTTTCATATTCTGTAACGAATATTGCTATCCTCATATCCATGAACCTACATAGCCAAGAAGTTCCCACGACCATTATTACCATATAAAGCACTCGAAGAACATACAGGTTATTCATAATTCAGTCCTTGCTACATTCCGATATGGTCTTAACTCGCTTCCCAAATGTTGTGATGTGATATAATTCACACCTTTGTTGGCAGAGCTCGCAAATGCAGTGTTCTCCAGGAGTGTGGAATATTTTGTTTGTACATAGTTTATGATGAAACCTTGGAGGCTGGATTTAGACAGCTCCTTAACCCGGTCCATGAGGCAATTATAATTGGCTACATGGATAATTCTTGCCAGGCGCGTCCACGTCGCGGGGGTTGGCAACGGTACTGTAATATACCATGGAACTACAGTACCGGCTAAGTCCTGGTGAGGACCCAGTCCTATGGGGTATAACATAGGCCCCGTGCACAGGGTTACGTGCGAAGACCTCAACGGAATCTGCAGCGGAGAAGATGGACTTCGGAACGGTGGAGATTGCGGAAGAGGCAACCCAGTACTCGGGGAATAGTATGAGTACAGCATCAATCGGCAGCGTCTGTTTCCCAGGTTAGGGGCGGCTGCAAGGGTGTCTGTTTCCCATGTTAGGGGCGGCCTGTATAATAGCTGGCAGTAGCTTCATAAAATGCCTTTGGGAGTGGCGACCCCATCGTAATAATAGCCTAAAATGGAAATGGCACTTCAAATGATTCGGAGAAGGTTAGGGCGTACCCTGCAGGCGACGCGCAGTTCTTTTGGTACTGGGGGAACTGTGAGAAATGGGCGACCAGTAACCGAAATGAAAGTGGGAATCATGAATGTCATGACCCTGACAGGCAAGGTGGAGGAGGTGGTAGACTTCATGGAGAGGGAGAATGTTGGATTGATGGGGCTGAGTGAAGTGAAATGGAAAGGTAAAGGAAGGAAGAAATTGAGGAAAGGATATACATTATACTGGAGTGGTGGCCAAGAGGCTAAAAATGGCATGGGACTGACAACCTCGAAACAACTGGAGGAGTATGTTGAAGTGGTCGAGTGTGTGATTGACAGAATGAAAATTAGAATGAAGATGAAAAATGACGTGATGGACTTCATACAAGTGTATGCACCTCAGACTGGAAACAGAGAAGAAGATATTGAAGTATTCCTGGAGGATGTAGAAAGAGTAATTTCAGATGTAGAAGTGGTGATCATGGGAGATATGAATGCACAAGTCGGAAATGAGAGACAAGGAAAGGAAGAAGTCATTGGACCATATGGATATGGGAAAAAGAACCGGGAAGGAGAGGAACTTGTAAACTTTTGTGAAAGGAATGGACTGATAGTGGGGAATTCATGGTTTCGGAAGAAAAACAGCAGGAAAATTACGAGATATGGTTGGGGCGATAGAAGAACAAAATCAGTAATTGACTACTTTCTGCTGGAAAGGACTAATCGCAGAAAGCTGATAGATGTGACATCTTTACCAGGAGAAGCATTTGATGGGAACCATAGAGCTGTGGTGGCAAAATTTAGATGGGAAAAATTGTAAAACCTAAAGGAGATCAGAGAAAGTAAAATAAAAGTATGGAAATTGAAAGACAAAGCTGTACAGGAAGATTTTCAGGAGAGATTGAAGCAACAAATCCCAGTTACTGAAGTGGAAAACATACAAGAGGAATGGTCCCACTTTAAAAAGGCATTTGTTGGTGCAGCAGAGAGTGCTTGTGGTAGGACGTCAACAAGAGTGAAAGAGAAGGAGACACCATGGTGGAATGAGGAAGTGAGGAAAGCAGTGAAAGAAAAGAAGTCTGCATGGAAAGAATGGAACCGAGATCAAACAGAAGAAAGCAAAAGGAAGTATCACGACAGCAAACGGAAGTGTAAGAAAGTGGTAGGAGAAGAAAAGAAGAAAAGTTGGGAAAAATTTACACGAAGAATGGAAACAGATGTAAGTGGCAGTAAAAGGATGCTGTATGGGCTTCTAAGAAGTAAGAGGAAAGAAAGAGTTACTACAAAGCTAGTGAAAAAGGAAGATGGAGAGTTGTTAACACACCCAGAAGAGATAAAGGGACGATGGAAGGAATATTTCGATAAGCTATTGAATGTTAGCAATTGTACTGGTGAGATGGAAGTGACACAACCTGACGACTCTATAACGGAAGATGATATAACAATGCTGGAGGTGGAATTAGCAGTACAGAAAATGCAGATGGGAAAAGCAACAGGGGTGGATGAAATCAGTGCAGGAATGATAAAGGCTGCTGGACCTGTTGGTATGCAATGGTTGTATCGACTGCTAAGGTGTGTGTGGAAATGGAAATGTGTACCAGAAGACTGGAAGAAAGGGCTAGTAATACCAGTGTTTAAGAAGGGGCACAAGAAGGTGTGTGATCCTGATAACTATAGAGGGATCACCCTCATATCACAGATAGTAAAAATACTGGAAAGGATATTAGAAAGAAGAATGAGAAGAAAGGTGGAAGGAGAGTTGCAAGAGGAACAGTATGGCTTCAGGAGTGGAAGCTCCACAGTGGACCCAATCTTTAGCTTGAGGCAGGTGATGGAAAAGAACTGGGAATATGGAGAGGATTTGATCATGACTTTCATAGATCTAGAAAAGGCATATGATAGTGTCCCCAGAGAGAAGGTATGGGAAACCATGGTTAAGAAGAGACTGGGAAGAGAAATGTTGGAAATGGTGCAAGCAATGTACAACTACTGTGTTAGCAGGGTACTGACCCCAGTTGGAAAGACAGATTGGTTTAGGAACAAGACTGGACTAAGACAGGGGAGTGTGCTGTCACCTCTCTTATTCATAATGGTGATGGATGAAATTGTAAAGGAAACAAAGGAAGCATACGGACATAAAGAAATGAAGTTACGGTTATTTGCAGATGATATTGTGGTCAGGGGAAGGAACACCGAAGAAGTGCAAAAACAACTAGATGCACTGAACGAAAATATTCAGAAGTATGGCCTGAAAATCAGTATAGAGAAAAGCAAGACCATGGTGATGACAAGAGAGGAAAGACAAGGAAAGGGCACTGTGAAAATTGGAAGTCAGAGTTTGGAAATTGTGGGCACGTTCAAATACCTAGGAAGTGAATTGATGCAAACTGGTAGGTTGGACATGGAGATTGGCAGGAGGGTACAGCAGAGCAATGCATTCTATCAAAGTGTAAGAAAACTTGTTTGGGATAAGGAAGTACCAAGGAAAAGCAAGGAGGTAATGTATAAAGTGTACTATGTACCCATATTAACTTATGCAGCTGAGACTTGGACCCTGACAAGCAGCCAAGAGAGTAGAATCCAAGCCAGTGAAATGAAATTGCTAAGAAGTATGATAGGAAAGACAAGGAAAGACAGAGTGAGGAATGAAGATGTTAGGAAGGAAGTTGGGATGGGAAAACTAATTGAGAGAATTGAGAAGAATAAACTAAGGTGGTTTGGACATGTAAAGAGGATGGAGGAAAATAGAATACCAAGACAGATGCTGGAGGCGAAGTGCAAGGGTAAGAGAGCAAGAGGAAGACCTAGAACAAGGTGGATGGATTCTGTGAAGAACAGCATAAGAAAAAGAAATCTGGACTGGGACAAGATCGTGGAAGAAGAATGGTGGAAGGAAAGAGGAAAGTGGAGAAGTGCCATAAATACCCCGACCCGGCAGGAGCTGGATAAGGGGAAATGATGATGATGATAGTTTATGATGAAACCCAGGTATAAACAGCCTTGTTATGACACGTCTTTCTTTCATCCAATTTTTGTCGGTCATCGCAGAAGCGCTGTAGAAAGCTGGATCAATGTCCTGTTGTTTCCTGCATCTCCTTCTTACTTCTTGGTATGGAACGGTCGATGGAAGCAATCTACTTAGACGTATATCTTCTATAAAATATGTCTCTCTCAGCAGTTCATATGCTAACCTAGAAGGGGCAGTGCACCCTACTCCCATTACTTTCTTCATGAATCTTGCCTTTACCTTTTCAATCCTTTCAAGATCATGAATTTTTCCCATATGATCTCTATTCCATAGTAGACAATCGGAATTATAACTGATCTGAATAAAACCATTGCAGTTGTACCGATAGCTGGGTAAGGTTTGGGAGGTTGTACATTGCTCTTGTTGCCACTGGTGTTCTCTCCTGCACGTGCATATTAAGTGACATTATCGTAGTTAGTAGAGTTATTCTCAGGTACTCAAAGTGATTAATCACCTTTAGTGGGACATTCATTAATGTCAAAATATTTGCACTTTATGGTTTCCCACCTTTCCGGAATGTCATAAGCATTGTTTTCTGCAAATTTATAAGGAATCCATTTTCCTCAGTCCAACTTTGTAGTTTGTCAAGCGTGTCTTGAAGGTCGGTCTTATTGTTTGCACCTATTGCCATATCGTCAGCGTACATAAATAGCGATGAATTGTCATTGATGATTCTTGTGATATCCGCTGTCATGATATTAAATAAGGTTGGGCTAATTGGACTCCCCTGCAGCACTCCGTTGGTTTGTTTGATAATGTTTGATATTTATAGACTCCATTGTCTATTAGAATGAAATTATATCTAAAAATGTCTTGTATTATTATTGTGAGGGGATGGTCCTGACCGATCATACTGATTAGTTTCTTGATAAGAAGTTTTCTATTTACGAAGTTGAAAGCTTTCACATAATCAATGAAGACGACATGATATTTGCTTCCTTCCCATGACGATTCAAGACTAATAAACTCGTACTTTTGCTGTCCAATTTCACAAGAACTGACCAGTAGATCCTGCCTGCAGGGATTCTGAGAAAAGGTGTAGAGTAACATTTCCCACACATCGCCCTTTCACCCGCCATCCCCAAACAACCACTAATGGCAATAAGTCGCTTGACAATGTGACCGCCACTTCCTTATGAGAATAGATTCTTCTATTTCTGCCATTGTCGATCAAATTCAGCTAGGCCTTTGCAGTCGGTTCAAAGTGAACAGGTGAATTCTAGTGCATGTTCAGTGGAAGTGGTTATCCCGATTTACAATAAGCTAATACAAGTAAACCATTACCCACAGATGAGTGCCTTGTTAGCAGTGGTAAAAAGAGACCCCATGAAAGTGATAGTCTTGCCCTCCTTCGGAAATATTCAGTCGTAATAAAGAATAAGGAGGGGGGCCCATCACTAGATATTTTATGTTTCAGAAGGGGGGGGGGGGGGAGGGGGGGGGACAACAACACAAATAGTTTGAGAACCCCTGCTCTACATGAATCAACGACTATTTCCCTCTTCCAACATTAGTTCTCCAACAGAAAAATCTGAAAAATTGAACTAAAACAGATTCAAACCATTGTATACTATAGCGAAACTATTTATCCGTCGTTCTGAAGCTGTGTTCAGCCACCAATGTCCAATCTGTAAGGTAGAGAGAAATGAGTAGTCTAGTATTAATGTACCAGTGTGAGGACTTGATGTACCTTTATTTCAATAAAAGGTAGAAATACATAAAGTACAGTATATTTGAACATTACATTCAAAATAAATAAAGCTTTACTTGGAACTACACATGCCATTTTACTGTGGCCTTTGGTAATATCTGGTAACAAAATATAAGAGCAGATGATATTGCACCAGGCCCATATTTAACACTTATTCCATTTTGGGTAATGGGGCAGACGACAGAGATGTTCCACCGTTTAAACATTGACCACCACCATTCTCTTGGACAATGTGTGACTAAAACCTAAGCTACATAGCCTTTTTCTGTTCTGTGATTTAATCCACCTGAGTTTTAGGCGAGATGCATTTATTCTTGCAAAATTTGGTATAGGATAAAAACAATAAACACTCTCCTGTTTCAGAGGTGATGTTAAAAGTAGAAGTGGGAGACTGTTTTTGCATACCTTAAAAAGAAAACAGATTTTTACAAATTTTTATTGAAGTTAAAAGCAGGGCGTTTTTTTTCTCTTTCAGACGAATTGTGCCAGAATGGCATTGGGTAAAGCGTTAAAGTTATCTGGTTGCTCATCCTAAATAAAACTTAATAAATAGGTTTTATTTTGAATCCTGTGTCTGCCAATTAATCTATACGATATTGCAATCTTTACCAATTAATGCCTAAAAATGTAAAAGCCTTACTCATCAAAAACTTCAAATGTCACATTAACGTGCAATTGAAAAAATGAAGGAAAGCCACCAATGATACGAAAACACTGGTGACTTTTCCTCTGCTTGGTGTAGTCTCGTCGTGTTCACTGTCATCTAATGACCAAAATACTCAACCTACAGAGATAACCAGCATTCTCAGGTGCATGGGTTATCTCCCGAGTGATGACGTTGCCCCACAACTGTTTATCTTGCTTTGTATAACTCAAGCTTACTCTCTGGAGGAAAGATCTGCCACAGACCGTAGCCCAGACTAGCACACATGTTAAATATGGTCCTGGATTACATCAGCATCATGAATACACCACAAAAATAATTACAGTATACAGTTAGCATTAAATACTTCTCTAAAACATATATTAGTGGCAAGTCAAATAATGACAAGGCTTTCAATATCTTTGTATACAATAGAAAACAACATAGATTACACATTATAATAATATGGGAATAAAGAATACGCAGTATATATAGAGTAACAAAGAGGGGCAGATGACCTCGTAGTTCCGCACCTTAAAACAACAATAACTAACTAACTAGAGTAACAAAGTTTAGCCATATGGACATATGCTTGCATACACACAGCATTCCAATTGGCGATTAAATTAACTCAGCAAAAGTGGGTTTATAAAGATGCACAGGTATTTGTACAATAATTCTGTACCTCTGCAACAAGTAGAAGAGAGACGGCATTTTGAAATTACACAGCATAAAGGTTACTTAAAGCTGACTAGATGACTGACATAATACGAGTCTTGAAGTAGGGTGACTGCACCTTCGGTTGAATGGTTACCGGTGGATGAACAGTATCAATTTAGGTAAAGTTGATAAGATTCAGTAGGAAGGCAAAATTGAACATGAAATGGGCCTTGTGCCAAGATGCCGTAAGACTCTTCAACTACAGGAGATATCTTACGGCAACTTGGCACAAGGCTCATTTCATGTTCAGGTTTGCCTTCCTACTGAACCTTATCAAATTTACCTAAATGGATACTGTTCATCTATTGGTAACAGTTCATGCAGTCACCCTATTTTATTTTTCAGGCTGATTCAATGAAAATCAAACCAGATTCAAATGAGCATTCAAAAGAAAGAGAATTACCTGCAGTAGTGACGAATTGCACTCTGATTTCATAAATATTGACAATTTGTTTATAAAGTGCATTTAAACAAATAAACAAGACGATAGCCCCTGCCAGAACTGTGCTGTGTCGAGCCCACATACTAATAATACCGGGCGGGTGGTGGTGGTATTATATAGTCAAATAGGTTTATACAGATACGAGAGTTCTCGCATCGGTCCGCTAGTGTAATATGTTTCATTGGGTATTTTGTAGTCAGAATGTTTCAAATTGTCTCTTCTCGAGAAAGTCCGTTAGTGTTTGCTCTCTTTCTTTTTAAACTAAGAGACAGTCCACTAACCCCGACTCGAAAATGACTTATGCTTCTCGAAAAAATCTCATCGTATGGTAGACAAGTGGAGAACTTGCCTAGTTGCCCAGCTGCAGAGTGCTCGGCCCTTGAATGAGCATACGACGCATGCTTATAACACTTGGGCTGGTATATTGACATTCCGTTGTTGTTAATTCCTTTAGGAGGTCTGCGACATGGTCATTTATCCCCGTGCACTTGGGTGTATGTTATATTCATAAAAAGATGTGTGATAACCTGAGTTATTGTGGTGTTTGTAGTAATGTGTGTATTTGTAATGCAGGTGAGGATTGGGAAGGAGGTGGCCGTGTTTATAAGTCAAAAAAAGATTTGCCTGGATTAGAAGTGAGAAACCACAGAAAACCACTTCCAGTATGACCAAGTTGGGAATTGAATCCACCTCTTCTCAGTTTGGCCTCACGAGAATGAGTGGATCCCCTTCCAGCCCTCAGAGTGTGAATCGAACCTTGACCTCCAGGGTGACAACCAAGAATGCTAGCCGCTATACCAGGAAGTGAACTTAGTGACATTCTGCCTGCGCCTTGAACGGTTACGATACTTTGCACCTGCTAACAAACCTTGAATGTGAGACCCCATGGTGTCATGCACCTACACATAAAATGTTACATATTTTGTGACTTGAGTTTATAAACGCTGGGTGAACAACATAAAGCAGAACTGGCCCCGTGCACACAGTAAATACATTGTCACAAATGTTCAACAAAGACTGAAACCTCACACGATAGCGCGGCGCGGCCTTGAGTACACCCGGTCGACACCATATTGCGTCACTGGCCAACCGACCCACTCCCTCAGAAATTCCCGCACACAGGCTGGAGCGGTTCCACTTTATTCTGCTCACCCAGTATTAATTTATTATTTGAGCTCTGTGATATGTTGTGTCGTAACATTACATAATTAGCATGCCTGAGAATTCCAGCACCAGCTCCTACTGCCATTAATGAATCTTTAGCTTGCCCAAGAGTACACGTTACAAAGGGAACTTCCTCTAAACTAACAATTAACTTAAATGTAATAAACAAGTTGAGTACAATTATATAAAAGATGATCATTTTATGGACTAGTTCAGTAGTAAACAACCCAACAAATGGGGTATACTGTAGAGACCCGCCAATCCGCCTAATCCGAACAGGGCTAGGAAAAAATATCTACCAAATTTGTTTTCAATTTTAAAACAGGAAAAAATAAAGATTACGGTTAAACTAGTTTTTCCAAGCTAAAACGTAAAGTTATTACCACAGAAAAACATGAAATAAATATTACAGGAGTAAACAGTGAATCTGTTGGCTATCTTATACACAAAAACTAAAAATCTGCATAACAAAGTTTTTTTTTTTACGTTAATGACAAAACAAACAGAAAAACAAATCAACACATAAGAAGTAAACTCAGTGATCTTCTTTTGACGCACTGAAACAAATTGAAGAGGCAATGTGTCGCCAACGTCGCATAAACATTACATCACTAATTCATCTAATCCGAACAGGGTTCGGTCTCAATTAGTTCGGAATAGTGGGACTCTACTGTAGTTCTAAATACTTTCAGTTTAGTGTTGTCTCAAAAATAGCTCTGGACATACAGTATAACATTCAGTGGTCACCAGACAGTAGGATAGTAGTACAATGTCACTGGTACTGAGTATTAAAATTAAATGCCATACACTGCAAATACAACAATATTATACTGTAGTACCATTTATGTTGAGGAGCAAAATAATGTTAATTCCTTAGTAATGCTAACAATATTTATACATACACCTAGGAGGAAAGCAAATATATTATTATAAACTGTTATATTTATTCTCCTAGCATGATGCCCACAGGCAGGAATAGTCAGGAAAAGTCAGGAATTTTGTTTTTGGTCAGGAAAAGTCAGGAAAAAGTGTGAAAAAATGGTGTGAGTCAGGAAAAAATGGCGAAAAGTATTAGAAAGTCAGGAATTTTATATTAACCATACAGTATTTTGTGTTACTAGTTCAACTAATCTCTGAAGATAAAAAGCAATATCTCACTGGACATTATGGTACGTTTCCATTTTTACAGTACATCATAGTAAAAACCTCTTTTACCTATTTTTTGTACGCTTTTTTGGCGTTGGCGTAGGGATGTGGCGACCCCATCACTATAGTTTAGGTTATTAAGTACTTTAGTTATATGTAAGTTATTGTTGTTTAAAGGGGCAGAACTACGAGGTAATCTGCCCCTCATTCAAGTACTTTAATTTATGTATTATTGCATTATAATTTACTTTATTTTCTATTTTAAAAGAATAAAGAGGCGAGTGTTGGGAAAATTCTGCAAATGAAAAAATATATATAAATATATTTGCTCAATAAACCTTTTTTCCGATGTTACGATGACTTCGCGAGTCAGGAATTTTGTTAAAAAATGGTCAGGAAAAGTCAGGAAAATTGACATTGAAAATTCTGTGGACACCATGCCTAGGAAACAAATAGTCATAACCAGAGTTGTTGGCTTTGAAGGTTCTACTTAATAATAATGTAACAGTAATTCAGTTTCTTTGAACTACAGTGCAGTTAGTCTGCCCCTCTAAAGTATCCCCTGATCCATTGAAGACATTTTCAGTTTTATGATTGGTAATAAGTTCCTGGATAGATCACATCTCTAATGAACAGGTACTGCGGAGAGCAAACTCTTAAGCGGGAGCTAATATTACTATCAAATGTAGGAAAATTGCATACCTGGGTTATGTGGTGCAAAATACGCAATATTACACCTCATTTTAAAGGGCAAAATTGACGGGCATCCAAAAGCGGGAAGGAAAAGGACGCCTTGTCTTCGGAATCTTAAACAATAGACTGGCAGAAGAACTATTGGACAGCTATACCATGTTGCTGAAGATAGACGAAAACTATCCATATTGATCACCAACGTCCGGGAGACTACGCTTGAACTGCGTTGGTTTGCTTGTAAACTTATAGGTATAGCATTGTGTAGAATTGGAAAACTGACTATTATGAACACTTAATTGTAGAAAATACTCATTTGTTTGCAAATATTTCATATCTTTACTCAATGCGGGAAACATTACCAAATTTCTTCCAAAAGTTCAAATTAAATAAGTTTTTCATGCTGTGTTAAAATATTTGGTATTTCATGTATTTGTCCATGAATAGTATGTTTGGCACATTCCATCCTTCTTATAAAATCAAAATTTTAAAACTAATAACTGATAGAATACTCTTTGATTGATCCAATCACCAGCACAATGAAGAAGAAAAGAATTTCATATGTTTTTCACATCTGACGGCTTCCAGAAAACAGAATTGTATGCCAACTAGTGATGAGAAATCTAGGAAAAAAAAAACTGGAGGAAAATGGATCCAAGAAATCCAACAAGATCTCAAAGCAGTTGGACTCAAGATAACAGATGCCGAAGAGAAAAATAAAATTAACACCATTCTTGGAAAGTACAAGTTTTTCGGGCTTGTAGGTCATGTCCAGACAGGATATCTCCCGACGTTTCACGTTTGACTGCTGACCAAGGAAAGTAGCGGAACCATTGAAAATGCTGGACGCAGTTTCCCGTGAAACGTCGGGAGATATCCTGTCTGGACCACGGCCTACAAGCCCCAAAAAACTTGTACTTAATTATGAACGCTGGCCGTGAAAGCCTAAGCTGTTATACCATTCTTAGAACTCACAAATTTTCTGAAGAAATTACACATAGAGAGCCTATGGAGATTTCAGATGAGTTGAGAAAATCCCGATCTGAAAGAATGATAAAGTACTGGAAAAAGCGCAAGAACCAAGCAGTGATGAGAATCACCAGTAATCCAAGAAGAAGTGATTGTGGAACGACTCATGTGGTCCAAAGTGACCAATCAAGATTAATGTATGTCTACCCCTTATTAGTCCCATTTTCCAACGGGGTCGGGGATGAGATGCGATGGAAGTCTTTGTGGTGATGGTTTTTACGGCCGGATGCCCTTCCTGACGCCAACCTCATGAGAGGAGTTAATGAGAGATGAAATGAATGATGGTGAATGAAACTGGGCAAGGATGTGGAAGGAAGCGGCCGTGGCCTGTCAGAAGCATTTGCCTGGTGTTGAAAATGGGAAACCACGGAAAACCATTTCAAGGACGGCCGACGGTGGGGCTCGAACCCACGCGTCTACCGAGTCAGCAGAGAGCTTGGTCCCATGACCTAATGCTGTACTTTAGCCAGCGTAGCCACTACTGTCGGTGACCAATCAAGATTAATAATAATAATTTAAAAAAAACTCTCTTTAAAAATTGACCTACGATTGTAATCCACGCGACTACTGTGTCGAGCGCGACCACCGGAGGGTAAAAAAAACACAGAGGAGAAACCATACTGATTAAACCACAGAAACAGTTGGAGGACCAATGGACAACCTCAACACGGCAAGATGGAGTAAGTAAGTAGGTTCCAGCACTCTTGCTATTTAACATGTTGATATTTTATGTCACTTTGTTTTAGAAATGGATTACAAGAAAGTTAAATAAAGCTGTAGAGAGTTTAGTTCAAAAATATATCAATTTCAGAATTCAGATGGAAAGAAAGACTATGCTTTAGTGGCATGTCATCATCAACTTCCGAAGGCAATGAATGCCTTTGTTCCCAATGCTGATGTTAGTCCTCTTTTCAATCCATTTAACCCGTAACATTCTCTGCCAGACCCACATCTCAAACGCTTCAAGTCGCTTCCAATCCTACCTCTGATCGTCCAAGATTTGCATCCATACAGAAGCACACTCCATACAAAGGACATGACAAATTTCTTTTTAGTTGCAATTTCCAAATTTGCATTAATCAAAAGATTTTTCTTATTATTGAACGCCTGTTTTGCAAGCGCTATTCGCCTTCTAATCACTTTACTACACCTGTCGTCATTGGTGATTCATCATCTTCTTTGCATTTTCCCATTTATGTGGGGTCTGCCTTCCTGCAATGATTCCTCCACTTCAATCGATCCATAGCGTCCTGAGGGCGGAGTTTAGTGAGCTGCATGTCATCTCTCACCATATCCAGCCAGCGTGTTTGAGGTCGACGACCCTCCACGTTCAGTTGAAGGGCAGTCTTTGCAACTGAGGTTTCGCTGCTACGGAGCACATGTCCATACCAACGCAGATGTGATTCACACATTTTCTCAGTGATTGGGGCAACCTTGAATTTCTTCCGCACATGGTCCAGTCGAGTCAAGCCATTCGACCACTGCAACATCTTCATTTCCATTGCATGAACCGCCTGTTCGTGCTTCGATGTTGTAGGCCAGCATTCAGATCCTAAAAGTGTCACCGGTCTAATCACTGTGCGATATACTTTAGATTTTAGATGAAATGGAATTTTCTTATAACACAAGACTCCAGTAACTTGGCGCCATTTCTTCCATGCGGCAGTGACTCTTGTTTTGACATCAGGAATCGTGCTGCTGTCTGAGGTGATGTATAACCCAAGGTATTTGAATTGGGTCACTTTATTAAGTTGAACCTCACCCACAGTGATCGTGCCATCAGTTTGGTCAGAGCATTCCAGGTACTCCGTCATTGGTTCAGACTTCCCAAATAAGAGAAACTGGCGACTTGTTCTACTATCTTATCAGCAAGCTTATTGTTTGTGTGGATACTTTTAGTGGGATGAGGCTACAAAATAGTCAAAGCTCTACAGCACAAATAAAAGTGGACCTTTCGATCCTTACAGCCAGTTCAACTAACTCTGTTACTTAATACATAAAATAATTTCAATTGAAACTCAAATAGTTACTGGGGCAACTTTCAAAGTGATTTGCACAACTCTGGTTATAACATGAACACTGTGGATAGATGCTGTGCATTAACAAGCAATGAATATGATAGCACTGTACAGATTATGATGGAGTTAGTATAATATCTTCTTCTCTCCTCGGTAGTTAAACATGACTAGAAAAATTAGGATTGTTGAGAGCATAGCAGGAGAACTAAAACTTATGGGGGTGTATAACACTAAAATCTTAACAATCCAAGTAAATAAAATGTGTGATGACACATTGGTTTTCGTGGCCATTAATTATACTCCGGCAAATCTTCTAGGTTTTGCTGTGTCTGTTGTGGGGGTTCGCCTAGGTGCACCGAGTCTGATTCCTCAGCGGCCCTTTGATACACACTACATATTTTTGGAAACCTCTACAGGGAAGAGAAAAGCTGTGGGAGCTCTTGGTTCCCACAGTAAAGTAGCACAGTGGTGGTCTGGGCAGCGTGCATAAAGAGCCTGCTGATGAACCTGACTTGGTGCACCTTAATTGAATGAAAATCAAGTTGCACTGTGATTTTTATATGTGACTAGTATAAGGATGTGCATAAATAAGACACAACAATATTTTATCAGCAGGACCAATTTTTTGTAGGCCTATTCAATTATGAGGTATAACTATCTTGTTTGAAATGACAATTCAAATCCCATTTAAAACATGTTTTTTGAAAGGAAATTATTTTAAATAATACAATATTTTAATAAATGATATTTTAGTATACTTAAGAAGGGTCTATTTTATATGTTATATGTTGGTGTTATTGATCAATGGATTCAATAGTGTATAGTACTGTTTTTTGTATAGGCTGAAGAAGGGATTATTGTAATATCCCGAAACATGTACCTATAAATGTCCTATTAACAAGTTCCGGTATTGAATGGGTGGATCTATTGATTTTCATTGAATTATTTATTAGTCAATACGGACCAATTATGGATTTGATTATTCCTGGATATTGGTGCACCTTGGCGAAACCCCACAACAAACACGGTAAAAACCGAAAAGGAGTTCTTGGAGTAAAATATACGACGTTCTAATTTCTCATGAGAACTTGATAATTATGGTGTTTGAAGCCATTTTTCAGTGTTGCCTTAGTAATCAAAATTTGATGTTTCTCAGTCGGTCAACACGATTGTAACCAATTGTGATGGGTTGTTCCCTAACCCTGATAAAAAAAATTACATGAGATTAATAAATAAAAGTGTATGTAAATTTCAAGAACTTGATAAGTTAAATGTGATTTGAGGCTTGTGCTATTGTATAATTTGTTTCACGACTAGTACGATATTATGTGTTTGTGTAGTCTTCTTTCAAGATGAGTATTTAGCGGTATATACAATTTGATAGTTCTATCACATTAATGCTAAGTAAAGAGAGCTTTGAAGTCATTTTTCAGTGTTGCCACATTAACAATTCAGATTGTAACTTTTCAGTCGGTCAACACATCTAATCCCAAAAAAGGCCAAAAACAAACTGGGAAAAAAATAAAATAAAGTAGTTTCGTGAAGAACTAAATAGCCTATTTTCATATATCCTACCTATGTTAATTGCCTCTATCAACATACAAAATTTCAGGTTGTTTGCTGCAATAGATTCGTAGATATTGAGAAACGTCTAAATATTTTGGATGGTCGCATGTTGGAATTTTATACATGTAGGCCATAAGAGTTATGCACTGTTACATGAATAATGTTATAGGTTTTACGTCCCTTTTAACTACTGCAGCTTTTAGAGACGCCGGGGTGCCAGAATTTTGCTCTGAAGAGGATCTTTAACGTGCCAGTCAATCTCTCACATTTGCGCACCCTCAAATGTCAACTGCCTGCGCCAGGATTCGATCCTGCTACCTTGGGGTTAGTAAGCGAAAACGTTACCACTGAGCCACGCAGCCAGTCACTATTACAAGAAGATTATTGTGTAGGTGTATTATTAAAACTTCAATCGCATGATTTTATTTATTTAGCATATGGCTTTTAGTGGCAGGAGTGTCCGAGGACATGTTCGGCTCGCCAGAGGCTGTAGCTGCTTCAAGCGGACACCCATAGGGTGAGCTACAAGTTCCGTTCAATTTCAAGTAGTTCCAACTTTCACTACCAGATGTCACTGACACCTAGAGGTGAACGTTGGTACTTTGTTAGAGCGTTTCAACGAAATCTAACCTACAATTTAGCTTCACACAAGTTTAATAAGTGGAAGGTTCTTTTACATGCCATAAATCTATGACATGGGACCGCCGGCTTTACTTCCCCTCCGAAGGAGGGCATACTGAAGGATTTTAACACTCTTAAAAAATCCGTCATCTTCAGCCGGGTTCGAACCCGTGATCTTGGGCATGGAAGCTCGGCATGCTACCGACTACGCCACCGAAGCCGATAATCTCATGATTAGGACACAAGAGATAAAAACGAGATTTTAAAATTTCGTCAGTGCATTAAAATTTGCGTAAACATTTGCTGTATCATGTTTCACTGCGCTTCGATGGTTAAATCATGAGAAAAGTCTATTTAAATGTTTCAACTTCGCTTGGCCGCCATGTTCTTTTTGTACTTAACAGGTTTTTGAAAGTCACATAAGTGAACTTCTAGTAGCGCCCTTTATCACCGAACAAAATTTCAGGGTGATATCGGTAATAGTTTCGGAGATATAAAATAGCGGTGAAATATTTTGCAGAGCTGCCATGTTGAATTGGTGAGACATAATAAAATTTGAAGGGCACGGTCGGGGTCGAACAAAATAGTACTATGACCTTACCGAGTTTCATTGAAATCTCTCCAGCCGTTTAGATTTTATTAGGGACACACACACACACACACACACACTCGGACAATAGGTGATCTCATAAGCCTATTTTTCATAAATGAAAATAGGCTAATTACATGTGATTAAAAATATTTGTTACAATTCATAATAATGAATTTTGGGCTTATGCCGTGTTTATTATATTAACATTCGACGCGTTTCGAAAGAAACCATAGTAACACGGGCCGTGAAAGTCTAAATGACAATATTTGTTACAGATTACAGAAGAGGGAGAAAACTATAGGGTGACATGTTTCGCTCAACAACCGAGCATCATCAGAACCAAAATTCAAATCTACAAGCCAAATTAGCTCTACAAGACACTACTAGATCCCACAATGTCAACCATGAAACGGAAAAATGGTCCTGAAACACCAACCCTCATAAGATCAACAGAATCTTAAAAAATATGGCAAAAGGCGGCTACACACGTTATGATATAACTGTGCGATTTAACTGCAACGATGAACTGCGCAGTAAAACTGAAAGCCCTATAGCATCCATACGGTACAGATAACCTGCGTCGATCAACAGTTCTCATCAGACATTCATGGCAACATATCATTGACGGACGATGACAACGTACTAGCGGTGTTGGGCCTATGTGTGTGGTCTAAAGATTGGCTTCTACAGAGAAAGCAATATTCACATGTAAATTTATTAAATGAGTTACGCTTCGTACAGAAAGATTGGCACAATTATTTAAGAATGGATGAGGAGATTTATTACCTACACCTTCTATCATTGGCTACTCCCTTTACAGCATTCAATGAAAGCTTCCAAGTGCTCACGATATCCGTTTTGGTTTTCCTGCGATTACTTGTAGCATGCACTATTTCAACGAGTGACTCACTTGAACAGAGCAATCGGCAGTTGCAACCGTCTACACGATACGATAAAACTGTGCAAACGCAATCGACACAGATTTATCGGTTAGAAAATTTAACTTGCTCCGATGAACTGTGCAAACAGAAAAAACTGCAACGATTTATCCTCCACACGTGAGATAGATCTCCGAGGTTCGGTTGGTGCAGTTAAAATGAACAGTTATATCATAACGTATGTAGCCGCCTGAACACTTCAGTTCTTCTAACAGGTGTATTGGTGTTTTAGGACCCTTTTTTCCATTTTATCATTGACATTGTAGGATCTACAGTGAGAGTCTTCCCTAGGCTATAGAACGGAGCCTCGCCAGCCCATGTGACAGGCGGAGTGTGATTAGTCACCGTCAGTTGACTAGCATTTGCCGATTACAAAAGGGCAGGTCGGGGATCCCCAAAATCTATCATTGCATTTATTACATATGAAGCTGGCAAGATACCTTAGTTGACATAATTACGACTTGTGGTGAAGTACTGTAGGTTGCCTCGTGTCTCGTAAACATGGTTAGGTATGGAAAAAAACATCAAATTTTCCTAGTAAAAAACTTATCTTCTCAAGAAGAAGTCCTACAGTAAATTAGTTCGTAAGTTTCAGCGCCGTGCGATGTTTACTTGTGAGGGAACCTCAAACAGCCGTCAACAGGCTGCTGAAATGAAGTTCCTCCGTTCCTGCTTACAAAAGACAAGGAAGGATAAAATAAAGAATGTTAATATCTGAGAAGAGCTTGGATTGGAAAGAAGCCTTTTGGAATTAATGGAACTCTACAGACTACGGTGGTATGGCCATATGAATAGGATGGTTCCAGAAAGAACGTCTAGAGCTTATTTTGAAAGGGTAGTTCCTGGGAAAAGACCCCGTGGACGACCTCGAGACTTATGGGTGAAACAAGTTTCAAAGTATGTAGAGAAGAAAGGTGAAAACTGGCATACTATATCCGAAGAACAGCTATGGATGGATAAAACAAATTGGAAGAGGCTTTTGCACTACCCTGGCTTGCTGGAGCGAAGACCTGACGATGATGACGTTAAAAAGTGTAAATGTGTTGAACTAGTTGGGCACTACGCACCTGCTAGCGCCAGTGCCTTGCTCGACAGGCAGCTAGCCAGAGTGCCTCGGCCGTCACACGGCGCATGCGAAGTTCCATTCTATAGAGAAGGCTCTCACTGTAGTAGTGCCTTGTAGAGTTTATTCAGTTTGTATATTTTAAATTTTTAGATCTGATGATGCTCGCTTGTCGAGCGAAACATGTCATCCTATAGTTTTTTCCCCTCTTCTGTAATTTGTAACAAATGTTTTTTAATCACATGTAATTTTTTTAAGGTTGTGTTTCGCTTTTCCCAGCAGTTGGGATTATATTGCGTTGACCGAATGGAAAGATGGAATATCAAATTAAGTTGATGCATGTTTGCTGGCGGCAGAAGTATAGATTGGACAAAAAACGCAAAGATGAAATTGTGACTATAGTGCGACACAATCCGTGTACGAAATTTGCAGCCTATATGTGTTTGTAACTTGATTCTGTGCAACTATTGTCATAAACTGTGCATTTTTTAAAGAAAATTTGATTGTGTGCTATTCTGTGTCAGTCAGCAAACCCATATATAGAGTAGGGTCAGATTAGTAATCATAATAAATAAAATAAATAGCAAGTATTTGTTGCTGAGAATATTCTTAGACATTGGTGGACAAACATAGAATTAAATCATCAATAATAAAGCTGACTGTTTCGCCCTTACAGTTCACTAAGTTAACTCATTTGTTCTCTGTACGTGCAATCATCTTCATCTTAATAACAGTAGGGTGTAATGTAAGGCTTATAGAAATACTTCAAACAAATTCATCATCATTACTTAGCACCTGATCCATTTCTGTGAGGGTGGCATACAGCCTGCGCTTGATATCGTCAGGAGTGGCGGCACGCGGGCTGTTGGAGTCTGTGTCGGGGTTCGCACACTGGCGCAAGAGCGATGCGAGGGACGAGGGAGTATGCTGAGACATTAGCAGCCCAGGCAGAATAACAGTGCCAGACAATGTCCAACCCAAGAAAATTTTCTCACACACTACCTGGAAATTATTATTTGTGACAGGTAAATCACAGCGTGATGTCACCTCATTGCATCGCGAGCGACAGTCGAAAAAGTCACAGTCTTCATGTTTGGTGCAGTGGCTACCGTCTCCTGTAGCTCTGCTAGCAACAGTCCGCGGTAACACTGAATCTAGATCTAAAAATTTTAATCTCTGACCTCCCTTTGCCAGCCCAAAGTGGCTTGTTTTTATGTCGCACAAATGAAAAGGTTCTGGTAGATTGGTTTCCAGCTCCTGTAGGAGATCCATGATCATCACTGCCAGTTTGATCCGTGACGACCATTCCTCTCGTCCATCCGAAACAGACAGAACCGAGGATATGGCCGGGACTGGCTCGAGGTATTCGACGGCAAAGAATCCTCCACAAGTTCCTAGTAACTGGGGGAATACATCTCTGTCCGAATACAATACCGAACACAAATATTCGTTATCTTGAAGGAGATTCCACAGATTTTGCATTTCCATGTGACGCAATGGAGAACCTTCACTGGCCTTAGTGTATCCGAGACGGCTCAGCCGCTTCAGTTGATCGTTAGATATAGATAGATTCAACTTGGACGACACAACATCACTAATCATGCTGTTGAAGTCATCTTCGCTAGGATAACGCTGGTTTCCCTGTGAATCTAACCAGTACACAGGATCTGCAAGTTCCGTCTTAGCCCTTCGAGATGCCTTGAATACCATATGGGTGCCCTCCCAATCGGCAGAAAACACAGCTTCCTTTCCAGCATGGAATGCATGACAAGTGAGTGACTTGATCTGCTTGTCCACACACAGGGGCTTGCACAGACTGCCGACAGCATCTTCCTTGTGGTGGAGATGGCACTGTACACAAAACAGAACTCAAATTACAAACATGACACAGAGGGTGGTTATAATTTAACTTTGTCTACTTGGCATTCTCTTAAGCTACAGTGCCTTGGTTTCAAGCGGTGGCCAGCCGACTTACAGCGAGACCACTTTGCTGCCAACAGCGTGCTACTTGCCCTTCAACTGTCTAATGAGCACATGGACTACGCACAGATGTGCGGACAGAACTGATTAGAAGCAGTATTGCTCGCCGCCAGGTGGCTTCGCTGTGAGAAGCTTGATGGCTGGCCACGACTTGAAACAAAGGCAATGTATAATGTTAACCATGATGGTTAATTGAGTTGCTGTTGATTCTTCAGGGGCTTTGCAACCAGTGTACATGGGTTTGTGTAGAATTTGTCAGATAACCAGTGTCACACACTAGTGTGTGTATTAGTAATTGAGGTAGGATTTGGGTAGGAAGCGGCCGTGGCCTTAACTTACAGTTTGTACCCATGGTTAGGGAAACCATGGAAAACCACTTCCAGGATGACTGAGGTGGGAATCGAACCCTCCTCTTCTCAGGTTTGCCTCACGAGGCTGAGTGCACCTAGTTCCAGCCCTCACACCAGGATTAAAATTTCTTGGCAGAGCCGTGAATTAAACTCGGACCTCCGAGGCGAAAGCCAAGAACGCTAGTCACTACACAAGAAGGTGGTCATTATGAGATAAACAATGGTGTAATATATCTAAAATGTGCTTAAGGTGTTCAAAACTTGCATTAAGTTATCAGAGGGAAGAATCATATAAAAAGTATTCCAAATCAATGTAACTTAATGGTTTCTGTTCACATGAGGCAATCTAAAATTAAGGAAAATTGCTTATAACTAGGGTTCAGATGTTTAAGACCTAAGGAAGTACAAAATATGCAAGCAAATATGCCATAAAAACTAGCTGATTATGACCTAAAATAAGGGAACATGACCTAGGGATATTAAGCAATTATTGGAATAGTACTAACGCAATAATACAGCACACACATTAAATCATGCAAGCTAATAGAGCAACAATACCTATCGGACCCATCAAGGCCGAACTAGGCGTTAGATAACTAAAAGTTTCCTTGTTTACAAATTGCTCTGAACTAAATTTATGTCCTGGGGTGGCATCTTACTTGATAAGACACCCAAACAAAAGCATTTTCTAGGAATCTGGTCTTCTAAACCTGCAATCTGCCTGTTCCGGGAATGCAGAGAAAAATACATCTACTGCACCATTTTGCAAATCCCATGTTTGAAACTCCAGCCAAATAACATGTACCTTGTCAAAACTTTGGCAAAAATGCTCAAAATATAACCAAATATTATTTATTTCCCCACTAAAATGAGCAAAATATGACAAAAACCATAAAACTTGGCTAAAATATGCATTTATAGGCAAAATAAAATAGCCTTAAATAGGGTCAGGGACGCTCCATTCGCGCTTATTTTGCAAATTTCAGACAACATAAGCATAGCAAAAAATATGACTGTTCCTTAACTGCCGAACCTTATTTATAACGAACACTTATGATAATACAGCAGTACAGAACACAGAACTTAAAAAGAAAGAGAATGACAAAAACCCCAAATCATAAATATCTCCATTATTATTTATAGTACAGTACTCCCTCTGTAATCCGGCATCTCAGCTCTCCGGCACTCCCTGTAATCCGGTGTTTTGTATTGAGTATGAGCTCAATACTTGATTTGATAATGCGTCCCCAATACTGTACTCATGGATTCACCGGATAACGCATTGACAACTGATGACGTAGGCGTGTGGCTTACTGGTGAAGATGACGAAAACAAACAGTTTATGACAGAAGATGACATCATAGAGGAAGTGGCAAGAGAGGAAGAGGACGAGGAACAGGTCGAAGGAGAAGTGACAGAGGCTGTACAATCAATCTCTCACGATGCGGCCATCGCCTCGTCAATTGCCTGGACGGAGGAAAATGGCGTCTCTGTTAACGATGTCTTAGTTTTAAGAAGGTTACAGGAACAAGTTCTCAAAGTGTCTCTCAACCGTAAAAAGCAAAAGACAATTGATGCATATTTCCACCCGTCTACTTCCAAGGAATAACTTGAGTTATGTGATGTATTTTCGTACTATTTTACTTTGTATAGTACAATGTAATTAAAACTGATTTTCAAATGATATCTGCATTTTTCTCCATATTTTCCAGTAACCCGGCGTTTTCGGTAATCCGGCAGTGCTATGGTCCGATATCTGCCGGATTACCGAGAGAGCACTGTACATTTAAAGAGCAAGAGACATAAAGATCTGAAATGTATTAATCTATTAAACCTACTAGTGTTGTGTTTATTAATTCCATAAGCCTAATATTAACAGAGATATTAGAATTTCATGTTCTGAGCTTCCTAAAAATTCTCACTCCATGCTGCACAGTACATCACAAGCTTCACCGACAGTAGTGGCTACGCGCGGTAAGCGCAGCGTTATGTCAAGGGGCCAAGCTCTCTGCTGACTCGGTAGACGCGTGGGTTCGAGCCCCACCGTCGGCTGTCCTTGAAATGGTTTTCCGTGGTTTCCCATTTTCAACACCAGGCAAATGCTGGGACAGTATCTTCTGACAGGACACGGCCGCTTCCTTTCACATCCTTGCCCAGTTTCATTCATCTTCATCCATTCCATCTCTCATCCCGACGCGCAGGTCGCCCACGGGCGTCGACTAGAAAGACCTGCACTCGGCCTCTCAGGAGGCTACACGAGAAAAAAAAAATCACAAGCTTCAGCTTCGCTGGCATAGGTGGTAGCATGCTGAACTCCTGTACCCAAGATAGCGGGTTCAAACCCGGCCGAAGTCGTCGGATTTTTTAAGAGCGTTAAAAATCCTTCAGTATGCCTTGCTTTGGAGGGGAAGTAAAGCCGGTGGTCCTATCCTATAGACTTATGGCATGTAAAAGATCCTTCCACAGACTAAACTTATGTGAAGCTAAATTGTTAGGTTAGATTTCATCGGAACGCTCTATCAAAGTTCCAACGTTCACCACTGGGTATCAATGATATCTGGTAGTGAAAGTTGGAACTACTTGAAATTGAACAGAATTTGTAGCTCACCCTAAGGGTGTCCGCTGGAAGCAGCTACAGACTCAGGCAAACCGAACATGTCCTCGGACACTCCCGGCACTAAAAGCCATACGATAAATAGATAAATAAATAAGTACATTTCAAACATCAATCTCCTTGTACACTGCATTTCAACCAGGGAGAGATCAAGAAAACTGACAGATTTAAGTACCTAGGAGAATGGCTGGAACCAAATCTCTCGGAAGTAAGAGCATTATCAACTCGAGTTAACAAGTTAGAAATGGCTAACCAAGAACACATAATAATAATAAGTGTCTCTCCCGAAAGACTAAAATGAGACACTACCAGACAGTTATACGTCTTGAAGCCTTATATGTAGGGCTCGGATTCGAGCATATTTGCATATTCTTTTCCTGAATAGTACAGATTGAAAGAAGCCTTTCGGTGGTATTTTCACCTCTCTGGGACCAACAGAATTGAAATTTATCGACCATATAAATGCATAAAACCGCGATTTTCAGAATAGAAGCATATAAATTCATATTCTTGTGGTTTTTGTCTAAATAGTTTGTTTTTCTTCGAATCCCCCCCCCCCCCCGAATTCGGGCCCTGACCATCCTTAAAGTTCGAAAACAAAAATAATTATTGAAAAGCCTATCTGGTGCGAATAATAGAACCACAGGTTTTTAACCTTCATTCAAAACTGAAAACATAGAAAAAATTCTTGTTGTACAGACCAATGCAGATCTACTTCATTGGCTCGCCTAATTCTGAACATTTTGTAAATGAACTTTTAAACTGTAACTCTTATAAGAAAACTTCTGTTATAGGCCTATATACTTGAAAAACTTGAATGCGAATATATTGCAGTGCAGCATACGTGTAATACAATTAGAAAATACAGCTCGTATATAAAGGTATGTTATTGGTTTCTTCGTTTCACTTTCCTTTCTACAGTTTTTAACGGTGTTTTTCGAGGATATTCTGCAATTTTAACCACAAATAATGGGTTTTTCGAGCATATAATGGTTTTTTCGAGCATATCAATCGAGCATAAAACACACGGTTTTCGAGCAT
The DNA here is from genome assembly GCA_946902985.2 of Meconema thalassinum. NCBI lineage: Eukaryota > Metazoa > Arthropoda > Insecta > Orthoptera > Tettigoniidae > Meconema > Meconema thalassinum. Next base: position 110,835,883 of record OX336390.1, read on the forward strand.
ATCTGGAGATTTTATCGAGCATATCGATCCGAGCCCTACTTATATGCTTCAGAATGTCTAGTATTCAACCGGAAGGGACTCACGGACACACTCGAAGTACAGGAGATAAAGATAATGAGGAAGATATTGGGGCCTGTTAAGGAAGGGAATGAATACAGAAGGCGACCTAATCATGTACTGTGAAAGAATCATGGATGTTGCTAGGAAAAAACATCTAGCATTTTATTGACATGTCTACAGGATGCATCCTACCAGGTTGACCAACCAGTTCCTCGGTTACTGGCAAAAGCGGAAGACCAAGTCACTATGGTTGTGGGAAGTGAGAGATCTCCAAGAACTTGGAGTGACAGAAAGAGACTTAAAAGACTGGACATCTCTCAGGAAGATGCTTCAGCAAATGAGGTTCCAGGACAAACCACGAAGAAAGAAGACAGGTGCCCTCTGGACACAGGAGAAGAGGCAAAAACACAGAGGATGCGTAACTACTGGGCAAACATCCGAGCCCACTCCAAATGTAATTGTTTAATGTCGTGGTTCTTAGATGGCCTATACGAAACAAGAAGAAGAAGCCTAAGTTGCATTACCTTTTCTCCTCAATCTAAATACTAAATTCATGGACTTAGGTTCAGCTGTTTTGATGTGATGCACACATGTACAGAGAGACATCATGGATAAAAGAAAATGTAATTTCCTACATCTTCTGGAAAGGATTGATACAGAAAACCAAAAAATTCATGTGTAAGTTAAATCATTTTAATTCTATTGAAAAAGGAGGCAAGGTCCCTCTCGAAACATAATAGGAATTTAAATTTTTGTATTTTCACAATGCATAATCCAAAAATATGAGAAATATTAACAAATAATTAATGTTTCTATATGTACAGGGAAAATACTTATTTATTTATATAGGTAAAACTTATTGATTTCTTAAAGTCTTTGGTAATTAAATAAATTTAAAAAAAAGTGTGAAAAAGTTTTGTTATAGATTTGAGGAAAGCTTCAAATGATTGTTAGAAATTTTTGATCAATCAGTACTTAACACAAGGGTACAGAAATTTTCCATGAAAATTTAGGAGTCAGCAATGCATCTACAGACCTGATGTACTCCTAGGTCCATTCCTCATTTTTCACATTCCTAGGGAGTTACAGATGAGTTGCGAAAAGTTTTTATTTTTTCCAGATGCCCTCATCAAATGAATGAGTATGAGGGCAAGGAGTTGTAAGGATGTGCTATGGTCTATTAGGAGGTACCATCTTCCAGGATGGTCGAGGTGGGAATGAAACCTGCCTCTTCTCATGTTTGCCACACGAGGCGAGTGTACCCCGTTCCAGCCGGGAATCGAACCCGGACCTCCGCGGTAACAGCAAAGAGTGCTAGCCACTACGAAACCACACTCAGGAGAGCCACTGCTAGTGCCAGGATGCAAAACTCTGATCTCTGAATTCACTGCAGCCATCCATTGCAGTTGTGGCGAGTGATTTAACACACACGGCTATACTGCAGGGTGTCAATAGTTGAGAAATGCTAATATAAAAATGCATTAATGTATTGAGATAAAAAAAGGGGTAATAAGTCACTAGACGGCAGATAGGAGTCATTGTGTAAAGCTAGGCAGACAATACACCATTATTGAGGATGAGGATGGAAAATGTAGTATAGGTTTGAGATTACGTTTTAAAGTATGAGCCCCAAAAATCAAAGGTAAAAGGGAATGAGGATGTCCACTTGGGGAGACAGGAAAGAGCAGAATCTTCCAAACTGGTTCATAGAAATGACTTCAGATAATAGCTTCCCATGGAGTGGTCATACTGTTTAGGGACATCGAAATAGGAGAGGCAGTGTTAGTGTAGTTAATTTGTCAATGCTAAAAGCAGATGATTTGGGTTTGGATCCTGACACCAGTCTCAACTTCAAGTATTAGGCCTCCACAACGATTATTACCGCTATTCCCTAAAGTCATTTTTATGTAGCCTAGGCTATCTAAAAGTAGGCTACATGGGTTGTTCTGGTGTCACCTGTAAGATTATGGCTATCTCCACAATATTCATGCAGCCACTTAGCATCGCCCTCTTCAACTTGGAAATGAGTTCTGGTCATGGCAAGGCCGTTATGAGTAACATAATGGAAATGTAGGTGATTTGGGCTTTATCCCGATTTAAATCTTACCCAATATTTGTTTAATTAGGCTATGGTTGAGATACACTGACTTAGTAAGTTAAAAGTTTCTTTTGGGAAAACTGATGGAGGAATATCCTTAATCTTTGAGAGGGGGTACAAAAAGAAGTGAAATAATTGCTTAAAAAGGGCCTCGGACATATATTTGATGGCATCGGTTTTTAGCCAAATGGGCTAAGGACAATTCAAAATGTATCATTGCTAGAGAAAGACCTATCAGTAAGTTATAGACTTCACATGCCTATCAAAGGGACTAATTCTCTATTGATGAAGAACGATAAAAAAAAAACTATTTTAAACTGCTACCTGTTCTTGTTTTAGAGTGCAAGTTATCTTGAATTTCATAAAATGTTCTCTTTCGTCACTGGTACAGTACTTTAAAAAAATATCTGCCCTACTTTGGGATACATATATTTGTAAAAAAAATAAAAAATAAGGTATGGTTGTGAACAGCAAACCTACATCGGTCTGTTTATTGGGTTGAGTTTATTAAGAGCATTTCAGGTTTAGTTTTCTATTTTTCATTTGCTTACTTTGTGACCAGAGGGCCTATTCAGCAAATAATCAAAATCTACATATTTTTACAAGGTATAGTTGCTGTTGAGTACTATTTTAAAGATCTTCGAATTTCTGGGATTGGTGGAGGGGGAACAAATTACTCTGCCTCAGGGCACTTATCTGAATCGGTGCATCAATTCTAATTTTCATTTGGTGACCCTGATGTCACAATTCCTAAGATACATTAAAGGTACGGTACTACAACATTCAAAATATTTGAACTGTCTCTTTATAAATAATTTTTCAAAATTCCTCATGCGAACGATATTTTTTTGTATACAATATACACACCCACTTGGCTCAAAGTGAGGTTATGTCCATTCTTACCGGCAGTTAATTTAGGTTATTATCGTGTTTTGACATGCATCATCGTTCTTACCAGTTTGCTCACGTGTTGCCATGTTTCTATATTAGTGCACATGATACCCCAATGTAATAAATAGTAAACGATAATTAAAATGATCACAGCTGACGACAAAGTGGCATATCGTCGGTGGTAAAGAATGCCGGGCAATCTTCTTATATGTAGCATTGCCGGAGATCTTCTTGTTCAGGAAACTTGAAATTAATTCATTTTACCGGTTAATGTTTTTTAAAAAACGAATGCTCGTTTTAATCCCTCAGTAGGTGACATTGTTCGATTTGTTATTGCAGCCGGTGAACCGTGGCATTTCACTTCCTGTCCGTAACTAGGTAACGAGGCTACAGCCAATCACAGAGCAGGTTCTTGTCTCGTAGCTCGAAGCGCACATTCACCTGCTGCCTAATGTAAACACCGGTAAACACTGACCGCTGATCGTCAAAAGGACAGGGTAATATTAAAATCAGGGTTGCTGAAACTTTCTTAAAAATGTATGGTTTATTACTTCAGAACGAACAAGACACTATACCTTAGTTATGTTAAAAAAAAAAAAAACAATTACCGGTACCTGGTTTTAAAAGCAATGCTATAATATACAGTAGCCTACCGTATTTTGAAAATCAGAGTGAGAGCTATTTTCGTCTGTTTACATTTAAACATCCATTAAATGACTATTAAATTATGATGATAATAATAATATTTTTTTTTCGTGTGGTCTCCTCAGAGACCTAGTGCAGGACTTTCTATTCGACGCCCGTGGGCGACCTGCGCGTCGGGATGAGAGATGGAATTGATTAAGGTGAATGAAATTGGAGAAGGATGTGGAAGGAAGCGGCCGTGGCCTGTCAGAAGGTACCGTCCCAGCATTTGCCTGGAGTTGAAAATGGGAAACCACGGAAAACCATTTCAAGGACGGCCGACGGTGGGGCTCGAACCCACGCGTCTACCGAGTCAGCAGAGAGTTTGGCCCCATGACCTAACACTGCGCTTTAGCCAGCGTAGCCACTACTGTCGGTATAATAATAATAATACATACATTTTCATTTGAGGCTGTTTTGCCTTTCAGTATCCAGTCTAGTCTGCAAACCTCTAATTGAGATCAAGTCGCCTCCATGATCTCCTACTAACAGTTACCACTTCGATCTCTTCTGCTTCTACACCTCTCACTTTGAAATCGCTGAATCTAACCATCGCCTCCTAGGTCTACCTCTGCTTCTCTTACCATCTACAGCTGAACTCTTTTCACATGACCCCTCCATCTGAGTCGGCTCATTCGAACAGTTTCATCTCGCGTGTTCATTTCTAACTTGACCTTAACCTCTTCATTACGAGTATCTCCCTGCCATTGCTCCCATCTATATGTCCCAGCAATCATTCCTGCTACCCTCATAACAGTCACCTCTATCTTATGTATCAAATATCCTTAATCTACACAGCTCTCACTTCCTTACAGCAATGTCGGTCTTAACACTGAGCGATGTAGGAAGAGTTTCGTCGCATTCTATTTTCTTGCGTTTCTTCCCTACCGACATAGTCTTCGTCTTTGAAATGCTGATCTTCATACCATACTCCCTACATTTCTGTTCAAGTTCTAACGTGTGGGCTTGCAAGCTTTCGATGGAGTCCGTCATTACAACCAGGTCATCAGCATAGGCCAGACTACTTACCTGGTTTCCACGTAATTGAATCCCACCCAGCCTGTTTATGACCTTCGGCAAATGGTCCATGTATAAAACAAACAGTAGTGGTGTGAAGTTACAGCCTTGCCTCTCTCCTGTAACAACCTTGAACCAAAAACTCATCCTACCATCCACTCTCACTGCTGCCTGATTATCAATATACATACTTTTGATTGCCTGTAGCAGTCTTCCTTCGATACCTCAGGATGCTCAGCATCTTCTCCCAGGATACTCTATCGCACGCCTTCTCTAGATCTACAAAACACAAATACAACTGTCCATTCCTCTCGTATCATTTCTCAATAACTTGGTGCATATTAAAATTTTGATCTTGATATCTTAGTTGTGGTCTGAAGCCACACTGGTTTCCATCCAGCCAATGATCGATCTCTCCTTTCTACAATGCCTGAGTAGCCTACACTTTACTCGGGGCACTTATCAAAGAAATACCTCTGTAATTATTGCAAATTTTACTGTTGTCTTGCTTATAAATTGGGGCGATTATTGCTTTTCTCCAGTCAGAGGGTACCTTTCCTAAAACCCACGCCTATTCGATTATCCTATGCAACCATTTCAACCCTGCTTTCCCACTATACTTTACCATTTCTGGTCGAATTTATTTACCACCCTCTCTACTTCCTCAACCGTGATCCTGTTCCCATTCTCATTTCCCACCCGCATAATCTCAAAATCTGCCACATTGCCAGATAAGTCTCCATTAACATTTAGCAAGTTTTCGAAGTATTCCTGCCATCTTCCCAGTGCTTCCTTGGTATTTACAATGAGTTTCCCTGAATTATCTAGAACACCACTCATTTCTATTTTTCCTCCATTTCTAAGATTCTTTATAACACTCCAGAATAATAATGATAATCTCTACTTAGTATAAAACAAAGTCCCCGATTCTTGGATGTCACAGGTAATCTCGAGAACCACTGGATGGATTTTGATGCGGTTTACACCATTCTGTAAAGGATATCTCGAGGAAGGTTTTTGTAGAAAATAATTTATTTATGATCGAAGGAAGCCAAGCAGTAACGATTTCAGTGAGAAAGTCGAAAAAAAACAACTGACGTCCGTGCCCTTTTTAAGCCTACGCTGGGCAACCCGTTAAAAATATCAGTATACTATGAGTGTAAGAATTGATCAGCATGAAAAGTTCTACAAAAAGTCCGCGAGAGTATATTTCTATCTTCAGTACATCGCCCACTATAAGTGTTTTTACGTTTTAATTTCTTCCAACAATCTCCATTCAATTACTGAGGCGACAGTTTACGAGCTAGCATTCCAGAGGGTTGCTAGTAATAATAGGCTATATTTTAAGATGAGTCTTGGACGGAACATTAGATTGGCTGTCAAACCAATTGGTTGTGGAAACAGATGCGTGATGTTGTAGGGTGAGGAATGCGGGGAAGAAACTAGGAGGGGGTGAAAAGTTTGACGTCAACCCGATCATCAGAAATAAACAATCTACCCAGTCTACAAGACCATGGAGTGACCATTTGAGAGTTAATCCTTCAAACAAACCGGTTACGGTAAGCGAGAGCGTTAACACGCTACATCATGCCTCACTTGCATTGGGAGCTTTTTTAAAAAGCTTAACAATTTTACACTCACCGTTAATAGTTCTTATTTTCTAACTACTTTTTTAAATTTATTGTAAAAAGACCAAACTTATATTTATTTAATTAATACTAAATTTGTAAGGATATTAGCGGCTTCGGTGGCGTAGTCGGTAGCATGCTGAACTGCTGTTCCCAAGATGGCGGGTTCAAACCCAGCCGAAGTCGTCGGATTTTTTAAGAGCGTTAAAATTCCTTCAGTATGCCTTCCTTCGGAGGGGAAGTAAAGCCGGCGGTCCCATGTCATAGATTTATGGCATGTAAAAGATCCTTTCACAGACTAAACTTGTGTAAAGCAAAATTTGTTAGGTTAGATTTCGTCTGAACGCTCTATCAAAGTTCCAACGTTCACCACTAGGTATCATTGATATCTGGTGGCGAAAGTTGGAACTACTTGAAATTGAACGGAACTTGTAGCTCACCCTTTAGGGTGTCCGCTGGAAGCAGCTACAGACTCAGGCGAGCCGAACATGTCCTCGGACACTCCCGGCTTTAAAAGCCATACGATAAATAAGATAAATAAATAAAAATGTAAGGATATCCATCTCATTACTATATTTTATTTATTACAATTATTATCATTAATTTTTCATTTTAATTTAGATTTAAGTCACACTTGCTATTTTAGTTTTCAATTCTTGATTTTCTTTTTAGGCTGAGGATGACTCCATTGTGGGTCGAAACATGTACCAATATATACAATATATATTTGTTTATGTATTGATATGGCGTATAATTTTAAACGTTTAATTCTAACATCAATACGGATATAAAAACATTTGTTTTCAATGGCAAATGTGTTTGCATTCTTACTATTTGAGATTTTTTGGGACAAATTTGACAAATTTTGATTGTTTTTTGGAGGTTTTATGGATTTTGCCTAATTTTTATTTTTTGTGTTGTTTTTCTTTTACTAATTTGCTTTGTATTTTAGGACTGGTGGGGATTGGACAAAAGAGAGAAGTGGGGGAAGCAGAAGTGTATTCCGTTTTCGTCGCGGAGACGAACGCTACCATTCGAGGGTAAATTATACCCAAGTTAGCGGTCGCCTGTCACCATCCCCAGTTGTACAGAGATATGCACATTATTAGACTCGATGGCAGTTTTCCAACATCTACTTTGTACGTTTTGTGACCTAATACAGTAGAAATGTTTCGCAAGGCGCAGACATTATTTCAAATGTTTAATCAATAGTCTTAATAACATTTTAAGAATCTGGCCGTAAACTATTTTTTTTACAGTTTCCACCAAAAGAGGAGACTTGTTAATGTAGAATGCTACACGTTTTTTTGGTTGATTTATTCTAGTTTTCATGTGCATTTAGGCCAGTGAGTTTGGAAGTCTTTTATTATTGATGGTCCACTTTTGAACTGTTCAAAGATTCGTGGACAATAGATTGAGATCACCTGATTTAGAGGATACAATCCAAAGTTAATGAAAAAAAGAAGAAAAAAACGGACCAAGCGCAGGCGTCCCTCAGAAGCTCGAATTTCGAAAATTTCTAGATGCAATTCCTTATGCGAAACGGTATACAGTGGTCTGCCATATTATTATACTCAGAAAGAAAATAACTTGGTAACTTTTTGGCCAGAAAAAAATATATTTCCGGTAAATGTTAGTGCGTTAGCTCAGGATAGGGAAGCATGGACAGCTGCATGAAACCAGTCGAAAGACTGAATACTCAAACAACAAATGTTAGTGCATTTTCTTAGCATGGTATATCTTCATGCCTTAATATATTGACGACTAATTCAAGGGCATTTTATGAAAACTTAAAATGGCGGCTGTGCCAAATTTTTAAAATTTGGTAGCCTATATCTACCACCCTATATTGCTTGATTAGGACACGAGAAATAAAAATGAGATTTTAAAAATTTTGCACAGCCGCCATTTTAAATTCTCGTGAAATTCCATTGAATTAGTCGTCAATATATTAAGGCTTGTATGAAGATATACCGTGCTAAGAAAATGCACTATCATTTACTGGATTTTTTTCTTTCTGGCCAAAAAGAGTTACCAAATACTTTATTTTCTTTCTGAGTATAATGATATGGTAACCACTATAAGTCTACAGGGGAGAAAACACTACCAAATAGGGTAATACAAATAAAATAAAATGATTTTGAATAAAAAATTGTGATTTACATTCTTAATTTGAGTCTATAATTTGCACACCTCTGTACCTGCTGGCAATGTGTGTTCAGCTCCCAGACACCGCCCTTGTGTCAGTAGAGGAATGATCCCTCGGAGAGTCCGTGGGTACTGCCGAGCTGGGAGGATAAGCGGTTACAAAAAAAATAAAAATAAAAAATCTTTCAAACAAACTGATAATATTTATGAATGGCAAATACCCTGGATTAACAACCAGGTTGTTTCAATCATATAACAGAGGGGCGATGCCACCTTGGTTTAAAATTTGAGGTCGGACAATGAGTGCCTTGTCGCTCGAAGTCAGGACCTTTGAGTATAGAGTCGTAGCCAGAAACTGGGCACGCAAATAAAATTGCTTTATTTAAGGACCAAGGATATCTGGGTCATCAGCCTTGTGTTCTTGTGTTGTGCCTAAAATAAATCTAACAACGTTATTGTTTTTTCCCTTTCTTTTTCGTGTGGCCTCCTGAGAGGCCGAGTGCAGGCCTTTCTAATCGACGCCCGTGGGCGATCTGCGCGTTGGAATGAGAGATGGCAGGATGAAAGTGGGCAAGGATGTGGAAGGAAGCGGCTGTGGCTTGTCAGCATTTGCTTGGTGTTGAAAATGGGAAACCTTGGAATAAAAAACATTTTAAGGACAGCCGACGGTGGGGCTCGAACCCACGCGTCTACCGAGTCAGCATAGAGCTTGGCCCCATGACCTAACGCTGCGCTTTAGCGAGCGAAGCCACCGCTGCCGGTAAAGTTATTGTGATGTCTGTGTAATTGGAATTATTTATACCGGAATCTAGAATTTTGAAGAGGCTGAATTGCTTGAAGTAGGTTGTATAAAATCCTTGGATACATCAACCTCGGGATGACGCTTGTAGATTTTTTTAAATCCTTAAACGGTGCGGCCAGCCAGCGACCCATTCCACATAAGTTAGTTAACACCGACCACCTCGAGGTGTAACGGCTGGCATCTTTGGCTGTCGCCCTGAAGGTCCGGGTTCAATTTCCGGCTCTGCCAAGAAATGTAATTCTGGCCTGAGGGCTGGAACGGGCCACACTCAGACTCGTGTGACGAAACTGATAACCCTCCTCAGCCATCTTGGAAGTTGTTTTCCGTAGTTTCCTCACTTGTATTCCAGGCAAATGCCGGGATGGTTCCTAACGTAAGCCATGGCCACCTCCTTCCTAATTCTCATCTGAATGATTGGCTGCGTGGCTCAGCGGTAACGTTCTCGCCTGCAGGATTAAATTCTGGCGCAGTCAGTTGGTATTTGAGGCTGAGCAAATGCGAGGGAGTCGTGCCAGTAGATTTATTGGCACGTTAAAACTCCCCTTCGGGGCAAAATTCCGATACCACGGTGTCTCTAGAAGCCTCAGTAGTTAAAAAAAGGGACGTAAAACCAATAACACTCGTCTTAGATCAAGGGGCCCAATATGGCATAACATACCTGACATTAATTCCACGGAACAATGGTGCCAAAACTGGAAGTCTGCTCCTGTGAAACATCAAGGTATTCTAGATCCTACTATAAGACTTCCGGGATTTAACCTGAAGAGAAACCAGTGGGTCAAGTTAAATCACCTAAGAACAGGTCACGCCAGATGTAACAGCATGCTACATAAATGGGGACTTCATGATTCTCCTTCCTGTGACTGCGGAGCGCCTTTTCAAACCGCAGAGCATATTATTCAAGAATGCCCGCTGAGGAAGTATGCAGGATCACCACAAGATGTAATTTCTGTTGCACCTCCCTTCTGGACTGGCTTCAACAGCTGGATATCGTGTTGTGAATGCGAACGTAACCAATGTTCTTGTGATGTATATATTGTACATATGATTTACTTATTTATATATACATTTATTATATTGTAATATGAGCCTGCCTTGTCATGTGTCGCTGTAAATATGTATATATCAATGCTTATGTGTGTATATATTTATCTTGCATGCTTGTTGTCTGTTTATCATACGATAAGTAATAAAATAATATTGTAATTCATCTAGTTGCTAGCCATACGATAAATAAATAAATAAACAAATACACACGATACTTCAGTCACCACTATAACACAGGCTATCATAAAAATTATAGACAAACACAAGTACACGGGGCTAAATGACCATGGTGGCTAAGTCTCTCAAATGAAACAACACCAACAACATTTAATTTTATTTAATAGAATTTGAGGTTAGAAAGCTTTGAAGCCGTTTTTCGATGTTGTCGCCTTATTAACAATCGATTGATAATTTTTAGCCAGTCAACACGAATTTATACAGTACTTGGAAAGTACTGGTTGGTTCCTAACATAAGGCCACGGCCGCTTCTTTCCCAATTCTGGCTGCTTGGCTCAGCGGTAACGTTTTCGCTTGCTGTTACCACGGTTGCAGGATCAAATTCTGGCGCAGTCAGTTGGCATTTGAGGCTGAGCAAATGTGAGGGAGTCATGCCAGTAGATTTATTGGCACGTTAAAATTCCCCTTCAGGGCAAAATTCCAGTTTGCACAGATTTGCACAGATTACAAGGGGGGTTACAATGGTGACATGTTTCGTAAGTCAAGCGAACATCATCAGATCTGGTTCAAAAAGCGATCATATAGGCCAATACAAGACAATAAAGTGCTAACTCTATTACAACCCACATTTGGGAAAATTCCCATTTCTTTCCATATTAGATGACGTCGTGTTCACAACACAAAGAAGAGAAAGATAAACTATAGAACATAAACATACTGAATGAAAAGAAATTATCTAATAAAACGAGCAATACAATTCGACTTACGAGATTTACAAAAACCGGTAAGTTGAACGCGGAGACTATCAATGCCTCCAGCGGGTTGGGCCAATATGAGATTCTATCGAGATCATATTTTAGTATAAAAGTTGCATACGGTTGACTTAACTACAGTAATCGGTTGAGATTTCGAATCAGAACCTTCCAATGTGACAATTTGCGCTGCAAACATACGTGAATGATCAAGTTAACAAGTTTAATTTAACGTAAACTTCGAGATATCGAAAAATACGATTTATAGAAATTTGACTTAAAGAGAAAAAAATACATGTAAATGATAGGAAGTGTGTTCGGGAAATAATAATTAGAACGAGTTATCAAAAATTCGAACTAGCTTAGCAACCCTGAGCCGGTAAGAGGCCAGTTGAGTTGGAGAGCCATGGCCTAACGAAACTGCTATACTACAACTTTTTAAGACGTATTTTCTAATCCAATTTTGCAAAGAAGGATAATACTCATAAATGAAGGAGGCCCAGGATTCGTTCTCGAAGAACTATTACTTCCGGCCATAGTGTGACTGTCCATCAACAGGCTAATAGGCTGAGGAATATAATTTTCATATCAGCAGATGTTTGTACAAGTTGGGTAATACCAGTCCTGGAGTTGTGTCAATAGAATGGAATGTTGAAATTACCCTGGATCTGACTAGCTGTGAAATACCCACTCTTCAGTGCCTTACCTTTTGGACTGAGCACTGCATGCAAACAGTGAGAATGTTCCTGTGAGCGCTCATGTATACTACCCGCTACATTGTTGTACTACGATGGTTGCCGCGAGCACAGGGGCTAGACACTTACAGTTGAATGCTGTTACACAGTACACACGACTTATCTACAAGGGATCGAACACCAGGCCCCATTGTAACTAGGAATTATTGTTATTATTACTAATGGATGAAGCAGCTGTATTACCAAATATGACTGTGTATTGGTAGTCAATAATCGATGAGTCAAGATATATACAGGGTGAACAAAAAATGCCGCACTTGAAGGTCGGCATGCGATTCCTCATCCAATTGCAAGACTAAAGTTTCAATAGCAAAATCGGATCCGGTGCTGTTTGAAAACACAAGTATGAATACGAGAAGCTGGCAACACTGTCACGCAGTGCATCGGAATGTACAGAGAAAGCTCCGGCAGAGCGCCGAGTTCCTGCAATCTGCTTTTGGCCACGCTGCATGCAGTTACAGCGTTGCCAGAGCCTCGTTTCTTAACACGCATTTCTGTTAAACCTATTGGCGGGACTAGGTTTTGCAACATAAACTTTTGTCGTGAATTTCGACGAGGAACCTCATGCCGACCTCCGAGTGCGGCATTTTTTGTTCACCCTGTATAACTCTCAACAACAGTTTAATCATGACCCAGGTTATGACCTTTTTAACTACGATGACCCATACACATAGCACACGAGACTATTCCATCCAAGTCCATCCCCAATCCTACCAACTTTGCTATGACGTATATCTCCATCTCCCCAGGTAAATAGCCAGTAAGAATGCAATGTATCCTACAATTACTAACCAATAATACTGTGAGTCCGGGAATGTTCTCCGCAGCGCCTACATGTGCCTACAGCAGTTACGTTGGTAGCACGGCTGCCGCTTGCATCATAACAAATAAACAAACGTTGTACTCACCACAGACATTCATAACAGATGCTAGAACCATTCACAGTACATCACTCTTTTTCCGTAATCAGTTTGTTTTAAATCATGAACCACGGTAAATTTATAAGGGAACGACTGAAGCTTGTTTCTTACAGCTTTATGTGCTGTCGAGTTAGAGATTCCTGTTTGTTGAGCTAATTTTCGTGTTGATTTACTTGGACTACGCAGCATTATATCGAAGATTTCATCAAGTTTTTCGTCTGTTAAAAGCGTAGGCCTGCCTGTTCCCGGTACATCGTGAACTGAGCCATTCATAACAGATGCTGGAACCATTCACAGTACATCACTCTTTTTCCGTAATCAGTTTGTTTTAAATCATGACCCACGGTAAATTTATAAGGGAACAACTGAAGCTTGTTTCTTACAGCTTTATGTGCTGTCGACATAGAGATTCCTGTGTGTTGAGATAATTTTCGTGTTGATTTACTGTACTTGGACTACGCAGCATTATATCGAAGATTTCATCAAGTTTTTCGTCTGTTAAAAGCGTAGGCCTGTCTGTTCCCGGTACATCGTGAACTGAGCCAGTCACACGAAATTTACTTACCAAATCCCGAACGGTATCACGGATTGGACACTTTGAATTAGGAAACCACGCCTGAAATCTTAATTCTACATTTTCTGTAAACCGATCGCTTTCGCGAAAAAACGTATTCCACCAAAAAAACTCTCTCTTAAGTAGTTTCTTATAATTTGCACACCCCTGTATGACTCGGGACATTATTGGTCATCAGCCCCGTAGCTGTAATGGTTACGGTTTTGGTGACGTCTCAGCCTTTTCTTGCAAAGTGGTTGACGGTTGCGGAGGGAATCCACATTCAAGATGGCCGTAAATAGTCTCAGTATTTGAATGTTAAATCTCTGAACGTGTAGTCACTCACACTTCCGCATGGAATATTATTGAGATACCTATGTTTTTGTTTGAGTCTTCAGTCTTTTGACTGGTTTGATGCAGCCCTCCATGCCTCCCTTCCCGAGCTAATTTCTTCATCTCTACATAGCTACCACACCTTACATCAGAGGCAATCTGTTTAACAAAATTCTAATGGTAGATGCATCGTTGACAGCAATAAGAGCATCGGTTCAGCAACTTACAGGAGGTAATTAGCAGCCATTAGCATTTTTCAGCCACAAATTATCCCCTTCACAACAATGGTCAGCATATGATCGTGAACTCTACGCAGCGTATGCTTCGGTTAAGAAGTTCAAACACATGCTTGAAGGAAGACATTTCACTTTGTTCACTGATCACAAGCCTCTTACCTTCGCTTTGAAGCAGAAACCAGAGAAAGCGGCACCTCAATACTCAACCTCAACAGGCGTTGCTTCACGTCCGTAGGTATAACCTTAAATTACTCTACACGAGTCTCCCGGGTGGTGCTAAGTAAGCAACGGAATTGGCTGCTGGACCTTAAGGTCTGCTTAATGGATATCCCAGCAAATATAGGATACATTAAAAGAACTTCGGCAATAATGACTGAACATTATCCCAATCAAAACGGTTCTTTTCAGAGCCAAACAAAGGATATAGGGCACAGTTTGAAGATCCTACAACTGAATGTTGAGGGTATAAGCCGATCCAAAAGTGACTACCTCTTAAAAGTGCTTAACGACAACCACGTAAATGTCGTACTGCTTCAAGAAACACATTGTGAGAATGAAATCCAACTTCACTCCAGATGTAAACTACCAGGATTCAATCTTGCTGCAGCTACCTTCCATAAAAACTACGGCATCTCTACGCACATTCGAAATAATATTGAGCAAGTAGAAATTCTAGACAACAGCTCTGATAACATTTTCACCGCCAGCATTAAAGTTGCAGACTTGGAAATAGTAAATATTTACAAACCAAAATCTCAACTTTGGTGTAATGAAGCCATCAAGAATGTAAATCATCCAGCAGTCATCATGGGAGATTTCAACAGTAGGAGTACTTCCTGGGCGTATGGAGATACCAATACAGATGGTCTTGGTGTGTTAGAATGGTCTGAAACAGATGACGTCTTCCTTGTGTACGATGCAAAAGAGAGAGGATCCTTTCACTCAGGAAAATGGAAGAAAGACACCAACCCAGATCTCTGTTTTGTTTCAAGGGACGAGCATGGAAGACCCTTACAGTCCAGCAGGAAAGTACTGAACAATTTTCCTCGAAGTCAGCATAGACCAATTCTTCTAAAAAATGGCATTACAGTTCCAATAATAAGATCAACACCTGTACCTCGCTGGAATTTTGAAAAAGCAAACTGGGAAGCGTTTACTAATGAGATGGATCACAATATCCAGTGGATTCCATCCAAACTGGACAACTATAAACGATTTGTTGGTTTAATATGCTCCATAGCAAAGAAACATATTCCCAGAGGATTTAGAATAAATATATCCCGGGATGGAATAGAAGATGTGATGAACTTTACGAAGAATACCAACTCAGCAACAGAACAGAAGTCGCTGATGAACTATTGCACTGCCTAGATTCTGCCAGACAAGATAAATGGAACTCAATGACAGCAAACATGAATTTTCAACACTCAAGCAGAAAAGCATGGACTCTTCTTAGAAAACTCGGAAGTTGTACTCCCAAATATATTAATAAGAGCTCAGAGGTATCTCCAATAGATGTAGCCAAAAGAATCGTCAAGCTATCCAAGATACCAGATAATGTCAATAAAAATGAATCCAAAAAATCAAGAAAGAGCTAAAACCCAGGCTATCCTCGACTGAATCAATCTCCCAGTTCTCAGGAGTATTCACAACTGCAGAAATCTCAACAGATCTAAAAGAAGTAAAACCAGGCAAAGCAGCAGGAGTGGATGGAATATATCCAGAGTTTCTGAAACATTGTGGACCTAGAACTCTACACTGGTTACTTATGTTTTTTAATGACATCCTAAGAAGTGGTAAGCTTCCATCCCTGCTTAAGAGAACTAAAATAGTTGCCATCCTAAAGCCCGGAAAAAGTGAAGATAGTCCTGAAGATTACCGACAAATAGCACTCTTAAGTATTTGCTACAAGTTAATGGAAAGAATGATTTACAACAGAATCTCAGCCTCAGCCTTCCAACACATACCAGCTGAACAAGCAAGATTCCGACATAATCGAAGCTGCTGCGACCAAGTTTTGGCACTCACCAGCCACATTGAGAACGGATTTCAAGACAAGAAGAAGACCATCGCTGTTTTGTGGACTTGACATCAGCTTATGACACAGTATGGCGACAAGGAATGATTTTGAAACTCTTGAAGATTCTTGCTACACTGCTCAACAACATGCTATGAAATAGAGTGTTTGAAGTGCATTTAAATGGAAATAAGAGTAAGCCTTATGCACTAAACGATGGTTTACCTCAAGGATCAGTTCTTGCTTCGCTACTGTTCAGCATCTATACTGCAGATCTTCCAGAAACTACTTCCATGAAATTCATATATGCAGATGACTGCCCAATCTAGTGACTTCAAAACAGCAGACACTACACTCACAAAGGATCTCCATAACCTGAACAAATATTTCACTACATGGCGACTTAAACCTAACCTGAACAAAACTGAAGTAAGCTGCTTCCATCTAGACAACCAAAAAGCCAGCTATGTACCTCAAGTCGAATTCAAAGGCCAACAACTTAAGTATAACACCTATCCAAAGTATCTGGGTATCACAATGGACCGGACACTTGCATACAAGCAACATCTCTCTAACACTGCAGCCAAGATAAAAAAAACAAGGAACAACATATTACACAAGCTCAGTGGAACAGGCTGGGGAGCAAACGCGGCAGTACTACGGACATCAGCTCTTGCCTTGGTCTACCCAGTTGCAGAATACTGCTGCCCTGTGTGGCTTAACAGTACACACACTTCAAAAGTTGACACCCAACTGAATGATACCATGAGGACAATATCAGGCACCATCAAATCGACACCTCTAAAATGGTTACCCGTCTTATCCAACATCCATCCCCCTCACATACGAAGAGAACTAGCTTTTGTAAGAGAATGGCAGAAATGCCGCAGTAATCCTCAACTGCCCTTACATCAGGACTGCAACCCTCAGAAACCGAAGAGATTAAAGTCCAGAAACCCATCATGGAAGCTAGGTGAGAAGCTCCTGGAAACACATTTTGATGCTGATGAGGTCTGGCATGAAGAATGGTCCTCTTCAAATCCTGACCACCTGGGTTTAATCCATGATCCTTGTAGAGCTCCGCCTGGTTTCAACTTACCGAGAAGGGAATGGACATCTCTAAACAGAATCAGGACAAATCATGGAAGGTGTAAATTCTGGCTTCATAAGTGGGGAAAATCTTAAGACCCATTCTGTGACTGTGGTAATGTGCCTCAGACCATCCAGCACATTGTTATGGACTGCCCAAAGAGAAAATTCAATCTATCTGCCCAAGAATTACATCGTGCCTCTACGGAAACAGTGGACTGGCTGAAAAGTCTGGACATTAAGTTTTGAATGTGTATCATTGATCTGTAAATAATGTATTTAAAATTGGAAGACATATGTATTTATAATGTATCCTTGTTTTACCATACGAAATAAATAAATAATTCTAACCTTGGTCTACCCCTAAAGTTCTTGTCCTGAACTCTACCTTCCATAACTAAGTTTGCTATTCCTGGGTGTCTTAGTATGAGTTCCACCCACCTGTCTCCTATCTTCATTAGCAGTCGCCAGAAACATATCTCCTCTCCTACTCGTCTTGATACCTATTCAGTTGTTACTCTATCTACCCATCTGATCTTCACCATTCTCCTGTAACACCACATTTCAAATGCTTCTATTCTCCTCATTTCTGCTGCGCCAACAATCCAAGTTTCACTTCCATAGAGCGCAACGCTCCAGTCAAAGGCTTTCAAAAATGACCTAATCTATACTAATATATAAAAATGAGATGGTGTGTGTCTGTGTATTACTCAATCACGCAATAACCACTGGTCCGATTTACATAAAAATTTACATGGAAGTAGCTGATTTACCTGGTTAACATACAGGCTACTTTTGATTTCGATACTTTGCACTATTTAAATATGGCGACCATTTTTAGTGACGTCACTACACTCTCTGGTTTCAAACTTTCATATTTCCATTTCAAATAAAAAGAGAACGCTAAGAAATAGCAAACTTTATATGGCATATACGAGGTTTAAAATTTAATTTTCTATCCGAGAGGTCCTAATCACTTTTCATGTATCTCCAATGGTTAGCGAGTAAAACCAAAATTTGTGCTATAAAACATGGTCAACGCCGAGCGGTGTAGTTGGACAAAATGTTCCATCCTTACTCTCCCTCCAAGCAGCACCTCGCCTATCCCCTGTTTTAACTGTCACCTTCACATTTAAATTTATTTATGACCCATAGCGAAGCGTGGGTACTTCAGCTAGTACATGTATAGATTTCCATTCAATCAAGCCTTATGCACGCTCAACTGTAGTGTTTTGAGGGATCGACGTGACCCACTTCTGACAGGGGCGATCGTCTTTACTTATTCCACATTCAAGAACCTCAGCCCCACTTTTTAAGCATATTACGTCTTTTTCCTTAACAATACACAGCGGCTTCGGTGGTGTAGTTGGTAGAATGCTGAGTTTCTATGCCCGAGATCGCGGGTTCAAACCCGGCTGAAGTCGTCCGATTTTATAAGAGCGTTCAAAATCCCTCAGTATGCCTTCCTTCGGAGGGGAAGTAAAGCCGGTGGTCTCATGTCATAGATTTATGGCATGTTAAAGAACCTTCCACTAATTACACATGTGTGAAGCTAAATTGTATAGGTTAAGAATGTAAACAACGCTCTAAGGTTCCTACGTTCGTTGCCAAGAGCCGACTGCGGTGGCGTCTAGTAGCTAAGTTCTGAACCAGGCCCAGAAGTCGTTGACGGTGGCGTTTGGCGGCAAAAGTAGGAACTATTTGAAAAATTTAAAAGTCTGCAGTCCTTACTTGAATTAAAAAACAGATACACACACTAATGCAGCCATCACAATTAACACCGGTTATCAGACAGATTCTACACACCCCCAAAGTACACGGGGCTACATGCCCACGTTGTCGCAGCCCCTAAACTGAGGAACCAACCAACCAGCGTTTTAAAAATTGAGCTGTCTACGAAGTCCTGTTATATAAGACCAAGGCTAGTAAACTAGGAAACTACAGAGGTTGCCTCAATAAGGAGCTCTTTGGCGAGGGGATCGCGGAGGGAAGGGAAAGGACGTGACGTCACTAGTTTCCTCGTAGCGCGCGAGGCGCGAGATATGCAAGGAAAGTCAACTTATATTGTACTAGCAGTAGTACCCGGCTTCGCCCGGTGGAATGATGATAATGTTTTAAGGTCTCCTTAGAAATATAATGGACTTAAAATCTAAGTCATTTGCCCCCAAAGACAATGAGGGAGTAATATCTAGGTCATTTGCCCTTTTGATAAGGATGATAATAAAAACTACTGTTGAATTGACACGTCAAACTTACAAACTACCGTAATAGAAATACATATTTCAAAATTCACAGGCGAGGAAGACTTATTGTGTGTGGTGATTAATGGTGTAATGGGCGTAACATCTACTGTAGGTCATTTGCTCTTATGATGAGGATGATCAGGGAAACTACTACCGGTATTGAATTGACACTTCAACGTATAATGTACACAATGTACTGTAATAAAAATAACAATATGGCGGCTTCGGTGGCGTATTTGGTAGCATGCTGAGCTTCTATGCCCAAGATAGCGGGTTCAAACCCGGTCGAAGCCGTCGGATATTTTATGCCTTTCTTTCAGTATGCCTTTCTTCGGAGGGGAAGTAAAGCCGGCGGTCCCACGTCAGATTTACGGCATGTTATTGAACCTTCCACTAATTACACCTGTGTGAAGCTAAATTGGATAGGTAAACAACGCTCATAGATGTCTACGTCCGTTGCCAAGAGCCGACTGCAGTGGCGTCTAGTAGTTAAGTTCCGAACTTGGCCTAGTAGTCGTTGACGGTGGCGCTTGGCGGCAAAAGTACGAACTATTTGAAGAATTCTAAGTTGCAGTTTGTACTTAAATTAAAAAACAGATAACACCCACTAATACAGTCATCACAATTAATACCGGTTATCAGACAGATTCTACACACACCCAAAGTACACGGGGCTACATGACCGCGTTGTCGCAGCCCCTAAACTTAAGAACCAACCAACCAAAAATAAATATTTTAAAAATCACAGTCGAGAAAGACTTTATGCGGCGGTGATTATTGGTATGATGAGCGTAACATCTAGGTCATTTGCACTTATGATGATAATAATAAGGTAATGAAAAAATGACTACTAAACGAACATGGTGTTATTTTAAAACTGATATAGGTAATTCAGGTGTCTAGCTTCGATGTCTTCCAAAGTCTCAACCTTATTTTCTGGCTTAGGCCTGTAATGGATGCGTCTAGTGAAAGAGCGTACTGCTCGACAAAGACAAAGAATATAGGTCCAAGCTGCACGAACCTGAGATGATCGCAGATGATGACGAAATATGATGACACACGTTCGGGGTTCCCCGTCCTATACAGATTGACCGGGAATCACTCACTGTTTCGCAACGGCCCTGAGCTGGCATCAGCATAGACAGCAGTAGATAACACGGCGGGCTCTGGAAAGTACTCTCAAGTCACCTCACGATGAATCAGCAAGCTATTCTCACAACTGACCCCCCCCAGGGTCTCACAACTTGTGGGACGTGGGTTGGCGACCACGGAACCCCAGCTGAGTCTGGCATCGCTTCTACTTCCTGGTGCCGGGCTCATTTCAGTTCTCTTTCCTGTCGGCCTCCCTTGGTCAACTCTTGTTCTCTTCCGACCCAGACTGTATTAGGGTATCCGAGAGCTAGGGAGTCTTTCAATTTCCCGCCTTAATTGGCTTTGTCTCATCTTTCCTGATACCCTCATTCTTCGAGGGGTCTGCCTTCTTTTCCTTTTCATAATATCTCCTGTCTTCTGCTCAAGGCCCTCAAAGAGGCAGGGTGTGTGTAGACCCACCACTTCTGGTACACCCTCAAGGGCTCATGACTGGTGAGTTAGAAAGCTGGCAACCCCGAGGAATTCCTGAGCTACATGCAGGGAATGGAGTGGTATGTCAGAAATTTCAAGTGGACAGTGTTACGCATCGGGTTCCAAAGGGTAAGTATACACACTTTGGTTTCGATCGGTGAACGATGTAGATTTGTACCAAAGGGCCTTAATGCGGGAAATGGAGTGGTCTGTCCGAAATTTCGAGTGGACAGTGTTACTCGTCGAGTTCCAAACGGTAATTATGTAAAATCTGGTTGAGATCGGTGAAACGGTGTAGTTTTGTGCCAAGGGCCAAAATGCAGGGAATGGAGTGGCCTGTCCAAATTTTAAAGTGGACAGTGTTACTCATCGGGTTCCAAAAGGTAAGTATACACATTTTTTTTCGATCGGTGAACGATGTAGATTTGTGCCAAAGGGCCTAAATGCGTGGAATGGAGTGGTCTGTCAGAAATTTCGAGTGGACAGTGTTACTTGTCGAGTTCCAAAGGGTAATTATGTAAAATCTGGTTGAGATCGGTGAAACGGTGTAGTTTTCTGCCAAAGGGCCAAAAAGCAGGGAATAGTGTGCTCTGTCCGAAATTTAAAGTGAACAGTGTTACTTGTCGGGTTCTACGGGTAAGTATATAAAATTGGGGTCAGATCGGTGAAACGGTGTAGATTTGTGCCAAACAGCCTAAATGCAAGGGATGGAGTGGCCTCGCCGCAATTTCAAGCAGACAGTGTTAGTCGCAGTGTTCCAAAGGGTAAATATACACATTTTGGTTGAGATCGAGGAAACGGTGTAGATTTGGGACAAAGGGCCTAAATGCAGGAAATGGAGTGGTCTGTCCACAATTTCAAGCAGACTGTGTTACTCGCTGGGTACCAAAGGGTAAGTTTACGAATATTGGTTCTGATCGGTGAAACGGTGTAGATTTGTGCCAAAGTGCCTAAATGCAGGGAATGTGGTGGTCTGTCCGAAATTTTAAGTGGACAGTGTTACTCGCAGGGTTCCAAAGGGTAAGTATACAAAGTTTGGTTCAGATCGGTGAAACGGTGTGGATTTGTGCCAAAGGGCCTAAATGCATGGGATGGAGTAGCCTCTCCGCAATTTCAAGCAGACAGTGTTAGTCGCAGTGTTCCAAAGGGTAAATATACAAATTTTGGTTGAGATCGGTGGAACGGTGTAGATTTGGGCCAAAGGGCCTAAATGCAGGGAATGGAGTGGTCTGTCCGCAATTTCAAGCAGACAGTGTTACTCGCAGGGTTCCAAAGGGTAAGTATACACATTTTGGTTCAGATCGGTGAAACGGTGTAGATTTGTGCAAAAAGGGCCTAAATGCAGGGAATGGCGTGGTCTGTCCGAAATTTCAAGCAGACAGTGTTAGTTGCAGTGTTCCATAGGGTAAATATACAAATTTTGGTTGAGATCGGTGAAACGGTATAGATTTGGGCCAAAGGGCCTAAATGCAGGGAATGGAGTGGTCTGTCCGCAATTTCAAGCAGACAGTGTTACTCGCAGGGCACCAAAGGGTAAGAATACGAATTTTGGTTCTGATCGGTGAAACGGTGTAGATTTGGACCAAAGGGCCTAAATGCAGGGAATGGGGTGGTCTGTCCGAAATTTTAAGTGGTCAGTGGTACTCGCAGGGTTCCAAAGGGTAAATATACAAATTTTGGTTGAGATCGGTGAAACGGTGTGGATTTGGACCAAAGGGCCTAAATGCAGGGAATGGGGTGGTCTGTCCGAAATTTCAAGTGGACAGTGTTACTCGCAGGGTTCCAAAGGTTAAATATACAACTTTTGGTTCAGATCGGTGAAACGGTGTAGATTTGTGAAAAAGGGCCTAAATGCAGGGCATGGGGTGGTCTGTCCGAAATTTAATGATGACGGGGTTACCCGCAGGGTTCCAAAGGGTAAGTATACAAATTTTGGTTCAGATCGGTGAAACGGTGTAGATTTGTACACATAACAGACAGACAGACAGACAGACAGACAGACAGACAAACTTTGTGCTTTATATATATAGATGGATTGCAGTGGTTTAAACACGTGTTTTAAGCCCTTTTGTTTATAATCATGCCAGGCCAAAGATGTGCTGTGGCAGTTTGTCACAGTTATTATAAAGTTGGAAATGACGTGTCGTTTTTCACGATGCCTAAAGACGCATGCCTTAGCAATCAGTGGATTGCTGCATGTAAGCGAAAAGATCATTGCAACCCTCAAACAAGTAGGATATGTTCCCTGCACTTTAAGAGTGAAGACTTCTAATTAGAATACAGGGTCGAATTGCTTAATATAAAGCCAAGATTTCCAAAGAATCTAAAACCAAATGGTAAGTGAGCCTAACTGGCCTACTCTTAAGTTTTGATCACCTGCTAGGATGATTTTAAAGCTGTTAATATTTTTGACATATTTCGTACATGGTATCAGGGGCGTATATACAATTTTTTTCGAGGCGGGGGGCTGACTATCGTGGAAAATTGTGAGTACTTAAAGAATTTTCTATTATAGCCTATGGAGTATGAATGGAAAATATCTAAATGGGCTACTTGTCAATTTATAAAGCAGAAAGGTAAACACTCTTTTTCTTTTACAAATTGATAATTATTTCTTAAAAGTAGACTACTGTGAAATACATTGTATGTTGTACCCAAGTTGGCTTTTTTCGGGGAGGATCTGGAGCCCCCTCACCCCCCCCCTTATATACACCTATGCATTGTATTTTGTTTTTGGACAAGATGGAAAATTTCATGAGTAAATTCTCTTTGTATTGGTAAAAATTATTTGCAAATATTCCAGAAAGCAGTCATCCTTTCAATAAAATCCCTTCGACTTCTGTTCCAAGATATGGCCTGTAGGCATAATACAAAGTACATTCTCACACATAGGCTAAATCAAGATGTACTGGAAAACCTCTTTTCACAATTGCGAACCCGTGGTGGCTCCCCTTGACTGCATTTACAGACTGAGGATGATTATTTTAGGAAAAAAATCCAGGAGTTGTTCAAAAGGAAACAAACACTGCTGATCCAGATTCAGATGAATATGTAATTGCTAAAGCACTAAACAAAGCTGGCATAGTGTCTGAATCAAGTAACGTGCTTCCAGAACGAACCTTAGGGAGCAATGTGCAACCTGCGTCCTTCATTGCCAATATCATGGAACAAAGTGAGGAAGATGGCAAGGCTTATGTTGCAGGTTATGTAGCCCACAAGTTCCAAGGTAAATTTCCACAACTTGAGAACTTAACCTATGGAATGCAAACTCAACACGATTATGCATTACCAACCTGGATTAAACACTTGTCATACGGTGGTATGACCGATCCCTCAGAAACTTGGCTAAACCAGTTCCGGCACATTTCAGCAAAATTCGTCACATTGCACGGAAAATACGGATTTCAACGAGGCAAGAACGTTCAAAGAAGAACGACAGATTTTTTGTCGAGAGAAGTTTCTGATGTAGGCTACCGTCTGGTGGGGTTGAGGTAGCTGTGATAATATTTTTCTTCATCAGATTGAAACATTCCAATTCTATCTTGCATAAGAAGTGGTTATTAGAAGTCACTAGCTCGAGCCAGCCGGGAAGGCGGTGCGCAGAACACAACGCTACCATTACGTCATGCCTCACTTCCATCCCACCAATCACAGTCAGTCTGTCTTGAGAATCTTAGCTAGTGTGTTGTCAGGAGAGCTAAGCGTAAAGCAGCGTGAAGGAGACAAGCTCGATGAGGTGTTGTCATACCGCATGAACTCACGGCAGCAGCATGCGGTGTGGGAACTCTGTTGCAACAGTGGAAATGTATCTCTGTCTCTCTCTGCGCAAATCCCACCGGCCGCCTTCCGAGCTGACGCGAGCTCTAACACCCACGATACTGCTACCGAGTCTAGGCGAATTTCCAAGAAATTCAAGAAGATCACAACATAAAATGTAAGTAGGCTACATTCAGTTATTTTATCACCCATTTACCAATAATTTCATGAGAATAAACTGTTCTTTGCGTACAGCTGATGTTGACAGTTTCGTTACGTTCCCCACATGGCGCGTTTGGTATCTTGTGACGTCATCCGCCTTGTGAGCGCTGATTGGTGAGTGAAAATTGAGGCAACCTCTGTAGTTTATAAGCCTTGATTAAACCTAAATCTAATACATTGATATTTAGTTTTCACTATATTCTCTTATTGTCTTTGTTCTTTTGCCACAGAGTATTATATGATAACGGTCGCACTTCCTGTTGCACAATGAGCATATACACCTGGTTGGTGAAACCTTTGAGTTCGGCAGATTTTATGGTGGAAGCCATGGGTAGCAAGTCTGGTTACCACATGCCTTTGGTCTTGCCCAGACTTTGTCCATTGTCGGTCTATCATTGCGCTTGTGCCATAGAAATCGGGATCAATATCCTTCCTCTTCATCCATCGCGATTCGAGTAGCGCTTGGAATGGGCCTGTAGATGGTAGCATGAACTGAAGTCTTAAGTCCTCCACGAAGAAACTTTCCCTTGCTAATTCATATACTATCCTTGAGGGTGCATAAATCCCAACTCCGAGAACTTGATATAAGACCATGTTATGGTGGTGCTACGGCCCATTTTTACTAGTTTCACGCAGGCCTTTGGATTTTAGTTGTGATTTTGAGAAGTGTGCTATCTTTCATTTTCAACGTCTTTTACATCTGTAACTGTGTTTTGTTTCCTAAGAGCATATTCAATTCATTGGCGTTGTTTGTGGTGCGTGTGCAAGTGTTGTGTGAATAAGTGCTACGGCAGCAACAGGTTACTGGGCAAAAGAAGACAGCAGCTGTGGTATGGCTCACCGAGCGACCGTCATTGGGGGTGAGTGATCAGTTTGATTTGTTCATGAGATGAGGTCTATCACCGTGGTCCAGATCAAGTTGTCACTACTTGACGTTTGATGTCATGTTGGAAATAAATCAAACTATTGGCTCAGTAACAACATTCATTGCCAAAGCATGACCAAATAGTTTTAGTTGACGTACACACCAGGACGTTTAAGAGGGAATGCCTTTAGATTCATGATATTCTTTATATTAGTCAGGTTTGCAGCATGGTTTCTTATTCATATTTACAGGTTATGTCTACTTACATTAGGGCGTTTACTTGTAACAATGTCCAATATTGCCCCCGTTTTATTTCTATCACTGAACAGCAAACACAAATCACAGATTAAAATGGATAATTACATCGAAACACTCAGGTACCATCGATATTCTTTGTTTACACCACGAGACTTTGTTTACATTCGTTGTGGATGCCATTTCCATTTGATAGAGTAAATATATTTCGCTTAGTCTAACTCTTCTATTCCTTCATGGTAGCCTACTTAGCAGTAGCATTGTGTTTAGTTTCTAGTTTTATATTTTCGAAAAAAAAAAAATCGTGAGATTTGAATTTGCAGGTTAGACCAGGGATCTCCAAACTTTTAGCCTAAGGGCCATACTCACTCCTCGACTAAGGCCCAAGGGCAAGACCTAGCTAGCTCATCATACCAACGTACTGTAGTTTTGAATGACGCACACATTTTCGTTTCGGGACGGGTGAGGTACCGTACCTATGGGGCAGGGCGCGGGGGTGGACTCCGCTACGATTGTTCGTGGCTCCTATTCTGTTCTCGAATCTACTTATCTGTGTGAAAAACATTCTCCAAAATGAAATACCGTATACAAAAATATTTATAGATCCAAATTAACTGATGAGCATTTGAAGTCGCTAATGATAATTTCCACAAGTAAACTTGATCCACAACTGCAGATAATTGTCAGTGGAAAGTAGCTAAATAAATACCATTAATCGTAATAGGTTGGTTGGTTCCATAGTTTAGGAGATACGACAACGCGGTCATGTAGCCCCGTGTACTTTAGGTGTGTGTACAATTTGTCTGATAACCGGTGTTACTGCAGCCAGCACCTGGCGGCGAACGTTGGAACTAATATAGCGTTATCAAACTAACCTACAAATTTTATCTTCCACAAGTGTATTTAGTGGAAGGTTCTTTTACATGCCATAAATCTATGACATGGGACCGCCGGCTTTACTTCCCCTCCGAAGGAAGGCATACTGAGGGATTTTAAACGCTCTTAAAAAATCCAACGATTTCGGCCGAGTTTGAACCCGTGACCTTGGGCATAGAAGCTCAGCATTCAACCAACTACGCCACTGAAACCGCTAATCATAGTTATGTCACTTGATAAGATTTTAGGATAAATCTCATAGCCTATTATTAATTATATATAAAAAGTTCAATTTATTTATGCCAGTTATTGTGTTTTTTAATTGGTCTCTAAATAAAAACGTCTGATTTTTATTTTTTATGATTTACTTAAATTGTGAATTGTAATAAAATCAAATTATGGCGGGCCGGATTAGTGTTGCTCGTGGGCCGGTGTTGGCTCGCTGGCCGTAGTTTGGCGACCCCTGGGTTAGACAATTGAAGTAAGATTTTCTTCCTGCTGCTCTTATCGTTAGGCTATATTACACAATATCACTGAAGTTCTTCTTTGTATTTTTGTTCCATATAATAATAAATGTTTTATTTTGCACGATTTGCATGAACAAGGTCTCTATATTAATAGTTACACGTTATAAGGTGCGTTCAAAAAGTAACGAGCTGGAGGCATAATTACAGAAACCAGTACCTGTATGTTAGAAGTGTTGGCCCTGGCTGTTGAGGCACTTGTCCCACTGTGACACGAGGCGGTGAATGGCTGTCTCATAAAATTCACTGGGCTGCGATGTGAACCAGTTCCGCACGTACAGCTGGATGTCGGCGTCCGAGGTGAATCGTTGGCCCCGCTGAGCCCTTTTCAGGGGACCAAACATGGCGTAATCACAGGGAGAGAGGTCTGGACTGTATGGAAGGTGGCCGAGAACCTCACATTTGAATTTCTGCAGGAGTGCCGCGACTGTGTTGGCCGTATGAGGTCGTGCATTGTCGTGGAGTGACCACGGCTATGGTGTTCACTGTCACTCGGCGGTCCTGGGTAATTAGTCCATCAACCAGCTGGACGTTGTCATCGGTAATGCAGGGGGGTGTCCCAGATCTGGCATCATCGGCTAACGACACCCGTCCTTCCCTGAAGCGCTTGTGCCACGCCTTGACCCTTGCAAGGGACATGCAGTGTTCGCCGTACACTTGTGACATTCGGCGATGAATGTCCGTTCCCCCTACTCCTTCCGCTGTCAGAAACCGAACAACACCTCTTTGCCCTTCGGTTGACGCCTCCATGTCACTGTTTGCAATGCGACTGGCAGCGTTGGACGATTGATGCATGCTGCTGCTCGCTTTGTATCGTCACATGACATGCACGCGTGCCCTCCAGCGACGGGCTGTGACCTTCCACGCTCTGGTCGAAACCACACCTCGTTACACACGCCACGATTAGTCGATGTAGTCACCAGTTTGTGCATTACAGCCTCCAGCTCGTTACTTTTTGAACGCACCTTATAGTTGGTACAAAGTTTAGTCAATGTTATTAACCTACTCTTTCGCGTGACAACCATCACATGCGTTTCCATGTATTGGCTAGCATTCTTGGCTCTGCCAAGAAATTTAATTCTGGTCTGAGGGTTGGAACGAGGTACACTCAGCCAAATCTCTGGAAGTGGTTTTCTGTGGTTTCCCATATCCAAAAACCAAACCCCGTGGCACTACAGCCCATGATTAACCTAGGCCTGCCAAGCGACCGCTGACCAGCCATTTGACCTGCACATTATGGGGTGACGCGTGGTCCCGTCGGCCGTTAATCTTGGTTTCCATGACCGGGGCGCTGCCTCACTGTCAATTAGCTACTCAGTTGTCCTCACGAGGCTGAATGCAACCCGTTCCAGCCCTCACGTTAGTTTCTAAAATCCCTGGCGCGCTACCCCAACATTACGGGGCCGGCACATCTACTCCAGGCAAATGCCGGTATGGTACATAAAGTCCGCTTCCTATCCAAATCCTACCTCAATTATTAATACATACATCACAGTGACACAGGTTATCATCAGACAACTTCTACACACACCCATGTACACGGGGATATATGACCACAATGTCTCAAAGCCCCTTAATAATAATCAATAACACAGTGTACACATGCAGCTCTCGTGCGTATCATGTAAAACTTGCCCGTGGCATAACTTAGTCTATAGTGACATCCGGGGATTACAAATAGCGTTATGGTATGTCACAGGTCGTATCCTGACTTTTCTCAACTCTGATGTCATAATTGCATCAGTTAGGTAGAACTCTTCCCAGATTTCAACTGTCGTCGCTCGTAATTCTTGAAGTAAAGCAGTTCCTGATATAGGTTTGTATGATAGCCACATTCTTATCTCCTCCATGTTAAATGGCTCTCACGTGAGCTCGTATACTAGTCTTGACGATGCGTTTTTTGGTATGTATGAGGCCTTCTCGAGGTCATTCGTGTTCAAGTGTTTCCGTATGATGTCTTGTTCCATAAGAGACATTGGCATAACATAAAAGAACTTGCGTATTAATGGACTGGTTGAGGTCCTATTAGCTTCACGTCCGTGAGTGATTCAATCAGCTTGAGCTTTTAGTTCTCGCTGTAAAGAGGTGCACGTGTGCTTCATAAAAACGGAGGTAGCGCGCAGTTCGCTACTCCTGTAGGGGTCCGGGCGGGGACACTAAGAGCCTACTGATGAGCCAGCTTGGCGAAACCCCACTCAAGACACGGCACAAACCTAGAAAAATTGCCGAGTTTTAATTCACTGGCCGTGAAAGCCAATATACCATCTTTTTGAAGTGACTGCTAATTGTTGATATTGCTCGAAAGGACGTACTGTCTCTAGTAAGACCTCAGTTGGAATATGTTGCAGGTGTGTGGGATCCATATCATCAATCGTACTCGGTAATTGAGTTGGAAGGATTGCAACGGAAAGTCGCCAGGTGCGTAATGCGGGACCACCAGTGGATAAGCAGTGTGCATGGATTATTCAGAATTTGGGATGGGAAAGTGACTGATAGACGTTCTATAGCAAGATTAGAATAATGTTACGTGCCACCCCTAGTGGCACTTTTGTTAACTGGATTACGGTGGGTAGGAAGCACAACACCAATTACTGCTTAAAGAAATAATTAACTTTATTGTGGCCAGAAATATACACTACTCAACAGCAAATAGCAATTATTTGCTTACTCCAGTTTCCTCAAGTCGAGAATACTTCCCCTTTCACTAGTCAACAGACCACAGTTAATCCCTCGTAATGAGGTGGCCCCGTACGCTAGCTCGAAATAGCTGCACTAGCTCTGTCACTCACTGTTTCACAAGCACCACAATCACTTCCTCGGTGTCAAGAGAATCAGCTTCACTCGCTCAAAACACAGTTCCTCTGTAGGAGACTCACTTCCCCGCTCCACTAGGGGTTTCGCAAGTCACCACACTTCTGTCGCTCACGATAATCGCTCACACTAGCTCGTAAAACTCAACAACAACCACTGCTTGACGGGTCACTCTTATATAGCCGGCCGGTGACCCAATAAATGCTTCTAATCCATCCAGAGTCCACGGCTTCTCGAGGTTTCCAGCGCTGGTCCAGTCACGAATGTTCTGGACTATCCCTTTGTCCTAGTAGCCCTGTTGCATAAGGCGCGCGCAATACAGGAGGCAGGGCACAGCCCAGCCCTGGGGCAGTTGTGACTCACGCGGCGACTGATGACACAAACTCACAGCCGTAACACCACCCCCTTCCTAAAAAGGCTGATCGTCCCGATCAATCATTGGTCCGTCTGTGTCCCTCCGTAGGCTGCCAGGCGATCTCGATGCACGATCTTCATCTTCGCCCTCGGGCTCCACTGGATCCTGTAGACGACATCGTTGATTCGTTTCACGACTCGGTACGGGCCCTCCCAGGACTTCTGCAGTTTGGGTGACAGGCCTTTCTTCCGTAATGGGTTGAAGAGCCAGACCAGGTCGTTCTCGTGGAATCCTCCGGCATCCGTCTGCTGGTCGTATCGGGTCTTCATTCGGTCGGTCTCGATCCGTAGTTTCCTCCTCGTGAACGCGTGTACGTCCTCCAGTTGGTCGACCAGTTCTTGACAATACTGGCTTACCGGGATCGGTTCATTCCCAGGTCGGCCGAAGGCAAGATCGACAGGTAGACGGAGCTCCCTCCCAAACATGGCCCGGGCTGGTGTGCACCCGGTGGCTTCATGCACGGCGGCGCGGTAGGCCAGGAGAAATAGTGGAAGATGCTTGTCCCAATCCCTCTGGTGCTCGCTGACGACTATTCGGAGATGGTTCTCGATGGTGCGATTGAATCGCTCTACCATCCCGTCGGACTGAGGGTGTAGCGGCGTTGTCCTTGTCTTCCGGATTCCCAGCAGCTGGCATAGGTTCTGGAACACCTGCGACTCGAAGTTCCTCCCTTGGTCGGAGTGGTGCTCCAGGGGTACTCCGTACCGGCTGACGAATTCCTTCACCAGGGTCTCTGCAATCGTCGCGGCTTCTTGGTTAGGGAGCGCATACGCCTCCGGCCATTTGGTAAAGTAGTCGCTGACGACTAATATGTTGCGGTTCCCTGCCTCGCTTAACGGGAATGGCCCAGCAACATCGATGGCCACTCTCTCCATGGGACCGCCCACGTTGTAGGTCTTCAGTGGACCCCGTCGTCTTCGTCCTGGGCCCTTGCTGGCTGCGCAATCGTGGCATCTCGCGCAGTAGTTCTCCACGTCTGTTCGGCATCCGATCCAGTAGAACCGCTCTCTCAGCTTCTCCAGGGTCTTCTTTATCCCTAGGTGTCCACCAGATGATCCTCCATGAACTTCCTTCAGGACTCCCTCCGTCATAGCCTTTGGAACGACGACTTGTTCCCGAGATGTCTTCCCGTCGGTGCTCTCCCAGGTACGGCAGACGAGGCCATCCCTCACAATCAGCGAGTCCCACTGTGCCCAGTAGGACTTAAACTTTGGGCTGCAGTCACTCACAATGTTCCACCCGGGTCTGGGGACACAGGCCCTCTTCCATTCGGCTATCAGTCCCAGGTCATCATCTTCTGCTTGTGCCCGCGTGAAAGATTCGCGGCTCCAGTTCCCTTGAAGTTCCACAGTAGTCCGTCGGCACAGTATCCCGGTGTTCTCCTCCCTTCGGGCACAGAAGGTGCAGTCTTCGGGGCACGGTCTTCGTGACAGGGCGTCGGCGTTAGAATGCAGTTGGCCTTTCCTGTGCTGAATCTCAAAGTTGTACTGTTGAAGCCTCTCTAACCACCGCGCGAGTTGACCCTCGGGCTGCTTGAAGTTCAGTAGCCACCGCAGGGATGCATAGTCGGTCCTGATGAGAAATTCTTGCCCGTACAGGTACTTGTGGAAGTGTTCAATGGTCTTCACGATGGCGAACAGCTCCTTCCTGGTGACGCAGTAGTTCCATTCTGGCTTTGACAAGGCCTTGCTGAAGTAGGCCACTACTCTCTCCTCGCCGTCCACTACCTGCGACAGGATTCCCCCTATGCCAAAGTCGCTGGCATCGGTATCGACGATAAACCTTGTTCCAGGTCTGGGGTAGGCCAGAATAGGCGCGGTGCACAGAGCCTGCTTGAGTTGTTCGAAGGCACTGTTGCATTCTGCTGTCCACGTGAAGAGTTGGTCCTTCTCAGTCAGTCGATGTAATGGTTTGGCGATGTCGGCGAATCCCCTCACGAAGCGACGGTAATAAGTGCAGAGTCCCAAGAAGCTTCGTAGTTGGGACTTGTCCTTCGGAACTGGCCACTCCCTCACAGCTACGGTCTTCTCTGGGTCGGTGCGCACCCCTTCCTCGGAGACGATATGCCCTAGGTACTGGACCCGCTTCTGGAAGAGCTGACACTTCTTGGGGCTCAACTTCAGCTGGGCAGCCCGTAGCTTCAACAAGATCTCCTTCAGGTTGCTGTAGTGCTCCTCGAAGCTTCTCCCCAGAACGATGACGTCGTCTAGGTAGACCAGGCAGGTCTTCCAGTGTAGTCCCCTCAGAATGGACTCCATTAGCCTTTCGAAGGTCGCAGGGGCGTTGCACAGACCGAATGGCATGACGGTGAACTGCCAGAGCCCGCTGCCCACAGAGAACGCAGTTTTCTCGCGGTCCTTAGGGTGGACCTCCACCTGCCAGTAGCCACTCTTCAAATCCAAGGTGGAGAACCACCTTGACCCTGATATGGTATCCAGCGTATCGTCGATCCGGGGTAGAGGGTAGCTGTCCTTCTTCGTGACGTCGTTCACCCCCCTGTAGTCCACGCAGAACCTGGTGGAACCGTCCTTCTTCCTCACAAGCACGACCGGAGAACTCCAAGGACTATGTGATGGCTCGATCACCCCTTGCTCCTTCATCTCTTCTACCATCCGGTCGACTTCGGCTTGCTTGGCGAGCGGGACACGTCGGAATGGGGCCCTAATCGGTGCACTGTCCCCAACGTCGATTCTGTGCTGGACCAAGCTTGTCCTGCCGAAGTATTTGCTCCCCACGGAGAAGACATCCTGGAATTCGCGTAGCAGGTCATGAAGTTGGCGTGATTGTTCCTCGTCTAAATGGTCCTGGGATCCTTGGTACAGCTTCTGTAGTTCTTCTGGCAGTGTGCGTCTTCTTCGGTTGTCCGTCTGCAGGTGTCTGTCTGTCGTGTCTGTGATGCGGGCAATCCAGGTAACGGGCTCTCAGACTCCTAGGTTGGTGTCCCGGTGAACCGTAATGTCGTAGTCGTTCAGGTTGGACAGGTGGACGTACGGCCGAGACGTCGTGTTGATGAGAGTCTTGGCAACTAGCAATCCTTTTGTCTGGATGTCCTCATATTTTGGTTCGATGACAGCCGCCACTCCCTCGGCAGTTCCGTCGACAATTACGGCAGCGCTGACCTCCGTCTTGGCGGGAACGATGACGTCTTCTCTCAGCCTTACTCGTCGTGCGCTGATGGACTCGTGCGCAGGTTGCAAAGCAAGTTCCTCACCTCCGAAGTGCAGAGTGTTGGTACTCAGATCCAAGATGATGTTGTTCTGGTCCAGGAAGTCCAGTCCGATGATCACTTCATTTGATACGTCAGCCACAAGCACTGGATGCTTTATCGCCCGTCGACCAATGACGAACTCCAGTGATGCTTCGCCATGTACCGGTGCGGTCTCTCCGGTCGCGGTTATTAGCTGGAGGTTCCTTTGTGTGGGTTGAACTCTCCACTTCGGGATCACGGTGGGACTGACGATGGTCCTCGACGCTCCCGTGTCGATCAGCATGGGCCAGCTCACTCCGTTGACGACTCCGTCGACCATCAGGCTGCTATTGTCCCTCTGTAACTTCGTCACATGCACTTGGACTGCTGGGGCTTGACGACTGTCACAAGCCAA
Organism: Meconema thalassinum; assembly: GCA_946902985.2. Classification (NCBI taxonomy): domain Eukaryota; kingdom Metazoa; phylum Arthropoda; class Insecta; order Orthoptera; family Tettigoniidae; genus Meconema; species Meconema thalassinum. The sequence goes on from OX336390.1 coordinate 110,870,222, forward strand.
CCTTTGCCCCCCAAGGCTGGCTAATACTCGTTTCCCTGGGTCGCGCGGTTTTCAGACGACTGATTTCCCGTCGGATACCCTCGGCGGCGGCGATCACCGCAGTCCTTGCTCAGGTGGCCTTTCTTACCGCAGGTCCAGCAGGTCGGTAGTCCTCTTCCGGGCCGCCTCTCCGGTTGCCTTCCGGCGGTGTCGTTGCTGGTGGTGCCGCGACTATCGAAGAAACGGCTTAGCGCCTCCATTAATTCGTCGGCCAGGGGCTTGGTCTCGTTGGCTTTTACTGGTTCGTCGACGTCCACTTGACGCACCCGCGCGTGCATTCTGGATGCCTGTTTTGCCGTCTCGAACTCAAGTGCGTGGCTCAGCGCATCTGCAAGGGTCTTATTGCGCGCGAGACGCAGCGCCTGTTGAGTGTCCGAGTCCCGTAGCCCGTCGGTGAAAGTCTGCGTCGCTATCTGCTCCAGAAAGTCGGCCGGCGCTGTTGGGTAGGCGAGCCTTACGAGGCGTGCGATGTCCATCTCGAACTCCTGCAGGGTTTCCGCGTTCTTCTGTACCCGGGTCCGGAGCTGCATCTGATAGGCCTGCTGAAGATGGCTATCTCCATATCGGGACTCCATATGGGCGATCAGGGAAGCGTAGTCCTGGGATCCAGTCGGGATGGCCTGAAGGACGTTAAGGGCGTCACCTCTCAGCGCTACAATGAGAGCTGTAGCCTTTTCTGTGTTGTTCCAGTTATTTATGGAACAGCCCGCCTCGAACTGACGTAAGTAGGTGCTCCACGGGACCTTTCCGTCGAAGGTTGGGGGCGTCACTCCGCTCTGTCCCGTTCCTGATGTCCCCGGTGTACCTGTGGGCGGGCGTCGGCGCAGCTCGGCAACTTCCTCTTGAAGAGCGTTGAATTTCTCTTCCACCCCCGTGAGTGGGCGTTGGCGCAGTTCGGCAACTTCCTCTTGTAGGTCTTTGACTCTCTCATCCACCCCGGTCGGCGGGCGTCGGCGCAGCTCGGCGACTTCCTCTTGTAGGGCTTTGAATCTATCTTCCATCCCTGTCGGCGGGTGTCGGCGCAGCTCAGCAAATTCCTTTTGTAGAGCGTTGAATCTCTCTTCCACCCCCGTCAGCGGGCGTCGGCGTAGCTCGGCAACTTCCTTTTGTAAGGCGTCGTACTTCTTTTCCACTGCCGCGACTTCCTCATGCAGACCCAGTTCTAATTTCTTCAGGTCCTGTGTCAACTTATTCTGACCGTCTTCCATCTTCTTCTGGCCGTCCTCTATCCGCTTCAGGTCCTCCGCTAGCTTATTTTGACCGTCTTCCATCTTCTTCTGGCCGTCTTCTAGTTTGGCCGTTAGGTCCTCGGCTAACTTCTTCTGGCCGTCTTCTAGTTTGGCAGTTAGGTACTCGGCTAACTTCTTCTGGCCGTCCTCCATCTTCTTCTGGCCGTCCTCCATCTTCTTCTGGCCGTCCTCCATCTTCTTCTGGCCGTCTTCCATCTTCTTCAGGTCATCCTTCAGGTCCTTGGCTAATTTCTTCTGGCCGTCTTCCATCTTGGTTTCCATGCCATTTAACTTTTCTAGCAATGCTGCGAATTGCTCTTCCATTTTAGATGTTTGTCTTGTAAGGGGCATGCACTCACAGGAAAATTAGAGAAAATGACCTGCTCGGGTTTTGAAACCAGGACCGTCAGGTGTTGTGCTTGAGTTCGTAATCCGGCTTCTGACACCAGTTGTTACGTGCCACCCCTAGTGGCACTTTTGTTAACTGGATTACGGTGGGTAGGAAGCACAACACCAATTACTGCTTAAAGAAATAATTAACTTTATTGTGGCCAGAAATATACACTACTCAACAGCAAATAGCAATTATTTGCTTACTCCAGTTTCCTCAAGTCGAGAATACTTCCCCTTTCACTAGTCAACAGACCACAGTTAATCCCTCGTAATGAGGTGGCCCCGTACGCTAGCTCGAAATAGCTGCACTGGCTCTGTCACTCACTGTTTCACAAGCACCACAATCACTTCCTCGGTGTCAAGAGAATCAGCTTCACTCGCTCAAAACACAGTTCCTCTGTAGGAGTCTCACTTCCCCGCTCCACTAGGGGTTTCGCAAGTCACCACACTTCTGTCGCTCACGATAATCGCTCACACTAGCTCGTAAAACACAACAACAACCACTGCTTGACGGGTCACTCTTATATAGCCGGCCGGTGACCCAATAAATGCTTCTAATCCATCCAGAGTCCACGGCTTCTCGAGGTTTCCAGCGCTGGTCCAGTCACGAATGTTCTGGACTATCCCTTTGTCCTAGTAGCCCTGTTGCATAAGGCGCGCGCAATACAGGAGGCAGGGCACAGCCCAGCCCTGGGGCAGTTGTGACTCACGCGGCGACTGATGACACAAACTCACAGCCGTAACAATAAGGAAATATAAGAGAACTTTATTCAGCGCAAGCTTAAAAGGCACACGGACGACAGGTCCCAGACGCAATTCAGAAAAGCCGAGGTGAACAGCGAAACTCCAAACACATCCCAACTCTTCTATGAAGTTTGATGCTGGCCGAAGCTGGAGTGATAGGCTTGCTAACTGGTAAACTCGCTCCGAAGCTAGTAATTTAAATTTCCGCTGAATGGAGATGTTGGAAGAAATGAAAACGTTAAAACACTCATAGTGAGCGATGTATTGAAGATAGAGATATGCTGTCACGGACGTTATTGTACAACTTCTCATGCTGAACAAAACTTACACTGAAGAATTCTATGTTTAATGGTTTACCCAGCGTAGAAGACGCACGGACGGCAGGTTTTTCTTCGACTCGATTTAATGAAATCCTTATTGCTCGGCTTCTTTTGGTCAGTAAATCTCCGGAATAGCAATAAAAATGAATGTATAATAACGGCCGTAATTTTGAAGTTATTGTGAAGATAAGTTCTGGGTGTGAATAGTTCGCTTAATAGTTGTAAAACGGTGGGGAGAGTATATTTTGAGTAGGTTTTTAATTATGTTAAGTTTTATGTGGAGCTGAGGAGTGAAATTGGTTTGGCTTAGAGTGCATTTTTGGCTATGATCTACTTCCCGTTATTATTAAGTTTATTGTGCTGCTAGCGTGTTTAAAAGCTGTAGTATTTGATGTAGAGTGCTGAGATTATTTGGGGGAAGTGTTGGTTATTTCATGGAAACAGGAATTCATTACCAAGCACCGATTACGATATGCCGAATCTAGGCCTGTATAGTGAGCTACGTTTATAGGTACATCATTTGAAGAATGCACAATTTTGTGGCATACATACATGTATACCGTATATACAATTTACAAGAATGTTTCCAGAAATTGTTATTCACTCGTTACTCTGTTACTGATCGCTAATTGCGTGTACTCAGCACCTAAGTTGATATTTGTCAGCCGTTATTATACATTCATTTTTATTGCTATTCCGGAGATTTACTGACATGGGAATGACGTGTCAGTGATCCCAATGCCCTATTGTTATGAGTGAACATATCTCTATATTTTTATTTGCTCCAAAGCACCATTAATTACGATTTAAAATTGACTAGATTATCATTGCTTCCCCATAAGGAGAGCTCGAGAATGGGTACGCCAACATGGCGGACCGCGCGTTCAACCTGGCGTACTTTCTCGTGCAACGGAGAGCTGCCATCAGTGATCCAAGTATAGAAATCAGTGAGTAGATCACGTTACGTTGGATTCGGTCATGTTATGACGTCATAAGCTTTGCTCTCCCGGCACACTCTTGTCACTGGGGACGTGAATGAGACTTGACGTTACAGACAGTTAGGAACAGGGCTCCGAGTGAAAGCCGAAGTTAAACGATTGACTTCGCGTCACCACATGGTCGCTTTACGATTGGTTACGAAGTGAGAAGCTTATTATCCTCTCTGTTTCAAAATAAATCGTGTGATTGTGCCAGATCTTATCTATATTTACGTCACTTTACTAAATGTAAAATACTGTAGTGAAATATTCAACATTATCATATTCTCAGAAAACATCACATTGAAGTACCTCCATTTTCTGCTCATCGAACGTAGGATTGTTGGTCTAGGGGTATAATTCCTGCTTCGGGTGCGAGAGGTCCAGGGTTCAAATCCTGGAAGTGCCCAGCATTTTTACTTTTTGTTTTATCTCTTGAAAAGATTCAAAGAGTGTATAAAAGAACCTTAGGAACGTTCTTTTTTTCGTGCGAGACTTGTACTTATACCGGTAATATAAATACATAGTTTGAGGTAAACGCTTCTTTTTTTTTAGTCGGTTTACCCTCCAGGTTGGCTTTTCCCTCGGACTTAAGTTGGTTGGTTGGTTGGTTGGTTGGTTGCTTGCTTCCTCAGTTTAGGGGCTGTGACAACGCGGTCATGTAGCCCCGTGTACTTTGGGTGGGTGTAGAATCTGTCTGATAACCGGTGTTAATTATGATGGCTGTATTAGTGTGTGTTATCTGTTTTTAATTCAAGTAAGGACTGCAGACATTGATTTTTTTTAAAGTAGTTCCTACTTTTGCCGCCAAACGCCACCATCAACAATTACTAGTTCAGAACTTGGTTACTAGCGCCACCGCAGTCGGCTCCTTTCAACGAACGTTGGAACCTAAGGGCGTTATCCAAATTTTAACCTATAATTTAGCTTCACACAGGTTTAATTACTGGAAGGTTCTTTAACATCCCATAAATCTATGACATGGGACCGCCGGCTTTACTTCCCCTACGAAGAAAGTCATACTGAGGGATTTTTAACGCTGTTAAAAAGTCCGACGGCTTCGGCCGGGTTTAAACCCGCGATCTTGGGCATAGAGGAACAGCACGTACCAACTACGCCACCAAATCCGCTACCCTCCCTTGGACTCAGCGAGTGATCCCACCATAACCGCCGCCAGGGCAGTGTCCTGGAGCTTGAAATACCTGGTTGGGGGATACCACTGGGGAGATGGGCCACCCTCCTTGCCTATTCCTCCCAATCTTACCCTCACTTTCCATCCCTCATGAGGCCCCTGTTCGCTTTGCAGGTGAGGCCGCCTGGGCGAGGTGCTGGTCCCACCTCCCCAGTTTTTTCCCCCCGTCCAGGTGTTTCAAGCTCTAGGATACTGCCCTGGCGGCGGTAATGGTAGGATCCCCCGCAGAGTCCAAGGGAAAAGCCAACCTGGAGTGTAAAGCGACTAAAAAAAATAGCGTTTGACCTCAAACTATGTATTTATATTACTGGCACACAGTAAGTACAAGTCTCGCACGAAACAAAAAAAACGTTCCTAAGGTTCTTTTATAAACTTTTTGAATCTTTTCAAGAGATAAAACAAAAGTAAAAATGCTGCGCATTTCCGGGACTTGAACCCGTGACCTCCCGCACCCGAAGCAGAAATCATACCCCTAGACCAACAGGTCGACACGCAATGAGTAGAGCATGGAGGTACTTCAACGTAATGTATTCTGAGAATGAAAAATGAAAATGAGGTACCAGCTGATGCTCCCCTCTACATACAGCTACAGAGAATTACTACAGGAGCTAAGAGACAAGGAATATGGTGCGAATTCTACATGACAGATGCTATGACATCAAGCAAATGGTCAGGATTCGGCTTCGAATTAAGACACGCCATCACTAGATACGCAGTGCATGGCTTTCATCACAAAGTGTGTTCTACAAAGAAATTCCATGAACCCGGTACGGATTGTTCATGTGAATGGTGTGGGCAGAAGTGTGGTCGATATCATGCGTTAGACTGCCAAAAAAGGAACATCTCACTGGCAAGGCTTAGCACGGATTAACGCAATCACTTGTGCATATTGTGTATTTTAATTTTATTTTTGTATGGCCATTGGCTGCTCTAATAAATTATTATTAAAGCAAGTTTTACGACAGGTTTGCGTTAATAATGCGAATCAACTGCAAATATCGATGCTCATCTGAATGAAAGTATTAGGTAATAACGGGTACACTGAGATCCACCCCAACTCCCTGGTTACATACTATCAATAACATATCACCTCCAGAACTAAGACGACAGGAAGCAACAGTACGTGAGTGGAGAAAGCTACATCAACAAAATCACCCACAGGATCTCCCAATTCATGAAGTTCTTAACGATCTTCCCACCACTCATCTTAGATCAAGGAACCCAATATGGCATAACATACCTGACATTAATTCCACGGAACAATGGCGCCAAAACTGGAAGTCTGCTCCTGAGCAACATCAAGGTATTCTAGATCCTATTATAAGGCTTCCGGGATTTAACCTGAAGAGAAACCAGTGGGTCAAGTTAAATCGACTAAGAACAGGTCACGCCAGATGTAACGCCATGCTACATAAATGGGGACTTCATGACTGCGGAGCTCCTTTTCAAACCGTAGAGTATATTATTCAAGAATGCCCGCTGAGGAAGTATGCTGGATCACCGCAAGATGTTGTTTCTGCTGCACCTCCCTTTCTGGACTGGCTTCAACAATTGGATATCTCGTTGTGAATGCGAACGCAACCAATGTTCTAGTGATGTATATATTGTACATATGATTTACTTATTTATATATCATCATCTTCTTTACATTTTCCCACTTAAGTGGGGCCTGCCTTCCTGCAATGTTTCCTCCAATTCAATCGATCCATAGCGTCCCGGGGGCGGAGTTTAGCGAGCCGCATGTCATCTCTCACCCTATCCAACCAGCGTGTTTGAGATCGCCCTCGAGGTCGAAAACCCTCCACATTTAGTTGAAGGACAATCTTAGCAACTGAGGTTTCACTGCTACGGAGCACATGTCCATACCACCGCAGACGTGATTCACGCATTTTCTCTGTGAATGGGGCAACCTTGAAATCCTTCCGCACGGCATCATTCCTAATATGGTCCAGTCGAGTCAAACCGTTGGACCACCGCAACATCTTCATTTCCATTACATGAAGCGCCTGTTCGTGCTTCGATGTTGTAGGCCAACATTCAGATCCATAAAGGGCCACCGGTCTAATCACTTATTTCTTCTTCTTCTTCTTCTTCTTCTTTTTGCGTTTTGCCCATTATAGAGCGCGCTTGAACTTGTTTTTCGGCTTGATGATATTCGCCTTCCTATCTTCCCAAAATCTCTTCATGAAGTCACTGCGCTGCTTCTTCCGTTCTTCTGTCCACTTGGTTCCAGTCCTGCCACTAGTTTTCACCCTAAACTTGTGCTTTGTTACTGCGGTCCTGAAGACTTTGCGGTTTCTCAGAATATTTTCTCCGATGTTCAACTCTTTCAGGTCCTCTCTTGATTCATCCAGCCAGGCTATCCTTGATTTCTGAGAATTTATTACATTGAATAACCTTTTTGTAAGTCTATAATCGTCCATCCTGAAGAGGTGTCCATAAAATGTTAAACGTCTTTTTCGTTCCGTGTTGCTGAAACTATCTGTGTGACGGTATAGGTCTGAATTTCGTCTTTTAATCCAAATTCCGTTTTCTTGTGTGGGGCCGAATATTTTTCTAAGAATTTTACGTTCTTGCTTTTCTATATTTGCAATTTTAGAATGGCCTCCTTAAGCTATGGTTTCTGAAGCATATAGAGCTTCCGGTAGTACAACTGTTTTGTAGTGTTTCAGTTTTGCATTATGTGACATTACTCTTTTATTATAGTGATCCCATGTTAGTCTGAATGCTCTATGAATTTTTGAGGCTCTTTCTGTGTTAGCCAAACTGTCCAATCCTGAAGGAAGAATTATTTCTCCAAGGTATTTAAAAATTCTACTTGTGATATTGCTCCATACGCTGTTTCTATTTTTTCTTTCTTCTTCTTTTGCTGAAAATTCTTCATGTACTTGTTTTTTTCAAATGATATTTGAAGGCCTGCTTGTGATGCTATTCTGTATAATGTCTCAATAGCATGCTTAGTTTCTTCTTTGTTCCTAATGATAATCGCTAGGTCATCTGCGAAAGCCAAGCATTTCACATTGATTTTGTTTCCAGCAGTTCCTATGCTAACGCCTTTGATGTTCTTTTCCCACTCTCTGATGATTTTATCTAGAACCAGGTTAAATAGAAGGGGTGAAAGTCCGTCTCCTTGGCGAACACCTGTTCGTATTTCAAAAGAGTCAGAAATTTCCCCAAGAAACTTCACCTTCGATGTTGCATTGGTGAGAGTCTGACGAATCAGTTCTCTGGTCTTCCTGTCCACTTGAAGTTCTTCTAGCGTCTCAAAAAGGGTCTGCCTGTCCACAGAATCATATGCTTTCTTTAGGTCCACAAAGGTGACAATTGTGGGGTTGGATCTGCGGATCTTCAAAATCATCTTCAGATTCCATATCTGTTCAGCACATGAACGCCCTTTCCTAAAACCCGCTTGATATTCACCAATCAAATGGTCTGTTTGTTTCTCTAGTCTGTTCAGAAGAGCTTTAGATAGGATTTTATAGGCCACAGATAATAGGGATAGACCTCTATAGTTGTTTGGATCAGTTTTGTTATCTCTCTTGTGCAATGGATGTATTAACGCGCACTTCCAGTCCTGTGGGATCACTTCTGTTTCCCAAATTGCTTTTAAAATTGCGTGGATTCTTCTGGTGACCTCTTCCCCACCGAGTTTCAACATTTCAGCGGTAATACCGTCTTCTCCTGGTGCTTTGTTGTTTTTAAGAGATTGAATGATTTCAGCTGTTTCTTCCATTGTCGGTGGATGTGAATCTGGATTCGGTGCAGGCTTTTCAAAGTGCATCTTTTCTTTCGGTGGGTCACAATTGAGTAGGTCCTGGAAGTAATCTGCTAAGATCTTGCAGTTTTCCTTGGTGTTTGTTTCTAGTGAGCCATCTGGTCTACTGAAACATATGCTAGGTGGTTGATAACTAGACAGACTCTCACGGAAGGTCTTATAGAAATTTCTGGTGTTGTTTTTTAGGAAACCCTGTTCTATCTCTATGAGTTTATTCCTGTCGTATGTCCGCTTCTCCCTGCGGATGATCTTAGCTGTTGATTTCTGGGTCTTAAGGAATAATTCCCATCGTTCAGTTGTCTGATGTCCGTTCCATTTATTCCAGGCTTTAATTCTGTCTTCAATTATTTATATATACATTTATTATATTGTAATTCATCTAGTTGCTAGCCATACGATAAATAAATAATAAATAACTGCAAATAGTACCCTCACACGACAGCCCCCCTCCATGTTTAATTTCTAACAACTTGACGCACGATATGTTAGCGTGTGATAACTTATACTATATACTTCGGTCATAAAAGCAGGTGTACTGACGAGGATGAACACAATCATACATGATTTTGTACCAGCTATCACAACAGCTTCCTTGCCAGAGAGTGTCGTATGATACGGGCTTATAGAGGATTCGCAGAGCTCTTTGACTTAGTTTCCAAATATCGACAAACTCTGCATTAAATCACGCCAACTCTTGCAATGGAGGGTATGTTTACGTATAATACTACTACTACTAATAATATTAACCAGCGGATCCGTGCGAGAACTCTCGTATATTCTAATGGGTTGTGTGCGCCCCATGTGTACAGACTACCCGCCCGGCTCTAGTCCTATGCGGGCTGTACGCGCGATAGTTCTGACAGGGGCTATCGTCTTGATTATTTGTTTAAAAGCACTTTATAAACAAATAAATATAATTCCGTTGACTTTTCAAGAAATGCAAGATTTTTCCTGTACTATTGAGATGATTTGGAAGATTTTGGTACAAACCGCAACTTCTAACTCCTTCTGGTTTAGGAGCTTGAGTTTTGTGAAACATACACCTTAAGAAAAAAGGAAAGGAAGCTTGTAGTTTAACGTGACCGTTAATCTTGAGATCATGAGCCACGGGACCTCCTTTTTACGTGGAATCCGAACCACAGGACATGGCATTTCACTTCGAAAATCTCACATGCATTGACCGGGAATCGAACCCGGACCGCCTTGGTGAGAGGCATACAGCTAGACCGCTGAGCCACCACGCCCCTACACCTTAAGAGTATTCTATAATAAGATAATATTAAATGGAAAGCAAATACTTTGCAAGAAAGACATTCAAATGAGGTGAGTCAAGCAAATGTTGATATAACTGCATCAAAGTACTGGGACTCATCAGGATAGATCTTTCCAGAAACTGAAGGTTTGTATGTTTGCGATTCGAGACCAAGTCATCCCTACAAGGAACTACCTCAAGTTCATTTCCTAGCGACGGAGCACAAACAAAGGCATGATGCAGTTGCTAGAATCTTGCATGAGGAGTTGGCTGATAACGCCCAGCTTCTAAAAGGAATAAAAATTCCGTATTTCAGAGATGAAAACCTAGAGGCAGCCCTAAGACAATAAATACATAGTATAATGGCCATAACTGAAGCCTCCGTGGCTTAGGCGGCAGCACGCCGGCCTCTCACCGCTGGGTCCGTGGTTCAAATCCCGGTCACTCCATGTGAGATCTGTGCTGGACAAAACGGAGGCAGACAGGTTTTTCTCCGGGTACTCCGGTTTTCCCTGTCAAAATTTCATTCCAGCAACACTCTCCACTATCATTTCATTTCATCTTGTCATGCATTTAATCATTGCCCCAGAGGAGTGCGTCAGGCCTCGGCAGCCGGCACAGTTCATATCCTCGCCGCTAGATGGGGGCTTCATTCATTCCATTCCTGACCCGGTCGGAGACTGGAAGCAGGCTGTGGATTTTCATTTCAATGGCCATAACTCTTGGAATATTGCTCAGAACTCTGGAAACAATTAGTAAAATTAACGTCCAAACAACTTTAAAAATCTAAAAAACCAAAACCAAAAAACAATATCTACAAAAATTACAACATAATAATGATAGTGTACTGAAATTTAAAGAAAAGTAATAAGCTGAGGGTAAGTAGGCCAAGTAAGTAAAAGAAAAAAAATTAATCACTCACTCACTCTGTTCAAGATGTCGCGAGCCCATAAATGAATAAAGAAAACCTCTCGGCACGCCGGAAGGCGGAGGTAGATTTCACCAGGCAAAGAAAAATAAATCGAATTGACTGAATTTTCCAATTGTGGTATACCTACAAAAACCCGGCCGAATCGTCGGTTTTTTAAGAGCGTTAAAAATCCCTCAGTATGCCTTCCGTCGGAGGGGAAGCAAAGCCGGCGGTCCCATGTCATAGATTTATGGCATGAAAAAGTACCTTCCACTAACCTCACATGTGTGAAGCCAAAATTTGTAGGTTAGGTTTGATTGATGCTCTTAAGTTGCAACGTTCGTCACCGGGCGCTGGTTGCGATGGCTTCTAGTAATAGCGAAGTTCCCAGCTAGGTGTCGTGGACGTAGCATTTGGTAGTGAAAATTGGATCTACTTGAAATTTATTATCGTCTGCAGTCCTTACTTGAATTACAACAGGGTAACACACACTAATAGAGTCATCACAATTGACACCGGTTATCAGACAAATTCTACACACACCCAAAGTACACGGGGCTACTTGACCGCGTTGTCGCAGCCCCTAAACTAAGGAACCAACCAACCTATACTTACAAAAGTTCCACATGTTTAGCAAACGAGAAGCCCCCTCTTATAATTCCGAAGCATTTTGCTCATCCCTGGGCGTAAGGATGGGTCATATTAAAAATTATATCAGAAAACCGTTTTAGGTAATTTTTGGAGGACTATTGACCATTTTAAACGGGTTTGGTATTGTGCCTATTAAGGGAGGTAGATGATTTTTAGCCTACTTTTCACATTTTGCAAAAATGAGGAAAAAGTAGACTTATGAGATCGATCCGGGGAAATGTGTGTCTGTCTGTCCGTCTGTCTTTCTGTCTGTCTGGTGGTGTGTGTCCCCCCCCCCTATCAACTCCTAAACGGCTGCAGCAATCAAAGCTAAATTTGGTATAAGTATAAGTATTTGAAAATGATGTCAGTGCTACCAACTGCTAAAAAATCGCAATTGAAATTTGAGCTCCATGTTCGATATCCTGGAAGGTATGCATGGGAGCTATTTCAGAATTGGCACACATATAGAAAATAACATTTCAGTTTGATTTCCAGGAGGCCATACATGACAGTGTTGCCAAAATGATTCTAAGCCTGCTGATAGGTCCAATTTTTAAATGCATGTAACTTCTACATTATCAATTGGATTTCAACAACATTTCGTATGAACTATGTGTTCATAAACAGATATGACTGGGCGTATTCTTAAGAGCCACCAGGACTGCCAACTGTAATAAACGCTCTCTCTATTTATTTATTTTTCAAATACAATATATCAGAAAGTATGCAAGCCGACAGCTTTAAACTATGCACACGTATAATACCTTACATTCTAGATTAATTTGGAGTAACTAATATATTTCAGTGCTACCAACATGAATCTAATCCTGCTGATAGGTCCAATTTTTAAATGCATATAATTTCTATATTATCAATTGGATTTCAACCAAATTTCGTAAGTGCTTTATGTACCACAACAGATATGACTATGCGTATTCTTAAGAGCAACCAGGGCTGCCAACTGTTAATGAAAGCTGTCTCTGTTTTTTTACCCTAATATCAATATATCAAAGTATGCAAGACAACAGCTCTAAATGTTGCACATTCTAGATTAATTTGCAGTAACTTATATACGTCAGTGCCACCAAAATGATTCTTAGCCTCCTGATAGGTCCAATTTTAAAATGCATGTATTTTCTACACTAACTAATGGATTTCATTAAAAATTGGCACAGCAGAAGATCATAAATTTCAGATTATTTCTGACCAATACATGCATGACATTGTTGCCAACATGATTTCAAGTGCGTTGATAGATCCAATGTCGAACTGCATGTAACGTCCATGCTATCCATTGGACTTCAACCAAATTTTGTATTCTGTTCCTTAAAAGATGGAACTAAGAATATATTCAGTCACCAGGGCTGCTATCTGTAGTGCTCTAATAGGCTACATTATGCCAGGCAGGCTATATTTCGAACTAATTAGAAATTTCGATTTTACCAACTTACTGTTAATTTCGTAATTATTCTAGATAGATCCATATAGATTAATCATTGGCATGAATCTTAAATTTTAAGAAAAGTAGGCTCTTTAGCTCTTCACGGAACTTCTTGTTTTCTATCAACACTCCATTTTCCCCACCCCTTTGGTTAATGGTTGGTGCCATCAAAAAACTTTATTGAGATAAGTTTTTAGCCCTTATTCGAAGAATAGTACGAAATTTGAATGGATTCGATTTTTCACATACGGTACTAAAATGTTATAGCGATATTTCAGTGCCACATTTCCACCCCCTTCATCCGATTTTGCCCATTAACGAACTTGACCGAGATTTTGTATGGTTACACTTTATGTATAAATTTGAAAGTGATTGGTGTAAAATGACGGTAGTTATCGTGGCCACAAGAAAGTGCTATTATATAAATTATATAAGTTATAAACTTTTGAACTGACGGTGGTTTTGTGGTCTTAGAGTGGAGTCAAGTTTTAGAACTATTAGATCAAGCTTTTGTAGGTGAAACTCGGAACTGGTTTCTAGTATATAGGAATTCATTGGATAGTTATAGTAGTAATAGGAAGAATTTTTGTGATAAATATTGGAACGAATCAATACAAGCACAATTAAGAGAAAGAGTGATATTTGGACAATACGATAGTAGAGATGGTATGAGTATGACTGAATATTTTCTGAGCCAAGTGTTAATATGTAAATATTTAGATGGGATGGCTAAGGATGATGATGTAGTAAGGCTGTTGCTTAGGCATTTTCCTTATAGAGTAAAGGAGGCGTCATATATGCAAAAAGTTACTAATATATCGGAATTAGAGAACTTATTGGGGAGCTTCGATGCATTGGGGGGCAGAAGTGAGAATCAAGCAAGTGGTTATGGGAGCCGCATAAATCAGGACCAGATAGGTCGAGATAATTATAATTATAGGGATAATAATCAACAACTAAATTCCTCTAATAATCAAGCGAATCATAGACAAGGTAATACTTATCAAAATCATAATAATAGAAATAATAGATGGCGGAATGATGATAATAATTATCAAAGGAATAATCCCCGTAATAGACAAGAAAATGTAGAGGATAGAAGAGAGGAGAGGAGACAAGAGAGTAACAATGATAGGAGTCGAAATGTGGAAACAGTGGATGAGTCTAGGGGAAATTTAAACTAGAATCAGATGGTAATGACAGGTCAGATTATCAGTCTGATATTATATCCGCTAATACTATATTGTCCGGAACTTATGACCTAGATATAAAGAGTGATCTCTTAGAAGATTTAGTAGAGGAAAAGGTACAATCCGCAAAGGTTAATGGGATTTCTATTGTGGAATTGAATGTGTTGGGGGCGCAGGTTGATGTTTTGTTGGATAGTGGATGTGAGAGATCTTGTATTAGTGCTGAGTTTTACACTGAATTAAAGAATGGAAATAAAGAAATAGAGGAAATACCAATAAAATCTACATATGTGGTAACAGCCGTAGGGAAGAGGTCACACATTTTATCTAGACAAGTTATTATAGAAATTAAGGTTAAAGATTTTATTGGTACTCAGGTTTGTTTGGTAGTTCCAAATTTGGTATATAATGTTAATACTAGGTAACAAACAAATAAGAAGAGGATTGGATTATATACGAAGTAATGTGCTCTTATAAAAATACTGGAAGTGAATATATACTATATAAAGGTGTCTAGACTGCTTCTTGATGATAATCCCATCAATCTTCTCACAAAGAAGGGTTCTTATAATAAAGAAAACTTTAAAAAAATCATATCACACTGCAGTACTATAGATATGTGTATCATAATATGACAACAGAGCCGTAAGTAATATTCTCGGTATATGCTTGTTTCTTGCAGTGAATATCTAAACTACATCCCAAACAGATTGTATCCGGGTTGGTATATATTTTACCCTACACCCTGATTTTATTGAGAACTCGTGTTAATCTGGTTTTGAACTTTAGTTTATTACTCTTATACATTTGTATTTGAGTTGGCGCCCAACGGGATTTCTCTATTTTATATTCTGCTTGCTGGGGGGACTCTTCAGGGTAGGATACAGAGAAAACTAATTGGAAAAACATTACAGTCTGAGGCATATGAAACGCGAATATATATCAAAATATTCCGGAAGTCGCATCATGGTACCCATTGCAATGGATAGCTTTCCCATGAAATCTACCTAAAATGCCATCACCAATAACAGCCCAGGAATCATAGGAGGGACTGAAGCATGAATGAGGAATGGTTTACAATGCTTATATCCTTTTATTAAAAACGGAATGTCACATACATACAATCACACCAACAATGACAATACTTAACAACTTCGAACACATCATGTTTAGTTTATCATAAAAATAACAAACTTGTCCATTACGAGTGCAGCAATCGCATCACTCTACATTGTTTTAATCGATGAGTTTTCTTGCTCGTATTTCGCTGCAGTTCTTTTGTAACTTTGTAACAATTTCACAAATTTCAAAGAATGTTGATATTCTCAGGAAATGATACGATCGAGGGCTAAGATTATATTTACCTTGATAATCTGTTTTTTTTTGTCGGTGGTTAACGATATGTACTGCAAGTTCAGTATAAAATATTATGTTACGGAACTACACTTAGGCTATTACACATCATCCATTTAACTGATCCCTTTATGTAAAAGAATTCAGAGTCTATTTCTGCAATTTTAGTCGGCTGGCTGCGTGGATCAGCGGTAACGTTCTCGCTTGCTGAATCCAAGGTTGCAGGATCGAATCCTGGCGCAGTAGCTGATATTTCAGGGTGCGCAAATGTGAGGGAGCCTTGTCGGTAGATCAAAGGACCGTTGAAGATCCACTTCGGGGCAAAATTCCGGCTCCAGGCGTTTCTAATATCGAATTAAAGAATCGTTACAATAGATGAAACCTGAGTACACTACCACCAACCAGAAACCAAGACAGCAAGAAAGGAATGGCGCCAAAACCCAAAAGGTTCTGGACGCACCCATCTGTAGGGATCTTTTGGGATGAACGAGGCGTTACCGTGGAGCTGCAACCATCACTGACCTTCATACTCTTCCACATCCTCCATACTCATAATACCTTGCCCCGAGTGATTACCACAGGTTAGGACCACTCTAAGAGGCGATGGTAGGAGAGAAATTTTGTTCCGGACGAAAATGTGCACCAGATGGTGCAAGAGTGGCTGCGTACACGGGCATAAGAATTTTTCCCAGAGGAATTGGAGGACGTGTGTCGAACGATGACACACTTGTGTTCCACTTTTGTTCAATAAATTAAATAAGAAACAAATATTTAAGGTTTTCATTTGACTGACCCTGCTGTATTTTGAAAATAGCAGACATATTCTTTGTCTATACATCAGTGATAACAATCGATCCTCCATAGGCATTCTAAAGGGCGAAAGAGAATTGTGACATGAAACAAATTCAACACACACCCAAATGCATGGGGTTGAAGACAATATAACTGAAACTTCTAACATGTATTAACCCTTTATAGGGCAGAATATTACTGAAGGTATTTTTGTATTTATTTTATTTTCGTTTTAATTATCTTAGCCTAATTGTTTTTTTTTTAAATAATCGTTTCGGTCTTCTACGGACCACGTTATTTCAACTGCCTTTTCCCTCGTTCTTTCACATTGGCCCAGTTTTCGCGCATTCTTCTTCGATGAGCTTCCTTTCGTTCTTTTTAATATTCTTATTTATTTTGATAATTATAACATTTTTATAATCAGATTCTCAAAATTAAGATTAACATTATTTTAATTTCATGAGCTTATTTATTTTTAATTCTAATTTTTAATACCTATTTTATTTTCTTCAATCTTTAATTTTTAAGGGTTGCTATTTAAAAAATTACCTACAATTGGTAGTGTGTAGCTAAATTTGAAGGTCATTTCGTTAGAAACGCTCTATCAAGATCTAACGTTTGCCGCTAGGTGTCAGTGACATCTCTGGTAGCCAAAATTGAAACTACTTTGAACTTGATGTGGAGCCTTCAAGCGTTCAACTAAGGCCATTGGATGCAATTCAAATATAATTTGAAAATAATAGTTTTATAAAGCATCTTAGGTCTAATATTTGGGTTTCAGAAATATTAACACTTCCAAAAGGAATTCGTTAATATATCGCTGAATGATTCAACCAATGTTCTTATAGTAAATGGATAATATACAAACCATCAAATCTGAACGTTATCTGACAGATTGCATTCTTTTTATACACAAGTTACACTTCTTTCTTATACTAGTTATCTGAAGAATTCATATTCGAGCAGAGTTTTGTGATATGAACCAGAGATTGTGTTATATTTCCGTGAAATAACTTTTTTTTGTCCACTTAGCTACATCGTATCATCTTCCTGAGAACATTCTTTCAACTGAATTGTGAATTTATACACCGGGATTTCACTCTTACTTCGAATACATTGTACGTGGAATTCTTCACCATTCGTGTTATAGGTACTTTCAGGTCGTTGTGTGGGATAGCTGAGCACTCGTACTGCACATACACTGAAGAAATGTGCTTTCCCTTTAAGATGGCAAAAACAAAAATAAATAAATCTTAAACGGAGGAGCATTTCTGTTTTTTTTACAGGTGAATAAACCAACAGTCCGTCATTGGATTGTAAGCCTACAACACTGGAGAATTGCTATTCCACGAAGCTGAGTTCTGTCCATTATTTGCCGAGATCTCTCCATTGATACCCATTTTAATCGGGAAGTCCTCACTACTCCTCATACATAGTAGCATTGCCAGAACTGCAATTTCTTTAAAGCCAAATGATCAATGCCTACTAATCCTTGAAACTATAAATATCTTTACACTTCCTATACACTTAAAATACACAAGATTTTACACTCTTTAACTACTTGGCCATCCAGATGTGGAATTTGTAATATTTCACCTTCGGCAACCCACATTTCTATTTGTAGAAATAGCGATGATTCATGAAATGAACAAAATTATCTCTCATCAACGCAGTACCAACAGTTGTATTATTTTACCCTGTAGTTTAAAATAATTCCCCAATATTGTTGTAACTCCGCGAGAAAGTATGAAAAAATATGTCCCCTATCCTTCCCTCTAAAAAGAAATCTTGTCATGTTTACAAAAGTCACTACCTGCGTTGAAATAAAATTCCCGAGCTGGTATCACAGACAGACGGAGTTAGGAAGTCCCACCTCGAGTATCCTCGAGACAGCTCTTCAGCGAATTCATATTGATAATCTGATAAGGTGTGGACGTGATCACGTGGCGCCCTTGGCAGAGGGTAGGCGTAGCGCCAGAAACTGCCGGTGGAGGCGCTGGCGACAGAATTGATAGAACTCCATCTCACGGGTGAAGTTACGCCGCACAATGTCTTTCACTTCTTCGCTGACTGGGGGCTTGAACAAGTTGCGGTTGATGCGGGTGAAGCGGTCCACTTCATCTGAAAGAGATAATAACAAAATTAATATTAATATCTCTAAGAAGGCAAATGATATGGGGCAATAAAATTACCAAATATTATCACAAATATGTATATTTGTGATAATCTGGCAAAGTGAAGAAAGATAGGTTACTGTACAAGGTGACCAGAAAGGAAGACACACGTAACACAAAATAAATAATTGGTAATAGGCCCAATGAGGAATAAAGAATCTTTTCTACATAAAGGAAATGTGTTGACATCAAATTTTGATTTAGATATTAGAAAGCCATTTTTGAAGCGCTCCATGCAAGTGGAAATTGGACCATTGGTGCAGCAGAAATGAAGAAATTAGAAGCATTTGAAATGTGGTGTTACAGGAGAATGATGAAGATTAGATGGGTAGATAGAACAACAAATGACGAGGTATTAAGACGAGAGGGGACGGAGGATAGTTTTTGGCGAATGATAGTGAGGAGAGGAGGATAGGTTGCTGGGGCACGTACTAAGGCTCCCAGGAATAGCAAAGTTAGTTATGGAAGGAAGGGTCTAGGACAGGGATGTCAAAGATACGGCCCGCGATCGCAATGTGTGACAGACAGAAGAATCATGACTTCACTCGATTCCTCTACGAAAGTTTTAAAATGCGCACACTACAACATTTATAAGTAATTTCAAGGGCAGCGCGTGCCTAGACAAGCGAGAGAGGTAGACAGTAACGCCATCTCTTAGCAACAAGCGGAAATACCACGAAGGCTAGAATCTTCCACGCGCTTCGAGTCTAGTCAGTTGAGTCGAGTAATCGAAGCGATACGGTCGGAGAAAGATTTTAGTTAATTTAGTTGTACTGCGACATAGTGATTGTGAAGTCCAGTGATTGTGAAGGTACTGTGCATTTGTTTGTGTCGTGCGCATGCGATATCCTGTGTCGAGTTCCATAATTGTTACGATTTTGGCATAATGTCACAAAAACGTAAAGTTGATAGTGAGTGCAGGGTTTTTCAGTCTAAATGGGAAATTGCATATTTTTTCATAGAATGGAAAGGTAAACCACTGTGTTTGATTTGCAATCAAACAGTTGCTGTTTGTAAGGAGTTTAACTTGAAGAGACACTATGATACGAATCATAAATCAAAATTCGATTGTTACGCTGAAAAAATAAGAATGGACACATTGTCATCTTTAAAATCTAAACTTCAAGGTGAACAATCGATGTTTACTAAAGCTAATACTGAGAGCGAAGATGCCCTGAAATCAAGTTTTATTATTGCATTAGAAATCGCGAAGAGATCAAAACCTTTCACTGATGGTGAGTTTATTAAAGACTGCATGTTGAAAGTGGCCGATGTTTCATTTCCATTTCAAAAGTCAATAATTAAAAATATTTCGCTGTCAAGAAACACTGTTGCTTCAAGAATAAATAATTTATCTCAAAATTTGGTTCTTCAACTGAAGGAGAAAATTAAGGAATTTACAAACTTTTCACTGGCTGTTGACGAGAGCACTGATACTGAGGACTGAGGACTTGCTGTTTTTATACGACGTATTAACAGTAACTTTGAAATAACTGAAGAACTATTAAAGTGCGTCCCATTGACAGGTACTACAAGAGCAAATGATATTTATTCTGCAATTGAGCATTTGATATCAGAATATGAACTCGACTGGAATATACTTAGCAGCACAACTACGGATGGCGCTCCTGCCATGGCTGGCAAACATTCGGGCGTTGTAACTAAGTTAAAACAGAAAACATCAGGGAATTTTGTGGGATTTCACTGTATAATTCATCAGGAATCATTGGCATCCAAACATTTAAAAATGGACCATGTCATGCAACCTATAATTAAAATAGTAAATTTTATAAGGAGCAGAGGACTAAATCACCGACAGTTCAGGCAGTTTTTACAAGATTTGGACGAAAAGTTTTCTGATGTCCCTTATTTCACCGAAGTTCGTTGGCTCAGTCGAGGAGTAGTTTTAGAAAGATTTTTTGCATTACGTGACCCTATTCAAGCTTTCATGTTAGAAAAAGGCAACCCAATTGATTATGACTGGTGGGTTGATTGTGCCTTTTTAGTAGATGTGAATAAACACTTGACTGATCTGAATGTAAAGTTACAGGGTAAAAATCTGATTGTCACTCAAATGTATTCATGTATTCAAGCCTTTGAAACAAAGTTGAGGCTGTGGGAAAATCAGGTAAAAAATCAAACTTTGGATCATTTCCCTCATTTAAAATCATTTGGCACGGTGAACCAAAATAAATTGGATCAATATTCTCAACTTCTGCAAAATCTGATCACGGAATTCAACAATCGTTTTGAAGACTTCCACAAAATGAATGAAATGGAATTCCCAATTTTCAACAATCCATTCAATTTTGAAGCTTCACAGGCACCAGTTCATTTGCAAATGGAGTTGATAGATCTTCAATCAGACAGTATTTTGAAAGAAAAATTTAAAGAGGTTAACGCTCTTTCATTTTATACATAATATTTCAAGAGTTTGGATAACTACCCGCAATTAAAAAAGCATGCAGCACGCATTCTGTGCATGTTTGGTAGCACCTATTTATGTGAACAGATGTTTTCCGTCATGAAAATAAATAAGAACAAACATCGCACAAGACTTACGAATGAACATCTCCAATCAATTCTTAAAATAATTACAACGAATATGATACCTGACATCAATGAGCTTGTCAAAAACAAGAGAAGTCAGGTATCTGGATCCTCGAGCTCAAAATAATTACCCTCTTTTATAACTTTGATATGATTTTTAACAACCGTATATTATATACTATATAATTAAGTAAATAAAATGTTATAATAATTCAGTACATTTTTTTAAATTTGAACCTGGCCCGCCTACACATTCTAAATTTAATATATGGCCCTCTGCAAAATTGAGTTTGACACCCCTGGTCTAGGATAAGAACTGTAGGGGTTAGAATATGTTAAAAAGATTACCTCGGGTGTAAGGTGTGGTGGCTAAGTAGAGACAAAACGATCAGCTCAGGACAAGGAGGCATGGAGGCTGCATCAATATTTGTGAATTTTCCTTTTCTTTTTAAGAAGATTAGTTTAGTTTTATCTAGTTTATAGCCTATCTTGAGTATTGTATATTATTGTGTATTATTATTGTATGTGTTTTTTAATATTTATCATGTAATTGTGATCAGGCTATGTAATATTGGTCAGTCTTCAGTAATTGGATATTTTTCTGATGGAGGAAATAAATAAATAAATAAAAAAATAAAAAATAAACAAATAAATACCAACCCAAACAAAATAGGCGTAAATGGACAGATGGGAAGAAGGCACGCAGTGAACGGATGAAAGGTTTTTGGGATGACAAAAAGAAGAAAAGAGCCACCACCCAAAGCTATATTTTTGTGTTTTTTGCGCTCTCCGTAAACGGGAATGTACGCAAATAATAATAAATAGATAAATCAAATAAGTTGATCAATCAGTCAATTAATTAATCAAACCAGTCTAAAGACTAAAGTCCCAATTGTACAATAATGAGTAATGTTACAAATCTACACGATTGACTTCTATACAAGATGCAATTGAAACAAGTTCCTTCTGTTCAAATGGTGCAATAGACAGTTATTATTCTACAGTTCAACCCCATTGTAACACTATTTATTGATTCAATTTTAGCTCTTATACGTAATATAGATTCAAGGTATCAAACGTCCGCTATTGCAATGTAGCTCTGTCATACGCCACACTACTCCGGCCTCTTGCTCATAAACACCCTCATGTATACGGTATTGAAAGAAAATCAAGGTTTATTCATGATCATGGAAATTGCTGGTCGATCTTTTGGCTATGAACAATGATGTCATTTTCAGATCCCTCTGACCTCAAAAGTGGACAAATATCAATACAGGATGTGTCCACCACGATCTGCAATTGAATCCTAAATTCTTTGAAGCATGGAGTCAATAAGGCCCTGGCAGTGACGTAACTAGGGTTTATTTCCGGAGGGAGATGAGCTGTGTCAAAATTACATTGGGAGGGGAGGAGATAGAGATAGAGAGAGAGAGAGAGAGAGAGAGAGACGGGAAGGGGGGGGGGGGGGAAGGTTTCGGACATAATGAAACGCAATCAATGAAAGCAAATATACGATCCCGAAGTTTCAAAAACTTAATTTTATTGTTGAAAACATTTGTAGCAGACAAAGTAGGGGTGACATTTCTTAGATCCACCATCCAGAAGACCAAGATGGACAAGTTAAAGAACAAGGAGGTGAGGAAACAAGCTGGAATAAAGACATCCCAATGCGACCGAATCAGATCTAGACTACGGTGGTACGGGCATGTGATGAGGATGGAGCCTACAAGATCAGCCAGAATAAATTTAGGAAGACGGGTGGATGGAAAAAGACCTGTAGGAAGACCTAGAACCCGATGGATGTGATCAAGGTTGATCTAGGGACCAGAAGATGGACAGTGGATGATGTTCTCCATGACAAGTTGTATATGGACAGGTTGAAGTGGAAGAGGCTCATAAACAGTACCCGGGAAACTGGAACTGTACAATGAATGATGACAAAGTAGGGGTCCCCATCTTACAATTAGCAAAATACGTAAAATTAAGCAATTTCCTCAATTGTGCCAAACGTTGAAGGGCTAAAGGGTCCGGAAAGGTTTCAAATTGTGAGTCTTGGAGAGCTCTATCAAAATAATAATAATAATAAAAACAATTCTAGCCAAAAATCAATTCCGAGAAGACAACCTAAAATCGCTTGTTTCTTTACTAGTTTTCTTTTTGATTCAAATCTTAGTCAAATGAACTTATTTACATAATTCTTTCTTTAATGTGTTCCTTGGTTCAATACCCACAGGTATTGTTTTTATTTGTTGAAAAATCTTCACACCGGAAGTAGTTATAAGGGCTTAAGTGAAACTCTGCATTGACAATGACGTTCGTAGTGGTTGAAAAGGGGAAACTGCTAATCTAATTGACCAGATATGGTTGAGTTTCATTGCCTCACATTAGCGCTCATGGTGGTAGAAAAGGCAAACTGCTAATCTATATTGTTGAGTTTCCGGTGAACAATCATTAGTCTACCGAGTGTCATCATGCCAGCACCTGGTAAGAAACATTTAGAGTGTCCTTCACGTTTGGAAAAGTGGAGAAAACAACGAAAATTAATTACAAATACACCAACAATAAGATTTATTGATGAACCGGGTTCGAGTCAGCAATCGGACGAAAATTTAATAGTGATAAATAAATAAATAAATAAATAAATAAATAGATAAATAAATAGATCAATCAATCAATTAATGAATCAAACCTGTCTAAAGACTGAAGTCCCAATTGTACAATAATGACATTGAATTGCTTGCATGATATCATCTGGCCCTTTCTACTCCCCGTTATTGTATACGTACTGTATTAATAAATTACCGTTCCCAACTTATATTTAATGACCAGCAATGCAGCTTAACCCAATATTATTCACTTTCCAGAATGACACTCACACTCGGATACCGACAAGTGACATCTCACTGCCACCCCTCTGGGTACTGATGGTTGGTTGGTTCCTTAGTTTAGGGGCTGCGACAACGTGGTCATGTAGCCCCTTGTACTTTGGGTGTGTGTAGAATCTGTCTGATAACCGGTGGTAATTGTGATGGCTGTATTGGTGTGTGTTATCTGTTTTAATTCAAGTAAGGACTGCAGACAGTGATTTCAAGTAGTTCCTACTTTTGCTACCAAATGCTACCGTCCACGACACCTAGCTTGCAGACTTGACTACTGGATGGCATCGCAGTCAGCACCTGGCGGCGAACGTTGGAACTAATATAGCGTTATCAATAATTCTAACCTACAAATTTTGGCTTTACACAAGTGTAGTTAGTGGAAGGTTCTTTTTCATGTCACAAATCTACGACCGACAGCTTTACTTCCCCTCCGAATGAAGACATAATGAGGAACTTTCAACGCTCTTAAAATATCCGAGGACTTCAGCCGGGTTTGAACCCGTGACCTTGGGCATATAAGGTCAGCGTGCTACCAACTACACCACCGAAGCCGCCTGGGTAACTGAACAGCGGACCTTTATGCTCATTCAGTAGCCTAAGTTTACACTAAAACCATGACGAATGAAAGAGAAAGTGAGAGTACTCCTCAAGTTCAAGCGCGCCCCGCCCGGCAGCGCTAGTGTGGGCAAGTTCCACGCTGCCGGTCATCTGGTCTTAGGGATAATGCCAAAGGAAACTAATTACTTTGTAACTGATACTACGTAATTAGCGATTACAATTAAAATAACACGGCAGGGCACAATGGAAAATATAATTCACGGAAATAAGTACAACGGTCTCCATTACATGTTACGGAAAGCAGAGATTCCTGGAGTAGGCTATAAGAACTGTTACTTTTGTTGTTTCTTGTTGTGGCAATTTAGTTTCCTCAGATTGAGAGACTAAAGAAGGTGAATTTGTGGGTCTGAACCTAATTAATGAAAATGGGTGAATGGCAGAACGGCTCTTGAGAACACTAGTGACAAGAGTTGAGATGGCTATTCTCAGAGGGAGTGATGCCTATCCCTATGTGGTGATTACCTAATTCCTCAATGAGGGAAATAAATTGGGCTATGGGATTGAGCGCGTTAATTACTGTTTGCCTGACTGATTTACAAAGGCTAATACCAATAGGTGGGTCGATTAGGACCATCGTGGTCTGAAGGTTACTGACATTGCGTGAAGCGTACCACAGCTCTTTCTCGAAATCAAATGTCGGGAATGAGACGTGGCCCGGTGAGGGAGGAGGTGAGGAATCTGATTTTAGTTAGTTAGTTATTGTTGTTTTAAGGGGCGGAACTACGAGGTCATCTGCCCCTAATCTGATTTTGGTGAAGCTGGCTTAAGTGGAACGAGTGTACCATCTCCTTTGTGGGTAGGCCCACTCGGAATTAATGTTTTTGGATTGACAGGGGTATAATTTGGGCTTTTAGGGTCATCAGGGTCCTGAGTTATCAGGAATGTTATGTCCTGGTACGTTAATGTGCGAGGTTTAGTGTCAGTGCGCGACATGTTTGTGTTCGTGAGTGTAGACTATAAGTGCGTGTAATGAGTAAGAGGTGATGAGAGATAGTGGTCAAATACCTTGGCCGACCAGAGAATAAGGAAAGAGAAAAACAAATTTACCAGTCACTCAAAGTTATCCAGTTTAAATACAGTTGGAGCTATGACGTTGGTTGCGCTGGTGAAATTTGAAGTTACTTGAAATAATTAATTAAATAATTAATTATTGGCTGCTTGGTAGGATGAGGGGATGAGCTAAACTTGTATTAAAACTCGAGGGAGACAGGAGTTGCTTGACTAGGATGGTTACAGGGTGGGTATGGTGTTGGATATTTGAATGGTAGAGGAGTGACTTAATCTGCACTGTTACTAAGGGGAATGCAAGTTAAGCCTATAGGAACGTAGTGGAATGGCTTGAAATATCGAAGTCGAGGCGATAGCGAGGCCTAGGCTTGGTAGAAAGGCTGGCAAATCATCGATTTTCATCAATTGGCGTTAGAAGACGGAGCTTGGAGCAGTGGCGTGCAGTTGCTTGGATGCTGGACTCGGAATAAGATAACCAAGCTTGTAGGCATGAGTGCATTGCCTAATAGAATGGGAACCTGGTGCTCTCAATGAGCTCCTTACGCCCCTTTATATAGTGAAATTTTTGATTTTAATGAATTGTTTTAGGTGAAATTTGTTGTTTTAAGTGATTTTACACCGTACCGATTTGATAGGTCGGCAGTGGGTGCAATGATTGATTGGATATATTTAATTTAATTAATTATATATATATATGAATAAGATTATCTCTCAACAGTAATTCGCCATGGCTTTGCCCCTCAGTTCCTGGACATATGAGTCAAGGTAGACCGCTGAGGGACAAGCACAAAACAGTAATACTGTATTAACAAAGAAATAGCCTATGTTTGAAGTACATAAAACATAAAACGCTGATGTACACAAGACACAATGAACTGAATTTAAGAACTGAAAGCAAAGAAAATTCAATGTAATTCACACAAATATCTCACACAGTAGCTCCCCCCGCACTTTTCTATGACCCGGTTCGTCGGAACAACAGGACACGTGTTGGACATAATCGCTTGCAGTGCTTGTAGCGGCGGGACCACGAACTACCGTTCTATAATGGCGGAGTCCTCACACTAGGTCCTTCTATTCGTCATGCTAAAACTAAAAGTTTTACACGAGTGAAAACGAATGCTTTTAAATTAGTAGGTATAAACGTACACAATTCAATCATTTGTCATCAATCCTACGATTGGTTTTGTAGAAACTTCGACCAATTTCATATTTTTATTGTTCAGCCCTGGGAGGGATTGATCCCCTTGAATTCCCCCGTGTTTAGGCTACTGGGCCCGGGATCACTTATTTTCCTCGTAAAAATGCTCTTTGTATAGCCATGTATGTTATAGCAATGCTGATGAAGACCCCAATGAAGGGTTGAAAACATGTCTCATTAAACATTATAGTATAAACAGATGTCTCTCAGTAAATTCAATTAATACGAAAGTCAATACGTCTATTAAACCCATTATTATTATGAATTGCAGCTGAATGACCATAGCTGTTTTTTTTAATTTTTTTATTGAACGCCCTAGGGCTCCCAACAAGTTCAATTTTAAGTAGTTTCAACTTTGGCTACCAGATGCTACTGTCATTAATACCTAGCGGCGAACGTTGGAACTTGATAGAGCGTTTCTAAATCGCCAAATATAATCTATAAATTTTGCTACACACTACCAATTGCAGTGGTAGGTTCTTTTACATGCCATAAATCTATGACACGGGCCCGCTGACTTTACTTCCCCTCCGAAGGAAGGCATACTGAAGGATTTCAAACGCTCTTAAAAATCCGACGACTTTGGCGTTGGTATTGGGCATAGCAGTTCAACATGCCACTACGCCCCTGAAGCCGCTATTAAACATGTTTAATACGCTGTGGTCTGAACATTATATGGGAGAATCTCGCGAAAAACAACATGAAGTGCATAGAAAGAGTCAAGACAACTTTCACGAAAAAAAGTCCTGTGTATCTCAAGATATACGCCATCGCGACTGTGCTATGAAATGTCCCGAGAGACTTTCTACATCGAAGATTTAAGATGTCAACTATTGCTCCCATCTACCGCCCAGCACGAGAACCTTCTAAAAGAGCTCAATACGAAGAGGATGCAAATATGGAGTGACTTTTATGTAACAGCCGCAGTGACGTCCGATGAGTTACGACCTGAGATATACAATCACTCGTTTCGCATTACATAGATTCAATTTCAAGCTCAGTAAAATGGAAGGGTATAATGAGTATAGAGTGCGTTTGCAAATTGTGTGAAAGTGCCTGTGAAAGGTATCATGTCATGACATGCAGCCATAGAGTGGAGTCACTGACTAACTTTTGTTGTCAATGAGAATTGAATGTAATCTTTGGATATTTTGGGTTTTTCTCCAAATATTTTTATATTGCCTCATGGCCATTGGTTGCAATAGATTGCAACTATTCTGATTGCAACGCTCAGCTCTTTTGGGTTGAGAAAGTGGTGCTTTCTGAGAGTGATGTTTGCATCTCTGTGTGGCATGGCAGGTGGCCTTGCCAATGAAGTTTCTTTTATATGTTCCTTTTTTTTTTATTCTATTTTATTTTTATATATATCTTTGACTATTTTTTGTTAGGAGTACATACTGAAAGATTTTGTATTAGAGTATCTGTCCGTTTTATCTTTGGAGATTGTAGGAAGCCATGTTAGTATTTGTTGAGATGAGAAAAAGAAATATGTTAGGTTTGGATTATAAAATTGGATTGCTTATAGATAAAGAAAAAGCTGTATAGTGAGAATTATTAATGAATTAAATGAATACCTGTGTTCCTATGGTGAGGTGCAGGTTCCTTTATGTTTTAATTGATGGTGATCTGAGTAATTAACGGTTAATAGAGGAATGTCCATCACTTATATCAGGCATATGTACTATATGTCTGCCCTGTTGTTAAAATAAAATATCCCTTGTGAGAATAATCAACCACTACTCCGATAAGGAAGAGTATGTACGGTCAAAATTGGCAACCCAACGTCGGGCACGAACAAGGGAAAGTAGAAAAAGATATGGAGGAGGATATGATTCGGGATATGTTACAAATGCTACTAAGTAAATTCACCGGTATGGAAGAGTCTTTAAAGACAGAAATAGGATCAGTAAGAGAGTCAGTAAGCCAGAAAATAGAGTCAGTGAAAGAGAGTATGTAAGGAGATAGGAGAAGTTAGGCAGCAAGGAGAGTCTATGAAAGTGCAAATAGAATCTATAGGTAAGCAGGTAGAATCTGTAAAGGTGTACGTAAACGAAGCAGTAAAGAAGCAGGCCGAAACAACCAATGCTAAGATTGAGGAGTTAAGCAAAGAAGTACAAGAACATAAAATTGTGATGAGAGAAGGAATAGCGAAAAATAAGGATAGCGTGGACAGCCTTAAGGAGGAACAGGTGACATTGATGGAGAGGAATGAGAAGCTCAAGGAAGAGAGAGAACGAGGTGAAGAAGAACAAGGTTATATGGAGGAAGTGAATGAGCTATGTGCGATTAAGGAGCAGGAAAATTATCCGAGATGTGGGGGGCGTGAGAAAGCAGGTGATATGGAAGAAACTGAAGGAGAGGAGGCAGGTGAAAGAAAGGAAAAGGTACAAGAGAAAGGAGAAGCGGATAACGGAGAAGGTGAAATGGAAGAAACTGAAGAGAAAGGAGAAACGGTTAAGGGAGAAGGTGAAACAGAAGAGCGTGAGAAAGCAAAAGATATGAGAGAAATTGAAGAAAAGAAAGGAGAATCAGATGAGGTTGATAATGAAGACAGTAGCAATCAAGAAAAAGAGGCTAAAGATGAGGATGAAAGTGCAAGAGTGAGCCATGGAGAAGACAACATACTAGAAGAAGATAAGGCGAAGAAGAAACAGTGGAAAACAAAGTGGAAGAAGAGAACGGAACTGTTAGTAAGACAAGACAGACGAGGAAGAGGTGGAACATGTGGAAAGGAAGAAGAGAGAAGTGGTTGAGAATGAAGACAAAGTGGACCAGGAGAATAGATAAAAGAATGAGTTGGAAAGCAAAGAAGCAAAGAAAAGGAGTAGGAAGAAAATGAGATGTCAGGTAAAGGAAGATAAGAGAGTGAAGGATAATACCAAAGAAGAAGAAGAAGAAGAAATGAAAATATGATACTGAATCAGAGGAGACAGACCAAGAGAAGAAAAAGAAAGAAACATATGATACTGAATCAGAGGAGACAGACCAAAGGAAGAAGAAAAAGAGAGGTTAGGAATACAGGAGACGGGGAGGCAGGAGGCATCGTAGAAGACGACGAGGAGGAAGGCGTGGGAGACGCAAGAATTACAGATGACGAAGCAGGCGTGGAGGCAGGAGGAGAAAATGTATTATTTTCATTGTGTATTTTAATGTATGTGATCCTCACGTGCTTCTCACGTGAGAATCACCTAGAGGGGCGATTGCAACCATTCTGATTGCAAGGCTCAGCTCTTTTGGGTGGTGCTTTCTGAGAGTGCTGTTTGCATCTCTGTGTGGCATGGCAGGTGGCCTTGCCAATGAAGTTTCTTTTATATGTTCCTTTTTTATGCTATTTTGTTTTTATATATATCTTTGACTATTTTTTGTTAGGAGTACATACTGAAAGATTTTGTATTAGAGTATCTGTCCGTTTTATCTTTGGAGATTGTAGGAAGCCATGTTAGTATTTGTTGAGATGGTCAGATGAGAAAAAGAAATATGTTAGGTTTGGATTATAAAAGTGGTTTGCTTATAGATAAAGAAAAAGCTGTATAGTGGGAATTATTAATGAATTAAATGACTACCTGTGTTCCTATGGTGAGGTGCAGGTTCCTTTATGTTTTAATTGATGGTGATCTGAGTAATTAACGGTTAATAGAGGAATGTCCATCACATGTATCAGGTATATGTACTATATGTCTGCCCTATATTTAAAATAAAATATCCCTTGTGAGAATAATCAACCACTACCCCGATAAAGAAGAGTATGTACGGTCACAAGATATCTTATTTTAATGGCTTTGCTTCATATGGTTATATTGTAGTAATTTCCACCCTTCAGACGTCCTGTCTCCAAGAGGATTGACCTAGTCGCCATGCGTGACAGTATCAAGCCATCGAGTTGGAATTAGCCCACGATCTCTCTTTCCAGGAACATTTCCTATGACAATGAATTTCTCCCGGGTTGCTTTCCCCTCTTTGCATGATAGGAACAGTACAAAGAACTCCAGCAGTCTGGCCCTGAGGTTAATTTGCAATCCAAGGTCTACGTTGCCTGCATTCAACGCAAGCAAATCATTTCAAAACAGTAGTCTTCTTCAGCTCTGAAGCATGAAGAGTCTACGTCTCAGCACGATAGAGGAAATCAGAGGAATCCAGGCTATGTGCATTCAACAGACCCTTAATTAAACGGAAACTGTGTAACGTGGAAAACTGAAATCATAAAATGCATTTTAACGGAAGAATTTGCGAGTCCCGTTCGATTCCGTTGAGGATAAGTTTTAGTGTATTCAGTTTCTCAAAGATGGGAGAGATTCAGCATTCCAAATTTGTCCCAGGTAGTCTTCTCAGTTGGCGGCTTCAGTGGCGTAGTTGGTAGCAAGTTGAGCTTCTATGCCCAAGATTGCGGGTTCAAACCCGGCGGAAGTCGTCGGATTTTTAAGAGCGTTGACAATTCCTCAGTATGCCTTTCTTCGGAGGGGAAGTAAAGCCGGCGGTCCCATATCATAGATTTATGGCATGTTAAAGAACCTTCCCCTAATTACACTTGTGTGAAGCTAAATTATATGTTAAATTTGACTAACGCTCTTAGGTTCCAGCGTTTGTCGCCAGGAGCCGACTGCTGTGGCATCTACTAACCAAGTTCAGAACTAGTAATCGTTGACGGTGGCGTTTGGTGGCGAAAGTAGGAAGTACTTGAAAATTCAATGTCTTCAGTCCTTACTTGAATTAAAAACAGATAACACACACTAATACAGCCATCAAAATTAACACAGTTTATCCGACAGATTCTACATACACCCAAATACACGGGGTTACATGACCACGTTGTCACAGCCCCTAAACTGAGGAACCAACCAACCTGAACATGTGCTTAATTAAACTGTTCATTTTCGAGCTTTTTCACGTTGGTAGGTGCAAATGAAAATGAAAATCCACAGCCTGCTTCCAGTCTCCGACCGGGTCAGGAATGGAATGAATGAAGCCCCCATCTAGCGGCGAGGATATGGACTGTGCCGGCTGCCGAGGCCTGACGCACTCCTCTGGGGCAATGATTAAATGAATGACAGATGAAATGAAATGATAGTGGAGAGTGTTGCTGGAATGAAATTTTGACAGGGAAAACCGGAGTACCCGGAGAAAAACCTGTCTGCCTCCGTTTTGTCCAGCACAGATCTCACATGGAGTGACCGGGATTTGAACCACGGACCCAGCGGTGGGAGGCCGGCGTGCTGCCGCCTAAGCCACGGAGGCTTTGGTAGGTGCAAATAAAATATACCAAATTGCTTTCATTGATTATGTCTCATTTTGTCGAAGCTTGTCCCTCCCTACCAACCCCCCCCCCTACCTCCCCCGCAAACACAAGAAATCAATAACGAAAGAAGAAACAAACACAGGCTATAGGATAGGTGTCATATAACTTTGTCGTTCATTTCCTCAAGACTGGGTTTTTCCAATCCGTTTCCCTTGTAGCTCCCAAAGTATAAGGCGTATTACAAGGAATTTTCTTTTCACGTGTTCTTAGTGATAGGGTCTACAAAAGTGACCAAAATCGAATTTTTTTAACAGAGATCTGGAAGAGGTCGGCATTTTAGCTGTTACCTTATAAAGCAACCTCCGACAAACAGAGCAACAATAGGTTAATAAATTAATGTTTCATTTAACAGGGAAACGGCAAAACCCGACCACTTAACAGTTGGCATTTTGATATTATTTGTATGTTTAACTGTGCTAAAGACAGTCTTAACAATTGCACATGTGCTCTACACGTGTAAAACGTTTCATTGGCTTTCATATGGTAGAATCGGAGATACAAATTGTTTAAAATTATTAACTTTTGAAGGAGTTAAGCTGTTCCGACCCCCTTAAAGTAATAAAATAACAAAATGCTGATATTTGTCTTCCAAGCTGCTGCTGACAAGTCAACAATGATGCATCCAAAGGTCAGTCACAAATTCGTTCTGGCATAATATCCAGCAGGTGGTCGCTATCCCACAGGGGTGTGTCTGCAACGTTGATAACTCAACTGTAGAGCGGGTAGTGTCTCTTCAGGCTTTTAGCGGTGGAACGAACGGTAAAAGACCTTATACGGAGACAAGCGAATATTTTCGTGGGGAGCCGAGCTTTAATAATGATTATGCTGACAAGGTCTTTTTTTAGGGAGAGTAATGGCGCAATGGTTTATGCTTGTGGGATTTTCGAGGTGAAATATCATGTCCAGTAGAGCGGCTTCGGTGGCGTAGTTGGTACCATGCTGAGGTTCTATGCACACGGTTGCGGGTTCAAACCCAACCGAAGTTGTCGGTTTTTTAAGAGCGTTAAAAATCCCTCACTATGCCTTCCTTCGGACGAGAAGTAAAGCCGGCGGGCGGTCCCATGTCATAGATTTATGGCATGATAAAGAACCTTCCACTAATTACACTTGTGTGAAGCTAAATTATAGGGTAGATTTGACTGACGCTCTTAGGTTCCAACGTTCGTTGCCAGGATCCGACTGCGGTGGCATCTAGTAACCAAGTACAGGACTAGCTGGTAGTTGACGGTGCCGTTTGGTAGCAAAAGTTGGAACTTCTTGAAAATCCAATGTCTGCAGTCCTTACCTGAATTAAAAACAGATAACACACACTAATACAGCCATCACAATTAACACCGGTTATCAGACAGATTCTACACAGACGCAAAGTACACGGGGCTACATGACCGCGTTGTCGCAGCCCCTAAACTGAGGAACCAACCATCATGTCCAGTGGTTCGGATTTCACATAAAATGGTCTCGTGGCTTAAGGTCGCGAGAAGAACGGTGAACTAAAACTATAATCTTCCTACATTAAGTTCTACTTTTTAAAACTCTGCACTACATAGCGTTAGAATATTTTAGAACAGAATTGAGTCGAAAAGGTTGCAGAGTAAGACTCCATCGTTACCTTCACAGTTAGAAAGTGGTTAGCTTGCCATGGTGGGTGAGTGGTAATCGTGTTGGACTGCCATCTTCAAGCTTAGATGTTCGCTCCTGGCCGCGGTAAGTGATTTTTGAAAGGCGTAAAAATCACGATACGTATGTCATACGATGTTGGCAAGTTAAAAAACCCTTTTGAATTCAGTAGGCCGTGTTCATAATGGCAAAATTAATCTCGGGATTTTCCGCCAACACAAAGTTCCTCATTTCTCTACTAGAAAGCGCTATAGTGTCAAGGAGCTTAGATATCTAACCCCCTTGACTTTCATAGCGTTTCAAGGAGCGATAAAAAATTTGCCACGCAAGTTGCCCTCTGGGCGTCAATTAACAAAGCTTGCATCCGGCACCCGGCAGCCGAGGCCATACGATATTATTATTATTATTATTATTATTATTATTATTATTATTAGAAGGTGGTTGTGAATTTATTTCAGGGGCTTGAACCACCTTGGTCATCAGACCCGTGTTAAATTTCTTAATGAACACGTGTTTGTGTGGGCTACGTTAGAGGCAGATGTCATGGGGCATGAAATAAGATAAAAGGAAGGAGCTTGTAGCTAGGGCTGGTAGATTTATCAATTAAATTCAGTTATCGAATAATCGATTAATTGATGCGGAATAATCAATGAATTGCTACAAATAACGATTAATCGTTTGTGCGTTTGATCGATTAATCGGTTGGTCGAATAATTGATTAATTGTTTTGTCGAATAATCGATGTACTTTGCTACTTTCACTACGCTCTCACAAAAGATAAACATACATTTACTTAATTAAAATCTATTGTAGCCTATTTTATATTTTTTAAAATTAATGTAGGTACGGTACTTTCTTTGTGAAAACTAGGCGAAAACAAAGTAAAACCTAAATGTTCCTGTCCTAAATTGTAAACATTGAACAAGAATTCAAAATCTTTGCTGGAAACTCTTCGTTTTCTTTTTTCGAAACCCTTCCCAATTTGATTGATGTTTGTTCTTCAACTGTCACTGACTCTTATTTGGTTATTGTTAACATAAAAAGGAAGGATACTTTATGTATTTAAGAAAAAAACTTTTATAGAATTCTATGCATCATTCCGAAAATAAGCGTAACTCACCTTAAGCGATGACCTCTCATTTAAAATTATTTTCTTATCTCGTGTCTACTAATCAATTAATCGATTCTTGCCGGTCAATGCATGTGAGATTTTCGAAGTGAAATGCCATGTCATATGGTCATATTCCACGTAAAAGGGAGGTCCCGTGGCTCATGATCACATGATTAACGCTGGCGTAAAATTAAAGCTTCCTTACTTCCTTTAATCGATTCCTCAGTTAGCCGATTAATAGATTCTTCGGTTTGTCGATTAATCATTTATTCGGTTAATCTATTAATCGATAGGATGGTCAGTCGATTAATCGATTACCGTAACTGTTTTCGATTAATTTCCAATTATGCGTTTAATCTATTATTAATCGATTATTCACTTATTATTAGCTCTACTAGTAGCTTTATATGTCCGTTAATCTATTGATCGTAAGTCAAGAATCTACTTTATACGCGGATTTCAAACTGCAAGACGTCACATTTCACCTTGAAAATCTCACATGTTAGACACGCAAGATTCAAACCCGGTTTGCCTCATTGGAGGTAAGCTGCTTGATGATTGCACTATCACATTCTGACATAAGGTACCTTCCTGGAATTGCCTGGAGGGGGTGGGGAAACAATCCAGGCAAAAGGCACACTCAGGATGGCCACTGTCAGTGCTGGGATTCGAACCATCGATTGCTCCTCTTTGCAGTCAGACAAAGTGTTACTTACCCCAGTAGACCTCCTTGGCCCCGGCGAAGAACTTGGGGACATAGTGCTCGAACACGGTGAGCGTGGTGTTGAGGTCCTCCAAGACGCCGACCACGGCGTAATGACGCTCCACCGCCAACTTGGCTCTCTGGAGGGCGCCCTCCGTGTTGAACGGCCTGCAACAAGCATTATACAGTGTGAACACCACATCTTTGACTAATAGAAACTAAGGTAAACTCTCCTCGCCCACTTGTCTTAATATCTCTTCATTTGTAATCCTATCTACCCATCTGATCGTCATCATTCTCTTGTAACACCACATTTCTAACGCTTCTATTCTCCTCTTTTCTGCTGCACCAACAGTCCAAGTTTCACTTCCATAGAGCGCCACGCTCCAGACAACGGCTTTCAAAAATTACTTTCTAATACCTAAATCCATGTCAACGGATTTCTTTCCTGTAGAAATGCTTTCCATTCAGAATTGCTCCGATGACTCCAATATGGCCTAGCTGGGGTAAGATGTTGCAAGTTTTATTTAGGACTATAAAGGCAGAATTAGTTGTCTCACTCAATGCAGAATATCATCAACGTGAGGCCAACTTGAACAAAGGCTTGTGAAGTACAACTTTATGGTTTGGGCTCATATTTCGCGCGTACTCTTAGGTCATGCAATAAAGCATATTCCCACAGTATTACCGCACAATTAAAAAATAGTGTTTAAGAGTGATGCAACAGTGGCTTGCATGAGTTCTTCACTGTTCTCTTCAGACAAGGAACTTGACCAAATGAGCTACAGAAACAAAACTCGGACTTAGTTATTGCGATTTTAAGGGGTGGAACTACGAGGTCATCTGCCTCACTTAACATAGATTAAAGTATACACATTTGGAATTAAATTATTAATTTAGAGGTGCATATATATATATATATATGAAAAAATCGAAAATTTATAAAACAAAAAATTAAACAAAACTAATAATTATAATAATAAACAAAAATTACGGAATAAACAAAAAGAAATTCAGAATTCAAAAAGGGAACAAGTCTTTGAGTCAATGTACACTGGAAAATTTAGATTGCTGGCCCTAACCCGCTCTCACTTATAAAGCGGATGACGAGAACAGCAGCCACCGCGTCATCGGCTAATATAAGTTTGAGTCTCATCTGCAAATCAAGGTTTCTTCGTACGTCAGCAAGATCCACCCACTCGATTAAAATGTGGGCCACGGTGTAAAAGGTTGCACAGGTAAAAAAAAAGGGGGGGTCTTCCCTTCTCATTAGGTACGAGTGGATGGATCTTGTATGACCGCATCCCTCCGTGAGTTTCTTAAACCTTCATTATTGCGATGGTCGTCATTTCATTGACAACATCGATATGTCTTGGTCATAAACCCTGTGTATTTATTGTGTGTGGTATTTTAGTGCCTGAAATATGGGCGTGCAATCTTCAAATGCGTAATAGACGTGATATAATAATGAAGTCCCTATCGGCACGCCAGAAGGCGGAGGTAGATTTCACCGGCAAAGAAAAATATTTCCAATTCACTAATTTGCCAATTGTTGTATACCTTCAGTACAAACGTTCTACATGTTTAGCTTACAATATATTCTTATAATACTATATATTCTTATAATTCCGAAGGCGGCTTCGGTGGCGTAGTTGGTAGCATGCTGAGCTTCTATGCCCAAGGTCGCGGGTTCAAACCCGGTTGAAGTCCTAGGATTTTTAAGAGCGTTAAAAATCCCTCGGTATGCCTTCGTCATTATTATTATTATTATTATTATTGTTATTATTTAATACAGCCACCTAAGGACTACAAATACGCAACAACCGTTCATTTTTTTTCCCTTTAAGGTGTTCCTTCCTTGTCGTTTAGCTTCCTGCCAAAGATATTTCAGTCTCTGGCTCCTTCTCAATCTTCTTCGGCTGAAAGCGTGGGTCTTTCTTTGGGGGGATCCTTCACTCCTACAATTTTGGTTCTGCATCCTGTCCTGTCCCAGACTTCGGCCGGCCCAATGTTTGCCCTTTTGAAGTCCTGAGTACGACTTTAATATTTTATTAAACAACTTCTCCTAGTATTGATCAGGGGGTCTTCAACTTATTCAATTCAACACACACTAATACAGCCATCACAGTTAACACCGGTTATCAGACAGATTCTACACACATCCAAAGTACACGGGGCTACATGACCGGGTTGTCGCAGCCCCTAAACTGAGGAACCAACCAACCAACCAAGGTTTTTTTATTGCACAAACCAAAGGGGTGGGAAAATGGAGTTTTTAGAGAAGAAGTCATACCTCCCTTAAGCGGCACAATATCAAAACCGTTTGAAATGGTTAATACTCCTCTTCAAATTACCTGAAACTTTTGTCTGAAATAATTTATGATATGACCCACCCTTACGCCAAGAGCAAAATGTTTTCGGAATTATAGGCTGGTTGGTTCCTCATTTTAGAGGTTGCGACAACGCGGTCATGTAGCTCCGTGTGTTTTGGGTGTGTGTAGAACCTGTCTGATAACCGGTGTTAATTGTGATGGCTGTATTAGTGTGTGTTATCTGTTATTCAGGTAAGGACTGCAGACGATAAATTTTTCAAGTACTGTAGTACCTACTTTTGCTATCAAATGCTACCGTCCACGACACCTAGCTGTGAACTTAGCTAGTAGATGCCATCGCAGCCAGTACCTGGCGGCGAACGTTGGAACTAATGTAGCGTCATCAATTCTAACCTACAAATTTTAGCTTCACACAAGTGTAGTTAGTGGAAGGTTCTTTTTCATTCCATACATCTATGACATGGGACCACCCGCCGGAGGATAACATCAAAGACAGGAATAGTTTCAGAAGGATGGTGAAAAGCTATCAGGGTTTTATGGTGGAGGCAGAACCCAGAAGACGGAGAGGCCCTTTAACAGAGGAGTGGAAGAACAAGCCGATAGATGGGCTGAAGAGATACTGGCAAGATGTCAAAGCCGGCAAACGAACAAGACGCAGACACTGAAATTAGAGTGGTTAATACGCAGTCCATGGAGGCACAAGTCGACGGTTAAAAACTAAAAATAATAACAATAATAAACGTCGTACATGTTTCGGAATATCAATGATTCCATCATCAGCGTGAAAATAATATTAGTCATTAAAAACTAATTAACAGTATCAAGATAATGGATATCCTTTAAAACAGTGTTAAATTTAAAATAATGAAAACTTTCAAATATACTAATTGACATGCAAATGGAAAAATACCTTAAAAATGCTATTTTGATATTCTATGAATATCTCGAATAATATAGGCTTTCCTTTTCGTAAAATGTAGGTATGTAAAAAACTTCAAGAAGTTTTTCGGCTGATTTTTTGACAGTACAGTAATTGTTTACGTTTTTTTCTCGATAAAAAAAATTGAAAGGACGATTTACGCACCTTTTTACATATCTAAATTTTACGAAATGAGAGCATATATGCCTATTATTCGAGATATTAATGTATGTCAAAATAGCATTTTTAAAGTATTTTTCCATTTGCATGTCAATTAGTATTTGAAAGTTTTCATTATTTTAAATTTAACACCGTTTTTTCAAGGATATTCACTTTATTGATAATGTTAATGATTTTTTTTGGGTCTAATATTTTTTCACGCTGATGATGGAATGATTGATATTCCGAAACGTGTACGACGTTTAATATTTTATTTAATATCTTCTCTTAGTATTAATCAGCCGGTTTTCAAGTTATTCCATTCTATCAATCAATGCAGATAGGCTATTATATATTTTGACAATTTTAAAATGGTTAATGTGTATGCGTTATATTAGTGTGTGTTATCTGTTATCTGCAGACGATCAATTTCAAGTAGTTCCTACTTTTGGTACCAAATGCTACCGTCAATGACACTGAGCTGCGAACATGGTTACTAAATGTCATCGCAACTGGCACTTGGTGGCGAACGTTAGAACTTAATAGAGCGTTAATCAATTCCAAGCAACAAATTTAGCGTCACACAATTGTAGTTAGTAAAAGGTTCTTTTACATGCCATAAAGCTATGACAGGGGCCCACCGGCTTTACTTCCCCTCCGAAGGAAGGCATACTGAGGGATTTTTAACGCTGACGATGACTTTGGCCGGGTTTGAACCCGTGAACTTGGGCATAGCATTTCAGCATGCTACCGACTACGCCACCGAAACCGACTCGTAAAGCTCCACCTCGAGAAGAATGTCTCAATATAGCGCTCCTTTGGGTTGCTTTATGATTGATTGATCGCTTAGGGACCGGAGTGTCAATACAAGACGTCTTGCACAGTTCCTCTATCTAAGGCACGTTTATGTTTCGTGTTACATTATTTGTTTCATCTGTAACTGTACGTTTGTTATATGGGTGACTAACTAAGTTTGTTGTTTTAATTCTATTCTTTTTTCTCTTACAATTATTATTACGTTATGAGGATCCTACCAGCCTAATCGACACCACAACAACACGGAGATGAAATGACCATGCTGTCAAGGTAACTTAAAAACGGCTTGCCACGGTGGGTGAGTGATTACCGTGTCGGACTACCAACCCCCCAAGCTTTCAGGTTCGCTCCTGGCCGTGGTAAGAGATTTATGAAAGGCGTAAAAATCACGACACGCATGTCAAACGTTGTTGGCATGTTAAAAACCCATTTGAATTCAGTAGGCCGTGTTCATAATGGCAAAATTGATCGCAGGATTTTCCGCCAACACAAAGTTCCTACATTCTCTACTAGAAAGCGCTAGTGTGTCAAGGAGCTTAGATATCTAACCTCCTTGACTTTCATAGCGCTCCAAGGAACAACAAACTTCTACATGCAATCTACCCTCTGGGTGTCAAATGACAAAGCTTGCACCTGGCACCCGAGCCCATACGATATTATTATTATTATTATTATTATTATTATTATTATTATTATTGTTATTATACCTTAAAAACAACCGAGTGATTTAGCCGTGATCGTTACGGCGTGGCTGCAGGCAGTCGCTCACGTCTGGGAGGCGAGGAGGTTGGAATCCCCCCGCCGCAACCTTGAAGATTGTTTTCTGTGGTTTCCCCATCTTCCTTCCAGGCAAATGCTGGGGTTGGTACCTAACTATAGGCCACAGCCGCTATCTCCCAATTACTCGTCCTTACAATCACACTTTCCTCCCCAGACGACACTCCACACGTGACGGTACTTATAGCTCACCCCATGGGTGTCCGCACAGAAGTAGCTACAAACTCTGGCGAGTCGAACATGTCCTCGGACATTCCCGGCACTGAAAGCCATACTCAAAAAACAAAACAAAAAAACCTTGTAAACAATAGCAACAATAAGGGATCAGGGAACATTGTAGCACTCACGTGCAGGCGTCGCTGTGGCCGCAGAAGAAGAGCGACTGCCGCCGGTGGTCGCCGATCCCTTCCCGTGTCTCTCCCTCCAGATAGCGACACTCGCGGTCTCCTTGCAGCACACACGTCTCGAAGTCCTGGGGGAGCAAGACATGAGCGTTACAATACAGTACACCACCAGGCTATGCTAGTAGCTGCTACTGCTACTGCTACTGTACCATATGAAGAAAGCTCAGTTGGTGGGTATTTTAACATTAGAACCTTAAAGAAAGCTTTGAAGCTATTTTTCAGTGAGAGATAATCAAGCTAGGAGGTATGAGTGCATTGATTTGTAATACGGGAACCTGGTGCTCTCAATGAGCTTATGCCCCTTAATGTAAATACATTTTATTTTTGAATGAATTTTTATGTAATATTTGTTTTTTAATATGATTTTGCACCGGAGGGTAAAATGTTTGTTTGGATATATTTGTTTTATAAATGATGTATATAATTTATTAATTACTATCACGTAAAATTGATTTATATATATATAGATATATACATATATGAATTAGATTATCTCTCTATGCGTAGTTCGCCATGGCTTTACCCCTCAGCTCCTGGACATATGAGTCAAGATAGACCGTCCATTCACTGAAGGATAAGATGTTGATTTATTATTGTTGTTGCATCAGCAGCAGCTTCAGAATTTAATAGTTTAATAATAATAATAATAATAAAAGTGGTTGAAATTTTTTAAGTTAATTAGTTATTGAAGTAAAAAAGACCTCATAGTAGGTTGGTTTTGGTAGTATGAAATGTTAAAGACATGTAGTAGGTTGTTGGTTGGAAAATAATAATAATAAGCCTCAGATATGTAATTTTGGGTTTAAATGTAGGTGTATGTAATGTGTTAGTATATTGTATATTTGAAGTGTTTTTTCAGTGCTGCCTTGTAAACAATTGATATTGTAATTGTGTCCAATTACATTAAGCGGGAAACAAGTATTTATACATCCTAACCTGAAAGAAACAAGATATTATTACAAAATAACACGCTTTTATGTACAAAATGGAGTACTTCATTGGATAATAATTCAAAAGATTACAGGCAATATATGAAGGGTCCACGGGAAGAAGGGGGAATGTCACTCAAAATGTAAAATCGAGATATCAGCGCGATCTGATAGACCTCTTTGCGACGTATTGAAGGCACAATTGTGTCTGGCTAAGAACTATGAGGGTCGTGAGAAAATGACGTTTCATATTGACGCGTACATATAAGTAATGAAACTCTACAACTCGTTTCCTGAACATTTTACATTAACTTATTTGATATTCCCCCTTCTTCCCGTGGACCCTTCATATTTAAACTACATTGCTTATCATCATAACACTTTATAGGATACCGGTCGATATATTAACCACATACTATAAAAAGAGTTTGTAGGATATTATCAAAGATGCTAATAGTTGAAACTATCAGCCTAATTACAACAACATTTCTTGTAGATGTAATATTTCTGATAAGCAAATATTATAAAATCTGTCTAGTTTTATGGTGCTGGATAAAATTTCAACTAGTAAATCTTCGTCTTCTACTTCTTCTCCATATCCCGGTTCCAGTCATCTAAGTCGGGGTGTGAATCAAGGACCTCCATACTTTTCTGTCTCTCCATCACTCTCGTCCGTCTTCCAGCACATCCTCCACTTTCACTCCCCCCTCTTTTCTCAACGCTCTCCCTCACTGCTTCCATCCACCTCATCCTCGGCCTTCCCCTTTGGCGCCTTCCCGTGACTTCCTCAGTAAACAATCGCTTCGGGACTCTGTCTTCTCCCATTCGCATCATATGTCCACACCATTTTAGCTTACTGACCTCGATTTTGTCATTATTTATTATTAGCGTATGATGATACAATTGACAATCGGGTCACAAAATATATAAATATATATAGGAAAACAAAGAAATGTGAAAACGGCTTAGGCAATGTGGTAGCCTCCCACAGACGTATCTCCAGTCTCTCCAACCAAGTGATTGCGTCAGGAGTTAAACGATGGAGGTCTTCGAATGATCCAGAGAATGCTCGCAAAGGACAGTCCTTCACAATGTGCATGATGGGTTGCACTTCAGAACCACAGTCACAAGCAGGAGACTTCAGCCAACCCCAATGGTGGAGAACAGAAGCACTTCTTCCAACACCACAACGTATCCTGTTAAGTTTGATCCAGGCGGAGCGAGGGAGATTGAACCCAGCCAGTTTTATTGTTGGATCCCTGATAGAAATACCAGACGAGAATGATTGAGACCATTCTTGTTTCCATGCCTCCTTAGGTCTGAAAGGCATGGCAGTTAATTCCTTGACTGTCCTCCAAGCAGGTTTCCGGGACTTCAGTCTCGTTGCGGCATTTTCGTCTGTGTCCTGATGGATGGGAAGAGAGCTGTTCATCAGAATCCTCGATAATACTCTAGCAAGGGATCTCTTCTGTCTGATGTAAGGAGGTTCAAAGTTGTTCAGAAACGGTAACCACTGGACAGGAGTGGGGTGTAATGTACCAGATATAACTCTCATTGAGTGACGTAGCTGGGCATCTACCAGTCGAGTGTGGGAGCTATTCAACCATACAGCAGTCAAATATAAAAGTGCAAGAGCAGTTATAGGAAGCGTATCCGCATCTGCACCCCATGTAGTTCTAGCTAATCTACCCAGCAAGTTGTCATGTAACTTTGGGAATCCTGTTTTCTCCCTAATCTCCTTGTTTCTGATTTTGTCTCTGCGAGTCTTTCCAATTATACCTGGATTCTACTTTCCTCCCGTTTAGTTGTTGTCCACGTGCCTGCTGCATACTCAACGAGTAAATATAATCAAAAATATTAAAACTAAACAATAAAATAAGACATAAATATACAAATTAAAATAAAACACAATATAAATTAAAATAAAACATAAATGACACTAAACATCAAAATAAAATTAAGATTAAAAAATTAAAAGTTAAAATTATAAAAATAAAAATAATTAATAAATAAGTTAGATCATTTAAAAATTTATTTAAAAAATAATAATGAATATTAAAAATCAAAATAAAATTTAGAGCTGAAATTAAAATTTAAAACAAAAAATTAAATTAAAAAGTAGAAAAAAGTCTAACGTATAGAATCAGGCAACGCTGAAAAATGGCTTCTATCACTTCAATTGATATTGTACCTTTCAGTTTTTTTTTCACATATTCCAGTAATTGGAATTATTTTGTGATGGCCGACTGAAAGTTACAACACCAATTCTTAGAACGCTAACCGTCTTTGTAATTTTTACAACTACTGCAAAAGGGAATTTTATTTGGTTTTAAATCTTGGGAGGAACACAAAAATGTTTAATGTCTTTTAGAAGATAATTTATATTTTTGGTTAAATTACTTTATTCGATAGTATTGGAAAATTTTAAGAGCATTTATATTTTTTAATTGTTTCTTCCGACAACTTTATTGCTGATGATGTCCACACTGTTGTCGAAACTAGTCCTGTTATATTAAACAACTTATAATAATATATTTATTGGCTATTGATGGTTTTATTTAATACCATTTCGATTTCAATTAAAATTTCTCGATCAGGACCAATTTGTTTCAGATATGATTTTTTAAATAATCGTTTCGGTCTTCTATCGACCACGTTATTTCAACTGCCTTCTCCATCGTTCTTTCACACCCAGTGTTCACGCATTCTTCTTCGGTGAGCTTCTTTTCGTTCTTCGGTAC
The DNA here is from genome assembly GCA_946902985.2 of Meconema thalassinum. Taxonomy (NCBI): domain Eukaryota; kingdom Metazoa; phylum Arthropoda; class Insecta; order Orthoptera; family Tettigoniidae; genus Meconema; species Meconema thalassinum. The sequence continues at coordinate 110,914,694 of OX336390.1, forward strand.
ACTTCTTGCCGGTTTTCAATATGGGTTTTGGCTGAAAACTCTGTTTTCCCTAAGTTTCTTCTTCAAAGGGTCACGTTCCAAGATGTCCTCATGTGATATCCCCAGTTCTTGTAGGTCTTTTTCTACCTCTGTAAACCAGATCCCTTTGGGTTTCTTTCCCACAAAGTAGGCACAGATTCGATTGGATAATCTTCCGGAGCTCATTCGTGTTAAATGACCATATTATTATTATTATTATTATTATTATTATTATTTTTATTATTATTATTAAAACTAGAGAAGACTATTGATGACAGCCATCCATTCAGTTCTGCTGTATGGAGCGGAAATATGGGCGGATGCCCTGGATAAGGAAATTTATAGGAAGCCACTGGCGCAAGTGCAGAGGCGGGGGGCTTTGCGCGTGGCATCTGCATATCGCACGGTCTCTGAGGAAGCAGTTCTCGTTATTGCCGGGATTATTCCGATTTTTTTTCTTGCGAATGAACGCAAGAACATTTACTTGAGGAAATCTGATATGGGTTTACAAAATGCAAGACGATCGGCAAGAGTACAAACCTTTCAAAATTGGCAGATCAAATGGGAGCAAGGAGATCAAAGCCAATGGACTAAGAGAATGATCCCTCAGGTGCAGGTTTGGACAGAGAGGAAACATGGTGAGGTTGGTTATTATCTCACTCAGTTCTTGACTGGCCATGGGTACTTCTGTTCCTACCTTAAGATGATGAGGAAGGTGGATTCATCAGATTGCATCTACTGTATCAACGAATTAGATAATGCTAATCACACCTTCTTCTCTTGTGGACGGTGGGTCCAAAATAGGCAGTCTCTTCAAGATCACATTGATGTAGAGATATCCCCGGACAATATTGTTGCAGTGATGCTACAAAATGAGGAAAACTGGAAACTGGTAGCAAGCTTTGTTGAAGATATCCTCCGAACAAAGAAGACGGATCTGGATCGCCACTGAAGATGATTCATTACGGAAGAGTGCCCTACAGGCAAATATAAAATGACTCTAGCCTGAAGTAATGTGCTAAACGGTTCCAGGCTAGTGTTCAGAAGTAACGGGGGAGTTTTAGTCGGTAGTCTGCTACTCAGGAGCAGGAGCCCGACACTCTGTGCGTAAATGCATTTCTTCCCCTTAAAAAATAATATATATATATATATATATATATATATATATATATATATATTAAAACAGAGATTGTGGTTATCACCAAGAAGAGGATTGATACCATCCTCCCGATTATGGTATGCGCCACTAAGGTGCAAACCGAGTCGTCAGCTAAGTATCTCGGCATCAAGATTGATGGTTGGTTCCTCAGCTTAGGGGCTGCGACAACGCGGTCATGCAGCCCCGTGTACTTTGGGTGTGTGTAGAATCTGTCTCATAACCGGTGTTAATTGTAATGACTGTATTAGTGTGTGTTATCTGTTTTCAATTCAAGTAAGGACTGCAGACATTGCATTTATTCAAGTAGTTCCTACTTTTGCCGCCAAACGCCACCGTCAACGACTACTAGTTCTGGACTTGGTTACTAGATGCAACCGCAGTCGGCTCCTGGCGACGATAGTTGGAACCTAAGAGCGTTAGTCAAATTTAATCTATAATTTAGCATCACACAAGTGTAATTACTGGAAGGTACTTTAACATGCCATAAATCTATGACATGTGACCGCCGGCTTTAACTCCCTTCCGAAGGAAGTCATACTGAGGGATTTTTAACACTCGTAAAAATCCAACGACTTCGGCCGGGTTTGAACCCGTGATCTTAGGCATAAAAGCTCAGCATGCTACCGACTACGCCACCGAAGCCGCTCATCAAGATTGACACTAAGGTGAACTTCGGTGCACAAATTAGAAAGACAGCCGACAAATCGGCTTAGTCGGCTTATGGCTAATGTTGGTGGTCCTAAATCGAGCAAACGGAGGCTTCTGATTTCAGCGGTACACTAGGTCCTCTTATATGGAGCCGAAGTGTGGGCGGATTCCCTTGATAAGAACATATATCGGAAGAAACTTGCCCTGAAACGGAGTGCACTACGGGTGTCTTCTACATATCGTTCTGTTTCCGCGGACGTAGTCCTAGTTGTTGCTGGACTTATTCCAGTTTACCTCCTCGCTGAGGAGCTGAAAACTATTTTCCAGAGGAAGTCTGAAGTGGGCATGGAAACCGCGCACCGGAATGCAAGAATGCAGACGTTTCTAAAATGGCAGAACAGCTGGGAAATAGGAGATTGGGGCCGTGGAACTAGAAGGTTGATCTTTCAGGTGCAACGCTGGACAGAGAGGAAGCATGGAGAGATACATTATTATCTGACCCACCTTCTGACTGAACATGGATATTTTCGGTCTTACCTCAAGAAAATGGGGAAGGTATATTCCCAACAATGCATCAATTGCTCTGAAGGTATTGATGATGCCCAACACAAAAGAGGTGGTTTGATAAGAGGGAATTACTTCAAAAGTAGATTGGACAACAGATCTCCCCAGACAACATAGTGGAAATGATGCTCCAAGATGAGTCACATTGGAACAATGTAGCTCATTACACTGAAGAAATTATTCGAACGAAGAATAAAGATCTGGACAGTCACGAATGTAAAATAGTTTGTAAAATAGTTCAGGAAAAGTGTCCTAGTATATGGTGCTAACCTGAAGTAATGTTTAAACGGTTCCAGAAGTCACAGGGGGAGTTTAGTCTTCCATCAGGATTCCGACACTATGTGCGTAAATGATTTCTCCTCCTCCGTAAATAAATATATATATATATATTGTGAATTGTTCAGACTCGTGGCTTAGTTGGCAGCACGCCGGCCTCTCACCGCTGGGTCCGTGGTTCATATCCCGGTCACTCCAGTGAGATCTGTGCTGGACAAAACGGAGGCAGACAGGTTTTTCTCCGGATACTCCGGTTTTCCCTGTCAAAAATGTCATTCCAGCAATATTCTCCACGATCATTTCAGTTTATCTTTCATTCATTTAATCATTGCCTCAGAGGAGTGCGACAGACTTCGGCAGCCGGCACAGTTCATATCCTCGCCACTAGGTGGGCGCTTCATTCATTCCATCCCTGACCCGGTCGGTCGACGAGAAGCAGGCTGTGGATTTTCATTGTAAATGGTTCATGAATGAAATTTACTTCCCTTGATTTCATCTGTTACACATTTGAGTTTTTAAACATTCTAAGAGATTATGGTGCTCTGAAATAGATCACATGTTACCTTCTTGAGCCAGTGTGGGTCTGGCAGAGGAATGTCTGGGAAGGCCTGCTTGCGCTCCACGTAATACCAGGGAGCTCGTACGTAGTAATACCAGCTGATGACCCTCTCCACTGGATCACGTACTATGTTCACGTAGATGGGCTCCGGGAGACCGAACCTGCAACAACACAAACGTTTCTTATCTTAACACTCGTCATCGTAGCTGAATCATCAGAGGATTTGAATGAGTTTTTAAAAGGCATGGACTCTGTCCATATTTTAACCTTGGTCCATGGTGTAACTACAATGGTGAGGCGGATAGCTCCCTCTCTCTCGTGCGGATGACGTCACAACGGGAGCTGCCGTGACTTGTGGCTAAAGGCGGGAGTCTAGCGCGTGAATCCACAGTCGATTGAAATAATTATGTTAATGTTGACAGGTGTGTACGTTGCTAGTGAAAGTATTGAATTTCAATCTCTGTCAACGGCATAATAAGGAATGTGTCTTCAAGCATCCAAGCGACGGTTCCTTAATGGTGTTTGTGTTTGCAAACATTCCTCATTTATTGAAACTTGTGAGAAATCATTTGTTAGATTTGTCCGTAATTAGATCAGGGATGTGTACTGCTCAATGGGAAAAAGGTGAGCAAGGAATGTTTTGGAACTACTAATTTCTATGTCTTCTTCTGAACTCACTATTGCGCACAAAATTAGCAGATATCATGTAAACTTAAAGGGATCAGAGAGACAAAAATTTTGGCCTGCAGCTCAAGTAGACTACTTTCAAACCAGGTATCAAAGGCTCTTGAATGGTGTGGAGGGAAACGTTTGATGAAAAACATTGACTGAGAAGAAGCTGCTAGATGTATGAAATTAATAAATGACTGGTTTGGCTTACTTAATGCTAAAAACAAATTTGGGAGTCATTCTGAAAGCCCCCAGGGGATCAGAACTTGTGGAACGTGGGTTGGTGACCACGGGACCCCATCTGTCCGGCATTGCTTCCACTTACTTGTGCCGGGCTCCTCTCCATCTACTTTCCTGTCGACCTCTCTTGGTCAACTCTTGTTCTCTTCCAACCCCGACGGTTTTCCGAGGCCTAGGGAGTATCTTCCTTTTCCGCCTTAATTGGCCCTTGTCTCATCTTTCCTGATACCTTCCTTCTGCGAGGAGTCAGCCTTATTTTTCTTTTCATGTTATCTCCTGCCTTCTGCTCAAGGCCCTCAAGGAGGCAGGGTGTATGTAGCCCCACCACTTCTGGTGCACCCTGGATTTTGCTACACCCTCAGGAGCTTACGGCTGGTGAGTTCGGGAGTAGGCGATCCCGAGGGATTCCTGAGCTGGGTCCGTTTTGTCCCCTTTTACCACTGACTTGGGATGGGCCCTCTCCTCTTTCCTATCCGCCTTTCATGGCTCTCCTCCCTTCCAAGTCCGTCAATCCTCATTATTCGAGGGTTGAGGGCATTTATTTTCTTTCTGTCCTTTATTTGCCTTATCCTTTGTTTGTTTACCATTTCTTCGTTTAGTATGTAAGTCTCGTTTGTATTACTTATAGTTTTCATTCTCATCTCATCTTTCACTATCACCCAAACCATTAGGGGCCGATAACCTAGATGTTAAGACCCCTAAAAACAAAATATTATCATCATCATCATTATTCTGAATGAAATGCATTTGGTACTGATTTAGACAAGCAAATCAGTGTGCTAAATAATATCAATGAGTTGATAACGTCCATGAAAGTTGACCGACATAAAGCCTTACTCCCATTTCGAAAATGAATTCTACTCAGCAACACGTATTTAGTTAACCTTTTTAGATGCTTGAAGCCCATGTACCAAATCGAGTACATAATAACTTATCGTCTAAATCAAGATATTTTGGAGAACCTTCTCACATATATTAGAGGAATGGGAGGCTCCAATGATCACGAATATCCTCTGGATATTAAATAAACTGTAGATTGAGATGGTACATTTTGGACAAGCCCTCTGCTTCAGTTTTTACTTTAAATATAAACACAGAGGAGGATATTGACGAATAGTGTATGATTAAACCAATGGAAACAGAAACCGATACCTGTTTCTCGCAGGCTGCGTTAGTGAATGTTGCCAAACCTATTCCTGATATCGTGGATGCTCCTGACTAAGAAAAACTAGTTTCCAGTTTATTTATTGAATCAAATTACGAAACTGTGGAAATGAATATGAGTATGTTTAAAACGACCGATCATCAGAATGTTGGATGAATTTGATGTCTCAGATTTTAAAGATGAAATGAACCATGAAGGTTTAAAATACAGTACAGGATATGTAGCACATAGATTCAGGGATAAGTACAAAAAATTGCGAACATTATCTCAAGAACATTGGTTGGTTCCTCAATTTAGGGGCTGCGACAACGCGGTCATGTAGTTCCGTGTTCTTTGTACGGTATCTCAAGAACATTAACCCAGTAATGAAGGCCCAGATTGGCTCCAGTTTATTTCAAGGGGAAATCGTTTGTATCCCTCTAATGAGCATATGGAAGTTGAAACAACAATGGACGCTGCGTTTCATAAATTTCCTGACATTTCGCAATCAAATGATATGTTTATATTCAATGAATTAACCAGCAGGACCTTGTAAAAATTACCTCATATTAATATTGCATATGAGGTTATTCACTGTTTAGCTCGAACCCGAACATATATTAGGTTGCTTGGCTTAAACAGAAAAATAAGTTTCGGCAATTCAAAGAGCAAATTGAATCGCAAAATGTGTAAATTCATCAATGTAAGAAAATAGTTGATTTCGTTATTGGACTATTAATATTATTTAGAGGTACGGCGCATTCATAATTACCAACATTATTATCAGAGTTTACAATACAAAGTATGTTGAGTGCTATAATACATTTTATTTATTAATTATGCCTTCAATTTAAGACCAGAGCCGTGTCAAATACATGTACTTCGTGCTGTGTCACAGAACGCAATGCCCCCGTTGTGACGTCATCCGCACAAGAGAGAGGGAGCGATCCGCCTCACCATTGTAGTTACACCATGCCTTGGTCTACTTCTACAGTTTTGTCATACACCCTTCCTCCGTAACTAAGTTTGCTATTCCTGGCTGTCTTAGCATGTGACCTACCAACTTATCTCTTCTCTTCTTTAGCAGCCGCCAGAAACATCTCTCCCCTCCCACTCGTCCTAATACCTCTTCTTGTTACTCTATCTACCCATCTATTCTTTATCATTCTCCTGTAACACCACATTTCAAACGCTTCTATTCCCCTCTTTTCTGCTGCACCAACAGTTCAAGTTTCACTTCCATAGAGCGCCACGATTCAGACAAATATTTTCAAAAATGACTTTCTTATATCTAAATCAAACATAAATTTACAAAAATGGATATTTAGAGCTCAATATATTTGACTTAAACGGTTCGTTGTTGAAGAAAATTCTTCTACAACATGTTTTGAGTGTTGTATAGAAGAGTAGTTTTCGTAGCTTTGGTAGAGGCGAATATATTAATGTATTTTTATAATTTATGTCATATTCCTGGAGAAAAATGTTATTTGAGGGAGGGGAAGCTTATTTTTAATATAACTGCATCATTCTGTCTGCCACACAACACACAGTAGCTGTATTATCATCGAGTAGGCCTATTTACATTGCCGTTTCTAAATGAAGGTTACAATAATCGATATTTCCAAGGAAAAACAAATACTGTATTGAACAAAATGAAATGTGAGATAATATCACTGTATAAATAATTCTTTTTTTGGGCTAATACCGAGTGAAATTAAATTAGAACCATACGTTTCGGAGATACCTTGCCTCCTTTTTCAATGGAATCAAACAATGTGGCCAAAGGAAGTATATCAATGAGATTACAAAAAATTACAAAAATTATAGATAAATTCCTCTGTTCGTCACCAGAGAGCAGCTGCCAGAAATTACTGTATGGACCATGGTAGAACGGTGGACAGAGTAGTTCTACCATGGTCCATACAGTAATTTCTGGCAGCTTCTCTCTGGTGACGAACCGAGGAATTTATCTATATTTTTTGTAATTTTTTGTAATCTCATTGATATACTTTCTTTGGCCAAGTTGTTTGATTCCATTGAAAAAGGAGGCAAGGTTTCTCCGAAACTTATGGTTCTAATTTAATTTCACACGGCATTTGCCCAAAAAACATGAATTATTTATATAGTAATCCGGGCCGTGAAAGCCTTAATATACATAACATCACTTTAATTTGAGGCACACATGGACAAGGAATAAAACATTCTTCCTTTAGTCAAAGGATACACCCTCTTATAACGAATAAAACCGGGTGTTAATGCGCAGGTTCGTACCTCACTGGTATCGGGAGAATGTGGGTTCGAATCTCACCTCAGCCGTCCTGTAAATGGTTTCCGGGGGTTCCCATTTTCACCAGACAAAAGCTGGGACGGTTTGTTTCAACAGGTTTACGGCCGATTTCCTTCCAAAATCCCTTCCTTAATTAGACCCAGGTTAGCGGTCGCCTGAGTGATCACCCTGTCACAATCCTCAGTTGTATCTGATGACTGACACCGTCATCGCGACGGTAGAGGAATGATCCCTCGCAGAGTCCGTAGGTGAAGCCGAGCAGGGAGGATAAGCGATAAAAAATAAACAAATAAAAACACGCATTGATATGAAGTATATAATTGTATAACTATACAACTACCTTTAAAAGTTTGACATCAATTGTGAATATTTTGCATGATATTCGAATAAGTCATCTAAATGTAATTTACCGACAATAACACACTGAGGAACATTTTTACAGAAGCAGATATTATTTATCTAAATTAATTGGTTGACATCTGCTAATACTCAATATGCTCTCTAATTTATTGATACTGTTACGGCTGTGAGTTTGTTTCGTCGCCTCGCCGCGTGAGTCACCGCCGCCCCCGGGCTATGCTCTGCCTCTGTGTATTGCCTGCGCCTTACGCAACAGGGCTACTAGGACAAAAGGGATGGTCCAGAATATTCGTGACCCAGCCAGTGATGGAAATCTCGAGAAGCCGTGAATCCTGGGCGGGTCTAGAAGCATTCATTGAGTCACCAGCCTGCTATATAAGAGCGACCTGGCCAGCTAGGTGGACAGTGTTTTTTTGAGCTAGTGCGTGCCTTTATCTGAGCGCCAGTTGTCGGTGACGTGACTTGCGAAACCCTAGTGAAGCTGATTCTCTTGACAGCGAAGGAGTGTGAAGCCTACGGAAGGACTGTATTTGAAGAGTGTGTGTTTACCTAGTGCGACAGAGATATTGTGGTGAATTGCGAAAACACCGGGGGATGTTACCCTAGCCAGCGGACAGCGAAGCAGAGTGTAGTGGTGAGTGACTGGCTATCGTAAATAACTGTAGCTTGTGTATTCAAGAAAGTGTTGCAGGTAGTTCTACCGAGGTCACCGGTCCCATTAGGAGGGATTAACTTCTGTGGCTTATTGACAAGTGAAAGGCAAGTGTTCCCTGCAAGAGGAAACTAGAGTGAGATACTAATTGCTTGTATTTGCTATCGTGTGGTGTATCTTTCTGGCCCGCAATAAAGCTAATACGTTTCTTTAAAGGAACAATCTGTGTTGTGCTTCTACCCACCGTAATCCAGTTAACGGAAGTGCCACTAGGGGGTGGCACGCAACAATACCTTCTTCGATGAAGGACTGAAAACATGTTCCAATAAAGAAGAGAGTATATTGAGTATTAGCAAATGTCAACAATTTAATTTGGATAATGGACTTAATACCGAATTATCCAAAATGGTTAATGTTTTTGCCTCATATCAGATATTATTTCATTAGTTTTGAACTTCTAAGTTTTAATTAGCAATATTTCTTCTGTATAATGCTTTTTTAAAAAATACAATAGAGTATTTTACCATTCTTCACATGGTATCACTATAGACGTAGCGGCTTCAGTGGCGTAGTTGGTAGCAAACTGAACTTCTGTGCCCAAGATCGCGGGTTCAAATCTGGCCGAAGTCGTCGGATTTTTAAAGAGCGTTAAAATCCTTCGGTATGCCTTCCTTCGGAGGGAAATTAAAGCCGGCGGTCCCATGTCATAGATTTATGGCATGTAAAAGATCCTTCCACAGACTAAACTTGTGTGAAGCTAAATTTTTAGGTTAGATTTCGTTGTAACGCTCTATCAAAGTTCCAACGTTCACCACCAGGTATCAGAGACATTTGGTAGCGAAAGTTGGAACTACTTGAAATTGAATGGAACTTGTAGCTCACCCTATGGGTGTCCGCTTGAAGCAGCTACAGCCTCTGGCGAGCGAACATGTCCTCGGTCACTCCCGGCACTAAAGGCATACGATAAATAAATAAAATAAATACTATAGAAGATTTTTATTTGTTTTTGATTCTAACATTATTTTAAGCAGGTTCCTCTTTATATTTGGAAGTTTTTTTATAATTATTTTTTTATTTTAGTGCTTAATTTTTATTTATAGATTGTTAATGTTTAGATTATATTGATGCTCTTAGTTTAATGTTATTACAATTTGATTTTAGCTGAGGATGGTTACAAGTTAACCGAAACTAATACTATATACAGAATGTTATTCAGTTTCAATATAGGGCCTAGTATTGACTCAAGTGGAATAAAACTATTTTACCTATTGATAGGTATATTAATTTAAAATAAAAATTGGTGTCCATGATTGATTTGGCAATCCCATAACTTTATCTTATTGTTCGTGAATGTGTGGTTGGGCCGCCCAGAGTGCAGTGCTATTACGGCACCATCACATGCCGGAAACAGATTTACGATGCGGCACGCAAATCCTTGACTGGCGTCCATCTGTGACGGAGCACGGAGAGCAGAGATGATGAAACGAAGACAGTAGTTGATTGCTCTGTGGAAACCCCACATTATTGCTTAATTGTACACTCTGTTGTTTCTGCCGTGTGATAAAACTATGTGCAATAAAACCTCCATAAATTACATTTTTCCTAATGAACAAACAATGATATCGCTATATTTTACTCATCAATATCGAAGAAGGAGGAAAACAAGATGTTTAAAACAACAACAACAACAACAACAACAACAACAACAACAACAAAAAGCAATCATTACTCGGGATGTTTCATATTATTGGAGATACTGTATTTATCAGATGGCTGGTTGGTTCCTCAGTTTAGGAGCTGCTATACGCGGTCATGTAGCCCCGTGTACTTTGGGTGTGTGTGTAGAATCTTTCTGATAACCGGTGTTAATTGTGATGGCTGTATTAGTGTGTGTTATCTGTTTTTAATTCAAGTAAGGACTGCAGACATTCAAATTTTCAAGAAGTTCCAACTTTTGCCACCAAACGCTACCGTCAACGACCAACTAGTTCTGACTTTGTTACTAGATGCCACCGCAGTCGGCTCCTGGCGACGAACGTTGGAACGTAAGAGCGTTAGTCAAATATAACCTATAATTTAGCTCCACACAAGTGTAATTAGTGGAAGGTTCTTTATCATGCCATAAATCTATGACATAGGTCCGCTGCGCCGGCTTTACTTCCCCTCCGAAGGAAGGCATACTGAGGGATTTTTAACGCTCTTAAAAAGTCCGACGACTTCGGCCAGGTTTGAACCCGTGACCTTGGGCATAGAAGCACCTACACCACCGAAGCCGCCGTACTTATCAGAGAAGAGACAAATAAGCACTGTACTATATTATTATTATGAATCGCAGCCATAGCTGGGTATGTTTGATTGAACGTCCGAGGGCTCCCAACAAGTTCAATTTCAAGTAGTTCCAACTTTGGCTACCAGATGCTACTGTCACTGACACCTAGCGGCGAACGTTGGAACTTGATGGAGCGTTTCTAAATAGCCAAATATAACCTACAAATTTTGCCACACACTACTAAATGCAGAGGTAGGTTCTTTTACGTGCCATAAATCTATGACATGGGCCCACCGGCTTTACTTCCCTTCCGAAAGAAGGCATACTGAAGGATTTTAATGCTCTTAAAAATCCGAAAACTTCAGCCGGGTTCGACCCCGCGATCTTGGCCATAGCCCTTCAGCATGCTACCGTTCACTGTATAACAATGAAAATCCACAGCCTGCTTCTAGTCTCCGACCGGGTCAGGAATGGAATGAATGAAGCCCCTATCTAGCGGGGAGGATATGAACTGTGCCGGCTGCCGAGGCCTGACGCACTTCTCTGGGGCAATGATAAATGAATGACAGATGAAATGAAATGATAGTGGAGAGTGTTGCTGGAATGAAATTTTGACAGGGAAAACCGGAGTACCCGGAGAAAAACCTGTCTGCCTCCGTTTTGTCCAGCACAGATCTCACATGGAGTGACCGGGATTTGAACCACGGACCCAGCGGTGAGAGGCCGGCGTGCTGCAGCCTAAGCCACGGAGGATTTCACTGTATAACAATATGGCATATTATTAGTTGTTGTCTTAATTGAGGGGCTTGGGCATTGTGGTCGTTTATCTTATTGTATGTAGAATTTGTCTGATAACGTGTGTTATTGTGGTGCCTGTATTAGTCTGTGCATTTATAATTCAGCTGAAGATTGGGAAGTTGGCAGCCGAGGTCTTGTGTAAGGAACCATCGGAGTATTTGCCTGGAGTAAAAGTGGGGAAACCAAGAAAATCCACTTCCAGGATGGCTGAGATGTTAGGGGCAGATGAGATCGCTGTTCCGCCCGTTAAAGCAACAATTACTAATTAATTAACTAACAGGCTATTTTTAGCCGGCCCCGTGGTGTTGGGGTAGCGCGCCTGCCTCTCACCCGGAGGCCCCGGGTTCGATCCCCGGCTCCGTCAGGAATTTTAAAACTGACGTGAGGGTTGGAACGGGGTGCACTCAGCCTCGTGAGGAAAATTGAGTAGCTGTCTGACAGTGAGACAGCGCCCCGATCACGAAAACCAAGATTAACGGCCGAGGGGACCCGACGTGCAGATCACGCGTCACCCCAATATCTGCAGGCCGAATGGCTGGGCAGAGGTCGCTTGGTCGGCCTTAGCCCGTCATGGGCTTTTTTTTTGAACAGGCTATTTACTTACTTATTTACTTACTGGTCTTTAATTTGAAATGAAACCTGCGAATCTGCGCGTGATCTTGCTGGTGGCGCAATTCACTCATAACGGGATCACAGGTAATAATAATAATAATAATAATAACAATAACATTAATAATAATAATAATAATCTAATAATAATAATTACTATTATTGGACCCCTGCGAGAACTCTCGCATGTGTATAAACCACCCTCCTAGCTCTAGTGTAATGCGGGCTGGACAGTTCCACCACGGGCTATCGTCTTGTTTATTTGTTTATATAAATTGTGGATATTTATGAAATCAGAGTGCAATTCGTCACTTCTGTGGGAAATTATCTTTCCTTTGAATGCACAATCGGTTCCTTGTGAGCGCCCCTTGTGTAGTCTATAGACCACCCGCCTAACTTTTAGTGTTATGTGGACTGGACGCGACACAGTTCTGACAGGGGCTATCGTTTTTTTATTTGTTAAAACGCAATTTTTATACAAATACAGTAAATATATTTCCGTTGACTTTTCAAGAAATGCAGGATTTTTCCTGTACTATTGAGACGATTTGGCACAAACCGCACCTTCTAACTCCCTCTGGTTTAAAAGCTTGATTTTTGTGAAACATACACGTTAGCGTTTTATATACTGGTACCGGTACTGTTCCATAATGATAGTGCACTGCAGTCGGCGAGAGTCGAGCGTGGATCTGCACAAATACTTGCTAACGAAACAGACAAACCAAAAGGGGAGAAAATAATACAACGCGGAAGAAGAAAGTGGAAGCGATGGCGATACGTGTAATTTTATTGTTCCATTCTTTAAATAGTTACTGGTAATTAAAATACTATACACTGCACAAATGCTACAGATACCTTGCCATAGAACCGAAAAATGTAAAGGTTCATTCCGTATTTCAGCTAGTATTCTCTGGAATACACATACGTTGCACCAGTATACAGGACTTCCCCTCAGAACCAAAAAACACTCCCTTCCAAGTAATCTAATCAACTATGCAATTATCATGATCAATGTGAGCATTCAATTGTTTTAAATACTATTCTTATGTACGTGCCTTGTAACGTGATACTAAAACTTTCATAAATAACTTAAGTAATCTAAGCTAAAAGATAGTACAGTAGTAGAAAATAATTTTGCAACAGCAAAAATCCAACGATTATCCAGATGTATAACAACTACCTGTACTAAGAACTTTTATTGTCAACCGAATGTTTAGGTTAAGTTTTTTATTCATTTCTTTTATGGTATTTAACTACCCTCTGAATGAAGACAGCTGCGTAAATAGCCTTTGTAGCCTCAGTGGCCTGTATAAGAGAAACAATAAATTCACATTCAACTGAGCGTTATACAGTAACATTTCTTTATTGACATTAATGGCGTTAGGTTACATGGACCATGCAGTCAGCCTAAGATTCAAGGGCGTGCAATTGAGACTTACACAAGAAAGCTGTCCGATTTACCAGCTCATAAATCCTACGTTTCGTGGAGGAGATAAAAGGAGAGAGAGTGGACAACTTGGAGATGGGGGTCAATAATTTTCCTTTTAAGTGGGTCCGGCAGTGTCTTTTAAAGACAGATGGGTAGAGGTCTGAACTACTAGTAGTCGAGCGGCCTCAACCTCAGCCTCAGGGTTCATTGCTACTTTGTTAGAGAACTCGCTTGGGCTGGTCAGGAGAAAGCTTACCTTGATCTCAGCTGGACATTTCTGGTCTGGTCTGGGAAATATGAGCGTCATTCGGAAATGTTCTAGTTTGCTAACGCCTGACTCATTCCCGCGTTCGATCTCCGGCTCTGTCAAGAAATTTTAATTCTGAGCTGAGGTTCAAACGGGGTACACACAGCCTCGTGAGGAAAAACTAAGAAGAGTTCGAGATCGATTCCAATCTCAGCCTCGAAGTAGTTTTTCGTGGTTTTCTACTTCTACTCCGGACGAATTCCGGGAGAATTCTATTCTTCAATAGGGCAGAATATTATTGAAGATATTTTTTATTTTATTTTAATTATCTTAGCCTAATTATAATTATTAATTGACTGACTGCGTGGCTTAGCGGTAACGTTCTCGCGTGCTGATCCCAAGGTTGCAGGATCGAATCCTGGCGCAGTCAGTTGGTATTTGAGGGTGCGCAATTGCGAGAGAGCAGTGTCAGAAGATTTACTGGCAATGTCTGTATGGAATGACAAATTCTGGAGTTCTATCACCATTTTTAGCATTTTATCAAACATTATATAGATTACAACTAACATATACCGACAAGTTACATTACCAATACTGCAACTAAATAAGTGTACATATTGTAAATATATTCACCCATATTTTCAAACATAGATTTTATAGCCTAAGTGAAATGGATCTGATGATGATCGCTTGATGATCGAAACTGGTCATCCTAGTGTATTTATTAATCTCATGTAATTTTTTCAGGAATAGGGTATAACCCAACTATTTGGGGTAAATTCGTGTTGACCGACTGAAAAGCACCAAACTTTTGTTTCCTATGCTTGCTAATTAAAAGCGGTAACCGATTCCCAAACACCTCAATATTCTTCTTCAATAGGCTACCATTTACTGAGTGTTTTGGTCATTAATTCTAAGGCCTAATTTTAAAGCAATATATGCACATAACAATTGTCGGAAAACGTGTGTTATTGTGGTGTCTGTAGTAGTGTTCGTATTTGTAATACAGGTGAGAATATGGAAGGAGGAGGACGTGGCCTTATGTTAGGAACCATCCCGGCATTTGCATGGAGTAGAAGTGGGGAAACCACGGAAATCCACTTCCAGATGGCTGAAGTTGGAATGGAACCCACCTCTTTCCTCACGAGACTGAGTGTACCCCGTTCCAACCCTCAGATCAGGATTAAAATTACTTGGCAGAGCCGGATATCGAACCTGGACCTCCAGGCGACAGCCAAGAGTGCTAGCCACTACGCCAGTAGATGATCTCTCTCACTCTCGCCACTCACGATAGCGGTACTGCCTTGATCTTGAACACTACGAGCAGTTGTGGTGCTCCAGGCGTTAACGTGCACTATCCACCCGCTTCCTGGCGCAATATAACGAGCACGCCAAACAACTTATCAGGCTGGTCAGTGAACCAACACTCCTCTCCGAATACATGATGATCATAATTGTTGTTTTAAGGGGCCTAACATCTAGGTTATCGGCCCCTAATGGTTTGAGTGATCGGGATAATGAACAATGGTACGATACCTACAACTAAAACTAGCTACGGACTTAACAACTAACTAGCTTGCCACGGTGGGTGAGTGGTTATCGTGTCAGATTACCAACTCCAAGCTTGCAAGTTCGCTCCTGGCCGTGGTATGTGATTTTTGAAAGGCGACTAAAATCACGACACGCATGTCATACGTTGTTGGCATGTTAAAGAACCCATTTGTATTCAGTAGGCCATATTCATAATGTCAAAATTAAACTCGGGATTTTCCGCCAACACAAAGTTCGTCCTTTCTCTACTAGAAAGCGATATAGTGTCAAGGAGCTTAGATATCTAACCTCCTTGACTTTCATAGCGCTCCAAGGAACAACAAAAAATTCGAAATGCAAGCTGCCTTCTGGGTGTCAAATAACAAAGCTTGCACCCGGCACCCGAGGCCATTCGATATTATTATTATTATATTACAACAAACTTACTTACCAGAAGAAGAAATGAATTTAAAAAGAAAGGAAGAGAAAAGAAATAATGGACAGGAGGAAAAGAATTGCCCTCAATCCACGAAGAATGAGGATTGAGGGACTTGGAAGGAAGGAGAGCCTTGAAAGGCAGATGGATAGCTGAGGTGGGAATGGAACCCACCTCTGACCTCACGAGGCTGAGTGTACCCCATTCCAACCCTCAAACCAGAATTGAGATTCCTTGTCAGAGCCGAGGATCGTACCCAGCCCGCCCTAAAGTCAGTAGAAAAAGGGGAAGAAACGGACCCAGCTCAGGAATCCTTCGGGGTCGCCAACTCCCAAACTCATCAGCCGTGAGCCCTTGAAGGTGTAGCACTATCCTGGGTGCACCATAAGTGTTGGGGCTACAAACACCGTGCCTCCTTGAGGGCATTGTGCAGAAGGCAGATGGCTGACCCATCACAGAATGAGGGTATCAGGAAAGATAAGACAAGGGCCAATTAAGGCGGGAAAGTGAAAGACTCCCTAGTCTTCGGATACCCTAATACCATGCGGGTCGGAAGAGAACAAGTGTTGACCAAGTAAGGCTGACAGGAAAGATAACTGACAGGAGCCGGCACAAGTAAGTGGAAGCAATGTCGGATTCAGCTGGGGTCCCGTCGTCGCCAATCCACGTCCCACAAGTTGTGAGCTCCCTTAGGAGTCTCCGAATGCAGAGCCGCATTTAAGGTTCTGTCAACCTATCAGAGCTCTCGTCTATTGAGATTTCCATAAGTAACGTGATAATTCAGGAGGCGTGATGCTGTAGCTGCTTGCCTCTAACCAAGGCGGACAGGGATCTGTTAATACATGTGAGTTTTCCGAAGCGAAATGCTACGTCCCTTGGCTTTGATTCCGCGTTAAAGGAGGTCCCGTGGCTTATGATCGTGAGATTAGCGGTCACGTCTACAACTACAAGCTTCCTTCCCTTCTTTCATCGTAATGTAGAAATATAATTGCTTTTCAGTTGGTCAACAAAACCATGTGCCTAATTAAATTGGGCGGGGAATAACACTTATCTACTCACACTTGCTAACAGGGGAAGACGACCTCGTAGTTCCACCCCTTAAAACAACAGTAACTAACTAACTAGCGGCTTCGGTGGCGTAGTTGGTAGCATGCTGAGCTTCTATGCCCAAGATAGCGGGTTCAAACCCGGCCGAAGTCGTCGGATTTTTTAAGAGCGTTAAAATCCTTCAGTATGCCTTCCTTCAGAGGGGAAATAAAGCGGGCGGTCCCATGTCATAGATTTATGGCATGTAAAATATCCTTCCACAGACTAAACTTGTGTGAAGATACATTTCTAGGTTAGATTTCGTTGGAACGCTCTATCTAAGTTCCAGCATTCACCACTAGGTATCATTAACATCTAGTAGAGAAAGTTGGAACTACTTGAAATTGAACGGAACTTGTAGCTCACCCTATGGGTGTCCGCTAGAAGCAGCTACAGCCTCTGGCGAGCCGAACATGTCCTCCGACACTCCCGGCACTAAAAGCCATACGATAAATAAATAATTGCCGCCTCCAGTTTGGCACAGGCTTTAAATCCTGGCCTGTCTCTTGGCTCATGAAATTACTCCATGTAAATCTCAAATTTATTAAGACCACACCTGTAATATAGCCACATCTTTTAAACCACCCGAGGCATTCTCGATATTAGTTATGTCTTCTCTATCCCGCATGTTCTTAAATGATTGCAGCTTTGAGAGTAATGTGTTGAGTATATACGGCGTGCTGAGATGTGTACACAGGATTATTTTCGGAACTATAAACACAAATCAGCAGCAAGGTCCTGCACATTGGCAATCAGTTATACAGCGTAATAATAGGCCACCCGGGATTTTAGCTATCCCATCCGTTAATTATGGGCCCGATTGAGCCGGATACGAACCGAATATGGGATATAAGTGGGGCTGGAAACCATTACCTAACTGCGACTGTGGGGATGAATACTAGAGACCTGTCATTTGTGCACTAAAACGATGAAAATATGCATGCAATTATACTCTAAAAATATAGCAAATATTCATTAAAAATTGTAAAATATGCACTTAACCTCTTCCGACCCAAGACTAAATTTGTTGCTGAGAATTTGTTTCCTGACTTTCCTTTTAAATGAAAAATGAAAATCCACAGCCTGCTTCCAGGCTTCGACCGGGTCAGGAATGGAATGAATGAAGCCCCCATCTAGCGGCGAGGATATTAACTTTGCCGGCTGCCGAGGCCTGACGCACTCCTCTGGGGCAATGATTAAATGAATGACAGATGAAATGAAATGATAGTGGAGAGTGTTGCTGGAATGAAATTTTGACAGGGAAAACCGGAGTACCCGGAGAAATACCTGTCTGCCTCCGTTTTGTCCAGCACAGATCTCACATGGAGTGACCGGGATTTGAACCACGGACCCAGCGGTGAGAGGCCGGCGTGCTGCCGCCTAAGCCACGGAGGCTTCTTTCCTTTTAAATAATGGCACAAATAATACATATTTAAAGGCAAAGGGCACATTCTTAATAAAATATTGAAATTGCAGGCCACAGTGTTACCAATTGATGTAATGAACTATGCCGCAAGTGTTCCGGGACAGATGATGATGATAATTGTTGTTTTAAGGGGCCTAACATCGAGGTTATCGGCCCCTAGTTGTTCCGGGACAGCTTACCTTGGAACTACTATAATAAAAATATCGTATGGCCTCGGGTGCCTTGGAACTGAGAAGTAGACGAGGTTCGAACTGACCTTGAAATGGTTTTCCATGGTTTATCATTTTCAACCCCAGATGAAACAGTAACGTTAATCTCTTATAGGCCACGACTGCTTCCTTCCAAAGTTTTGCCCAGTTTCATTCGTTAGCATTCTTTTGACCTCTAATTAACACCTCTGATGAGCTAAGCGTCGGGAAGAGCATCTGGTCGTAAAAACCATTCGCCACATAGAAATCACGTCTCATTTTTCAACCCCGTAGAAATAGAAATGTTTAGGGGTTAAAATACAGATTAGAATTCCCATAATGCCAACTAATGATGATTAAAAAAAATGAAGGTCCACATAATATGTGCACCCTTGGTCTGAAGAGGTTAATAATGAGCTTATATTATTCAGTCTTCTTTCCCCTCCTTTGCCGTAATATATGCAGTCGATTTTGCATGTTGTTCAAGTTGACATTTCTTTTCACATTTCACTTCCTTCGAGCATATTTGACAATAGACCACAACGCTATCAGTTGAATAATCTCTATTACCTGACACCCACTGATTTAATAAATACTTTCTGCTGCTCTTCTCTTAAGGCATTTTGAGGCAGCACGCTTGCGTGAAATACTGTTATATCGTTATCTGTTGCTCAGAAAGTTGCTTACAAGGGGTGTCCAACACGCAAGCGGAACCAATTTTGTTCAAGATGTTTTAAATTTACTTAATTTCAAATGCATATGCTAAAATATGCTGTTAAGTTCAGAATATGCAATAAATAACAATTAAGAAAAGAAAACCACAAAATATGCATTTACAAATGAGCATATGCATTTTCAAAAAATCTGGTCTCTACTGATAACACGTCGCCTTCGAGTGTCCCATCAAATGTTACCCAGACGAAAGGCAGGATCTCATTGGTTGGTTGGTTGGTTGGTTGGTTGGTTGGTTCCTCAGTTTAGGGGCTGGGGCAACGTGGTCATGTAACCCCGTACTTTGGGTGTGTGTAGAATCTGTCTGATAACTGTATGTGATGGCTGTATTAGTGTGTGTTATCTGTTTTCAATTCAAGTAAGGACTGCAGACATTGAATTTTCAAGTAGTTCCTACTTTTGCCGTCAAACGCAACCGTCAAAGACTACTAGTTCTGAACTTGGTTACTAGATGCTCCGTGATTGACGGTCACGTAAAACTACAATCTTCCTTTTTACTAGATGCCCCCGCAGTCGGCTCCTAGTGACGAACGTTGGAACCTAAGAGCGTTAGTCTAATTTAACCTATAATTTAGCTTCACACAGGTGTAATTACTGGAAGGTTCTTTTACATGCCATAAATCTATGACATGGGACCGCCAGCTTTACTTCCCCTCCGAAGGAAGGCATACTGAGGGAGTTTTAACGCTCTAAAAATCCGACGACTTCGGCCGGGTTTGAACCCGCGACCTTGGGCATAGAAGCTCAGCATGCTACCAACTACGCCACCGAAGCCACCGCCCCGTGTATTTGGGTGTGTCTTGAATGTGCCTGATAAAACCTGTATTTTTGTGTTGACTATAGTTTTGTGTGTGTAACTTTATTAGGGATCGTGATGAATTAAGGTACTACCGCGGAAATTGCCTGGAGGGAGTGTGGAAAAACTCTTGAAAGAACCACACTCGTGATAGCCACTGTCAGCGCAGTCTCAGCACATGCTGCAGCTGCCCGTCTGGTCGTGGTACACGGGACAAATAAATAAATAAATAAATAAACAAATAAATAAATAAATATGATAAGGAAGGAAGCTTGTAGTTTTACGTGACCGTTAATCTTGCAATCTTGACCTTCTTTTTACGTGGAATCCGAACCACAAGACATGCCATTTCAGTTCGAAAATCTCACATGCATTGACCGGGAATCGAACCCGGGGAACCTTGGTGAGAGGCAAACAGCTAGACCACTGCACCACCACACCCCTATGGTTGAGAATGGCATACGTGAGTATTTATTTGTAATGTACATTGCATTGTATGTCGTTGAGTGGAAGAGAGAGCCAAGGGCGCCAGCTTCGCCACATAAAGACGTTTATAATAATACAAGATGTTCAGCAAAGAACATATAGCCTACTTTCTCCCAAATTCATGGGGTTACTTATAACTCTTTGTCCTCACCCCTAAAACAATCACCTCGACCACCATGTATTTTTTGTTTTCTTTTATATTGACAATTAAACAGTAAGTGTCAAAATCAATATTATATATTTATGGTAATTGAATATCAAAACTACTAACTTACTGTAATGCATTCACGTCCGTTAATCTCGATATTAAGCCTCCAAACGGAAGAATCCTTCGTTTTGGGTGGCGGCGATCACAGTAGGTTGGTGCTGCAACCTAGCAGTGAATTAATATATATCTTGTACGCCTCTGAGTTTTGAATGAGCAGGCAGTTTAAATCAATCAGAGGGATGGGATTCAGCTGGCAATGCTTAAAGGTAATCGAAGCGCGGTCGTGGCTAGAACTTGAACTATTACAAAATTGCCATACTTCAGGACGCCAAGGATTTACAAAGCGGAATGTTTGGAACAATTGCCCACAATAGGACAGCACCGTACAGAGGCATTGAGAAGGCTGTGGTTGATGACAACGTGTATCCTGAACTTAGGCTATATTCTCCTATTTCTAATGTCTTCTGTTTATGTGCGATGCTGGGGCTGTGATAATTAATAAACGAGTGTATACATTACCCTCTCCTGTGAGCTGAATGGCATTTTATTATATGTGTAAAGAGCTCGTCCACATAATTTGTAAAATAATTCAAGTAAAAAAAGTTAACTATTGTAGGTTTCGATCCCCAGTCAACCGCGTGAGAGACTAACGCTCTAGCCTAGAGCCAACCATGTTCTTAACATTTGAGTATTATTAACTGACTTAGATACAACGTGTCAGCAAATAATGTCTTGAAATAAACGATCTCTTCCCTGCAGTACATCTTCATTATAAATAATTTCATACAAAGTTTATATTATTTCTATCAGTAGGATATATCGCATAAAACATACTAAAACTACTGAAATATAGGACAGGCACAAGAGGTCAGCTGCCATCTTGTCATGTGACAGAGACGGCTCAGCTCTTTTAAGTCACGCTTACAGTATAATATTATAATATTAAATTATAATAAATAACGGATCACACACTTTAGGATAGCTTAGACTACCCTTGACTCGATAATCGGAATTGGTGGGTCTTAAGCTATTGATTATAATGGTTGCATAATTCACACGGCCATCCTGAAATGGCACGAATGATGACCTTGTAGTTTGGGCGCAAGACGCGGCCTATATAAAGGTATGTTGTTACCAAATTTGGTAGATATCGGATGATTAGTTTAGTAGTAATTTGATTTTACGTTTTGAACGTTTGAGTGGTCGCCATTCAGTTTTGGTAAAGATGGCAGCGATATAAACATGACACTGAGGTGCTCTATGCTAGTGCTACCTCTGTACGAAATCCGGTGTCACCGTGTTTGAATTGATAGAGGGGGGAACACACATTTTGAGTACACACACAGACAGTTGGCCCTGTGTAGATCTCATAAGTCTACAGTACTTTCATTTATTGCAAAAATAGAAAGTAGGCTAAAAATGAGCCCTATGCCAACCTATCGAGGTGTTCACGGTTAATCTAATAATCTCCGCCCTTCCCGAATAGGACGCTCAGCCGCCACTGGAGTCACACGGGAAAGTGACTATATAGTAAGAGTGGACTGTCTGACCTGCAGTACTCGGGGCCGTGTTTTTGTCTCTGCAGTGGTAATGAGTGCAAATAATGACACTTTCTCACTGGCCACTAGCCGCAGTGAAAGGAGAGACAGGCGTGCATCTATTTGACGATAATATGCAAGAAATCAGGGGGATGGACGTGATTGTTGTTTTATAGGATAGTGGTCTATATATTAACCACCTACTATAAAAATAGTTTGTAGGCTATTATCAAAGATGCTAATAGTTGAAACTTTCAGCCAAATTACAACAATATTTCTTCTAGATGTAATATTTCTGATAAGCAAAAATTATATCTGTCTAGTTTTATGGATGGTGGATAAAATTTTAACTAGTAAATATAATCAAAAATATTAAAATTAAGCAATAAAATAAAACATAAATAACTTATAGTATACAAATTTATGTAAAACAGACTAAAAATTAAAATAAAACATAAAAGATAATTGAAAATAAAATAAAAACATTAACAATTAAAATAAAATTAAAAAGATAAAATTATAAAATTAAAAATAATAAATAAATAGATAATTTTTAAAATTTGTAAAAAAATAAATAAATATTGATTGTAAAAAAAAAAATAGAGCTGAAATTAAAATTGAAATAAAATAAAATAAAGTAAACATTACAAAAAATATAGTCTGCCCTATAAAGGGTTAAGGAGCGGAACATTGAGGTTATCTGTCGTAAATAAAGCAAGGACTCGTAGAAGAATATCTCCCTCGGGGGATTCTAATATGGTGGATTCGAATCCTGGCCTAGGAAGGTTCAGGAAGGGGGAGGGAATCTTGGTAATCCGTAACGTACGATGTCAGCTTACAAAAGATCTCTCGTATCACACCTAGTCGCCCAGTAGCATTCCAGTTTCCCTGCCAGATGGCAGTGCTACCAGAACGTCAAAATTGTAGAATAGATAGGTTAAATGGCTCCAACACCAAAGATAATAATAATAATAATAATAATATCGTATGGCCTCGGGTGCCAGGTGCAAGCTTTGTTATTTGACGCCCAGAGGGCAGCTTACATGTCGAATTTGGAACGCTATGAAAGTCAAGGAGGATAGATATCTAAACTCCTTTTACACTATATCGCTTTCTAGTAGAGAAATGAGGAACTTTGTGTTGGCGGAATATCCCGAGATACATTTTTCCATCATGAACACGGCCTACTGAATTCAAATGGGTTCTTTAACATGCCAACAACGTATGACGTGCGTGCCGCGATTTTTGACGCCTTAAAAATAAATCACTTACACGGCCAGGAGCGAACCTGCAAGCTTGGTGTTGGTAGTCCGACACGATAACCACTCACCCACCGTGGCAAGCAACACTAAAGATACTGTGTGTAGATGTATGTAGAAATTGTCTGATAACCTGTGTTAGTGTGGTTTCTATTTAGGTGTCTGTATTTGTAATTGAGGTGATGATTGCGATAGAGGCGGCCATTGATATCTGGTGGCGAAAGTTGGAACTACTTGAAATTGAACGGAACTTGTAGCTCACCCTTTAGGGTGTCCGCTGGAAGCAGCAACAGACTCAGGCGAGCCGAACATGTTCTCGGACACTCCCGGCACTAAAAGCCATACGATAAATAAATAACCTGAATCACAGATAACACACACTAATACAGCCATCACAATTAACACCGGTTATCAGACATATTCTACATACACCCAAAGTACACGGGGCTACATGACCGCGTTGTCGCAGCCCCTAAACTGAGGAACCAACCAACCATTGTAATTAGCACATGAATGAAAAACGTTAATAAATTTAACCTAAACGTAGGTATAAGTGAAAAGATAACCGACGGAATAGTCCAAGATCCCCTCAATTTCGTCGTTACTGTATATACAGGGTGTAACTAAATACGTGGGAAAGCTCCGGGGATTCGATAGAGGACCTGGCAACAAGCAAAACATGTCCTGTGAACATAAATGGTGTATGTGCGTTCGTTTCCGTGTTACAAGTATTGTTTGTGGTGTACATAACACAGACCGCTTCACTATGCAGGTCGGTCATTTGTGTTGATAAAGTGTACGTTACTACTTACAGTTCTCTACAGAAGGTGCTCAAAATGGCTACCACGAGCTCTAATGCAGGCGTCAATGCGCCGCGTCATTGACTGTCTCACACGCTCCCATATTCCCGGCGTCTGTCGTATCTGCTGACATCCTTGCTCTAATCACTGACTCAGCATGGCCACGTTATGAATATGTGTGCCATACACAATGGGTTGAGATCGGGAGAACGAGCAGGCCACGGTGTCGGTCCCTGACGCCCTATCTATTTGTTTGGATTTGAATAGCGACGAAACGTACAAGTGGCCTGTGTGCCCTCCACAAATGATCAACTAGCATCGTCCCGCCATCTGTGTTATGCATACCACAAACAATGCTAAACACGGCAACGAACGCACATACTGTACACCATATGTTCACAGGACATTTTTTGCTTGTTGTCAGATCCTCTATCGATTCCCCGGAGCCTTCCCACATATTTAGTTACACCTTGTATGTGCGTATCATCATATATATTATTTCAGTAGTACAGATCCCTCCTGCGGCACTCATAAGCGACCGATCGTGATACTGAGCATTCAAATGAAAGAGAATAGACATTAGCAGTGACGATTTGCACTCTAATTCCATAAATATCAATAATTTCTATAAAACATGACTTTTAAAAATATGTACGAAGTGTGCGATTTGCAGATAGGCTACTGTTGATGTATGAAAATACGCTCCATAATTGCTGTCCACTTCACATTTTGGTCGTTGTGATAACAGTTTCATGTCATTTTAACATTATGAGGTCCTTCCTTTATCATTTTGCATGGATTTCAGAAACAGTAAATCAAAGGAATGCGTACTCAAATTGTATAATTTCATAAATATCGAATAACCGGTGAGTGTTGCAGCACACTCGGCACACAAATGACATTATCAGTGACAAATTGTATTCTAATTTCTTAAATATCAATTTTTGTAAAACCTATTGGGGAAAGTGTGGTTTATGAACTTGCGAGATTTCTCGCACGGGTCCGCTAGTATTTTATAATATTGCTGCATATATTGTTAATTAGCGCGTATTAGGCTCATGTCTGACTTTTCATCGAGTCAGGAAGCAAGTAGCAACTGTATCAACAGAGCGTTAAAAATCCTTCAGTATGCCTTCCTTCGGAGGGGAAGTAAAGCCGGCGGTCCCATGTCATAGATTTATGGCATGTAAAAGATCCTTTCACAGAATAAACTTGTGTAAAGCAAAATTTGTTAGCTTAGATTTCGTCAGAACGCTCTATCAAAGTTCCAACGTTCACCACTAGGTATCATTGATATCTGGTGGCGAAAGTTGGAACTACTTGAAATTGAACGGAACTTGTAGCTCGCCCTTTAGGGTGTCCGCTGGAAGCAGCTACAGACTCAGGCGAGCCGAACATGTCCTCGGACACTCCCGGCACTAAAAGCCATACGATAGATAGATAGATAGATAGATAGATAGATAGATAGATAGATAGACAGTAGCTGTAAAATAGCCGTGCATTTATTTTCTTAAATCAAGACTTGTGTCAACTATCATACGTGAATGTATGAGTGTTCCTAAGATGATATAAGGTTTCCTCTCTAGTCCAGCTTCAGTGATCCCTCACATCGTTCTAAGAAAATACATTCTAAGACTAGTGGTGTGTTGTGAAAGTTAGTGACCCAATTATTCAGAATGTCTGCATTCTGTAATTGACTGCCCAACATAGCAGTGTGATATAACTGAGTCTTGTGGCGAGAAAGTACCAGCTACTGACAGGTATTGGCAAAGGAACAGCGGAACAAGAAGGCACATGTTCAAACAGCACTCATTCTCTGTCACTCTGACACTTGCGTGCAACGTCAATATCAAATGTTGTTCAGCGGTCTTTTTTTGGAAGCAGGGGGAACAAACTTGCCAAACAGTCTCATTATCGGAGAACAAACATGCCTACTGTCGGGGAAATAAGTATAGATACTCGAGTTTAGAGGGCAATAAAACCTTTACCCTTAGTCTTACATAAGAACAACCTACACCAAAAATTTCCTTGTTTTATTTGTCGTTTAACGATATAGAGTAAATATTTGCATTGTATCTCGTTAAAATTTTACAGCAGATTGAACAAAAAAAAGTACCGGTTTTTCTTACCAAGTTTACGGAGCGCTCACTTAGAAAGATCATTACGTTAAAAGTATTGATCTGATCGTAACGAAACTTTAATACATCTTAAAGGAACTTATTGTTAACGCGTATATGAAGTTTTAATCTGATGTGACGTTTCTTAAAATAGTTGTTGTGAATTTTGTAAAACAACTTTTTCTCGGGCCTGGGTGGTCATAGCAGTATGAAATATGGCTTGTTATGAGGCTCATAGCAATGCAAGGCTTAACATAAAACTACATTTTATCTACTTGTGATTATCGATTTTATATGGATTGATATTTAATCGGACCATTGAGGGCAGCGATAGTACCGCAGCAGCCTGGCAATGTTGCCAGTTGCTGCGCGCTCGTTCCTACGCACACCAAACTCTGACCTCTGTTCTTCGTTGAGTCATTAGCAACAAGCAGCAACTATCACTGTCTGTATTATCTATTGTTTGCACATCGATCAAGATGCCAGCTAATCCGCAGTTAACGGAGGAAGAATTTGCCATGATTATAAGTGCAATATGTTTTTTTAGATGCGAGAGAGAAAGTAATAATGATAAGAGGGTTTAGCAAATAGTATCCAAGTGTATTGGAAGGTCGATAGCCACGGTGAAGGGATGTGCCGCTGCAATGAATGATATTCCTCTTCCTCCCAGAATCCAAAAGTATGAAAGTATGACGAAAGCAGAGCTAATTGTTCACGCCAAACCTCACTTCAGGGCACCTGAAATGAAGCTGGAACAGATAATCAAGAATGTTCGTCCTGACGTCGAACTCGTCTGGTTGCCAGTTGCTCATTGTGAGCTCAACCCCATAGAGCTGGTTTGGTCCTACGTGAAAAATAAAATAGCTAAAGTGAATATGAGTAACCAGGCGGAGAGAGGAAGATCAATGGAGGTGATACGAGATCTCTGTAAAGAAGTCTTGAGGTCTGTAACACCGGAGCTATGGAAAAAAATGCATCGAACACACCAAAAAAAAATAGAGAAACATTACTGGGAAAAGGATTGGCTAACAGAAGACGTCCCCGTTGTTGAGCCACTTGTTATAAACTTAAATGACAGTTCATCTGATTCATCGGGCAGTGATTTTTCAGACAGTTAATAAGGGAGCAGTTTTATAATCTTATAATCTCAAAGTGTAAATTACTTCAAACAATTAATCTTATAATAATAGCTTTTCAGCTGACACACCATTTTTAAACCTGCCAATGGAGGTCCAAAGCCCTCATTAAAAAAGGTGTTGGGAAATGTTTTAACTTCTTGCGAAAATGAAATATAAGACACGTTTCTCTAACTTGTAGGTAAAATTAGCAGAGGCTATTAGCGCTGTACATAAGGGACGCATATTTCAGGATATAAAGAAGAATTAAATAGTTAAGTTAACCCTCCAGTGGTTATGTGGGGTGCTCACAACACCCCAGCATTATTATTTGTTATGTTGTAAAGTTACTAAGTTGGCTATGATGGTGGCGGGCTCAGTAGCTTCTCACCGGACATTGTCATTTGAAATAAACTCATTGTTGGCCATAAGTAACAAACTGTTCGATTGGTATAAACGTTTATTGACACTGGGGTGCTGTATACACCCCACCTAACAACTTGCGTAATATCTTTGTTGGCTAAGTCCTTTTTAGATTATACACCCAGTTCTGTGTAGAAGCTTTGTTTGCCTTACCATGTCTTCCGATAAGGAACAACAGCGTATAAGGAGAATGCTTGAAGAAGAAACTGAAGAAGTCAGACAGGAAAACCATACACTTCTGCTACAGATGTCAAGCGTTCATGTGCCTGAATCATATGGCGAGTATATGCCGCACGTGCTGCAATGATTCTTCCTCTGATGACACTGATGACTTAAGATTTCAGTAATGGTTTCGTGACATAAGTGTATTAAAAATACAATGTAATCTTTACATTAGTGAGTGATTTTTACATGAACTTTGGTACTAAATATAGAAACTTTCCAATTTTTATTAATTATTATCAGTCTCCTTCTCTTTCAAAATTTCTCATTGTAAAACAGAAAATCTTTCATTTTGTATTGTTTTATGGATGTGTGTTATGTTTAGATTAGTAAAACACAAAACTGAACTTTTCTAAGAAATGAGCCAACGCAAAATGCTTGAAATAGCAACATGTAGAATCAAGCAACGAAAAAATATAGGTATATCTTCCAAAGGCTTTAATTTCTTTGGTGAATTAATTTATTGTTGTAAGGTAATTAAAACTGGCTTAAAAGGATGTGAATAGTATGCAAAATAAGTAAGAATTTTTCTGAAAAATGTATGTCCGAGATATCCCAGCAAAACATTGGGGTGATCTCAGCACCCCACCTAACCACTTATGTAATTTTAAACCACCTAACTACTTAAAGGTTAAATAGACGTGAATGATAGTGTATTTTTTTTTCTTAATCGTATTACCCTCCAGGGTTGGCTATTCCCTCGGACTAAGCGATGGATCCCACATTTACCGCCTCCATTTTGAAACTTCGGGATCGGGTATACAACTGGGGTGTGTAACCAGCACTTCGCCCAGGTTGCCTCACCTGCAAAGCGAACAGGGATCTTATGAGGGATGGGAAGATTGGGAGGGATAGGCTAGGAAGAGGGAATGAGGTGGCCGTGGCCTTACGTTAGGTATCATCCCGGAATTTGCCTGGAGACGAAGTGGGAAACCACGAAAACCACTTCAAGGATGGCTGAGGTGGGAATCGAACCCCCCTCTACTCATTTGGAGCACCCGAGGCTGAGTTGACCCCATTCCAATCCTCATACCAATTTTGAAATTTCGTGGCAGAGCCGGGAATCGAACCACGGACCTCCTGGGTGGCAGCTAAGCACTGACCACTACACCACGGAGGCGAATATATATAATAATTTTTGTATTATAATTCGTCAATTTCACGTATGGTTTTTAATTTATTTTAATTAATGTCATTTTTCAAGTCCTCGTACTGCAGCTCCTTCACCAAGAATTTACTCGTATAAAAAATATCTTCCTTTTCACGTGAGCGACCCATGGCTTAACCCAAAGACATTCGCTTTATCTTTCCGTTTCTTTTATATACCGGTATTGCCACCACAGAATTTCAACTACCATAATATAGTTAAGTGAACACGGAACTGTCCTTCTTCCATTTTGCTGAATTATGATAAAATATTTGATGTAGTGTAATGGTGTGATAATTGCTTTGTATAACTTTGATAAAAGTTCAGTTTTATAAAATACTAGCTGAAGTACCCGTGCTTCGCTACGCGTCATAAATAAATTAAAATATGAAGGTGACAGTTAAAACAGGGGATAGGCGAGGTGCTGCGCAGAGGGAGATTAAGGATGGAACATTTTGTCCAACTACACCGCTCGGCGTTGACCGAGTTTTATAGCACAAATTTAGGTTTTACTCGCTAACGGTTGGAGATACCTTTCGGATAGAAAATGTAATTTTTAACCTCGTATATACCATCAAAAGTTTGCTATTTCTTAGCGTTCTCTTTGTATTTGGAATGGAAATATGAAAGTTTTAAACCAAAGGGTGTAGTGAAGTCACTAAAATGGTCGCCATCTTTAAATAGTACAAAGTATTGAAATCAAAAGTAACCTATATGTTAACCAGGTAAATCAGCTACTTCCATGTAAAATTCATGTAAATCGGACCAGTGGTACTTGCGTGATTGAGTAATACATAGACGCACATCATCTCATTTTTAGCCTCGCTTCGCTCGCGTCATAGTCGTGTCATATCGTTATTCAATGAAATGCAGGTTTAACCCCATTAACACCCCTTTAGAACCTGAATATCCAAAAATCCCTCCTTGGTAGACGTTTTCGACACACAACAAACATGTCCCCAAAATATCATTCTTCTAACTTTAATCGTTTGGGTTGGTCGATGAGAGTGAACATCCAAACATCCTTCATTAGGGGACGTTTTTCTTCCAGAATTTCACCCCTCCCCATAGGCCCCTTAAATTGGATTTATGAAAAAACGGTCGAACACATATTTATTTATTTATTTATTTATTAATTTATTTATTTATTTATTTATTTTTAAGCTGATTGATTTCCTCCGAGTTTCAAACTCCTCGCTTATGTCGTTTAAGAGATACACGGTCCGTTAGGAATCTTTCAACCCCCACTTTTCATCCCTTTCACCTCATAATATACACTACATCGAAAAACCATTAGACATGTGTCAGCTTATTTTTAATGATTAGTATATATGCCAAGTATCACATCCCCAAATGAAACCACTCGTGAGATATGGTTATTCAATGAAATGCACGTTTATCCCCCTTAACACCTATTTAGAACCTGAATATTCTAAACTCTTTCCTTAGTGGACGTTTTCGACATACAACGAACATATCCCCAAAATGTCATGTTTCTAACTTTAATAATTTTGGCTGGGCTATGATGAGTGAGTGAGTCAGTCAGGACATTTCCTTTCATTTATTTTTGATAATTTCACCCCTCCCCATGAACCCCTTAAATTGGATTTATGAAACAAACGGTCGAACACCTATTTACTTATTTAAAGCTGTTTTCCCCCTGAGTTTGATGAGTGAGTAAGTGAGTCAGTCAGTTAGGACACTTTCTTTCCTGTTTTTTTCCCCCAGAATTTCACCTCTCACCAAGGGCCCCTTAAATTGGATTTATGAAAAAAAACAGTCGAACACCTATTTACTTGTATTTTAAGCTGTTCTTTTCCCGCCGAATTTCAAACTTCTCGCCTATGTCCTTTAAGAGATACACGCTCCGTCAAGAATCCCTCAACCCCCAATTTTCACCCCTATCACCTCATAATATACACCACATCGATAAACCCTTAGACATATGTCTGATTATTTTTAATGATTAGTTTATATACCGAATATCACATCCCCTAAGAAACAACTCATGATATATCGTTATTCAATGAAATGCACGTTTACGCCCTTAACATCTCTTTAAAACCCGAATAAACAAAAATCATTCCTTAGTTGACGTTTTCGACATACAACGAACATATTCCCAAAATTTCATTTTTCCAACTTTAATAGTTTTCGCTGGGCGTGATGAGTGAGTGAGTCAGACAGGACATTTTCTTTCAATTATTTTTACCAGAATTTCACCCCTCCCCATGGTCCCCTTAAATTGGATTGATGAAAAAACGCTTGAACACCTATTAACTTATTTTTAAAGCTGTCTTTTTCCCCTGAGTTTGGTGAGTGAGTTAGTCAGTTAGGACACTTTCTCTCCTTTTCCCCCCCAGAATTTCACCCCACTCCATTGGCCCCTTAAATTAATTTATGAAAAAACGGTCGAACACCGATTTACTTATCTTTTTAGCTGATGATTTTTCGCTGCGTTTCAAATTTCTCGCCTATGTCGTTTAAGAGATAGGCCTACACGCTCCGTTAGGAATCCTTCAACCCCCCAATTTTCACACCTTTCACCTCATAATAATACACCACATCGAAAAACCCTTAGACACATGTCTGCGTATTTTTAATGATTAGTTTATATGCCGAGTATCACATCCACAAATGAAACGACTCGTGAGATATTGTTATTCAATGAAATTCAGGTTTAACCCCCTTAAGACCACTTTAGAGCCTGAATATCCATAATCCTCCCTTAGTGTACGGTTTTGACATACAACGAACATATCCCCAAAATGCCATGTTTCCAACTTCAATATTTTTGGCTGGGCGATGATGAGTGAGTGAATGAGTCAGGACATTTTCTTTCATTTTTTTCCTTCAGAATTTCACCCCTCCCGATGAACCCCTTCAATTTGATTGATTAAAAAAACTGTCGAACAGCTATTTACTTACTTTAAAGCAGTTTTTCCCCCTGAGTTTGATGAGTGAGTCAGTCAGTCAATCAGTTAGGACATTTTCTTTCCTGTCCCCCCACCCCCCCACAGAATTTCACCCCTCCCCATGGGCCTCTTAAATTGGATTTATGAAAAAAAAAAACGGTCAAACACATATTTACTTATTTTTATGCTGATTTTTTCCGCTGAGTTTCAAACTCCTCGCCTATGTCGTTTAAGACATACACGCTCCGTTAGGAATCTTTCAATCCCTACTTTTCACCCCGTTCACCACATAATATACTCCACATCGAAAAACCCTCAGACACGTGTCTTACTTTTTAATGATGAGTTTATATGCCGTGTATCACATCCCCCAATGAAACCAATCGGGATATATTGTTATTCAATGAAATGCAGGTTTAACCCCATTAAGACCCCTTTAGAACCTGAATATCCGAAAATCCTCCCTTAGTAGACTGTTTTGAAATACAATGAACATATCCCCAAACTGTCATGTTTCTAACTTCAATCATTTTGGCTGGGCGATGATGAGTGAGTGAGTGAGTGAGTCAGGACATTTTCTTTCAATTTTCTTTTTTCAGAATTTCACCCCTCCCCATGAACCCCTTAAATTTGATTTATGAAAAAAAAAACTGTCGAACAGCTATTTACTTACTTTAAAGCAGTTTTTCCCCCTGAGTTTGATGAGTGAGTGAGTCAGTCAATCAGTTAGGACACTTTCTTTCCTGTTTCTCCCCCCCCCCTCCAGAATTTCACCCCACCCCATGGGCCCCTTAAATTGGATTTATGATCTTACGGTCAAACACATATTTACTTATTTTTATGCTGATTTTTTCCCGCTGAGTTTCAAACTCCTCGCCTATGTCGTTTAAGAGATATACGCTCCGTTAGGAATCTTTCAATCCCCACTTTTCACCCCTTTCATCTCATAATATACACCACATCGAAAAACCCTCCGACTCGTGTCTTCTTATTTTTAATGATGAGTTTATGTGCCGAGTATCACATCCCCCAATGAAACCAATCGGGAGATATTGCTGTTCAATGAAATGCAGGTCTACCCCCTTAACACCCCTTTATAACCAGAATATCCAAAAATCCTCTCTTAGTGGGCATTTGCGGCCCTTGGGGAAGCTGCATACCAAATTTCATTCCAATCCGTTTGATGGTTTCTGAGATTTCGTGATGATTGAATGAGTGAGTGAGTGGTATTTGACAAATACACACATCAAAAAAAGTTTTGCATCACCTCGGTTCCCAGATCTCCGGCATATAGACGTTGACTGTGTATATTGTATCCAAGATACAGTCCCTTTGACTGTTCATAGATGTCACTAAAACTGCTCAAAGATGTAAACAACCATGCATGAGCAGGGCCTAATAGACGGAGGGGGTACGACAGCCGATCAGTTCCAGTCATTCCACCAGGACGAAGGTACGCTGCTCATGTTGTCTGTAGTTCTACCATGCCTAGAAGGTCAATACCGCAGTTCGATCGCGTCCGCATTGTTACTTTGTGTCAAGAAGGGCTCTCAACAAGGGAAGTTTCCAGGCGTCTCAGAGTGAACCAAAGCGATGTTGTTCGGACATGGAGGAGGTACAGAGATACAGGAACTGTCGATGACAGGCCTCGCTCAGGCCGCCCAAGGGCTACTACTGTAGTGGATGACCGCTACTTACGGATTGCCGCTCGGAGGAACCCTGACAGCAATGCCACCATGTTGAATAATGCGTTTCGTTCAGCCACAGGACGTCGTGTTTCAACTCAAACTGTGCGCAATAGGCTGCATGATGCGCAACTTCACTCCCGACGTCCATGGCGAGGTCCAGCTTTGCAACCCCGACACCATGCAGCGCGGTACAGATGGGCCC
Source organism: Meconema thalassinum (assembly GCA_946902985.2). Taxonomy (NCBI): domain Eukaryota; kingdom Metazoa; phylum Arthropoda; class Insecta; order Orthoptera; family Tettigoniidae; genus Meconema; species Meconema thalassinum. The sequence goes on from OX336390.1 coordinate 110,948,936, forward strand.
AACAACATGCTGAATGGACCCCACGGAATTGGCATCACGTTCTCTTCACCGATGAGTGTCGCATATGCCTTCAACCAGACAATCGTCGGAGACGTGTTTGGAGGCACCCTGGTCAGGCTGAACGTCTTAGACACACTGTCCAGCGAGTGCAGCAAGGTGGTGGTTCCCTGATGTTTTGGGGTGGCATTATGTGGGGCCGACGTACGCCACTGGTGGTCATGGAAGGTTCCGAAACGGCTTTACGATACCTGAATGACATCCTCCGACCCATAGTGCAACCATATCGGCAGAATATTGGAGAGGCATTTGTCTTCATGGACGACAATTCTCGACCTCATCGTGCACATCTTGTGAATGCGTTCCTTCAAGATAACGACATCGCTCGACTACAGTGGCCAGCATGTTCGCCAGACATGAACCCTATCGAACATGCCTGGGATATGTTGAAAAGGGCTGTTTATGGACGTCTTGACCCACCAACCACTCTGAGAGATTTACGCCGAATTGTCGTTGAGGAGTGGGACAATTTGGACCAACAGTGTCTTGATGAACTTGTGGATAGTATGCCACGGCGAATACAGGCATGCATCAATGCAAGAGGACGTGCTACTGGGTATTAGAGGTAGTGGTGTGTACTGCAATCTGGACCACAAATGCTGAAAGTCTAGCTGTATGATGGTACAACATGCAATGTGTGGGTCTCATGAGCAATAAAACGAGCTGAAATGTTGTTTGTGTTGATCTCTATTCCCTTTGTATTTAACGGTTCCGGAACTCTTGGAACCGAGGTGATGCAAAACTTTTTTTGATGTGTGTATATAGTAGAAGATAGTGTCAAGTCTTTGTTATGCTAAACTCGGTTGACAGTGCTGTGTGAGAAGTTGAGTAACTAACGTGATTTCAAGTAAAGATCCTCATTTTCTATACCGGTAGTGCAGAGTGCAAATGGCATCCAGTCGGCCGTGTCTCGACTTGAGCTATGTTGCCATGGAAACTATCCGCCTTGCCATTCCTTCATGAGTATATTTTATGATTTGATTAGCATGTGCTGGAGTGCAAAAGGGTCGAAATCAGAAGAATGAGAAAGACTATCGTAAATTCATGTAGCCAGCGGTTCCTTCTGGGTCCTAAACTATGTGTATGCAAAATTTGGTTCAGATTGGTGGAACGGTGTAGATTTGTATACGGAACAGATCCACATACCCACATACATACAGACTTTCACTTTTATATATTAGATTTGATAACATTTATTTGACACATTTCTTTAGCAGTGTAATACCGGCCTAACACAAATTCCAATACAACAACAGAAATTCACAGACCTTACGGCTTGGAACGCACGCGTATTGGGCAACGTCGCACGAGTTTCCTCGACCGAGCGCATCGTTCTCGTCGCTTGCTACGATACATTCTTCTCACATAACCACCCGATTAAATATCAATCGATATAAGAGCAATTATCAAAAGTAGATAAAATGTAGTTTTACGTTAAGCCTTGCATTGCTATGAGCCTCATAACAAGCCATATTTCATACTGCTATGACCACCCAGGCCCGAGAAAAAGATGTTTTACAAAATTCACAACAACTACTTAAAGAAACGTCCGATCAGATTAAAACTTCATATACGCATTAACAATAAGTTCCTTTAAGACGTATTAGAGTTTCATTACGATCCGATTAATACTTTTAACGTAATGATCCTTCTAAGTGACCGCTCCGTGAACTTGGTAAGAAAAACCGGTACTTTTTTGTTCAATCTGCTATAAAATTTTAACGAGCTACAATGCAAATATTTACTCTATATCGTTAAACGACAAATAAAACAAGGAAAATTTTGGTGTAGGTTGTTCTTATGTAAGACTAAGGGTAAAGGTTTTATTGACCTCTAAACTCGAGTATCTATACTTATTTCCCCGACAGTAATGGTCTCTTTCTTGGAGAGAACAAACATGCTTAACGGTCTCTTTCTCGGAGAGAACAAACATGCTTAACCGTTTCTTTCTCGGAGAGATGGTTGGTTGGTTCCTAAGTTTAGGGGCTGCGACATCGCGGTCATGTAGCCCCGTGTACTTAGAGTGTGTGTAGAATCTGTCTGATAACTGGTGTTAATTGTGATGACTGTATTAGTGTGTGTTATCTGTTTTTAATTATAGTAAGGACTGCAGACTTTTGAATTTTTCAAATAGTTCCTACTTTTGTCGCCAAACGCCACCGTCAATGACAACTAGTTCAGAACTTAGCTACCAGACGCCACCGCAGTCAAATTTCTCGGAGAGAACAGACATGCTTAACCGTTTCTTTCTCGGAGAGAACAGACATGCTTAACCGTATTTTTCTCGGAGAACAAACATGCTTGATGGTCTCTTTCTCGCAGAACGAACATGCTTGATAATCCCTTTCTCGAAGAACAAACATGCTTGATGATCTCTTTCTTGGGTCAAAATTCCGGCACCTCGGCGTCTCTGAAAACCTCAGTAACTTAGTATTAGAGACGAAAAACCAATAACATTATTATTATTATTATTATTATTATTATTAAAACTCTTCCCCATGTCCAATCATTACGGTACTTCCTGAACCTATTGAGTTCTTAACGCAATGTGGTACCGTACTTTGGTCGAGTGGTCTACAGTAGATGTTTAGCACTCACCCGCGTTGTCCGGGTTCGAATATGTAATACTTGCTTTCTTATTTTTGTTTTTTATATTTGTTTTATAAAATTACCCATATAGTCCGTATTTTCTAATGGGAAATAGATACGAATTACGCAGCATACATTATTGCAAGCTTCCACAACCAAGATGTTAATTCATTGGCTAAGGATTTCTACACCCGTCCCTTGTCAAAAAATACTGTTAATATAAATTAATAGACTATACTAGTAAAATAAGAATATTATTTGATTTACGTGTCAGAGTATATGTTTGCTATAAGAGATTTACCGCGGATCAAGGACAACGAATGGAAATCGCTGTGGTAGCGTGTCGAAATTTATGGTGCTATAAGTGTATATAATATTTGCCATTGCAAAATACACACTAGCATATATATGCTTAATATTATAACATCTGAGTACCGGTAATTACAAAACAATAAATATAAAAAGTCAAGTAAAAATACGGACCCTGCTTGGATTCGAGCCCCAGGCCTACGGATGAGAGTCTGTCACGCTAAATCTGACCATTGATAGAATAATGTTATCAACAGGTTTAGATATAAATGCCTAGCATAATCTGTCTTGGAATAAAATATTTCTTCAGCGTATTATGCCTTTATTATGAACCATTTCATACTAAATTTATACTATTTCATTCAGTACATTCCATAAATCAATTTCAAGATACTGAAATATGCGCCAGGCAGCAAACAATAGTCACTATTTTGATGCTTTAAGTGCTCGGTGCATGGCACGGCCGCTCGGCCTGAGGGCTCTTAAGTCACTGCTACAGTATAATATTCGAATACGGTATAATATCCAGCGGGCAACGTCCGCGTCGTTGAGGACAGTTTAAACCACTTTCGGTTCGATAAGTGGAACTGGTGAAACCGGGTCTTGTTGGATCATAAGTTACGGATTAGCCTACAATGCTTGCATGATTCACATGGACGCCATTTTGAAATTATTTGGCTGATGACCTTGTAGTTAGGGCAACAGACGCATCCCACATGTAGGTATATTTTTCCAAAATTTGGCAGAGATCGGATGATTAGTTTGGTCGTAATTCGATTTAAGTTTTGAACATTTGGGTGGCCGCCATTTCGTTTTCATTAAGATGGTGACGATATAAAACATGGCACTGAAATGTCCTTTGCTAGTTCTATCTCTTTACCAAAGTTGGTTCAATTCGGTTTCGTCGTGTTTGAATTGATTAGGGGGAGGGGGGTCGACAATATTTGGCTGATGACCTTGTAGTTTGGGAGACAGACGCTTCTTACATGAAGGTATATTTCCCCAAAATTTGGTTTAGATCGGATGGTTAGTTTAGTCGTAATTTGATTCAAGCTTTGAACACTTTGATGACAACCATTTGATTTGGTTAAGATGGCGGCGATATAAAACATGAAACTGAGGTGTACTTTGCTCCGTACCTCATTTTGTTCAATTCGGTATCGCCTTTGAATTGATAGGGGGGGGGGGGGCAGACACACAAACATTTGACACGTGTAGATCTCATAAGTCTGCAATCATGTTTTGCAAAAATCGAAAGTAGGCAAAAAATACGTATTATGCCCAGAAATTCAATCTTAGACCATCCTATTTAATTAGCCTAGATGGTAATTGATCTTAGAAAAGGTGTACCTCTCTCATATCATAAACGGAAGTGTGCTGATACAATTTAGCATTTTGTCAAGCATAAATTGTATTATCAGATTTTCCAAACGAATTAAGGATATGTCGCGATATCCTAATCCCCTGAATGGAAGAATAACATTATTCTCTTATTTGTTGGCCTGGATCAGAGAAGTGGCGTACGTAGGATTTATTTCTGGGGAGAGACTTCATTCATAGTTGTGTGCATCATTAAAAATGTTTTTTTGATTTTTATTCATAAAAATCAATAATTAAATAAACTTTATATTTGTATGAAAACTATTTTGATTATATTTTCCAGCACAATAAAAAAATGCAAATACTATTGAAAATCTGGAAAATATGGAAAACAGAAACTTAATACTGTAAACTGAACTGGTATCAACATGACCATACGTGACTGCTTATATTATTGATATTAAGTGTGATAAAAATTAAGTATTGCTCCCCATGTTCTCACTACCATTCTTACTCTCAAAAATCTGATTATCTTGATGGTTTTACCTGCATACGATCCTTACAATACACGGCAAACGGAGTGGGCTCCTTCTTAGTAAAGGAACCTCATGGGTGGTAATGTAAAACATTTAACAGGTGACAAAAGGGACAATATAAGGATTCAGGTACCAGTAAGCAAATGTCTTTGGGAGAGGGGTTAAACCCTAAGTTCCTCCCTTAGTTGGATTGAAAATACTGTACTTACAAAAAGCAATTTAAATTGAAAATACTTACAATATGTAATTTAGATTCAAAATACTCACAAAATGCAATTGAGAATCAAAATACTTACAAAATGCCCACCATGCCAAAAGCAATGTAGATTGAAAATACTTGCAAAATGTGGTTTAGGTTGAAAATACTTACAAATGCAATTTAAATTCAAAATATTCACATTGAAATACTTACTAAAAATCAATTTAGATCGGCAATCATTACAACATGCAATCGAGGTTGAAAATAGTCGCAAAATGCAATTTAGATCGAAAAGACTTACAAAATGCACTACGCCAATGGACCAGAGGATTACATCTTTTAAGGTCCTGCATAGAAACGTATTGGAATCCAAGGCACAAACTTATCAGCCAATCCATATGTTAAGGATGCTTCTTTTTGATCTTTACTTTTCACTATATAATCACAATAGGTTCTTTTTTCAATTATACTAGGAATGAAAGACGTGCACCTTTTACAGCCGAACTTGCATGGGTTCAAATAAAACCTTGTATGAGGAATTGAATGCGACTGGAATAGACTGTCACGGATGTTACCAAGGTTCCTGAATGCATACCATCCGTTCCAGCATATTGCCATCAATTTCTCTAACGAGGTTCCATGCCAGCTCAGAAAAGATTGATTGCAGGAAGTGCATGCCTCATAATTCCAGTCGTATTATACTTTGGCAAGAAATATAACTTGCAATGATTGTACAGCAGGCCTAGGTCTCGTGGGGTAGTGGTTTGTCGGGTTCTTCCATAACATTTAATTCTGGTTTGAGGTACAGAAACGATATCACTAACATGCAATTCGCCCAAGCGAAGTCAATTTCGATGACATGCACCAGTTTACTTCACTGGTCAAAACATAACACACGTTGGCGATGTTGTGGAATACTCACGAGGAGAAGTTGGTGAAACAGACGTGCTTGACGTAGACGGCGGGTGCCACGAAGCTGTTGACGTGAGCCGCAAGGTTCATCTGATCCGGGGGTGCCAGGCGGATTGTCTCGACACGCTGGATGTGGTCGCGGTGGAAGCCGAACTGGTTCTTCACCGACAGTCTCCTCAGCAGTTCCATGAACGTCTGGCTGCCCACTTTGGGTACCCGGTTGAAGAAGACAATCTCGATGCCGGCGTGTCGGGTGTTGTTTAACTCTTTGGCGTCCAGGGTGTCCATCTGTCGTCAACGAGACACATAATTAGAAAGTCCAAATGCTCATGAGATATAACATCAGCATATGCACTTAAAATGTTTTACTTCACCAGATGAATTTTGTTCTTGTTAGTTATACAAATCTATTGATCAAGCTTATTGTACGATAATCTTCATATTTGCCATCTCCTGCTTTCTTAAAATTAGAGGGACCTCACCTGTCTTACCAATCCTACATAGGCTTCTAAGTGAAATAACCTAATCAGACTTTCATCCCCTATGCAATGTAGTAGCACAGTCGGTATATCAGTTATGCTTGGTGTTTTGTTCCTACTTAGGTCTTCCAGTGTCCTATCGAATTGTGATCTCAGTATTAAATCTCCTTTCTCAACCTCATCAATCTACCTATTTGAATGTATGTTTGTTTTTCTTTTAAACTTTGTGTGAGTCTTCAGTCTTTTGATTTGTTAGATGTAGCTTTCCATGTCTCCCTGTCCTGAGCTCATCGTTTCAGCTCTACATAACTGCCACACCTTACATCTGTTTAACATATTCTAACCTTGGTCTATCCCTACGGTTCTTGTCCTCGACCCTTTCTTCCACAACTAAGTTTGCTATTCCTGGGTGGCTTATGAGATCACCTTTTGTCCGTGTGTCTGTCTGTGTGTGCCTGTGTGTGAGAGATGGTGTGTGTCCCCCCTAATAACTTCTAAACGGCTGGAGCGATTTCAATTGAACTCGGTAAGTTCATAGCACTATTCCGGGCAACCCCGACCGTTGCCTTCAAATTTTGTTACCTCTCACCAATCCAACATGGCGGCTGTGTAAATTATTTCACCAGCATTCAATATCTCCGAAACTATTACCGATATCACTCTGGAATTTTGTACGGTGATAAAGGGAACTACTAGAAGTTCACCTATATGATTTTTGAAAATCTGGTAACTACAAAACCAACATGGCGACAAAGCGAATTTGCGACTCTTAAATAGACGTTTCTCGCTATTTAACCAACAAATCGCAATGAAACTTGGTACAGTATATGTTTATACACATTGTAATGCACCGACATCTAACTTCGTTCAATTGTTTACATAACCTCAAGATGGCGGCTGTGCGAAATATTTCACCGGCATTCTATATCTCTGAAACTATTACCGGTATCACCATGAAATTTTGTACGGAGAGAAAGTGCACTACTGGAATTTAATCTATGAAGCTTTCAAAAACCTGTTAACTACAATACGAACATGGTGGCCAAGCGAAGTTGAAAGTTTTAAATGGACTTTTCTCGCGATTTAATGATTCAAACGCAATGAAACTTCGTACAGGAAATGTTCATACACATTGTAATGCACTGGTATCTAATTTAGTTCAATTGTTTACGTAACCCTAAGATGGCGGCTGTGCGAATTTCGAAAATTAAGTTTTTATTCCTTGTGTTCTAATCATGGGATCGAAATCAACATTTGCATAATGAACGTACACAATAATCATCATCTAATAGCACAAAACTCTATGGCCTACATATATTACAATCCAACATGGCGACCATCTGAAATATTTACACGGTTTTCAGTATCTATTAATTTACTAAAGCAATCAAACTGAAACTTTGTAAGTGTATAGAGGCTATAAGCCAAAGTTCGCCTATGGGACGTTCAATAACCTGGCGAGCACAAATCCAACATGGCGGCTATGCGAAATTTAAATATTCAAATAGACGTTTCTTGCGTTTTAACCATCCGAGCGCAGTGAAACTTGATACGGTATATGCTTATACAAATTATAATCGGCTGGCATCTAATTCATTTAAATTTATTTCATAACCACAAGATGGCGGCTGAGCGAAATTTTAATATCCTGCTTTTATTTCTTGTGTCGTAATCATGCTATTGAAGTTTGAATAAAATACCCACACAATAATCTTCATGTAATAGTACTTAAATCTAAGGCCTATAATATAAAAACCAACATATCGACCATCCAAAATATTTAGACGGTTCTCAATATTTACGAATCTATTACAGCAATCAATCTGACAATTGGTATGTTGATATGGGCAATTAACATTAGTAGGATATATGAAAATAGGCTATTTAGTTCTTCACGGAACTACTTGTTTTTGTTTTACATTTGTTGATTTTCATCATGAATTCTTTCCTTAAAATGGAGTCCATTGCGGCTTTGGTGGTGTAGTCGGTAGCATGCTGAGCTTCTATGCCCAAGATCGCGGGTTCAAACCCGACTGAAGTCGTCGAATTTTTTAAGAGCGTTAAAAAAACCTCATTGAGGGGAAGTAAAGCCGGCGGGCCCATGTCATACATTTATGGCATGTAAAAGAAGTACCACTAACTACAATTGTGTGAAGCTAAATTTGTAGGTTAGATTTGATTAATGTTCTATTAAGTTCCAACGTTTGCTGCCAGGTGCTAGTTCTGGTGTCATCTAGTAGCCAAGTTCACAGCTAGGTGTCGTTGACGGTAGCATTTGGTAGCAAAAATGGGAACTACTTGAAATTGATCTTCTGTACTCCTTACCTGTATCACAGATGGCACACACTAACATTGCCACTACGATTAACACCGGTTATCAGACAGATTCTACACTTACCAAAGTACACGGGGCTACATGACCGCGTTGTCGCTGGTGTATTCTTGGAATACACGGTAAGATAGAGTATTCTTTTTAATGCTCTTTGCTTGTTCATTTTATCCTTTTTCTCAAACACCAACAGTGATCTCCTAGTTTCTCTTTGGTGGTCATGTCTCTTATGTCATTGTGAGTCTGTTCTAGATATATATCTTCCATGACCTACCTAGCGTCATCTAGCAGCGAATCTCTGAAGCTCCTCAATTCTTCCTGGTGCAAGAGGACTTCCTTTTCCATCTGGCCACCAGATCTCGTTGCCATCGCCAGCTATTATCTCCGTGATCAAGAGAACTTCGTCTACTCTTTCACCCACCAGGCTGTGCTAGTATCGCCTGCTATCAACTCTTTGAAGACCATTTCCTCAAGAGAATTTAAGTTTACAATATTGGTCATGCTTATATGTTCTCCTTTTGTCTCCTACCCCCACTCTTTTCCCTTCCTCGGACCCTCCGCGCTTCGCTGAGTGGGTCTCACTTGTAAGTCGGCAGTTGACTCGGTCAGTCAAGGCTCAACTAGAGCCAGTCTCCTCAAACCAAGAGGCACTCTCTACGTTCTACGCCATGTTGGCACATTAAGTATTCGTCAAAGGGAACTTCACCTTCGACATGCAACCAAGATAAGTACAGACTTAAGGTTTTAACCTCATCTTCATCAGTTTTATTATCTACATGCTTTTATTGATTATTTTATAGACAGCGTGAGATTACTTATTTGGGGCGGTAATCATTCTTCGCGGAATTTGCCATGTTGAGCTTTTGTCTGTCTAAGCCAACCTTAATAGAAAGTAGCTTTTCTTAAGCTATTTAAATGAGAAATCTTCTCACCACGTGGGATATTATCTAATACCCGCTGTCTATAAAATACCAAGCTAGTTCCTCCGCTGGATTAACTTTGGCTCCATTCTTCTATTAGGATCGTTCTGGAACCTTCCAGATCCTGTACTTTATCTACAAGTCTTGCCATCATGTACTTTTCACTCACTTGTGACAATACTATTGAAAATTGAAGAATCTCACTTCTGAATTAAAGCCCAATAGCGAATTTTCTTCCACCGTTGGAATGTTCTATGGCGCATTTAATTGTAATCCACAACTTTCTCAAGTAATAGACTTTCGCCTATCTAGTGCAACCAGCCCTTTTTCATCGTTGCAATAACTTTCTTTGCCATAAACTTTCGTGTTACTACAGTGAATTTTTCATTTATTCAAAAGACTAGTGATAACTAGTGCTTGTTCAACTTTTCTACCGAGTCGCGATCGTCCGTTTACATTAAATAAGGCCATGAACATTGATCCTAAATCCCAATTGATCTTTCCTAAACCTTCTACTAACAAACCATATTAATAAAATTGTAACTCTAGATCATTTTCAATGAGGTGTCACTCTAACGAAGTGCCCTTCCATCTTGCTTGTTTATCATCAATTAATTTCTGCATAACCACGTGTTTTATACACGGTTCAAGCTTACATTGTTTCTCCCTTATAATCAGGGAATACAATTCTTTCAACTCAGGAGTGAGTTATTTCTAGGTTTCACGAAAAGGAAACTTGCCCCATTTGTCTCGTGATTCCTAATTAAACATAGGAAGTCTAGAACCTTCCTTTTGACTTTCTCTTCAGGTTTCACAGTAAGTGACCTGCCCTCTTTTGTATAATTGTTATAAAAGTAATTCTGCACAAATATAAGAAGTTATAGGAGCTTCTATCTTATTCTTCATGTTTTTCTTATTGTTATTTTCGAAGTGGTTACTTTCTCTAGAATGTTTTCTCAGAAATTTCTTATAGTACACACCTTGTACTCTATTTATTGTTAAACTTTAATCACCTTAATTGTCTTTAAATTTTGAATTTTTATCTTCGCTATTTTAAATCCTTGCTAGGATTTTATAAAGGTTTGAAACCTAATAAATTGTTAATTGCCTGGAGCAAACTTTAAATGTTAGGAGGTCTGCAACCCCAAATTGTTACTAAAAATTGAAACTATATACTTGTCAAATTTATTAGACTTCTTTGCCTTGTTAAATAAATTAAATATTTGTTTTTGGATTTATCATTTCGCAAATACTACAGTTAGGCAAGATCCTGGCTTTCCTAACTCTTCCTAGGTTCATGCCCTCGTTAATACGCAATAAATCTGTTACTATTTGTCTTGTCAGACCATCACCCTTCCCCATAGTAGGCATATGCATGCCTGAGAGGGAATACACTAAAGCCTTTCTCTGGCAAACCGCCCAAGTCCTAGCTGCGGTTCCCGTCAGCTTCGACCAGGTCCTTACCCACTTTAGGTATCAGAGAGCGGATTTGCAGTGGCAACCGCCTCTGAGTGCATTTAAAGTTAAATTTATAACTTTTGTGGGACTCTCCTATTTCTCCATCCTTTTTCTCCAGTTCGAAACCCACCTCCTTTTCTTTATCATCTTCCCTTGGTGGTTAGGTTATTCCTCAGCCAATAATCTACCCAGTCGCAGCCCCTAAACTTAGGAACCAATTAACGAAGTCCATTCCATTTAAAAACACATTCAAATCCTTTGTTGAATCGGCTAAGATAATATTAATATCTACAACTTATTTTAAAATCTACTATTGTTAATAATAAATTGTATTGTTTGTGTTTGGACTTTTTAATCATAGTCTGTTGTTTGCACTAGGTTATTAGGGAATTAATTAATAAACGTATGTATCGATTGCAGTAAATAATATTCTGTTCCAATTCTCTGGGAAGCCGAGATTGGGAACGGAGCGTACTCTAATTCCCTCATTGGAACTAGGCTCCTTAAATGTGGAGGACGATGATTGGCGAGAAGAATATGATGCTCTGTCTCAGTCAGTGATGCCGTGTGTTCCAGGAACTCATGTTCCGGTGCTTGCTCATTGATGGTCGAGTTGCTACAGGGTCGCACGCACGCACGCACGCACGCACGTCGAGCAGGTAACGTTAACCCAACTGGAGCAGACATGATCTTCTCGAGTCTGCCTGCCCTACATTCAATCTGCACCACGCCGCAAGCTAACACCGTCTCTCTTACGTGAGCTAAGTGCAGCTTCTTGTTTTGAAGATTACAACACATCTATTATTACATCAATGACGGGCGGTAATTTGGTTGCAGTGTTGCACAACGGCCAGATTCATTGAAGAAAACCAATTAACACCGTAATAAGCTGTACGTTTCATTTTATATGTAAAGGAATTCATAATTTTGTTCTTTAATAATTCAGGAAATCTTATAGTAAGTTAATATGAACTGTAGCCTCCGTGGCTTAGGCGGCAGCACGCCGGCCTCTCACCGCTGGGTCCGTGGTTCAAATCCCGGTCACTCCATGTGAGATCTGTGCTGGACAAAACGGAGGCAGACAGGTTTTTCTCCGGGTACTCCGGGTTTCCCTGTCAAAATTTCATTCCAGCAACACTCTCCACTATCATTTCATTTCATCTGTCATTCATTTAATCATTGCCCCAGAGGAGTGCGTCAGGCCTCGGCAGCCGGCAAAGTTAATATCCTCGCCGCTAGATGGGGGCTTCATTCATTCCATTCCTGACCCGGTCGGAGACTGGAAGCAGGCTGTGGATTTTCATTCATTTCAATGTGAACTGTCTGAAAAAGCGAAGCGCGTTACCTGTGAACAGTCCAATTCTGGAAGCACACACTTCACTGCAGTGACAGCACACAGTAGTTGTATCAGCAGATGATTGTGCAGGCACACCATCCCTTGCATTCGCGCTTTCTTTCCTGCGGTTCCTACTTTCAGCTTCTAGTCTTCTCCTATCTTGTTCTAATTGTTCAACTCCGTTGTATACAATTTTACGCCATTTAGGTCTATCTTCGGCTGTGGTTTCCCAGTTGACCGTATCAATTTGGCAATCTTTGAAGTTATGTTATGTTTAAGGACATCCTTGTATCGTTTAAGCTGCCCTCCATGGTTACGCAGTCCATTCCTTAGTTGGGAGTACATGATTCTCTTTGGGAGGCGTGTATCTGGCATGCGGACAACATGGCCAGCCCAGCGTATCTGATGCCTGACTACCCTTGCCTCCATGCTTGTAGTGTTGGCTTCTTCGAGGATACTAATGTTTGTTCGAAGTTTTTGCCATTTAACTTTCAGTAAGCATCAACAGTTAACTCCGCTGATTGCAATAAGGGAGCCGAGGAGGGGACGGAGACATCTGATTGCGAGATGCTCCGTCAACAGCCTGCGCGTACTTGTAACACTCGAGGTTCTTTCTCGCCCTCGTATATAACTTGAGTTAATTTGTTCTCGTGAAGTTTTTCATGTAGACTATCTTATAATCCATTTAATCTGATGACAATGTGATGTTGTCTGAACTGCGGCATTCGTGATGAATGAAGTACATCCGTTTTACCGCGCAATTGAATACAGTATTCTCTGATACCAAGCAGCCTTTTACCCTGCCACCTACCCCTGCCCCTTAATGAAAACAGAGCAACACCCAGAACAATTATCCGCCAGTCACCACTGATTATTATATCAATGAACATGCGGCGTAGCCGTGCTCGCTAAATCGTGCACCACAGCCCCGAGCTCAGAGATCGGAGGTTCGAATCCCAGCACTGACAGCGGCTATCCTGATTGGGGGGTTTCCCCGTTTTTTCTCACATTCCTTCCAGGCAAATGCCGAGATAGTAGGCTACCTTATTTCAAGTCCCGGGGCACATCCCCATCCCTGACCATAATACAGTTACGGTTGGTTCCTCAGTTTAGGGGCTGCGACAACGCGGTCATGTAGCCCCGTGTACTTTGTGAGTGTGCGTAGAATCTGTCTGATAACCAGTGTTAATTGTGATGACTGTATTAGTGTGCGTTATCCGTTCTTAATTCAAGTAAGGACTGCAGACGATAATTTCAATTAGTACCTACTTTCGCTACCAAATGCTACCGTCCACGACAACTAGCCGTGAACTTGGGTACTATTAGATGCCATCGCAACCACTGCCTGGTGACGAACGTTGTAACTTAAGAGCATTAACCCAACCTAGTCTACAAATTTTGCTCCACACAAGTTTAGTTAGTGGAAGGTTCTTTTTCATGCCATAAGTCTATGACATGGGCCCGCCGGCCTTGCTTGCTACCCCTCCGAAGGAAGGCATACTGAAGGATTTTTAACGCTCTTAAAAAATCCGACGACTTACGGCCGGGTTTGAACCCGCGACCTTGGGCATAGAAGCTCAGCATGCTACCAACTACGCCACCGCTGGTGGGAACTACGGTCGGAAGCGACACAGTGTTATTGTCCGAGCGTGTGATGCCAGGCAACAATAAAAATTACAAACAAAAGAATGACTTTCTCTGATTTTGTCGAGCATTGTAGCGAAAACAAATCTCGTAGTTTAGGGCCAAAACAATCTAAATTTTCTTGAACAAATGGTACGTTTTTCAACGATTAAAATGCATCATTATCCTGAAAACTGAAAGCTAGTTCATGCCGGTTACTCAAACAGCGATAAAAATATTATCTTCCCAACAACACCGAGATGATCTCAGTCTAACTGAGAGCGATAAAGGGAACTTCCGTTATTTTATGTACTTGATGATTTGTATCGGTGGAGCCTTATTTTCATTTGACCGAGTGCGTGGATCTTGCTAATGTACAATAGATTCAATCTTATATGATGATCTCAGTGTTCCAAAAGCAAAGCAAAGCCAACTCCGTACAGGCCATAGAGGCCTTGGGAGTAGTGGAAGGTAGAGGCTTCCACTTTTTGTGACATCGGCGCTAGATGGGATGAAGTTGTCAGCTCCACGCCCGGCCGTCTTTGCTCCCAGGAATTACCCTGGTACTCATTTCTGGTGTAGGCTGAGTGAACCCCAGGGCTATTTGCGTTTCTGAAAGTGGTAGGTTTGTTTCTAAAATCAACTACCTGGGTAGGGATCGAAAAAACTCCCTTTCATTTAGAAGCTCAGTGCCTCTATCGACTGCGTCACGCAGTCCCCTGATCTCAGTGTTCCACGCCTTTAATACCGACAGTAGTGGCTATGCTGGCTAAAGCACAGCGTTCGGCCATGGGGCCAAGGTCTCTGCTGACTCGTTAAGACGCATGGGTTCGAGCCCCACCGTCGGCCATCCTTGAAATGGTTTTCCGTGGTTTCCCCATTTTCAACACCAGTCAAATGCTGGGACAGTACCTTCTGACAGGCCACGGCCGCTTCCTTCCACATCCTTGCCCAGTTTCATTCATCTTCAACCATTCCATCTCTCATCCCGACGCACAAGTCACCCACGGGCACTCAGCTTCGTGGTGACAATTGAGTAGCTGTCTGGTCTGAGAAGCAGCGACCCCGGTCAAGGAAGCCAAAATAAAATAGACTACTGAAGGGACCTGTCGCACTGACCATGCATCATCTCACAATCTGAGCAACGGTTACTTGGTTGACCTAGGCTTTCAATGCTTGGTTGAACCAAGGATAGTTTTAAGAGATGCGTCCCTTTTAACTAATCTGTCTTATAGAGGTGCCCGAAGGGGATCTTTAACGTGCCAGTAAGTCGTCGGACTTTTTAAGAGCGTTGAAAATCCCTCAGTATGCCTTCCTTCCAAGGGGAAGTAAAGCCGGCGGGCCCATGTTATAGATTTATGTCATGTAAAAGAACCTTCCACTAATTACACTTATGTGAAGCTAAATTATAGGTTAGATTTGACTAACGCTCTTAAGTTCCAACGTTCGTCGCCAGGAGCCGACTGCGGTGTCATCTAGGAACGAAGTTTAGAAATAGTTGTCGTTGACGGTGGCGTTTGGTAGCAAAAGTAGGAACTACTTAAAATTGAATGTCTGCAGTCCTTACTTGAATTAAAAACAGATAACACACACTAATACAGCCATCACAATTAACACCGGTTATCAGACAGATTCTACACACACCCAAAGTACACGGGGCTACATGACTGCGTTCTCGCAGCCCCTAAACTGAGGGACCAACCAACCAACTAAATCTACTGAGACGGCTCCCCCGCATTTGCGCACCCAGGATACGAACCTGCAACCTTGGGCCCAGCAAGCGAGAACGTTACCGCTGAGCCACGCAGCCAGTCTTAAGAGATAGACAACGGACGAACTTTATAAACCATTTTGTGTGAAAGGGAGTTCACGACCTGAGAATCATGCTCTTCGTGGTGTGTTGGTGGTTACATTTTTATCATTTGAACCAACGAGATTCAAATTTACACAGATCTCTCATCTTTATTCAGTTTCTTTGTGGATAATGATTTGTTTTTACTGGAGGTCAGTGCCTCTCGAAGGCCACCAGTTCTGTAAGTCACTGCCTACTTAATTCCGGCATTCCGTCATGAACCTGTTTGAAATAGGGGATTAGAGTGGCCGGGGTACTCAGCTGGGGCCAGACCACCTAGCGCGCGTAATGAGCATATCTGCAGGGGCCGTTGGAACTTGGACTTTTGACACCGCCATATTCGCAGGTGTGATTTAAGCACGCTCAAGTTCATCTTTGATTAAATGGTGAATTAAACGAAAAGGCTAAGGCATGCCCTTGTGCAGTAGAACATGTATACATAGTATAAAATAAAGTCTTCGATTGTATCTCTTTGCGCGGGCAAATCTCGAGAACTACTGGATGGATTTTGATGCGGTTTTCAACATTCTGTACAGAATTTCAACAAAGGTTCGTATATGTAGTAGCATTCATCTATAATCAAAGGAATCCCAGAAATAACGGAAACATAGAATTCTAATTTTACGACCATGAATATGAAATTAAAACTTTTTTTTTGGCTTCTCAATCTTTCAATGACTGCACTGCACTGACTGACTGACCGAAACTTAGGCCTAGTGCGACCAGTGTTGTTAACTCAACTTTCAAAGAAAATCGCCATGCAGTAGTCAAAAGTAACTAGATGTCTATGTTAAGAACCTCCGGAATACTCAAAATTTTGATTTTGCGTCATATTAATTTGCGGAACTTCAGTCTTCTAACGTTACGTTAATTTTATGTCTCTCGTTCCTGAGATATCATTGTTATATTTCACAGTATTTACAGGGCGGACTACTACCATTAGTTAATACGGATAAACTGTTACCATCTAACATGGTAAACAAACATGCATTTTAAAATATTTTACCACCACAATTTTCGGAAAAGTCGGTATATTGGCTACACTGAATGCGAAACGAAGGAAACTCATAAGTTAGGTCGAGCTTTAGGAAGGCGATCGTAAAGTGCAATGTATCTGTAATGTTGGGATTGCAGTGCCATAACGTGTTTACGGCAATATTAGAGGTACATTTACGATGCACGTATCTTAACGTTACGCAATCTACATTGATTGGTTGTTTTGTTACGTGACGTCACGCTGATACATCGTAATCCCGGGAACAGTCTACCCAGGCAGAGGCGTGTCCAGAGCTAGGAAATTTACACTTTATAACCCGGATAGGGATATTAAATAGAAACAGGCAGGAGCAAAATAATGTTGACAACATTCAAATCTAAAGTTTATGACAGTAATAAGTAAACTAATCACAGTGATGATATACAATACTCAACTACATAAGCAATACTAATAATAACGCGACATCTATAGAAGTGCTTGGGACCACCTGAATAACAATATCAGTAAGTACAAATAGGAGGTCTCGATAACGAACACTGAACCATATAGGAGGCCTAGATGACGCACACTGGTTGCCATGGTAACCATATAGAAGGCCTAGATGATGAACACTTGTAGCCATGGTAACCATATACTGTAGGACGCCTAGATGAAGAACACTGGTTGCCATGGTAACCATATAGGAGGCCTAGATGATGAACACTTGTTGCCATGGTAACCATATAGGAGGCCTAGATGATAAACCTTTGTTGCCATGGTAACCATATAGGAGGCCTATATGAACACTGGTTGCCATGGTAACCATATAGGAAGCCTAGATGACGCACACTGGTTGCCATGGTAACCATATAGGAGACCTCGATGACATACAATGGTTGTTATGGTAACCATATTTTAAGCCTACTTTTCACATTTTGCAAAAATGAGGAAAAAGTACTGTCCTTCTGTCTGTCTGTCTGTCTGTGTGTGTGTGTGTCCCCCCCCCCCCCCCCATCAACTCCTAAATGGTTGCAGCAATCAAAACCAAATTTAGTATGAGTAAAGATGTATACCGGAATATCTCACGTCCATATTTGAAAATGATGTCAGTGCTACCAACTGCTGGAAAAACGCACTAGAAATTTGAGCTCCATGTTGGATATCTTGCAAGGTATGCATGGGAGCTATTCCAAAATTGGCACACATGTAGATAAGACTATTTCAGTTTAATTTCCAGGAGGCCAACCATAACAGTGTTGCCAAAATAATTTTAAGCCTTCTGATAGGTCCAATGTTTAAATGCATATAACTTCTACACTATTAATTGGATTTCAACCAAATTTTGTATGTAATATCTGTACATAAACAGATATGACTGAGCGTATTCTTAAGAGCCACCAGGGCTGCCAACTGTTAATAATTGCTCTCTCTATTTTTTATCCAAATACCAATATATCAGAAAGTATGCAAGCCAACAGATTTAAACTATGCACACGTATATTCTGACATTTTAGATTAATTTGGAGTAACTTACATACGTCAGTTCTACCAACATGATTATAAGCCTGCTGATAGCACCAATTTTTAAATACATGTAACTTCCATACTATCAGTTGGATTTCAACCAAAGTTCGTATGTGCTATGTGTACCATAACAGATATGACTATAGATATTGTTAAGAGCAATCAGGGCTGCCAACTGTTAATAAATGCTGTCTATACATTTTTTTACCCTAATATCAATATATCAGAAAGTATGCAAGCCAACAGCTCTATACTTTGCACACGTATAGCACCTGACATTCTAGATTAATTTGGAGTAATTAATACAAGGCAGTGCTGCCAACATGATTCTATGCCTGCTGATATGTCAAATTTTAAAATACATGTAACTTCTATACTAACAAATGGATTTCATCCAAAATTGGCACAATAAGATATCATAATATTTCAGAATAGGATATTTCTGACCAGCACACGCATGTCATTGCTGGCAACATGCTTTTTACGCGTGCTGATAGATCCAGTGTCTAACTGCATGTAACGTCCATTGGACTTCAACCAAATTTTGTATTCTGTACCTTAAGAGGTGGAACTAAGAATATATTCTATCACCAGGGCTGCCAACTGTAGTGCTCTATTAGGCTACATTATACCAGGTATATTTTGAACTAATTAGATATTTCGATGTTACCAACTTAATTTCGTCATTATTCTAGATAGGTTCATATTCTGTAGAATAATCATTGGCATGAAAAGTAGGCTGTATAGTTCTTTACGGAACTTCTTGTTTTATTGTTGTTTTAAGGGGCGGAACTACGAGGTCATCTGCCCCAGGTAACCATATAGAAGGCTTAGATGATGAACACTTGTTGCCTTCGTAACCATATAGGAGGCCTAGATGAAGAACACTGCTATGGCTACACTGTCGGGAAATTTGTCCACGCTAACCACAGATGGACCGTCAGTCCTAAAACATACTCATGTTAGAAATCAGACCTAGCTTTGCAATCCATTGGGGTCGCCAACTTCCGAACTCACCAACCGTGAGCCCCTTTAAGTGTAGCGCTATCCGGGGTGCACCATGCGTGGTGGGCTAACCACACCTTGCCTCCTTTAAGCCCCCTTACAGGAGAGAAATAAAATAAAATGATGAAAATAATAGGAAAGGTCTGAACACTCGAAATATGAGGGCATCAGGAAAAGACAAGGGCCAATTAAGGTAGGAAAATGAAATGCACCCTAGTTAGGCATTGGATACCGTTGGGGGTCGGAAGAGAACAAGAGTTGGCCTGCAGAGATCGACAGGAAATGTGAAAGAGAGGAGCTCGACTCTAAGAAGTGAAGAATCAACGGATAAATGACGGTTGCTATCTGAAATAAGTTTTTAGGAGATGTGTGAAACGGTTTGAAAGTCAAAGCTTAGCTGTGCAGTACAAAACTATGTTTATTAGTAGTTGGGGTATTAGATTGTATCAAATTTGTAATATATTTCAGAAATTTTGTTTTCATATTATGGCCATTGTATACATTTTTCAATTGTTACTACACACTGATATTGGAAAGAACAATGAATGTCAGAAGTAATAGAGAAATAGCAATTTCCATGCTTTCCGTTCTCATTGTTGGTCTGAATGCTGATTACTGGACTACAACTAACATCCCCCTTTCTTTCAATTTATGGCCAATTGTCCGATCCTATCACTATATGCCATCTAACTCTGCATGTACATTCTACATGACTGTGTTCATGCCATCCTTAGTTCATTTTCGAAAAAAAAAGTGACATCCATAATGTTTTATCAATTGACTCTTTAAACGGAAGAAATGCTGGACTCGGTTGAAGTCCCGTGGTTGCCAAGCCATGTCCTACTAGTTGCGAGTCCCTGAGTAAACCCTGCGTTAGTATATCCAGACAATGTCCTTCACCAACGATCCATTCAATGTGCCGCTCAGTGACCCCATGTAACCTTCTCTTACTTTGTAATTATCGCCAACATGTTGGAATGTGTACCCATCCCTCGGGCTGGCTTTTATAATCATTTTTAGAAACTCTAGCCGGCAAAGGAAGTTCTTATGTTGGGAAGTAACTGCTGGTTTTGTACGCGAGTGTACTTTTGTGTGCGAATTTTAGTATGGCTCTAACAATCGAATGCTACTTTTTCTTAAGACGCCGTCTCCAAACGAAGGTTGGCGATCTACGTAGCCAACTCTGATCTTGACAGTGCAATATTAGAAGCTTCTTCTGATGTACATCTGTGCCTGCGTCTCCCAACGGCCCTTTTACTTTCTATCTTTCCTTCAATATAATTACTTGTAACTTAGACTAATAATCGATACCTCTCGCTTCTCATAGGATGAGCTAGTATTGTGTTTTCCTTTGTTTTATAATAATATGTAAGAGTTCTTTATGCTTTTGCATCCGTTGTAGGACCTCGACATTTGAAATGTTCAATATACAAAGTAGCATAAGCTATATAGATACATTTCAAATGCATCAATTAGTTTTTCAATGGAAGGGTCTAGAGTCCAGCATTCACATCCATACAGATGAACAGAAAGTATGTAGGAAAGGATCATGCAGATTCGCGGCTGCAGATTGAGATCTGGTCCTCATGGTAATGAATTGTTTCCTGGCCTGTGCAATTCTAGATTTTATCTCTCGTTTGGAAACAAATTGGACATTAAAAATCGTACCCAAGTATTTGAAGGAGGACACATGTTCAACTACAGTATATTATCTTTCTAATTACGAGATTTTCCCATTTGTTGTTTTGGAGTACACCTTAATTTTTGTTTTGGAAGGGTAGCTACTAGTCAAACATTCTTTTTGTGATTTCCGTAAGTCATATTATTTGAAACTTCATGTACCATTTTCTCTGAAACAATCTGATCAATGTATTTGAAAATGTAAATCTATTAGTGGAAGTAAATTCATTCAGGTATCTTGGTTAGTTCATGGAGCCCAGCTTGAAAATCACTGACAATTTTACAGACAATGCAGTCTTCAACTAGGATGTAAAAAAAACCTCCCGTAAACAATAGGACAATACTTTTACTTCAGTATCTCAAAAATGGTTTAAATATTATGAATGCAAAGTTTGTTGGGTCAGGTTTGCTCAGAAATTGGACATGAGTTAAGGGAGTACTTAACAATATATTTCTTTAAGATTGTTTTTGTAATTCTCTCTCTTTTTACATAATGAGCTTTTGTAATATTGGTTGATCACTTAAACAAACACTAAAATAAGCTGTTGATAATGTTGTTGTGCAGATTTAGCTGATTTTTCGAAGTTCTGTACTAACAACCGATTCATTTCTCTCCACACTGTGGGCATTCAAACTCAACTCAAAATCAAAAACAAAGACAAGAAAAAACAAAAACAAAAGCAAGAAAAACAAATAAAAACAAAAACAAATAAAAACAAATAATCAAGAAAAAGACAAATCAAAAACAAGAAAAAACAAAAACAAAAACATAAACAAAAACAAAAGCAAAACCAAAACAAAAATCAAAAAACAAATAAAAAACAAAAACAAAATCAAAAACAGCTCAAATTAATAGTTACTTCTCGCCCAATCCAATTGAGTACAGTCATGTTGACCGACTGAAAAAATTCTAATATTTCAATATAGTAGTGTGTGTGTGGTTAGGGATGGGGTGGGTGTCCCGGGACTTGATGTAAGGTACTATCCAGGCATTTACCTGGAGAAGTGTAGTAAAAACACACTCGGGTAGCCGCTGCCAGTGCCGGGATTCGAACCTCCGATTTCCTGACTTGCTGCAGCTGCCTTCGCGGACGCGGTACACTATTTAACGAAAATGGCTACACCGCGGGGTGAAAATAAAGTCATACTGTACATGGAAGAATAGAAAATTCTAGTTGGCGTTATTATTCATTCATTCATTCATTTATTCATTCATTCATTCATTCGCAATTGGGGGTGTGTCCCCCGGTGGCAAATTAGATATACATAACAAATAATTTTACATAACATTTCACTAAAAATTAAACTGGAGTATTTACACAAATAGTCAGTCTTTTCTTAAACACACCTATATGTTTGGGAAAAGGCTCTAAGACTGCGGCAGGTAGAGAGTTCCAATTATCAATGGCACGGTTTACGAAAGAATATTTACCATAATTTGTTCGCTGTGGTCGGCCCTTAACTTTGAAAGGGTGATCGCTCCTACCCATGTAAGTAGGCTTTTCCATACGTTTGCTAAGCTCACCCCATGCTGGTTGATTTGTATACGCGTTGTACATAGCGCAGAGTCTAGATTTCATCCTCCTAGCCTCAAGTGATTCCCACCCAAGTTTCTTTAACATACGGCTCACACTGCTCCTGGGATTAAAATCACTGAGCACAAATCTAGCGGCCTTTCTTTGTACCATTTCCAATTCATTTATGAGCCCTACTTGATATGGATCCCAAACCACCGAGGCGTATTCCAGAATAGGTCTTACAAGTGAAAAATATCCTAATTCTTTAGCAGAGGTACTACTTCCTTTTAATACCCTCACTATAAAGTGCAGGGATTTGTAAGCTTTAGAAACTACACATCCTATATGACTACTCCATTTCATATCATTTCTTACGTGAACGCCCAAATATTTGCAAGAATCTTCTTCTACAAGTATTTCCGAGCCAATGCTATATTGAAAATCTTGCCTTCGCACTTTCCCTATTTTTATTAGACTACATTTTCTTGTGTTTATTTTCATTTTATTTTCAATCGCCCACTTATAGACCAGGTTCAGGTCATCTTGAAGTACTGCATTAGTGAATGTTTGAATTATTAACATGAACCGCAAGCCTGGCGCGGGAAGATCGTACACACATGCTACTCCCTCTCCCATTTTCTATTCAGTTTGAAGCTCCTTAACGTCCTCCTCATGGCGTATTGACTAGCATTATTGATGGTCCAGTTTTGATTCTCGACTCAGGCAAGAAATTTAATTCTGGTCTGAGGGCAGGACTAAGAAGCGGTGGGTTTAACTCTCCACCTCATACATCCTAGAAGTGATTTAACGTGGTTTTCCCACCTCTACTCCGGGATGGTAGGCTACCTACAGTACATTAAGGCCACGCCCACTTCTAATCCAAATTCGTTATCCAATTGCAAACACACACACACTACAACATCCATCACAATGGTAAAGGTTGTAAGACAGATTCCACAAACTCCTAAGTAATTTATACGGGCTACATGACCATGATGTAGCAGAACTCGTATACATGAATCAATAATAACGGTAACGAAAAGAACACCCATCAACGATTGTCGGAATGCACAGTATAAAATGCCTCTTATGACTTATGCCTATTTGCTTGTACACTTTAAGCACCTTAAATGCATTAACATCCGCGATATCAAAGCTTTTATGAAGCATATACAGTAGGTCGTTATGAAGTTTTATTGCAAGCTGTAAAACCCATCACTGGGAGTCAAATTATTTGGGGTTATTTTCATGAATGATGAATGATGACAGATGCAAATGTCAGTATTGTTATTTCCTAATGCTATATATCATCACGATAACGAAGAACAACTCGTAACTCTCACTTGACAGTGTATTGTCTGCGCGCCAGGAGAGTTGGAACTGCAGAAGCCTTCCCGCGTACTGTGTATCGCTCATTCAAAAAACATCTAGTCGGCCACTATCAGGTCCACTCATTCACGCGACCGCCCCGTTGAGTAGTGGCTAACAGTCTTGGCTGTCACCGCCGAGGCCCTGGTTCGATTCTTAGCTCTGCCAAGAAATTTAATTTTGGCCTGAGGGCCTAAACTGAGAAGAGGCCATCCAGGAAGTGGTTTTCCGTGGTTTCACACATCTCTGGAGTAGTTCCTAAATTAGGGCCACGGCCGCCTCCTTCCCTATCATCTGCATTACAACTACACATAATAATACAGTCATCACAATAACACAGATTATCAGACAAATTCTTTAATTCCAGTTTCTCGCTAAATGTTTTCTTAGATATACAACTTTTCAAAAAAAAAAAGTGGCTTCGGTGGCGTAGTTGGTAGCATGCTGAGATTATTTGCCCAAGATCGCGGGTTCAAACCCGGCCGAAGTTGTATTTTTAAAGAGCGTTAAAATCCCTCAGTATGCCTTCCTTTGGAGGGGAAGTAACGCCGGCGGTCCCATGTCATAGATTTATGCCAAGAAAAAGAACCTTCATCTAACTATACTTGTGGAAGCTAAAATTTTTGATAACGCTATATTAGTTCCAACGTTCGACGCCAGGTGCTGATTGCGCAACTAAGTGTAGCAAAAGTAGGAACTACTTGAAAAAATAAATCGTCTCCAGTCCGTACTTGAATTAAAACAGATAACACACACTAATACAGCCATCACAATTAACACCGGTTATCAGACAAATTCTACACACACCCAAAGTACACGGGGCTACATGACCGCGTTGTCGCAGCCCGTAAACTAAGGAACCAACCAACAACTTTTCCTCCTTAAATGTGTTATATTTTAACATATCTGATTCTCAACATTTATTTTAATTTAATTTTGTCAAATGTTCATGAAAAGTGCTGTTAAAAGTATGCACATTTATAAAGATCTATCAAAATTCAAAAACACTATTTTCAAAAAGCCATTGTCAAAGCAAGGAGAGAGTCTTGAAGAACATCCCTGGAACATTTCCATTTGTTCCTGTTAATACTTACTGAGAAAACGGTAAATGAGAAGGTGGAACTTAGCCTGGGCAATACACTGTAGGACATTTCGGAGTTTATTAACGGATTTTGCGGCACTGGTAGTTTTGAGACTTAGAATAATAACCCGACTGAATTTATATATTTCTTTAATTCTAAAGTTTAAAATATACACCAATCAATACTTGAATTAAATATATCTATTATACATTATAGGATGGGTATCCACGTGTATCCACCAGACATTGAGGTCTTCCTCAGCCCAATTAAGAATTAATATACTAATGATGTACTTAAGTCTAAGTTTGATATGAAAAATTATATGATAAATTATAATTAAAATAATTAAATAAAATGTATATCCTTACAATGTAATGAAATGTAAATAAAATATAATATTGGGCTTCGCATTAAAAGTTCCATAAATACAGATAGAAAATCAAATAATTTTGAAGTAACAAGTGTTACATGTAAATGAAAATGAAAATCCACAGCCTGCTTCCAGTCGTCCGACCGGGCCAGGGATGGATTGAATGAAGCCCCCATCTAGCGGCGAGGATATGAACTGTGCCGGCTGCCGAAGCCTGTCGCAATCCCCTGGGACAATGATTAAATGAATAACAGATGAAATGATAGTGGAGAGTGTTGCTGGAATGAAAGTTTGACAGGGAAAACCGGAGTACCCGGAGAAAAACCTGCCTGCCTCCGCTTTGTCCAGCACAAATCTCACATGGAGTGACCAGGATTTGAACCACTGACCCAGCGGCGTGCTGCTGCCTAAGCCACGGAGGCTCACATGTAATTAAATGAACGTAAATAAAATATTGGGCTTCACATTAAAAATGTCAAAAATTCATATAGAAAAACAAATAATTTAAAAATAACAAGTGCATATCAATAACTGAATTGCCTGAAAATGAGTAAAATTAAATCTTAAATAAATCTTGATCTTTCGAAATATTCTGTGTAAATTTTGCTTTCAGGTGCCAACCAGTTAGTGCGTCTTTTGAATCTTGATTTGTCTTAAGTCGTATGAATAAATAACCAAAATGTTCAATGAAATTATCTTATTTTAATGATGTAATGCAATAGGAATTGAAATATTCTTTAAAATGAAACCTATGTGATTGACCTTTTAAGATAATAATAATGTTATTTGTTTTACGTCTCTTTTTACTACTGCGCCTTTTAGAGACACCGGGGTGCCAGATTTTTGCCTCGAAGGGGATCTTCTTTAACGCGCCAGTTAATCTACTGACACGGCTCCCTCGCATTTGTGCACACTCAAATGGCAGCTGACTGCGCCAGGATTCGATCCTTGGTCACAGGAGGCCAGAACGTTACCACTGAGCCTCGCAGCCAACCGATCTTTTAAGACTTTGTAGTCAAATAAAATAAATATATTTTTTGAATATGAGGTTAAGAGAACTACGAAATGAATAAAATGACCAAGTCACTACGTTCATTCATTCATTCATTTAATTCATTTGAAAATGGTGGTAATTACCCGGTGGCAAATTAAACACTTACAGAAAAATACCAACGATAATATCAAACACACTTAAAGTACACAAGTCGTGATTGGTAAACTAGTGATTACACAAAATTTCACTGTTCTCTAAAACGCATTGGGAAAAGGCTCTAACACTGTGGCAGGTTAATTATTTATTTATTTATTTATTTATTTATTTATTTATTTATTTACGGAGGCCCCGGGTTCGATTTTAAAACTGACGTGAGGGTTGGAACGGGGTGCACTCAGCCTCGTGAGGACAATTGAGTAGCTGTCTGACAGTGAGACAGCGCCCCGATCAAGAAAACCAAGATTAACGGCCGAGGGGACCCGACGCGCTGATCACGCATCACCCCAATATCTGCAGGCCGAATGGCTGGGCAGCGGTCGCTTGGTCAGCCTTAGCCCGTCATGGGCTGTATAGTGCCAGGGGTTGACTTTTTGTTGTTGGCTTTGATTAATTTAATTATTTAGCGTATGGCTTTTAGTGCTGGGAGTGTCTGAGGATATGTTTGGCTCGCCAGACGCTGTAGCTGCTTCAAGCAGACACCCATGGGCTGAGCTACAAGTTCCATTTAATTTCAAGTAGTTCCAACTTTCGATAACAGATGTCACTGACACCTAGCGGTGAACGTTGGAACTATGATAGAGCGTTTCAACGAAATCTAACCCAGAAATTTAGCTTCACACAAGTTTAGTTTGTGGGAGGATCTTTTACGTGCCATAAATCTATGACATGGGACCGCCGGCTCTTCTTTCCCTCCGAAGGAAGGCATACTGAAGGATTTGAACGCTCTTAAAAAAATACGACGACTTCGGTAATGAGTTCCAATTACCAATACCACGATTAATGAAAGCATATTTCTCATAATTTGTACGCTGCGGTCGGCCTTTTACTTTATGCAGATGATCTGCCCTGCTCAGGTGGGTGGGATTTCCCAGTTCTCCCCATGCTGGCCGATTAGTGTAAGTGTTAAACGTAGCGTATAGTCTGGATTTCGTCCTTCTATCTTCCAGAGATTTCCAACCTAGTTTTTCTGTCATTCTAGTTACACTACTTCTAGGATTAAAATCGTTGAGCACAAACCTAGCAGCCTTCCTTTCTACCATCTCCAGCTTATTGATGAGCCCTACTTGATATGTGTCCCAAACCGCTGAGCCGTATTCCAAGATTGGCCTCACCAGGATAAAATATCCTAATTCTTTTGCGGTCGAACTACTGCCTTTTAATACCCTCATAACAATATGAAGTCATTTGTACGCTTTGGTGACGACACAACCCACATGAATGCTCAAGTTTACTTCTACAAGTATTTCCGAGCCGTGTTATTACAGTAAATTTCACAGCTTGCAATGTAAAAAGGAAGAATAATACAGTAATAATAACGGATACTTACGTTTGAAGTCAAACGAAGAGTTATATAGAAAGATAGAACCAGTCACGTCAAGGAAAAGGTTGTTATTCTGTGGACACATTTTCAGAACATCCAACGATCGTCTAACAAAGAAAATTTGTAATTTCGTGGAACCAAAGAGGAAAAAATTGGCATGGTTCGAAAAATGTAACAAAGACCTTATATAAATTGGTATTCCGGACTGCAAAATTATGAACAGGTGTGAATTCAGACACCTAATCAAAAATTACCAGGGATTTAAGGTAGGGGCAGAACCCAAAAGACGGAGTGGACCTCCTTCAGAAGATCGGAAGAAAGCACTGAGTAATGGGCTCAAGATATACTGGCAGGACACCAAAGCTGGCAGACGATCTAGAAAGAAATATTGATATTGATTGTTACTCCGTAGTACATAGTGCCTCAATTCGAATGTAAAAAAAACGAAGGTTTTTAAGTCACTTATAACTACTGCGACTTTTAGAGACGCTGGAGTGCCGGAATTTTTCCCTGAATGGAATCTTTAACATGCCAGTAAACCATCTGACACGGCTCCCTCACACTTACGCACCCTAACTACACAGTGATATGATCCCGTTTCTTTTAAATTAAGGAGTATTGCAATTGGCTATCTGTTTGCCTTGGGCAAAAAGATCAATGCTAAGGTACATGTTATGGTTGACTGTCTTCTCTCGCCTTAAACATACTTCTATCATTAATTTAGAAGAAGTTAGTGTATATAATTTTCAATTATCTCCCCATAGCGTCTCGGCGCCAAGGTCAATGCAAATTACGTCACTCAATTAGCGACGGAGGTGTCTTACCTCGGACAGCGTGTCCAAAGAGATTTCTCATCCTTCACAGTGCATTTCGTGGTTGTGGAAATGATCGTCAATGTTGTTCTAAGCAGGACTGCGGGGAATTACCTGATTAAAGCGAGGTTGACAGCAAGTGCACACCCACAGATCCTACTCAAAGCTATCCTTCTGTGTGAGGAAAATCCCATCCAGATTTTCGTGACAAAAGCCGATCGTAGATATTCGCTACCTGATCGAACGGTGAGAAGTCTTTGTTTGTTGCAGCGAAGCGCGAAACGTAATAAAAAGGAGAATATAAATAAAGCTGCTGAAAGTTTACCAACATTTCCTAACTTATGTGCTTTCAAATGTATTTTCATTGTTCACAAAAGCTTTAACTTTGTGCAACATTGGTCAACTGATTGGACAGTTTTTCAGTGGCGTGTGGTGGAATTTTACTTAGGGTAAGCAATGGTCTTCTTTGCAAAATCATTGAACACCCAGTTGTAGAAATTGGGATGGTTTGAACTTAGAAAGTAAATCTATCTCAATTGAAATCAATGATAAATGTTATACGTTTAGTTAAAATACCGAATACAAGCTTTCACTTTCGTGTTAATAGGCCTACTCAATTGAGGAGTTGGACGACTTCCTAATAAAATTAATATTTTGTTCTCAAATTTACTGCACATCACACGCTGTCATCTCTAGGGCCAAGTCCTGGTGGCATATTTTTACAGATTTCTCACGCATACTAGTGTAAACAAAAACGTCTACTGCATACCCTACTCCCTTATATTGCATTAGAGAACGTTATATTGCTGAACTATAAAAATGACGGCCTACCACTGTAAAACAATCACACGTTTTAACACAGCATATAAAAAGCTGTTTTACACAAACACTGATACGCT
Source organism: Meconema thalassinum (assembly GCA_946902985.2). Lineage (NCBI taxonomy): Eukaryota > Metazoa > Arthropoda > Insecta > Orthoptera > Tettigoniidae > Meconema > Meconema thalassinum. The sequence goes on from OX336390.1 coordinate 110,978,622, forward strand.
TTTTCAAACTATAATGAGCGAGTAGATACACTATCTTTGAAAACTGACCACTCCTAGTTTTCGGCCTAAGTTATGTAGCTTCAGGAATTGCTTCCTAGCCTTCGCTTTCACCCACCATGCAGTACCAAGAAATACCAAAAGATGGCATGTCACGCTATTGTGCTGCTGCAAGCGACTCCGCAAGGAACTCGAAGTAGGCATCAAAGAACGGCGAATTGTGAATGGGTTCATAAAAACAACACAGGACACAGAGACTGGAATATCACTATAACAAAGTAAATAATTATTGTACCCGTCATTATTTTACTTGGGTAAGCAATGCTTGCCTTACATCCATGGAATACATGCGCCTGCAGTTTTTATCCCCTCGCTCTGCGTCAAGATTGGTTGGTTCCTTAGTTTAGGGGCTGCGACAACGCGGTCATGTAGCCCCATGTACTTTGGGTGTGTGTAGAATCTGTCTGATAACCGGTGTTAATTGTGATGACTGTATTAGTGTGTGTATCTGTTTTAATTCAAGTCAGGATTCCTGGATTTCATTCCTCGTAGGATATGCTCAAAATTAAACCGCATCAGGATTCTAACATTTGAGCCTATAGAGGGTACGTGTTGGAATTCAGCTACGTGACTCCTGACTGAACTTAGAGTATAATGATTTGTATTTTATCTTGTTACTTGTGGACCATACGATTAATAATAATATTGACTAATAGAATTTTCGGAAGTAAACTACCATACGTGTTTATTAAATTTAATCCACCTTAGTCAGTAAAATAATGAAATTAGAATACATTATACCAGTTTCGTCCGCATGTGGCCCTCTCCAGTAATTATCTTCTAAAATAAATTAAAACTAATTGAATTACGAGCAAAGTTGATCAATATTTACCTTGGGTTTTCCCTTTCCTTCAACAACAATTTTTCATAAAAATATTCAAAAAACAGATCTGTAACAACGTGTGCTTAAAATTGATGATCCTATATAATAATTTTCTGAAAAATACGTAAATCTAAAATATTTGGTGATTTTATTATTTTATAAATAGATTTAAACATTTAAAAATATCTTGAGATGTTTTCTCATAAGAGGAAATATGGCTCTTTGCTAAGGGGCGCATGATTTGAAAATTTATTGTATTTATTCCTTGCTTAATTGAAAATTTTATATGTGATACGATGAAGTTGATGGTCTTTGACTGAGGGATACTGCGTAAATATCAATGGTGAAGTTGGATTACAATAGGTGTTAATGTATGCGTTCTTTTTTATAGAAAGGGTCATGGAAAATAAATTGTAATGCGCGTTATTGCCAACACCTGAAAAAATACATCAGATAAATTAATACATTTGGATGAGTAGTTTTGATCGTCGAATCCTTTACACTCAGACTATTAATCTATGTCTACGAATATTTTGGTTAAGATATGTTCCGCTCAGCCGTCTCGCTTGCTAATCTGCACGTACCTTTAGAGTGCAGCGGGGCGGTCGAGTCAAAAGACGAAAGGTTCGTGTGACTAAAGCTAAAGGAAAGAAAAGGGAAAAAAGGAAAGAAAGTAATGAAGGAAGGAAGGAAGGAAGGAAGGAAGAGACGAAGGAAGGAAGGAGGGAACGAAGGAACGAATGAAGGAAGGGAGGAAGGAACGAAGGAACGAACGAACAAAGGAAGGAACAAAGGAATGAATGAATGAAGGAAGGATGAAACGAAGAAAGGAACGAAGGAATGATGAAAGGAACGAAGGAAGGAACGAAGGAAGGAAGGAGGGAACGAAGGAAGGAACGAAGGAAAGAACGAAGGAACGAAGGAAGGAACTAATGAACGAAGGAACGAAGGAACGAAGGAAGGAAGGAAGGAATGAAGGAAGGAAGGAAGGAGGGAAGGAACGAAGGAAGAAAGGAACGAAGGAAGGAACGAAGGAACAAACGAACGAAGGAAGGACGGAAGGAACGAAGGAAGGAAGGGAGGAAATACATAAATAAATGAATATATAAATAAATAAATTCGCAAGTAACTTTTGGTTTAGACGGAAAGCGTGCACTATCCCTCGTATCCTATAAGCAGTGGTTGCAAATTTTGGAACACACTGTTATCGCGCTCCAAAAGCGTGTTAATCTTTGAATAGTTACGTATATCCTCCCATTTCCTCATTACCTCCGCGTGATATCTGTTTATTTCCTGGTTCCTTTATTAGATACTCCTCGGTACATTTAAAACTAAATGTAGTCTTCGGGCTGAAGGATGTCACAGAATAACGTGTAGAGAGCGGAGAGGACATGTGAGAGCTTTCGCGGCCGCGGGCTATGTTATGATATTCCAGACTTCCGGTTACACGGTGATTGACTATATGTTTCCTCCAAAAGATAATGATGGTTCCTTTCAAGAACCGAAAGCAGGTGGCCTCCATTAGCCACAGATTATTGAGGATATTACACTTATAGTCCGCCCGTCCTTACTTCCAACTTGACGTTTTGGCGCTGTCAAGTGGCGAGGAGAAGAATTAATTACTTTAAACCAGCCAATCCTAGGCAGCAGCTTACATCGATAAGGCGATATGGTGGGGCGTTGTTGCCGCCAGTCTTGGTTTATATTTCCCACGTGGTGAAGCTAACCCGCTCATCGCGCAAAGTGTTCGGTTCTGTTGTGCTATTATGTCAGTCGTTTGCTTCGTTCTTTAGAATAATTCCTCTTCAGTAATATAGTGTAGTACAGAAGACCATTACGTGAAATAATATACGAGGCTCGAGTTATAAGTCATGACAACTATTTTTTTCTCGTGAACAGGAGACAACACGGAAAATCTACGATATGCATTTGGAAATATAGGGGATGTACGTATGGATAGTGCCTGAGGATAAATTCTGACGTCAGGAGATGCTCGTTGGTCAGCGACAGAACACAGGCCATTGGTAAACATTGTTTTATTATGGTATAGACAGCAAATATACAAGACTACGTACAAAGGACAGGTCTCCACTGGTTACAAACCTTCGAAATAATAACCCAAGGTGTCTACTGTGCGTTGCCAGCGGTAGGGTAGGCGCTGAATACCATTCGCTGCATGTGTATCGCTAACGTGTAACACCTCCCTCTGAAATGCTGTTACGATGTCTTCTTTGTTAGCAAACCGTCGTCCACGTAGTGGCTTCTTGACTTTGGGGATTAGATCATAGTCTAATGGGCTCAGATGAGGCGAATAAAGTGGATCTGGAAGAACCTCCCATCCCCACCGTTGTAAGCGACGCTGAACGATGGCTGCTGTGTGAGCTGTCGCGTTACACGTGTAGCATTATGGCGTCGTCCTAACGATCAGGCCGTTTGGTTCGCACTGTACGGCGCAATTGGTAGGCCTACAACAAAAAGGAATTGTAATACACTGCATTGACAGTGTGCACCTTACGCACTGGATGACACACAAGAACACCTTGAACATCGTATGCCAGGATGACCATAACCTTATTGGGAGACGGATTTTGTCGAACCTTGTGTCTCCGTGGTGACCCCTGACGACGCCATTCACTTGACTGTCTCTTCAGTTCAGGGTCATAAGCACGTGCCCATGTTTCATGGACTGCAATAATGCGATTCAGCATGGCTTGTCCTTCCTGCTGAAACCTCTCCAGATTGATGCGACATGTTTCGTAACAAGTCCACTTCCGTACCTCCGTTGAGTGATGGGGCATCCACTTTGCACAAATTTTACGCATCTGTAGGTCCTTGTGTAAAATGCGCCGTATTGTTGCCGTTGGTATTGCTGTATGTCCTTGCAATTCCGCTCTAGTCCAGCGCCTGTCCTCCTGTAAACACTGATCGATCATCTTTATCCGTATATCTTTGCCCATGGACACTGGACGGCCTGGGCGAGGCAAATCGGCAGTTGATACTCTACCTTGTTTGAACGTCTCCACCCACCTCGCCACTGTTCTATAGGGCATGGCATGCCCACATAATGCTTCCCGCAGCTCTGCATGGCATTGGCGTGCATTTCTGCCGCGGAAAACTGCGATTTTAATATACGATCGTTGCTCCTGCTTATTGTCTTCCATTGTGTGACGCTCTCACTCACACACTGAACTTGGGGGCATGATCAGACCCACACTGTCGTTTATATACACCATCTAGTGGCATCTTACGCAAGTACATACCATACGTTTCCAATATATCGTATATTTTCCGTGTTGACTCCTGTTCACGAGAAAGAAAGAAAAAAAAAAGTTGCCATGACTTATGACTCGACCTCCGTATTATAGGCTCAATAGTTTAGTGTAGTCGTAGGTTAATTTTAAATCCAGTCGAGTGTTTGTGAACTGACTGTGTGTGGTTCTTGGGAGTGAATTTCAGAATGTCGGCGGGCAGTTCTACACCAAGGCAGAAGGCAGGCGAATGCTAAGGGAAAGAAAGGAATTAGTGTATTTAACCCTTTCTAGGGCAAACCTATTTTTAAATTTTTATGTGTTTCTACATTTTAATTTATTTTAATTATTGTAATTATAAATAATGTTATTTTTGTTTCTCTAATTATAATGTTTTTTAATTTATTTTTTATTTTCAATTTATGTTCTTATAGATTTAATTTTGATATTTTTATTCGATTAATTATTTAACTAATTTCGAATTGGTTTTTACAACTATTTTCATAATACTTTTATAGTTATGCTTATTATTTAAATTTTTATATTTCTTTTATTATTGTAATTTTATTTTTATGTTTTTTATTTCTATATTTATATTTTACTTTTACACTTTAATTCTTAATGTTTTTAGTTTAAAATTTTATCCAACACATTACGTCAAGTAGATACGTACCGTATATAATATTTGATTTTTAGAAATACTAGCTCTTCGGCATAAAAATTCTCTGAAATTTGGCTGAAATTGAAAGCATAATCTGTCCTTATAATGGGTGGTTAATATATAATCCCATAAAGGATTAAAGTGGTTTACGGGCAAGGGAATTAAATTATTAGTCCACGTGCTACGGGAGGGATATTTGGAAAACACCATGAAGAACCACATTCATAATGCATTTAGATCAGCAAATAGAAGAGAAATTTTGGATTTTGTGTTTCCAGTTCATCATGTAATTGCCCGTGTTTAGGATTATGATATAATGGTCTAACTTAGATATCCACGTGGCTACGTCTAGTGAGTATAATTAATCTCTTCTCTAGTCATTACGTATGTTTCTTGTAGCGGAAGGCACGCGAATACAATTAGTGGTGCGGCTAGAAGCAGGCCACTTAGCTGTAATGAACTATTGAGATGGGAGTTCCCTTCACGCCCAGTACTCACCTCGCCGCTTTCCGTCAACATGCGCACCATGACGCTCACCGCCGATCCTCCAGCACTGTTACCTGCAACACAAAACAATGTATCAGTATTGCAAACAGAGGGAATAGCTTGCTTTGTTTTGTGCTGTGTGTTTGTAAACTGTCCCCCGTTGGAGATTTATTTATTTATTTATCGTATGGCATACATGAAAATTATTTATAAGTTGACATCAAGATTAGAAACATAATCCCTTCAGAGGGGAAGAATGCCGGCGGTCCCATGTCATAGATTTATTACACCTGTGTGAAGCTAAATTAACTTATAGGTTAAACAACGCTCTTAAGGTTCCTACGTTCGTCGCCAGGAACCGACTGCGGTGGTATCTGGTAGCAAAGTTCTGAATTAGTAGTTGTTGACGGTGGCGTTTGGCGGCAAAAGTAGGAACTACGGTACTTGAAATTCAATGCCTGCAGTCCTTATTGATTTAAAAACAGATAACATACACTAATACAGACATCACAATTAACACCGGTTATCAGACAGATTCGACACACACCCAAAGTACGCGGGGCTACATGACCGCGTTGTCGCAACCCCTAAACTAAGGAACCAACCAACAGAAACATAATGAAGTGCCTATGGTGTCCCTAGGAAGAAGTCGCTGAATTCACCACTGTAAGATGTTTGTGGGCATTCTTGAACTAGGTGCCGAACAGTCCGTCTTTCAGCACCGCACTCGAAACTTGATGAAGATCTTTTCCTCCCTTGTACCGGAGATCCCCGCATACACCGTGATTGGTCCGGATTCTATTTAATTTTGACCAGGTCTTTCTAGGCTGAGTGAACCCTGGCATCTTCTCAGTTATGCATGGCATTACTGAACTCTCTGGAGGGGCAAACGAATTCCAATCAGAAGACCATCTCTCAGTCAGGTTGAATTTGTCGGTTACAAGATTCTCTGCTGTGCAGATAGGTGGATGTCATGAACGTAATCGTTTCACATATAGATCAGCAATGTCTCCGTGGATAGGTAGTTGTTTGTTGGTTCGGATCTTTCTATATTCTCTTATCAAAATGTTGCATCGCCGCAAATGAGGTGGTGGGATGTGGCTGAGAATAGGAAGCCATTGTGTAGGAGTTAACATAATTGTTCCGTTGGAGATAATACCATGCTCTGAAAAATTGTTTACGATAGATCATGTGCAATCAATTCATCCATGAGTTCTGACAAAGGCTTCGATGATTGAAGGTGGTAGTTGTTTTAAGATGCAGTACATAGAGAATATCAGCCACTGATGGAGTAATTGATAAAGCTAATTATCCATAAAGGAGTCGCTGGTTCAACTAAGATCTAATTGAGTGTCACACTTTTCGTAAGGCATTTTTCAACAGTATATTTACCCTTTATCGGCCACGGTGGACGAGAGCTGTTTATCTCGAGCCTTGCTGACATCGGGAGAGCGTGCGTTCGAATCCCATCTCACCGTCCTGAAAATAGTTTTCGTAGTTTCCCATCTTCACCACCAGACAAATGCCGGGACGGTTCCTTTGAACAGATTCACGGACCACTCCCAAAATCTTTACCCTGACTCTTCCTTAATTAGAACCAAGTTAGCGATCGCCTGTCTCCATCCCCAGTTGTATCTGCTGACAAATTGAGTTCAGCTCCCAGACACCGTCCTTGCGACGGTAGAGGAATGAACCCTCGGAGAGTCCAAGGGTGAAGCCGAGCTGGGAGGATGAGCGATACAAAAAATTATCTTGCCATTTGATTTAGCTATCACGCATTATAAAATATCATAGATCAACAGTTTACCTCGTGATGCTAGTTAAAATTGTCAAAATATATCTTGCTGTAATATTAATTATATGTCTGTCATTGGTTTGTTGGTTCCATAGTTTAGGGGCTGCGACAACGCGGTCATGTAGACCCGTGTACTTTGGGTATGTGTAGAATCGGTCTGATAACCGGGGTTAATTGAGATGGCTGTATTAGTGTTTGTTATCTGTTTTTAATTCAAATAAGTACTGCAAACATTCGATTTTCAAGTAGTTCCAACTTTTGCTACCAAACGCCACCGTCAACGACCAACTATTTCTGAACGTTGTTACCAGATACCACCGCAGACGGCTTCTGGCAACGAACGTTGGAACCTAAGAGCGTTAGTCAAATATAACCTATAATTTAGCTTCACACAGGTGTAATTAGTGGAAGGTTCTTATCATGCCATAAATCTATGACATGGGACCGCCGGCTTTACTTCCCCTCCGAAGGAAGGCATACTGAGGATTTTAACGCTCTTAAAAATCCGACGACTTCGGCCGGGTTTGAACCCGCGATCTTGGGTATGGTAGCTCAGCATGCTACCAACTACGCCACCGAAGCCGCTATGTCTGATATTGTAAATCGGTTGAATTGTCCGTGACGTGCACACTTCGTTCTTGGAACGAGGTTTTGCAACCAAGTGGAAATAGAGCTGAAATGATCACCAGCGTTTAGATGCAATGCAGGTGTAGTAATCACAAGGATTCAAATTAAACATGCCGATATCAAGCATCATTGAAAGAGGCACAAGTAAAGACAAGAAATGACAAAGAAAAGTGCAATGAACGAACGCATTAAGAATGTCTTGAACCAGATTCCTTCACCACCACACAGATTTTGAACAACATGGAAAGCGTAACATTCGATTGGACTGATCGATACGGTCAGTTCCGGACCGGGTCTTCCTCTCAAACTAGATGAAAGCGATAAGAAACTAATTACTAAATCTCACCATGAGGACGATGGACATGTGAGAGTTCTTCAACATGCTCGTGAAGATACGATCCAGTTCCGACTACAGCTGGCACAGAATAGTTCCTTTCCTATTGAAAACCACTTCACATTTCCTTATGTAGGGTGTTCAAATCCGGCCGAAGTCGTCGGATTTTTTAAGAGCGTTAAAATTCCTCAGTATGCCTTCCTTCGGAAAGGAAGTAAAGCCGGCGAGCCCATGTCATAGATTTATGGCATTTAAAAGAACCTTCCACTAACTACAATTGAATGAAGCTGAATTTGTAGGTTAGATTTCATTAACGCTCTATTAAGTTCCAACGTTCGCTGCCAGATGCTGGTTGCGGTGGCATCTAGTAGCCAAGTTCACAGCTAGGTATCGTTGTCGGTAGCATTTGGAAGCAAAAGTAGGAACTACTTGAAATTGATCGTCTGTAGTCCTTACCTGAATACAGATAACACACACTAATACAGCCATCACAATTAACACCAGTTATCAGACAGGTTCTACACACACCCAAAGTACACAGGGGCTACATGACGCGTTGTCGCAGCCCCTAAACTGAGGAACCAACCAACCTATGAAGGATGTTCAAGAAACAAAAAAACGGATAGCGATCCTTAGCTAGATACAGCCTACTATTTGATTCTATTGAACGATAAAGCAACGAAAGTTTTATCTTGATTGAAACTACTGTATTTATGACCAATTGGCTGAGGAGGGGTCTTATTGTGTAACTTAATTTAAAAAATATAATAAAGGTGATTTTGAACAAATGACAAAGAATCTCGGATAATATTTAAAGAGAGCAACTGGAGTTTTGGACAATGGGTAAGATATTTTCTGAAAATAGACTATTAACAGCAAATTTCGAAATCCCTCCTCTAGTTCCGAAATATAATCCATCGAATGGCTTTCTAGTTCAAAATTCCGTATTTTTTCTGATGTTGTTGTTGATTATGATTTATTTAGGAGCTTTGCAACTTCGTGGTCATAAAGAAGGAAATATCCATGGCATCACTGATACAAGTGACGGTAGTGCGTTAAGTTCGTTGACATGACTTCCCTGCTGAAGGTTGCGGTGATGCAATGAGGCTGTTCATCAGGTCAGTGACGAACATGTCTCGACCTAGCTCTTGACCTTCCAACAGCTTTATATCGAGGACAACAACTGCTGTTGAGCTTTCTCCAGAGTGGCCACACTTCGAATACCGGTCATGGCAAGAAATGCTGTATTACTTCCTAGAAGGTTCTAGTTATCACAATAACGTTACACTTGTTGTTGATGATTAATTTGGACATCGTGCTCATTTAGCTCCATGTACATTGTAGTGTGTGTAAATAACTAACTAACTAACTAAATAAATAAATAAATAAATAAATAAATAATGTTGTCATTTAGACTTTCACGGCCCGTGTTACTATTCATAATGTTGAATTTTGGGTTTATGCCGTGTTTTATTATACTAATATTCGACGCGTTTCGAAAGAAACCATGTCTTTCATCGTCAGGAATAATCTGGAATACGACAATGTTGCTAAGAGAAAGCAACGAAGAACATATAGAAGGTGCCCAAAGATGGACGCCATTATAGCCCCATGTTAGGGACAACGGAAAGCAGCAGTGAATTACTTTCTCAGGGTTCTGATAATAGGTAGCCAGGATACACTGAGATTGTAGCCGGTGTCGCGGTTGAAATTATCTGGGTGTTTACGTATTTCAATCGCCTAAATTGCAACAACCGGGTATCTACAGAGTTCCCTGTACTTGTGGCAAGGTTTACATCGGGCAGACTTCGAGAACAATATGCACTCGCATTAAGGAACATAATAGATGTATCAGGCTCATTCAACCGATAAATCAGCTGTTGCCGATCATGCTTTAACACCTGGCCATGATGTCATGTTCCAAGGAGTGGATGTTCTTGCCCGTATAAAGCAATATCGTCCCAGAATCATCAGGGAGGCGATTGAAATACGTAAACACCCAGATAATTTCAACCGCGACACCGGCTACAATCTCAGTGAATCCTGGCTACCTATTATCAGAACCCTGAGAAAGTAATTCACTGCTGCTTTCCGTTGTCCCTAACATGGGGCTATAATGGCGTCCATCTTTGGGCACCTTCTATATGTTCTTCGTTGCTTTCTCTTAGCAACATTGTCGTATTCCAGATTATTCCTGACGATGAAAGACATGGTTTCTTTCGAAACGCGTCGAATATTAGTATAATAAAACACGGCATAAACCCAAAATTCAACATTATGAAAAATAAATAATGGTTGAATGAATGAATAAATATATCATAATCATCATCATTTACTGTACTCAACAGGCCATGAAGTACAAAGATATTCCATGAAATAACAATTTATTTACTTATTTATTTATGTCGTATGGCAAAACAAGAATACGTTATAAATACGTATATCTTACAATTATTTACAGGTCAACATTCAAAACTTAATGTTCAACTTTTCAGCCAGTCCACTGCCTCTGTAGAGGTACTATGCAGTGCTTGAAGAGACCCTGAATCTTCTTTTTGAGTAGTCCATAACAACGTGCTGGATTGTCTGGGGCACATTATCACAGTCGCAGAATGGGTCTTCAGATCTTCCCCACTTGTGAAGCTAGAATTTACACCTGCCATGATTTGTCCTGATTCTGTTTAGAGATGTCCATTCCTTTCTCGGTAAGTTGAAACCAGGAGGAGCTCTACAAGGATGATGGATTAAACCCAAGCGGTGAGGATTTGAAGAGGTCCAGTCATCATGACAGATCTCATCAGCATCAAAATGTGTTCCAGGAGCTTCTCACCTAGCTTCCATGAAGGGTTTCCGGACTTTAATCTCTTCGGTTTCTGAGGGTTGCTGTCCCGATGTAAGGACAGCTGAGAAAAATTAAATAAAATCAGAGGTTCAATCACGAGAGGTATGTTTCTGGTCACAATTTCAAATATTTATTGCAGATGCTGTTCCACCTCCTTCTATCTGTAGCATCACCAAAGGAAGCTGTAGGTTTTATATCTTCCAATGTCACCATCACTCTATCCCTCCTCCTAGCCCTTGCATGGCCTGTTGGGCGTTTGACAATCAGCCGGGAGTTAAAACCTCCGTTAGTAATAGATGCTTCTGCTCTAACAACATGCGCTAGCCACTGAAGTCGTCGTCCTTTCATGGTTCTACCAATATTTGATTTTTAGGTAGATTTCATTAGAAGAAGGAAGATTGTAGTTTTACGTGACCGTTAATCTCGAGATCATAAGCCATGGGACCTCCTTTTTACGTGGAATCCGAACCACAGGACATGGCATTTCACTTTGAAAATCTCACTTGCATTGAACGGGAATCGAACCCGTCCACCTTGGTGAGAGGCCAACAGCTTGACCGCTGGGCCACCACGCCCCGATTTCATTAGAAAGCTAACTATTGCAATGGGTACCATGTTTCGACTTCCGGAAAATTTCGACATATCTTCGCGTTTCACATCCCCCAGACCCCAAAACCACCGTCAGTTCAAAAGTTTATATATAATTTATGTATATATATATATATATGTATATCAGTTTCTTGTGGACACGATAACTGCCGTAATATTGCACCAATCACTTTGAATTTTTTACCGAATATGTATACCTGTAAAATCTCGGTCAAGTTCGTTACTGGGCTAAATTGGCCGAAGGGGGTGAAAATGGGGGTCTTTTTTCGAAAAAGTGAAATATTGCTATAACTCTCTTAATATGTAAAATATCGAATCCGTTCAAAGTTCATACTATGTGTCGGAAAAAGCCCAAAAATTTATGTTTGAGGAGTTTTTTTTTATAGCACCAACCATTGACCAAAGGGTAGGGAAAAGTGTTTTTTTCGGGAAACATTTATCATATCTCTCTTAATAGGCACAATATCAAAACCGTACAAAATGGACAATATTCCCCTAATAATTACCTAAAACTTTTGTCTGAAAGAATTTTTGATATGACCCACCATTACGCCAAGGGATGAGAAAAATGATTTCGGAATTATAAGAAAATGCCAAGAGCTATCAGAGATTGCCATGGCAACACTACTAAATTGATGAGGGATGAGCCATCAGACGTTGCCATGACGACGCACTTGCACGAGATCAGATTCAGATTTCCATCTGACTAAGTGTGAAGCGGCTTCGGTGACGTAACTGGTAGCATGCTGAACTTCTATGCCCAAGGTCGCGGGTTCAAAGCCGGCCGAAGTCGTCGGATTTTCTAAGAGCGCTAAAAATCCCTCAGTATGCTTTCCTTTGGAGGGGAAGTTCCAACGTTCGTTGCAAGTTGCTGGTTGCGGTGGCATCTAGTAGCCAAGTTCGCAGCTAGGTGTCGTTGACGGTAATATCTGGAAGCAACATTAGGGACTACTGCTTGAAATTGACCGTCTGCAGTCCTTACCTGAATTACAGACTAATACAACCATCACAATTCACACCGTTTATCAGACAGATTCTACACTCACCCAAAGTACACGGGGTAACATGACCGCGTTGTCGCAGCCCCTAAACTGAGGAACCAACCAAAATTTCTGCGGGAGATATAATTTTGCGTGAAGAAGTAACAGGCCGTTACATAGTTACACATCAGTGTCGAAACCTTGCATAAGGACAGTGTGACCACAAGTAAAAAATGGACCCCAAATGACAAGAAGGTTACCGTCCCCATAAGAAAATAAAATGTTTAAAATATGCATAAAATTACGAAAAACAAAGTTAATTAAGCTCCAATTATAAAATACTTTCTCGCAATAAATGAGGTCTGATCCTTCTACGAAAACCTGCATATGCTGCCTATTTTCGCCTATCCCCAAGTTTGTCCGATGAAATCTACCTCCGCCTTCCGGTGTGCCGAGAGGACTTTTTTAAATAGTTGATAGAGGCCTTCCTCCTGCCTCCTTTCCAATCTTCCTTCGTCCACATTGAATACGAGACCGTATATCTTCCTCAGAACTTTCCTTTCAAAGGCAAAAATGCGTTTTTCAAGAGTTATGAATAAATACATAACTAAATAAATAAATGGCTTACTGGCTTATTTTTCGGCTCTAGGGGTACTATTTCAAAGTTATTTGTAAACTGGAGAGGGATTTAGGCTACAAAATGAACAAAAAATCAAGAAGAAATTGTTAAAACGATCCTCAGATCATCAATAGCCATCCTAAGAAACCATTTGTTTTTTATGGACCACTTCAAAACAACTAGCTTTGTAATAACTCTTTATTTACCATCACTGTATCTGCATTTGTAAAATTATGTATATTATTCTGTGTCATTTGGCCAACACTCTACTGTCGACCAAAGTATTATGTGCACTCGAGTTTGAAGGTTGTTTATGAAGTAACCCAATAGACCTACATAAAATACAATAACGTCATCATTTTCGTCGTTCTATTTTGCGTTAGTTCATGTAGGTTTGGATTTTTTAATTTATATTTTAATATTTTTTATCGCAGTTGGAACACAAAAAGTGCACGTTTTTAAGCGTGTTTCAACCATGCGTCATATTTAAGAATTATTATCTCAATAACCCGTCATCAGATCGAATCCAAATTTTAACACAATATACATTGGAATGTTGTATAACTGGTTTATTAATTTCAAAATTGTGTGTGTCCAAGAAACAAAGTTGTTATCATATTTGTAAGGTAACTTTTTCTCGGCTCGGGGTGGTTGGAAAATTTAGTTCTTGGTTGCGATGTAATCGTTATACATCAAAAAGTTATGCTGTGTGACTGTGAAATACTTAAATTAATTCACTTATTTTATATCGGTTTGTAATTGTACGAGGAAATAACACATGGTTCACCAGCTAGCCGCGCCGGGAACAGCTGTACAGCGTTGCCGAAAAGGTGCCCACATGCACCATGGAGCGTCTCGCTCGGCGGTGATGGGCTCCATCTCAGCAACGCTGTACAGCTTTTGCTGGAGCGGCTAGCTGTTGTACCATGTGTTATTTCCTCGTACAAATACAAACCGATATAAAATAAGTGAATTAATTTACGTATTTCACAGTCATACAGCATAACTTTTTGATATATAACGATTACAATTCAAACAAGAACTACATTTTCCAACCACCCCAAGCCGAGAAAAAGTTACCTTACAACAATGATAACAACTTTGTTTCTTGAACACACAAAATTGTGAAATTAATAAACCAGTTATACAACATTCCAATGTATATTGTGTTAAAATTTGGATTCGATGTGATGACGGGCTTTTGAGATAATAATTCTTAAATGTGACGCATGGTTGAAACACGCTTAAAAACGTGCACTTTTTGTGTTCCAACTGCGATAAAAAATATTAAAATATAAATTAAAAATCCAAACCTACATGAACTAACGTAAAATAGAACGACGAAAATGTTGATGGTATTGGATTTTATGTAGGTCTATTGGTTACTTAATAAACAACCTTCAAACTCGAGTACACATAATACTTTGGTCGACAGTAGTCGTCAGACAAATAAATTAAAATAGGATACATGGTTTGCAAGAAAGTAAAGGAGAACGAAAGTTGGAATCTGCAATACATTCACTATGCCCACAGTTGTCTACCTCGTAAATATTGCGAAAGCTGTACCCGTACTTTCTTAAAGTGCGTGCTACAGTTTTATCTTCAAGACTTGATATAGATTGCGTCACGAGATTTGGTTCTAATTAATGGAAATCACAAGCATGCGATGAGGTATCGTATCGCTCCCACTTGGAGCAGGCAATCAGGAAGTTCACAAACCAAGTGAATGTTTAATTTGTACCTGAACACATGTAAGGGTCTAATCAAGAGGGGAATACAAACTCGCAGTAGGAAAGCTCAGTTGTGATCCGATACAAGGAAGTCAGTTCTGAGACAAAAATTTACATTCACCAATAAGTATTGAAACTGTTTCAGACGTGAGTGAGAGATGGATCGACACTGGCCAGGACATATATGTTGGTATCGGTTTATACTCTAAAATGCTTATAATGACTTGAAAATATCTATATTGCTATACTGATTCTGTGTTTAAGATACTTCTTTGTTGTTAATTCTGTTTTTGGGGCATGGGCAATCTTAGTCATCAGCCCCGTGTAGTTAGGTGTGAGTTGAATTTGTAGTTGGGTGTGAGTTGAATTTGTCTGAAAAACTGTATTTATGTGATGACTGTAGACTAGTAGTACGAGTAGGTAGGTGTCCCTTGACTTGAAGTAAAGTACCATCGCGGCTTTTGCTTGGATGGAGTGTGGAAATCCAGGGGAAGAAACACACTCAGGGTAACCGCTCTCAGCGCCGGAATTTGAACCTGTGATCTCCGGACTTGATGCGGCTGCCCTAGCGTCCGTGGTGCACGGCTACGTCGCGAGGTGTTAAAGAATACATTAGCAGGTTGATGGAGGGACACAACACAGCTACGAACTTATACCGTTAAATTAAATGTTGTTGTTTCATTTGTCCCATGCAATTGGGTGTGTGTAATTTGTCTGATAACCTGTTTTATTGTTGCATCTATAGTCATATGTAGACTATAATTGTAATTCAGGTGAGGATTGGGAAGGAGGTGGTCGTATCCGTAAGTTAGGAACCATTCCGGAATTTGCCTGGGGGTAGAAGTGGGAAACCACGGAAGACCACTTCTAGGATGGTCGAGGTGAGAATCGAACCCACTTCTCCTCAGTTTTCCCTCACAAGACTGAGTGTAGCCCATTCCAGCCCTCAGACCAGAATTAAATATTAAATACCACGATGATCATGCTCCTCAATTGAAACAACCCACAACAGTCTGAACCGGCGAACTTTGGGCCGGGTCAAAAGATAATACTGCTCATGAAACGCCCACGCTTCAACTCACCCATCCATGACGAAATATGTGTGGAGACTTCAATGCCTTGTAAAGCAACGAACCTGTTAGAAGGGTCTCGTAGTTCTTAACTTCTAACCATTGCATTGATTGATAGAAATACAACCCGTATATCAAAGTTGTATGGAAAACTGACTTAACACCATTACCGATAGGCTACTTATTTATTTATTTATTGAATATCCACCGATACTTATTAATTGAATAGGCTATACATTACAGAGAGGATCATATTTCACTGATGTATATTAGGGTTGGAGTTAAATTGCAAGTTATGAGACAATTTAAGTGAAAAGTGAAAAGATAAATAATTATCCTTGTACTTCAGGCCCGCCTAGTCAATACTTTTATTAAAATGTAATCATAGATCACATATATTCTAAATTACAAGGACATGTTTCGAGATCCTACATAAAATGATCTCTTCATCAGCTTACAAAGTGACGGGCCCAACGTTCACAAAATTGCTCCATTGCACGAAACCATGTTAAAATGGGGAAGATGGCATGAAATGACAAAAATGAATGAAGCGCGAAAACATAGGGGCTTGATATAAAATCTCCATATATCAGTACACTCAAAACAGAATTAAAAACATTAAAAACACTGAAAAGTAAGATAACTTGTCCCAGTTCATTAAAAACTATATAAACAATGGCATTTAAAATTCACTGTCCCTTCTTGAAGCAGTTGCTTATTGTCATGATCACCAAAATGCTTCTTTTATGTCCAAACTGTGGTCAATTAAAATTCTTGAAGGTTCTAAAATCTTGAAAAAATGTGTTGTTGTATGAAATATCACAATTCACAAATACTTCGGCAGCCCTTATTCAGGTGTATCATTTTCCAAATGTAAGTGGGAAGAATGGGCCAGTTTAATAAGGCAGAATCATGGATATTGTAGTGAAAGTGATTTTCATAAATATGCTGAATGTATGTGCTGAACGTGCCATAGAGTGGAGGCTGCTGTAAAATGAGACAGTTTCACAAACATAATTTACAATGCGATAGGTAAATGTTAGAAACTGATTATAGCAACAGGGTTTTCGAAAGATGTGATAAAGTGGTTCTTAACATTTAAGTATCGTAGTAGTTCAAATATAAATTCAGAGAATATATTTTTCTTTCGAAGACAGTGAAACAACAGGTGTCATACGGTTTGAGAAGATCCACAGAATTGTTATCATTTTAATTTTGAAACGTTCGAAGTAAGACTTAAAATTTCCGTAGCCTAAAAGGAATATTTAGAGCTTAAAGCTTGGCGTTAGCAATTTGCATTTGAGACGGTCGAAAACTTTGGTGAAGAATACTTATACTGTACAGTAGGCTAAGTAGTAGTATTAGTACAGAAATGGGCTACATCTCCCAAGTATTGTTTAGTCGTGTTGTGCTGCTGTGAAATGGAACTGAAAAATTTCGCCAATAGCTGCTTTATTTTCAGCATTGTCCCATTCAACAATAAATGTATGGGGTTTTACGCCCCTATGAACTATTGCAAATATTAGAGACGACTGGGTGCTGGAATTTCATCCTAAAGGGATCTTTAACGTGCTGTTACGACTCCCTTTCATTAAATCATTCTCAAATATCAACTGACTGCGCTGGGATTCGACCCCGCAACCTTGAGCACAATTCAACGGAAGGGAGAGCTAAAGTAGGTAGCCTACAGATTCACATGCTGTGGTCCGCTCTATGATCTAGGCCGCTCAAAGACTGGTCTATGTGACCTGCTTTCTGCTAATCGATTATGATGTACGAACACTGCTCTTCCTTCCGCAGGTCGCTCAACACTGTTAAATGGCAACACTAACAAGGTAACTCGGGTAGCGTCTACTCCCCGATCGGCTTGTAATTGGCAGAGGATAGGCATACTCTTGGAAGATCACTCTGTACGATGGTGGTGAGATAATCGAAGAAAATCGCGTGAAAGTGGAAAACTGGTGGTTGCCTGGCCACTTTAACTTTAACAAGGCAGCACGCGGACGACTGCTTTCCACTTCCACGCGCTGACACCCTCTTTCTAGTCTTTTCAATCGCTTTAGAGACTTAATGTTAATTTCAGCCGAATTTTTGCCACCATCGTATAGAGCAGAGATCCTCAAAGATAGTGATAAACGGAGGGGGGGGGGGGGGGCGTTGATTGAAATATTTATATTTCATATTTAGTAACAAATATTGCTATCCTCATATCCATGAACCTATCATAGACAGGAAGCTCCCACGATCATTCAAGACTAATAAACTCGTACTTTTGCTGTCTTATTTCACAAGAACTGAAAGGCAGATCCTGCCAGCGGGAATTCTGAGAAAAGGTGCAGAGTAACATTTCCCACACAGCTCCCTTTCACCCGTCACCCTCAGCGATATATCCTTACCAAACACTTCAACCACTAATGGCAATACGCCGCTTGGCCATGTGACCGCCTCTTCCATACAAGAATAGATTCTTCTATTTCTGCCATTGTCGACTCGAATACAGCCAGGCCTTTGCAGTCAAAGACAGTGAATGAACAGGTGAATTCTAGTGCGTGTTCAGTGGAAGTGGTTAGCCCGATTTACAATAAACTGATACAAGTAACGTCCTTACAATTTTTTACAGAAATTGTTGAACTTTGATGTCCTCGCTCTAAGAATGGTAAATTGTGTGTTATTATTATTATTATTATTATTATTATTATTATTATTATTATTATGTCGCCTCCATAGCGTAGCGGTCAGCATGGTTAGCTGCCGCCCCGGAGGTCCTGGGTTCGATTCCCGGCTCTGCCACGAAATTTGAAAAGTGGTATGAGGACTGGAACGGGGTCTACTCAGCCTAGGGTGGTCCAAATGAGTAGAGGGGGTTCGATTCCCACCTCAGCCATCCTCGAAGTGGTTTTCCGTGGTTTCCTACTTCGTCTTCGTGCAAATGCCAGGATGGTCCCTATTGTAAGGCCACGGCCACCTCCTTCCCTCTTCCTTGCCTATCCATCCCACTCTTCCCTTCCCTTCCCTCATGAGGCCCCTGTTCGCTTTGCAGGCGAGGCTGCCTGGGCGAAGTGCTGATCACAACTCCCCAGTTGTATCCCTTCCGACCAAGTGTTCCCAGCTCTAGGACACTGCCCATAGAGGCGGTAGTGGAGAGTTCCCTCGCTGAGTCCGTGGGAACCACCAACCTGGAGGGTAAAATTGGCTATAAAACAATTATTATTATTGTAACAGGTAGTTGCAGTAATTATACAGAAGCAAATACTGTAGATCTTGTGATCCTTTTTTTTGTGTGTGCGATGTATCCTATGAGAAGTGCTAAGAAGGGAAAGAAGGATAGGGGCGTATACGCTACCAGAGTTCTCTGGTGAGTAAACAATTGAACTATGCCATTGGTTCGTTTAAATACTGGCTTCACTGCACTTGTCAGTACAATACAGTTAAGCCTTAATTGGTCCATCTCGTGGCATAGTGTCTAGCATTCTTGGCTGACACAGTGGAGGTCCGGGTTCGACCCATAGTTCTGCCAATAAATTTAATTTTCATTTGAGGGCTGGAACATGGTCCATTCTCCATCGTCAGGCAGAGAATGAGAACTGGTGGGTTTGATTCCCACCTCCACCATTGTTTTGCCTCTTGTACTCCAGGTAAATGCAGGGATGGCACCTCAATTAAGGCCAACGGTCAACTTATACCCAAATCCTAGCCCTAATAACAAATACACACACCAGTACAGCCATCAATTAGGTAGGCCTACTTATTGATTGATTTCCAACAACATTGTTGAGATTGTTGTTTCAATTACGGACTTGGTCATCAGCCGCATGAACTTTATTAATTAATAAATAAATAAATAGATAAATAAATATATAGATAAATACATAAATAAATAAATAAATAAATGGGTATATATATATATTATCTATTTATTTATATATCTTCTTCTTCTTCTTCTTCGTGAATGGGTCACTTAGGACCACGCGGAATCAACATTTTCTGAGCTTTCCTCCTTGCCCAATAGTTCTTCATTTTCACTGATTGCTGTAATTTCTGTTCCTCCGACCAGGTACGTCGCTGTGGTTTCTTCTCATCTTCCTCAAATCCCCTTGTGTGAACAATTTTCCGGATCATATTTCCATCTTGTAAATTTGGTGAACCCAATTCATTAAGGTCTTTCTCTACTTGTTTATACCATTTTGGTCTTGTGCGTTTGATTTGCAGAAATTTGTGGATTCGATAAGTGAGTCTGGTAGGATTCATTCTTTCCAAATGGCTTAGAAACTGAATTCGTCGCAATCTCATTGTATCAGTTAATTTAGAAACTCTATCATAAGTTTCAGAGTTGGGTTTGGGGTAGTGTATGCCATTTACAATTCTGGGCCCAAAGATTTTCCTCATGATTTTCCTTTCTTTAATCTCTAATTTTTCCTTTAAGGTCTTACGATATAAACTGAGCGTTTCTGAAGCATATAGAGCTTCAGGTTTTATCACTGTACAGTAATGACGAATTTTGTTGTTCCAGGACAAGCTTTTTTTGTTATAAACATTCCTTGTGTGTTGAAAAGCAATTTCCATTTTCTGAATTCGTGATGCTACAGATTTATTTTCATTGCCATTTTCAGTGATCCATTCACCTAAGTATTTAAATTCTTTCACTCTTACAATCTTATTGATACCAATGACAATTTCAGGTGGACCATTCTTAATATTTGTCATAAATTTAGTTTTTTCATAGGAGATTTTTAGTCCTATTTTGGCTGCTTGCTCCTCCAGTATAACAAGCTGTTTCTGTGCATCAGCGACGTTTTTGGCAATTAGTGCTAAATCATCAGCAAACGCTAGACAATCTAAGTCAATACCCTTAATCTTTGGGCCCAGGCGGTGAGATGGTGCACCTGCTTTCCTCCATTCTCTGACAACTTTCTCAAGAGCACAATTGAAAAGTAAGGGGGAGAGCCCATCCCCTTGACGGACACCTGTGTTTATTTCAAACTCATCACTACAACCACCCATAAATTTAACTTTAGCCTTCATTTCAGTTAGTGTATCATTAATAATATTTCTTGTTTTGTTATCAAGTCCAAATTCTGTTAAAACATTAACAAGTGACATGCGATCTATACTATCATAGGCCTTTTTGAAATCGACAAATGTGATGACATAATTTTTGTTTGTTGTGTTCCGAAAATATGATATAGTGTTCTTCAGGTTCAGAATTTGCTCAGCACAGGATCTCCCCTTTCTGAATCCACCTTGGTATTCACCAATTCTTTGGTCAAGTTGACTCTGCACGGTTGAGTAGAATTTTTGAGAGAATTTTATATGTGACTTGAAGAAGGGAAACACCTCTATAATTGTTTGGATAAATGTATATATATATATAAAATAGACAGATAAATAGATAAATAAATACATAGGCAGATAAATACATACATAAATAAATAAATAGATAGATAAATACACAAATAAATAAACAGATATATAAATAAATACATAAATAAATACATACATAAATAAACATATAGATAGATAGATAAATACATAAATTAATAAATACATAAATAAACAGATAGATAGATAAATGCAAGAATAAATAAATAAACAGATATGTAAATACATAAATAAATAAATAAATAAACAGATCGATAAATACATAAATAAATGAACAGATAGATAATTAGATAAATACATCAATAAATAAGCAGAAAGGTAGATAAATACATAAATAAATAAATAAATAAATAAATAAACAGATAGATAGGTAAATACATAAATAAATAAGCAGAAAGATAGATAAATACATAAATAAATAAACAGATAGATAAATACATAAATAAATAAACATATAGGTAGATAAATACATAAATAAATAAACAAACAAACAGAAAGATAGATAAATACATAAATAAACAGATAGAGAGATAATTACATGAATAAATAAATAAATAAACAGATCGATAAACACATAAATAAACAGATAGTTAAATACATAAATAAATAAATAAACAGAAAGATAAATAAATAAACAGATAGATAAATAAATAAATACATAAATAGATATACAAATTCAAAAATAGATAAAAAGCGAAGCTTATAGTTTAACGTGACCGTTAATCTTGAGATCATGAGCCACGGGACCTCCTTTTTACGTGGAATCCGAACCACAGGACATGGCATTTCACTTCAAAAACATAAATAGATAGATAGGTAGATAGATAGATAGATAGATAGATAGATAGATAGATAGATAGATAGATTGATATATAAGAACACTGAATACATTGAATCCAAACATGGCAATGAGAAATATTTGGAAACAAGGTTTGGAAATATCAAAAGGACAGAAAAATTCAAATATCTTGGTGAATGGAATCAACCTAATGGCCTTGATAAGGAAGCCAATAAAGTCAGAACTCGTAAGATGGAAACTGCATATCGATTAACGCAGAATAGGTATAACAAGAAAGCCATAAATAACTTCAGAGCAAAATTACGACATTATGCCGCTGTTATTATACCGGAAGCTTATTTTAAACAAAAAAAAGGAGAAACAGAGGAGTTAGAAAAGAAAGAACGAAGAACCCTAAGGAAAATATTGTGGCCAGTACAGAAAGCAGATGGCTTATGGAGGAGACGAAGGAATAGTGACTTGTACAACCAGGCGGAGAAATTTACGGACACGATGCGTAAGAGAAGGATTACATTTTATGGCCACCTTACACGAATGAGCAACAATAGGTTAACCAAAATGATATTCACTTACATTAGAAAATTAAAGTCCACCACAAAATGGGTTGAGGTAACACGAACAGATCTCAAAGAAGTTGGCATCACTCAAGAAGATATTCTCAACAAATCACTGTTTCGAAGGAAGGTTGATAAATTTAAAGGGATCCAGGAAAAACCTAACTCAAAAACCAAGGTTATCTGGTCTGAAGAATGAAGGAGACTGAGCGAACGCATGAAGAAATTCTGGGAGGAGAAGAAGATATTGGTATGTAGGCAGATTGTTCAACGGGGTCCACAGTAGGCTAAAATCGACAGAAAAAATAAGATAGGTATATAAATAAGTACATAAATAGATACATAGATCGATAAAAAATAAGTAAATAGATAAACATATTGATGGATAAATAAATAAATATATATAGGCTACATATAAATAAATAAACAAATAAAATTAAATAAATGAATAAATAGGTAGTTAAAATTCATAAATATGCATATAAACAAAGAAAGAAAGAAAGAAAGAAAGAAAGAAAGAAAGAAAGAAAGAAAGAAAGAAAGAAACAAACAAACATACCGTACCCTCTGATAACCTGTGATGCCTGTAGTACTGTAGTGTGTGCATTAGTAATTGAAGCTAGAATAGGGAAGGAGGTGGCCGTGATCTTAAATTAGGAACCATCTCGGCACTTACCTGGAGTAGAAGTGGGACAACAAGGAAAACGTCTTTTACGATGGCTGAGGTGGGAATTCATAATTTTATTAATGCAGCCAATGGCCATTTATTTTATTTTCAGGATAGGCCAGGGAAGGGATTTTGGAAGGAAATCGGCCGTGGAACTGTTGAAAGGAGCCGTCCCAACATTTGCCTGGTGGTGAAAATGGGTAAACCACGAAAACCATTTTAAGGACGGGTGATGTGGGATTCGAATCGACGCTTTCCCGATGCCAGCGAGGCACGAGGTAGCGCGTTAGCGCTCACGGCCACCGCGGCCGATTTAGGTGGGAATTAAACCCACCTCTTCTACGTTTTAGCTTTCGGGGCTATGTGCGTAACCCACTCCAATCCTCAGACCAGAAATTAATTTCTTGACAGAACCGGGAATAAAACCCAGGACCTTTGAGACCGGTGTCTCAATATACTAATCCAGGGCCCTGCATTGCCCTAGTCCGTGATGGTCGTGATGGGGGAAGAGTGACGAGTCGAAGTGTTTCGCCAACTTGGCCAATGCTATTGTTTCCACAGAGAAGGGAGCACGCACGAGCACGCTCTGTCGTGATCTGCTTGCTGATGAGTGGGTGGCATTGCTCAGTGGACTACTACAGTCCGCAATGTAACCATACCAATAGTCTCCTATCACAACAAACATGGATAATTATAGTATAATTTCTTACAATGCAAATACATTTCCCATTGATAGCACAAATGCTTGTAGATATCAGTATTGATAGATGAATTCAAAGTTTAAATTATACGCCAATCAGTACTTAAAAATATATCTATTATATATTATAGTACTTGTTTCGACCTGACAGCTCAATTAAGATTGCAAGCAATTAAGGATAAAACAAAATAGATGTACTTAAGTCTAATGTATTTTGACGTGAAAAATGTTTATGGCATCAATTTTATTTAAAATAATGAAACAAAATAATTACAAGTAGTTCCGTGACGAATAATCTAGAATAATGACGAAATCAGGTAATAGAGTAATAGAATAACTTACTACAGTAGGCAGCCCAGATGACTCTGAATATATTCTTAGTTCCATCTCTTAAGGTATAGAATGCACATACAAAATTTGGCTGAAGTCCAATGGACAGTATGGACGTTACATGCTGTTTGATATTGGATTTATCAGTGCGCGTAAAATCATGTTGGGAACAATGTCATGTATGTGATGCTCAGAATTAATCTGAAATATTACGATCTATGATAGTGCCAATGTTGGATAAAATCCATTTGTTAGTATAGAAGTTACATGAAATTAAAAATTGAAACTATCAGAAAGCTTAGAATCATGTTGGCAGCACTGATGTATATTAATTAACCCAAATTAATCTAGAATATCAGGTACTATACATGTGCAAAGTTTAGAGCTGTTGGCTTGTATACTTTATGATATATTGATATTAGGGTTATAATATAGAGAGAGCATTTATTAACAGTTAGCAGCCCTGGTGGCTCATTAGAATACGCACAGTCATATCGCTGTAGTACACATAGTACATACGAAATCTGGATGAAATCCAAGAAGTTATATGCATTTAGAAATTGGACCTATCGGCAGGCTTAGAATCAGGTTGGCAATACTGGCATGTATGGTCTTATGAAAATTAATCTGGAATGCTATTGCCTATATATGTGACAATTTTGGAATAGTTTGCATGCATAACTTCTGAGATATCCAACATAGAGTTCAAATTTCAATTGCGATTTTTCAGCTGAATAGTTGGAATCGTTCGCATTCATATCTTCTGAGATATCCAACATAGAGCTCAAATTTCAATTGCGATTTTTCAGCAGTTGGTAGCACTGACGTCAATTTCAAATATGGCCGTGAGATATTCAGGTATAGATCTTTACTTTTACCAAATTTGGTTTCGATAGCTGCAGCCGTTTAGGAGTTGATAGGGGGGGGGGGGGGGGACGATGACGACGACACACACACAGCCAGCCAGACAAACATCAGAAGGACAGACAGACACACATTTTCCCGGATCGATCTCATAAGTCTACTTTTTTTTCTCATTTTTGCAAAATGAAAAAAGTAGGGTAAAAATGGATATCCTTACAATGTAATATTAATTATAAATAGATAAAATATAATATATTGGGATTTACATTAAATTTTGAAAAATATATTATATTTTGTCTATTTACAATTAATATTACATTGTAAGGATATCCATTTTTATTATTATTTTGTTTCATTCTTTTAATTACAATTGATCTCATAAATATGTTTCACATCAAAATACATTCGACTTAAATGCATCTATTTTATTTTATTCTTAATTGATTGTAATCATAATTGAGCTGAAGAATACATCAATGTCAGTTCGAAACATGTACATTATATAATAGATATATTATTGTGTAAGTAATGATTGGGGTATAATTTAAACTTTGAATAATTTCTTACTGTTGGTGTGAATCAGAGTTGTATTCTCATGTTTGAAATTCAGCATGTTTAACGACCACTTCCAGACCCTGAAACTTGCACTTGCAATGTAGGCATACAAAAAAAGTGTTCGCATTATATCTCTGCCGATGAGGACCGTTATATTTCTGAGAGTTCAAGCCGTCAACTCCTTTACTCCTATTCATAAGACATTACCTCACAGTGTGGGGCTCGGGAGTTCTGGCGGCCGACTTAGCATAATGCACTCGGCACACTCATTAGTGCTTGCCACACAATTGTTTGTGTGTCTAGGCTAATACAGTGTCGGTATACATTTCCTGGAAGTAATCACGTAGCTCACCGGCAGAGTTATAACATGGGCACTGTAACTTCAAAGTTGACAGCATGGCCCAATCGTCGTTTGCCGATGTGATGTTATTCCGGTTTCGCAAATCTTCAGTTCGTTAGTTAGCAGCACGTGACGTAACCTATAATGAAACAACTGTTGTTATTTTGAGTCTTCAGTTTTTCGACTGGTTCGATGCAACTTTCTATGCCACCCTGTCCTGAACTAATAGTTTATCTCTACATAGCTACCACACCGTACATTCGAGGCAATCTGTTTAACATATTATAATCTTCGTCTACTCCTAGATTTCTTGTCGTCGATCCTTCCTTTATAACTAAGTTTGCTATTCCTGGGCGTCTTAATGTGTGTCCTACGAACCTATCTCTTCTCTCCATTACCAGTCATCAGAAAATTCTCCTTATCCACTCGTCTTTGATAACTCTTCATTTTTAACCCTATCTACCCATCTGGCCATCATTCTCCTGTAACACCACATTTCAAACGGTTTTCTGCTGCTCCAACAGAGTCCAACTTTCACTTCCACAGCGCTCCACGCTCCAGACAAAAGCTTTCAAAGATGACTTCATAATACCTAAATCTATATTTCATGTCAACAGCTTTCTATTCTGTAGAAATATCTTCCTTGCCTGAGCCAATCTACTTTTCATATCTCTGCTTCGTCCATCACTCATAATTTTGCTTCCTAAGTAACAGAAGTCTCGTACTTACTTTAGCTTTTCACCTGTCAAATTGACGTCCATAGAGGTTTCTGATTTTTTTCGGCTGCTTTCCATTATTTTTTGTTTTACATTTATGGGTTTTCATCATGAATTCGGCTTCGGTGGCGTAGTCGGTGGCATGCTGAACTGCTGTGCCCAAGATAGCGGGTTCAAACCCTGCCGAAGTCGTCGGAATTTTTAAGAGCGTTAAAATCCTTCAGTATGCCTCCCTTCGGAGGGGAAGTAAAGCCGGCGGTCCAATGTCATAGATTTATGGCATGTAAAAGATCCTTCCACAGACTAAACTTGTGTGAAGCTAAATTTCTAGGTTAGATTTCGTTGGAACTCTCTATCAAAGTTCCAACGTTCACCACTAGGTATCAGTGACATCTGGTAGTGAAAGTTGGAACTACTTGAAATTGAACGGAACTTGTAGCTCACCCTATGGGTGTCCGCTTGAAGCAGCTACAGCCTTTGGCAAACCGAACATATCCTCGGACATTCCTGGCACTAAAAGCCATACGATAAATAATAACCCCGTGTACTTGGGTGCGTGTAGAATTTGTCTTATAAGCTGTGTTATTGTGCTGCAGCCCCATCAGCGCCCCTCTGGATGCGCCCCTGACGTCCACCTTATTATTCCCGTTCCTGCGGGAGATGAAGTGAGATGAATTTCCATGGGGCAATTGTTTTATGGCCTGATTTCCTTCTTGACGCCATCTCACCAGTGGAATTAATGAGTAAAAGCGAAAGCTAAATATTCGTCCTCTTGTTAATTAGATTTGGGCAATGACACGTGAAGATTCGCCACTGTTCATTGCAATTTCGAATGTCTGTACTGTTATAGTCAACTCGACAACTCTCCATACTGAGCGCAGTAAAAAACCTAAAGGACCATTTGAGATCCGTTTCAGAAGAACCGTTTCTTCCCGCTATTGTCTGGCGGCATGACGAAACAAAAGCTGGGAGAGTTGGCGCTTCTTGTGGGAGTTTTTCCCTCGTGCGGTCAAGCGATCACAAGATTGCTAAAAGAAACAGCACAGCCACTTACTGTATCTGAACACGTGCACTTAGATTATTGTTATTGTTGTTACTGCGAGGGTCTAGAGTGGTTCTTGAGTGTTCGATTGACACACCTTCTTCAAACAACTGACCAATTTAACTGAAATGCTGCCTTCTCCTCTCCTTTGCTTCCAATTGTATTTTAAATCACTGGAATCAATGGGAAGGTGGAACTACAGTAAGTTAGTTTGCCTATTGTTGTTTTAAGGGGAGGAATTACGAGGTCATCTGCCCCAGGGGGAAGTAAGATTCAGTGTTTGGTATGTCGAATTTGGAGTTTAATAACATTTTAGAGAAATATAAAAAATAAAAAGGATAAAATAATTAAGAATGTTAAAAGTAAAATCTAAAAAAATAATTTCAAAAATAATAATATAAAAATAAAACAAAACAAAATTGTAGGTTGAAAATAAAAATTAAAAAAGGAAAATAAGCAATTAAAATTAAAATTTAAAAAAATGAAAACGAAAATGAAAATGAAAATTGACATTAAAAGCTAAATTCGTTCTCTTGTTAATTTGTTTTGGAGATTGACACGTGACTCACATAACCTGAAGATTCGCCACTCCATTGCCTTTTAAGAAATAAAAATATAAATAAAGTGAAAACTAAACAATATAGACTATTAAAAAAATATAAAACTTGTCGATTGAAGATTGAAAATCAAAAATCAAAAAGGAAAATAAAAAATAAAATGAAAATTAATATAGAAATTAAAATGAATACTAAATTTACAATAAAAATAAAATAATTGGCAGCGATCGAAGCAAGAACATGGATTATGGACGAAGAGGAGACCTGTACAATCTAATATAAAGGCGCATAAAAATGCAAGGGACATTTGAAATTCTGTGAACAAATCTTCAGACTGGACAACAGGCTCTCAAAACATTGTTTATTATAATACATTCACAGACATCCAAAATAAGCTAGTTAGATTTAGAAGCCATTTTTCAGTGTTGCCTTTGAATGGGCCGGAATTACCATCCTATGACCTGCAACAAATGTTACGTGAACTATTGATACACTTATTAACACTTACCTATTTGTTATATTTTATTAATTCAGCCAATAGCTATTTATTTTCTCTTCAGGTTGGGTCAGGGAAGGGATTTTTGAAAGGATATCGGCCGTGGACCTGTTGAAAGAAACCATCCCAGCATTTGCCTGGTGGTGAGAATGGGAAATCAAGAAAACCATTTCAAGATGGCCGAGGTGGTATTCGAACCCACGCTCTCCCAGTGCGGTGTCAGCCACCGTGGCTGGTAGATGTTTGTTATGTAAATGAGTTAATACACTAGTAAGGAAAAATGGAGGATGATGATGGTGGTTGTTGTTTTAAGGGGTGGAACAGCGAGGTCATCTCCTCCTAAATAAGGGATGACTTACAGGAAATAAACATCAATGAAGAAGACTTAAGAAACCACGAAATCTACAGAACATTAGTAAACAAACACACATTTTTTTGATGTAACCAAGAAAATAAAACTGGTAAGAAATGGTCAGAGGAATACAAGAAACGAGATTTTGGAAGAATAGCAAGGTGAAAGTCATCAAGCCAATTGACAAGTTCCAACGCACTCTTTCGATGGGAAATATCAATAATGGTGATAATAATAAAAATAATATTTATTTTGTCATGTGGCCTCCTGACAGGCCGAGTGCAGGTCTTTCTAGTCGACGCCCGTGGGTGTCCTGCGCGCCGGGATGAGAGATGGAATGGATGAAGATGAATTTAACTGGACAAGGATGTGGAAGAATGCGGCCGTGGCCTGACAGAATGTACAGTCTCATTTCAAGGACGGCCGACGGTGGAGCTCGAACCCAAGCGTCTACCAAGTCAGCAGAGAGCTTGGCCCCATGACCTAACGCTGTGCTTTAGCGAGCGTAGCCTCCGCTGTCGGTATAATAATAATAATAATAATACAACTACAGAGTGGGCGTACGCTGTGAAGTCATGGCCAAGAAAACAACATCACTGTGGTACCAACAAGTTAAACACGATCTGCGAATCTTTAACATCTCTGAATCCGTTATACAAGACAGACAAGCTTTCCGTAAAATGTTAAAAGAAGACCCACAGATTAAACTTAAAGGGCAGAGACCAAAGAGGTCAGAAGCAGCTAAACAACTACAAAGTCAGAAAATGAAGGAGATATGGGCTAGGAAGAAGACTCTTCCAATCCCAACTCATCAAGCTGAAAACTACAAATTTTGGTTAACCTACGTAGTCCATAGTTGGCTCATTCGAAGAAATAATAATAATAATAATAATAATAATAATAATACTAATAATAAAGAAAAGAAATCCCACAAGATCACAGACAAATATTGAAACCGATTTCCGTAAACGACGCTTGAAATTTTATGGACACATTATGAGGCTTAGATGACAACCGATTAACAAAGAAAATATTCATGTACTCACAAAAATTAAAGACGATAACGGTTTGGATTAAACAAGTCCAAACTGATCTCAATAACGCCAACATCACACCCACAGATATCGAAGACCGCAAAACTTTCAGACATAAGATCTACACTTGGGAAGCTGCATCAGAAGATAAGCCCAGCTGACCTAGGGGAAAATGGACTGACGAACGTCGAGCTAAACATAGCGACATGATGAAAGAATTCTGGAAGAACAAGAAAAATAACAGCAACATATCATAACTTGCTTTATGTGATCCTGTATGGGTCGAAACATACTAAATAAATAAATAAATAAATAAATAAATAAATAAAGAAAAGAAATCGGAGACTACAATACTGCAGATCTACACAACATTCCTTTGTTACAACGCAGAACACCCCGCGGCATAGACGTGCTTTTCGAATCGTGCACCATGTCTGCGAGGGCAGCTGTTGCAAGTCCAGAGATAGAAGGTTCAAAACCCGACTCTGACAGCGGCTATACTGAGTATTGTTTTTCCCCTGTGTTTTCTACACTCTCCTCAGGCAAATACTTCAAGTCCCGGGGCACCTGCCCCATCCCTGTCCCTAATACAGTTACACACCCAACTACACGGTGCTAATGATCAAGCACCTGAAATGAATCAACAACAACAACGCAGAACTAACAATCCAGAGTCAAGCTGTTTGCTCAGTGGCTACCATTCTTGGTTGTCAGTCTTCAGGTTGGGGTTCGATTTCCGGCTCTGCCAAGATATTTAATTCGGGTCTGAATGCTGGAAGCCGGCCCCGTGGTGTCGGGGTAGTGCGTCTGCCTCTCACCCTGAGGCCCTGGGTTCGATTCCCGGCTCCGTCAAGGATTTTAGAAACTGACGTGAGCGCTGGAACGGGTTCACTCAGCCTCGTGAGGACAATTGAGTAGCTGTCTGACAGTGAGGCAGTGCCCCGGTCACGAAAACCAAGATTAACGGCCGAGGGCACCCGATGTGCTGACCACGCGTCACCCCAATATCTGCAGGCCAAATGGCTGGGCAGCGGTCGCTTGATAGGCCTAGGCCCTTCATGGGCTGTAGTGCCAGGGGTTATTATTATTATTATTATTATTATTACTGAGGGCTGGAACTGTGTAAACTCCACCTCGTGTGGCAGAATCGCGAAGGAGGGTGGGTTGAATACTCATCCTAGCCATCCTGAAAGTGATTTTTCCGTGGTATCCCACTTCAACTCCAGGCCAATGCCGGATTACACTTAACTTCAAATACCAGGACACTTAACTCAATTCTCGACCTTAACAATTATTGCTACACACACTATTACAATCACCACATAAATGCAAGTCATCAAGCAAATCCAACACGCACCTAAGTACATGGGGCTGATGTTCAAGATGTCCCAAGCCCGCGAATGAAGCAACAATACACTATTATCATCACAATCTTCATCATATTATACGTCATGTTCTCTGTACAGTAAAAATAATTTTACATCCCTGTTTTATGAGTAACAAGGAAGATGCTGATTTGACTCGACTGTCCACACGTAAATGTATCTTATTTCATTTGCATGAGTCATTCAAGCAGTTGCAGCATGCCTGGTGAGCGATGAATCCCTAGCTCTTTCAGCACTTCAGAGGGAGAGAGTGATAGGAAAAGGAAAAACAGTCGCGAGCTTGTTGCATTATTATTATTATTTATTTAAGCGAAAATTCCCCTACAGGAGAGCGATTAAACTTGGATCACATGATGTCACTTGGAGGCGTGCCTCCTCCGCTCCTCCCAAAATCTCTTCATTCTCGCGGAATGTTCCCGCTTCCTCTCATCCGTCCACTTTTTTCCAGGTTATTATTATTATTATTATTATTATATTCGATTTAGTGGTGCTCAGGTATTTGATATGGCATGAAGATGGTGCCTGAAGTCTCAAACAGGATGAGAACGCCTGAGCTAGATGCTACTCGGCCCTATTGTGTCTCGACTGCAGAGTGGGAGTACACCGTGAAGTCATGGCCTGATGGAGTTACCAGCACCTTATACAAGTTCAACGTTTCCTGGCCCTCTGTGTCTCAACTACAGAGTGGGAGTACGCTGTGAAGTCATGGCCAGTTGGAGTTACCATTACCTCACACAATTTTGACGTTCCTTGGCCCTCTGTGTCTCAGCTACAGAGTGGGCGTACGCTGTGATTGCGATTTCACGAGGAACACACTAAGAAGTGAGCGGCTTCGGTGGCGTAGTTGGTAGCATGCTGAGCTTCTATGCCCAAGATAGTGGGTTCTAACCCGGCCGAAGCCGCCGGATTTTTTAAGAGCGTTTAAAATCCCTCAGTATGCCTTCCTTCGGAGGGGAAGTAAAGCTGGCGGTCCCATGTCATAAATTTATGGCATGTTAAAGAACCTTCCACTAATTTCACCTGTGTGAAGCTAAATTGGATAGGTCAAGAATGTAAGCAACGCTCTAAGGTTTCTACATTCGTTGCCAAGAACCGACTGCGGTGGCGTCTAGTAGCTAAGTTCTGAACTAGGCCTAGTAGTCGTTGACGGTGGCGTTTGGCGGCAAAAGTAGGAACTATTTGAAAAATTCAAAGTTGCAGTTCTTACTTGAATTAAATAACAGATACACACACTAATACAGCCATCACAATTAACACCAGTTATCAGACAGATTCTACACACACCCAAAGTACACGGAGCTACATGACCGCGTTGTCGCAGCTCCTAATCTGCGGAACCAACCAACCACACTACGAAGTGCTGTAGTTTCGTGTGACATGTTCTTGTGCACACCAGTGCAAGGTGTGGGCTAGATTGAGGGAGGATGTGTTAAACGCTGTCAACCGGTAGCTAAGTGTGGCAACTGCGGAGAGAAGACTGGACCGCACATCAGCTGTTTGACCTTATTCCTCGCTCGACCGACCGACATCCAGTCCTGTTAGCCGCTCCCATGCCAGATGATCACTTCGCGAACAAGCATACCACTTCATTCATTCAAGTACCAATAAAATCTCACGATAGCTTCAAGTGCAGGCTGAATTATTTCTGCTTGGGCTGTGAAATCATGGCTTGTTATTCCAGACGTCCCAGACGTATCAGTGAACCTGCTATTTAAGGAATAGAGGTCCGATGCTCCCCTCTTAATCCACATTTCATTTTCTCTCTTGGGACCATACATTTTCCGGAGAATTTTTCGTTCTTGATATTCAATTTCTATTTTAGAATGACCACCAAGGGATATGTTTTTTGAGGCATATAAAGCTTCCGGCAAAACAACTGTCTTGTATTGTCGTAATTTTGCATTACGCGATATGACTCTTCTGTTGTAGTAATTCCATGTCAGTCTGTACGCCTTATGAGGATATGTGGCTCTTTCTACTTTGGTCCTACTGTCTAGTCCTGATGACAGTATGATTTCTCCAAGGTATTTGAAGGAGGATACCTGAGAAATTGTGCAATTTTCCATCTTTATCAGAGTTTATTTTTGCTGTTTTGATGTCGATTTCCTATGTGCAGGGTTTTCTCACACGATATCTGCAGGCCTGCCTTTCATCCCTTATTATTATTATTATTATTATTATTATTATTATTATTATTATTATTATTATTATTATTATTATTATTTTCATTAAAATTATTTAATAGTTACGGTATGTGATAAAACCAACATGAAAATTGTAAACTATCCTATAAGGGAGCCGAAATACCTTCGATTTTGTATTCTTCGTAAAGAATTAAATCTAAAAAGATGGTATATTGGCTTTCACGGCCGGTGAATTAAAACTCAGCAATTCTTCTAGGTTTGTGCCGTGTCCTATGTGGGGTTTCGCCTAGGACACCAAGCTGGCTCATCGGCGGGCTCTTGGTGTCCCCGCCCGGACAAGAGCCCGCCGATGAGCCAGCTTGGTGTCCTAGGCGAAACCCCACATAGGACACGGCACAAACCTAGAAGAATTGCTGAGTTTTAATTCACCGGCCGTGAAAGCCAATATACCATCTTTTTGGAAGCCTTCATAGGGAGGTTGAGGCTGCTTGAGCTCTTAGTTCTCGCAGTCAAGGAGTGCAGTAGCACTCTATATAAAGGGAGGTATCGCGCAGTTCGATACTCCTGTGGGGGTCCGGGCGGGGACACCAAGAGCCCGCCGATGAGCCAGCTTGGTGTCCTAGGCGAAACCCCACATAGGACACGGCACAAACCTAGAAGAATTGCTGAGTTTTAATTCACCGGCCGTGAAAGCCAATATACCATCTTTTTGGAAGCCTTCATAGGGAGGTTGAGGCTGCTTGAGCTCTTAGTTCTCGCAGTCAAGGAGTGCAGTAGCACTCTATATAAAGGCAGGTATCGCGCAGTTCGATACTCCTGTGGGGGTCCGGGCGGGGACACCAAGAGCCCGCCGATGAGCCAGCTTGGTGTCCTAGGCGAAACCCCACATAGGACACGGCACAAACCTAGAAGAATTGCTGAGTTTTAATTCACCGGCCGTGAAAGCCAATATACCATCTTTTTGGAAGCCTTCATAGGGAGGTTGAGGCTGCTTGAGCTCTTAGTTCTCGCAGTCAAGGAGTGCAGTAGCACTCTATATAAAGGGAGGTATCGCGCAGTTCGATACTCCTGTGGGGGTCCGGGCGGGGACACCAAGAGCCCGCCGATGAGCCAGCTTGGTGTCCTAGGCGAAACCCCACATAGGACACGGCACAAACCTAGAAGAATTGCTGAGTTTTAATTCACCGGCCGTGAAAGCCAATATACCATCTTTTTGGAAGCCTTCATAGGGAGGTTGAGGCTGCTTGAGCTCTTAGTTCTCGCAGTCAAGGAGTGCAGTAGCACTCTATATAAAGGGAGGTATCGCGCAGTTCGATACTCCTGTGGGGGTCCGGGCGGGGACACCAAGAGCCCGCCGATGAGCCAGCTTGGTGTCCTAGGCGAAACCCCACATAGGACACGGCACAAACCTAGAAGAATTGCTGAGTTTTAATTCACCGGCCGTGAAAGCCAATATACCATCTTTTTGGAAGCCTTCATAGGGAGGTTGAGGCTGCTTGAGCTCTTAGTTCTCGCAGTCAAGGAGTGCAGTAGCACTCTATATAAAGGGAGGTATCGCGCAGTTCGATACTCCTGTGGGGGTCCGGGCGGGGACACCAAGAGCCCGCCGATGAGCCAGCTTGGTGTCCTAGGCGAAACCCCACATAGGACACGGCACAAACCTAGAAGAATTGCTGAGTTTTAATTAAATCTAAAATTGCAATACATATTCGATGTCAACAGATTCCTTTTTTGTAGAAATCCTTTCCTTGCCTGAACCTACCAACTTTTTATATCCTCTTTGCTTCGTCCATCACTGGTAAATTTTGCTTCCTAATTAACAGAAGTCTCCTACTTCCTTTAGCTTTTCGCCAACCAATTTGATGTCCATAGAGGTTTCTGATATATTTCGTCTGCATTTCAATATTTTTGTTTTACATTTATTAATTTTCATCATGAATTCTTTCCTCAAGACGGAGTCCATACCATTCAAAAGTTCATTTAAATGAAAAGAAAACCAACGTAAAATTATCATTTTTATTCATGCGAATCATGTTTACTCGGAAATTAAAAGTTCTGTATTCTGAATTGTTTTATTTATTTTAAATGTGCAGTTAATACAGACTTACAGTAGTCATAAGACACCGGACACCACTTATAGCAGTAGTCTGCACTTAACAACATTTATAAATTTCCATGAATCAGACTAATATTTATTGTTTAAACATATTTTCCATGTCAGCTTCTCAGTTGACAGATGACAGGCAGGTTCTCAGGTGGGTTAATTTAACCTAGTCTGCGTAACGTCAGGAGATTGTTGTCTATCATCATCACTACTTAGCTTTGATCTTCTTCAGCAGTTTGAAGACTCAAGAATTGCAGCTACAGCCAGGACTACGTTATAAACAAACCTGCAGGAATTTTAAAATCATGGCATTGAAAGTGGAGACACTTTTAAGGGGCGAAACATCTAGGTCATGATGATAGTGTGGCGGCCTGATAGGCCGAGTGCAGGTCTTTCTAGTTGACGCCCGTGGGCGACCTGCGCAATGAAAAGAATATGAAAATGAGAAAAAGAAACATATTACTACAACTAATATATTAGAAGAAGTGGGCAAAGAAAGATAAATAAGGTACAGGGAAAAGAGTGAAGATTGAGGGACTTGGAAGGAAATAGAGCCATGAAAGGGAAAGTTTAGAGGGTCCGTCCCAAAATCATTGGAAAAAGAGGAAACAAAAATAAAGAAATCACCTCACGATATAGAGGCTAGAATTCTTGGCTGCCGCCCATGTGGTCCGGGTCTGACTGCCGGCTGTGCCAAGAAATTTAATTCTGTTCTGACGGCTGAAATGGGTTAAGATTCACCTCTCAGCCATCCTAGAAGTGGTTTTCCGTGGTTTCACACTTTCACCCCAGTACCCCCCAGGCAAAAGCTGGTATTGTTCTTAACTTAAAGTCACGAGTGCCTCGTACCCAATCCTTGCTCAGGAGAGAATTGGTCTAATTGTCTGATTTTAGCGACACCTTCAGATAATACGCAGAAGGAAAAGAAAGTCTTCTATGGACATTTCATTTTACGATACTGAGTTGTTGGTTTAACTTCACTTTATTCCTGCGCTCTTTTCACTGGCAGAGCTGATGACCAATATGTCCATAGAATGATTCAGCAACGCAACTAAAGAACCATCCGCCGTGCTCAATAACGATTTTGCCAATTGCAAAGGCCATTGTGTTTTGCCTTGATATCGATGTAATAAATAAAACAAGAAGTTCCGTGACGAACTAAAGAGCCTACTTTCCTTAAAATTTAAGATTCATGCCAATGATTAATCTATATGGTCCTAGACTATCTAGAATAATGACGAAATAAAGTTGGTAATATCGAAATTTCTAATTTGTTCAAAATATACCTGGCATGATGTAGCCTGATAGAGCACTACAGTTGGCAGCCCTGGTGACTGAATATATTCTTAGTTCCATCTCATAAGGTACAAAATACAAAATTTGGTTGAAGTCCAATGGATAGCATGGACTTAACATGCAGTTAAACAATGGACTTATCAGCATGCGTAAAATGATGTTGGCAACAATGTCATGCATGTGTTGGTCAGAAATAATTTGAAGTATTATGATCTTTTGTTGTGCCAATTTTGGATGAAATCCATTTGTTAGTCCCCCATTCATTCCATTCCTGACCCGGTCGGAGACTGGAAGCAGGCTGTGGATTTTCATTTTTTTTTCATTTGTTAGTATATAAGTTACTGGTATTTTAAAATAGGACCTATCAGTAGGCTTAGAATCATGTTGGTAGCACTGACATACATTAGTTGCTCCAAATTAATCTAGATTGTCTGGCACTATACGTGTGCGAAGGTTAAGGCTGTTGGTTCGCATACTTTCTGTAATATTGGTATTTGGATAAAAAATAGAGAGAGCATTTATTGACAGTTGGCATCCCTGGTGGCTCTTAAGAATACACTCAGTCATACCAGATTATGTACACATAGTACATACGAAATTTGGTTGAAATCCAATTGATTGTGTAGGAGTTATATGCAGTTAAACATTGGACCTATCAGTAGGCATAGAATCATTTTGGCAACACTGTCTTGTATGGCCTCCTGAAAATTAAACTGAAGTATTATTATCTATATATGTGCCAATTTTGGAATAGTTCCCATGTATATATTCCAAGATATCCAACATGGAGCTGAAATTTCAATTGCGATTTTTCAGCAGTTGGTAGCACTGACATCATTTTCTAGTATGACGTTGAGATGTCCCGGTATAGATCTTTACTCATACCAAATTTGGTTTCGATTGCTGCAGCCGTTTAGGAGTTGATAGGGGGGGGGGGGACACACACACACAGACAGAAGGACAGACAGAAGGACAGACAGACATTTTCCCGGATCGATCTCACAAGACTACTTTTTCCTCATTTTTGCAAAATGTGAAAAGTAGGCTAAAAATAGGTAAATAGTGGTGTTTTAAGATATTTTTCAGAATTGCCATAAACGAAATTTGATGTCTGAAATAAATAAATATAATATAATCAAATAAACAAAATTATTATTATTATTATTTAAAAAATAGTTACCTACTCTATTTTGTTATTTATGCACCCGACTAAAAATACATCAATTAGTGAAATAAATAAATAAATAAATAAATAGACGGATGGATGGACATAGATAAATGAATGAATAAATGGGTGTATAATTAAATAAATGCATAATCAAATAAAATTATTATTATTTTAAAAAGATTGATTAGACTATTTTGTTAACTATCTATCCAGATGCAAATATTGAATTAATTTTCGATCGTGAAAATGTGTGATTTAACTGTTTTGTGATGGACAGATGATTTCGCTGTTTCTTCTCTTAAAACAACAATCCCCATCATAATTTAAAGTCAACATACTCACCATTGTCGTTCAATTCTCTACTTTCTTATTATAATGAATTGAAATTTCACTTTCATCAATTGAAACGGATTAGATATAGTTATTATGAATTGCGTGAAACCGCGGAAGCAATCTTTTTGGTTTTCCTCTCAGACTCGCTCTTCCAAGACTGCTGAGTTCGTTGCCAAGACTGCTATCGCTTCAGATCTAGATGCATGCAGTATGAGCTCACTGGACAAAACGTTCCTCACCTCCTGGATACATCGTTCTTATCACCTTGGGAGGTTGTAAGCTGCTTTGAGTCAAAAAGTGGAATTTTAGATTTTAAGTTATTGTAATAGCTTGAAATCCAATTTATAATGTACACTAGCTGTACCCGGCATGCGTTGCAATGCCAACCAAAGAAAGTGTTGGCATTGTAA